>JARQOD010000001.1:485375935-485495483 GCA_033576555.1 Oophaga sylvatica | reverse complement strand
GCTGACCTGCCAAAAAATGCATAGAACTATTCAAAAAGCAAGCACCAGAAAAGTAAAAGCAGAAAAAATCTTATCTGAAAGCAGATGAAGCAGCAAGACTCAGCAAACTTCCAAATGAACAGGAACCACAACTGAGACAAGACAAATGATCAACGGGCAACCATCATGGAGGAACCTCCCTTATATCAGACCAGTCAGCTATCCAGATTGCCATTCCATCCTGAAAATTCCTACTGTCTGAACCACCAAATCTGGAGCCTCTGCTCAGAAATCCATCTCTAGCACATTCATTAACAACGGAAGTCAATAAACGACGCGGATGTCAAAGATACCGACGAGCAAGCAGACAGTACCAAATAAAGGCAAAAACACAACGGGAAACAACCGTGTCATAACCAAGAATCACATGACACAGCTCAGCAGCAAGGCGCAGGCACCAGGGTCAACTTAAGCTCAGCCGAGGGCAGATATAACTTACAAGGATTTGAACACCTGAGGTAGAAAAAGCCGTCCAATCCAAAAAGGCCACAATGATTAACCCCTCTCTCCAGTCCCAAACCTACCTAGGATCCTGACAGATTTCCTTGGAATCGACGTCTTACAATTACTTTCCACTGCCTACGTTGGTCCTCTCAAGCTTAAGATGCAGATATATTAATAAACTGTTTTCCTATTTTTATTTCATTGGCTTTGTTACATACAGGCCTTGTCAGTCACTTCGAATTACATAAAAATCAAACAGCCACCTGTTTTTTGTAAAATCAGCTGAACATACTTTTTTATAGAATAAATTTAGTTTTGGAAGTTTTTCTTTTTAAATTTTATGTATTTTTTTTTCAGTGTAAAGTGTGCAAATGCAGAAGAATTTAAAAAAAATTTGTACACAAAATTAAGGGTTTTCCTTTTAGATAAAGTTACGTTTTTCTTTACAAGTTACTTTACGAGTTACTTTAGTACTTACCGATAGTTTTGAAAGAACTTGGAGTGTAAGAATGTTTTTCTACTTCTGTTCGTGTGCTCAATTGTTCCAGTTAAGTACAATTTTGCTTTAATTTCCCTCTTATTCATTTCAGAATGAAAGATTTCCGCTACGTAGCTCAGGACACTCCGTTCAACGACCACTGACACTGATAAATCCTGGCAATTTTCTGAGCAGTTGCCATGGTTACTGTGTCAGCGATACATGAAACTCGACATGTCAGTTGGACTTCCGCTCGAGATGTAACATTTATCCCTGATTTACAAAATGTGAACACTTATTTCCTCCAAAAATAAAAAAAAATGAGATAATGCAATAAATACAAATTAACTGTGTCATCCAGATCCTCTCAGGGGTCTCCAACATAGATAAAAGTTGGACATTTTTCAATCTTTTATAAGAAATGTTAAAACAGCTGTAAAGGTACAAAATAATTGCGCTGAAAATGGGCAAAGTGAAAAATTGTAGTAGCTTTATTTTGTTACGTGGCTGTAGACTAGCTCTCAATATGCGGCAATGGAAGGAAAATATGTACAATGTCTACATTGTTCTGCCCATATGAGTACAGGGCAGTATGTTTTGTATTGTGTGCTGGTTTGTTTGTTATAGCACCATCAAGTGGTGGCTGAATTTATAGCCTGTGCCTTTAACAAGCAGATAGAGTATTGCATTGTGGGATTGTAGCAAGGTATGCTGGGAAGAAGAAGCTCCATTTTCTTCTATGTACTTCAGCGAATACACGTGTTCATGTGCTCTCCTGTAACCTCTCCAACTTGAGTTTGCTATCCTGGTAAAGCATATCTGGTAAGATCAATATCTTCTCTAGCTATGCAGTGTTTAGGAGATTATTAACTGTATAGCAGCCAGTGCATAGGAGATGTTATTAGAATCCTGTGTAAAGTTTGCATCATACTGTATACTTTCCTGTTAATTGTAAAGTGTCAGCTGTGTGCCCAATATTTATCTATGTCATTTGTATTTTTATAGTTTTACCGCGCATGTTCTATACTGTTCACCAATAAACAAGTTAGACTACAGAGGACAGTCTTCTTATTTGGAAGATAGAATCATGGTTTAGGCTGTATGCTAGATTGCACACCGTGTCAACGTGTATGAAGGCAGAACATTAAAACAGATGCTAGATGCCTGCGATAGTGAATACGACTTAAGGAGCCGCTTGTACCCACACTGCACTGCCTGCAGATACTGCAGCGGCCGCCATACAGTCACAAGTACCGAGAGTGCAGCCCGCCATCAAGAGCTTCATCATTCCCGCCACGCGGAAGCAGCTGCGCATAGACTGTTTCCCGCTAATATACTCAGCAGTACGCAGTTAAGCGCACAATGTCTCAAAACATCAGATCCTCACTCAAAACGAGGTCACGAGCAAGCTCCAGCAGGTTGTCATTAGCAGAGCTCGCTGCTGTCGCCCATGCCGAAGCCGAAGCAGCCAAAGCAAGATCCTCCTTCGTCGAAAGAGAAATGCACCTAAAGCTGAGGCAGGTGGAGCAAGATGCAGAAACTGCTCGTTTGCAGGTAGAGAGAGAAGCGGAAACTGCACGTTTGCAGGCAGAGAGAGAAGCGGAAACTGCACGTTTGCGAGCAGAGCTAGACAAAGACATAGCAGCTGCAATTGCTAAAGCCGAGTATTTGGAAGCTATGAAGGATTCTGATTGTGAGAGATGCAGCAACTTTCCCGGACCAGATCTAGAACAGCAAGATCCAGCGCAGCGCGTCTCAGAGTACATCCGTCAACATTCCGGCATGGATGACAGCCCTGATGCACCACATCGACCAGCCTAAGCCGGCTACCAGCGATCCAACCCTGAACTTCGTTACCACAAACAAGGAGTAGTCCAGCGCAGAGATGTCGACCACAGCGGCTGTTCCACTGAGCGGAAGGTACAGCTCCTATTCCGCCTTAAAGAGACACCTTCTGCACCGAGTAGGTACTGCACAGACTATACGAAGTCAGAAGAGTCTCACAGGTATGGTGAAACACCACACACTAGACATGACTATAACACACCAGCTCGTGCCAGCTCTGACCAAGCCAACATAGACTTTGCAAAGTTCCTTGCCCGCCAAGAACTGGTTACAAAAAGACTTGTAGAGTTCACTGATAAACCCGAGAACTATAGGTCATCGCGAGCCTCGTTCTGGAACGCCATTCATGGTCTGGACCTTTCTAGTAGTGAGGAGTTAGATCTCCTAGTAAAGTGGCTCGGAAGTCAGTCGAGCATGCCAAAAGACTAAGAGACATCAATATAAAGCATCCACACATAGGTCTACGCAAAGTGTGGGAAAGACTTGATGCTATGGGACAGTAGAAGTCATAGAGAATGCTTTATACAAAAGAATTGATGATTTTCCTAAGATAGGACCTAAAGGTTATCAAAAACTTAGAGAATTGAGTGATTTATTGATAGAGTTACAGGTTGCCCAGGAGGAAGGAGACTTGCCCGGTTGGCATTCTTAGACACCGCTAGGGGTGTCAATCCGATAATACAAAAACTTCCTTACAATCTACAAGAAAAGTGGGTTACATATGGTTCACGGTATAAACAAAATCATAATGTACCATTCCCTCCTTTCACTGTATTCATAGAATTTGTCACCCAACAAGCTAAGATCAGAAATTACCCTAGCTTTGACTTCACTCTGTCATGTTCCACTGCCCTCGGTGTCAAACCCAGTAGGACACCCGTGGCAGTCCACAAAACTAACATTGTTTCCACAAGTCCTCCTCACAATGCGAGTAAACCCCCTCCAGACGAGAATAAGCCTCAGGATGTCAGTAAACATTGTCCTCTACACAAGAAACCACATCCTCTACTAAAATGCAGAGCCTTCAGGGAGAAGTCTTTGGAGGATCGCAAGGGTTTCCTCAAAGAGAACAACATCTGCTTCAAATGTTGTGCCACAACCTCTCACCTCGCCAGGAACTGTGAAGCTAGCGTGAAATGTGCAGAATGCAGCAGCACAGATCACAATACAGCCTTGCACCCTGGACCACCTCCACAAGAGCACGATGGGAAGGAGAAGAACACTCATGAAGATACCCCTGTGGTCAGCGCTCAATGTACGGAGATCTGTAATGGACTCACAGAAGGAAGGTCCTGTTCAAAAATCTGCCTTGTCCAAGTCTACCCTGCAGGCCACAAGGACAAAGCCCTCAAGATATATGTAATCCTGGATGACCAAAGTAACAGGTCTTTAGCCAGGTCCATCTTCTTTGACAACTTCAGCATTGTAGGCCCTGGTTCTCCCTACTCCCTGAGGACGTGTTCAGGTACAGTTGAGACAGCGGGGAGAAAAGCGGCCGGATACAAGGTGGAGTCCATAGATGGTCAAACCTGCCTATCGCTACCAACCATCCTGGAGTGCAACCAGATTCCCGACAACAGGTCAGAGATACCATCACCGCAGGTTGCGACACATCACCCCCATCTGAAGCGTATAGCCCACCTGATACCTGAATTGGATCCAGAAGCCCCAATAGCCCTACTTCTGGGAAGAGATATACTATGAGTCTTCAAGACTAGATAATCTATAAACGGCTCCAAAAATGCTCAGAGGCTCGATCTTGGATGGGTCATCATAGGAGACGTCTGTCTAGGAGGAGCACACAAGCCGGCCTCAGTCAACAGTATGCTCACCAGCACACTAGAAAATGGACGTCCATCTCTCTTCCGGCCATGTCACAATAGTCTGCTGGTAAAGGAATTGCCAAACAGCGCTCCCCTACCTTGCCCTTTCTCAGTACCTACCAACGAAGACCACGCCTGTGAAGGTGAACAAGACCACATGGGATGTACAGTCTTCCACAAGACAAAGGAAGAAGACAAGGTAGCGATGTCCATAGAAGATAGGATGTTCCTGGACATCATGGATAGACAAATAGTCAAAGACAAATCGAACAGTTGGGTCGCACCCTTACCATTGTGACCTCAGAGAAGGCGCCTACCCAACAACAGGGAACTGGTCTACAGCCGATTCATCTCCCTCAGACACAAGCTTAAGAAGTCACCTGAAACGAAGGAACACTTCTTCACCTTCATGGGAAGGATATTCCAGAACAACCATGCAGAGATTGCACCTGCACTTTGGCCCTCAGAGGAGTGTTGGTACCTGCCCATCTTCGGAGTATACCATCCCAAGAAGCCAGGACAAATAAGAGTGGTATTCGACTCAAGTGCCAAATGTGAAGACGTCTCATTAAATGATGTCCTACTGTCGGGCCCAGACCTCAACAACAGACATCTGGAAGCACTACTCTCTTTCCGCAGAGATACAGTGGCATTTATGACTGATATACAACAGATGTTCCACTGTTTTCTCGTCAAAGAGGAACACAGAAACTACTTGAGGTTCTTCTGGTACCGTGACAACGACCCAGACAAAGACATCACAGAGTACCGGATGAGGGTACACATCTTCGGGAACAGCCCTTCCCCAGCAGTCACTATCTACGGCCTCCGAAATTCTGCCAAAGAAGGCGAAGAAAGGTATGAGTCAGACGTCAGATCCTTCGTAGAAAAGGACTTCTACGTAGACGACTGTTTGAAGTCCACACCAACAAATGAGGCTGCAATCAGTCTACTAAAAAGGGCTCAAGAAATACTCGCTTAGTCTAACCTAAGGTTACACAAGATTTCCTCCAACAGTCGAGAGTTGATGGAAGAATTTCCCTCTCAAGACTATTCCAGCGATCTAAAGGACCTAGACCTAAGCATCGACACTCTTCCCATGCAGCGGAGTCTTGGATTGCTTTGGGATCTGAAGATGGATGCCTTCACCTTTCAGATCAGTAAAGACGATAAACCCTTCACGCGCAGAGGAGTTCTTTCTTTCGTGAATAGTCTATACGACCCCCTGGGATTCGTAGCTCCAGTTACTGTCCAAGGGAAAATGATGCTAAGAGACTTCTGTTGTGAATGTGTTAGAAATGAATTCTGAGCAGAAGCTCCCTCTGGTGGTTACAAACAGTACTGAACTATTCAATGAAGATTGTGAAGATTGGCAATCAGGTGTTACAGACTGGTCTTATATAAGGGAGGTTCCCTCCCATCAGGGTTGCCGGTGATCAATTGTTCTTGTCTCAACTTTGGTTCCTGGTACACTTGGAAGCTTGCTGTGTCTTGCCTGCATCTTCTGCTAACAGATAAGATATTTTCTGCTTTTATTTTTTGTGCTTGCTTTTTGCATTTTGTCCTGCACTTCTGTGGAGGTCAGCCAGGTCCCCTCCGGGGGCTTGTGCTCCTCTCAGTTTATCTGAGCCACTGTTATTTGTTCATTTGCCTTTTCCAGTTTTTTCAGTGGCTGCTGCTTAGTTTTGTTACACCAGAGAACTAATTTAGGTGGTAGAGGTCGTGTGATCTCAGGTGTTTTTGCAATTAGTGAGTTGGTATTTTTTTTAGGGTTTTTTGGATTGCAGTAAGTGTCCTTCCTATCCTTTTCTTTCTAGGAAGATTGGGCCCCAACGTTTGCTCATACTATTTTCTGTCTGTGTCTGTATTTCCTCTTGTCTAACCGCCATTACATGTTTGGGGGCTTCCTATGTTCTTTGGGGATCTGCTCCGGGGCAGATAGTTTTTCCTCTTTCTATCTTTAGGTGTAGTTAGCTTCTCAGGCTGTGACGAGGCGTCTAGGACCAACGTAGGTACGCTCCACGGCTGCCTTTAGTTGTGGTGGTTAGTCAGGGTACTGCAATCCAGTAGATTCCAACCTCTCTGGTGTATTGCCTTTTTTGCCTGCTCTCCTCAGCTAACAAATCATAACAGACTTCACCCAAGACTAGTGTTGAGCGATACTGCTCGATATCTAAAAATATCGGATCGGAATGGTATCGCCGATATCACTAAATATCGGCGATATCCGATTCCGATACCGGAAGTCCCATGTAAGTCTATGGGAACAAAATATCGCAACTAAAAAAAACCTTTATTTCCTTGTAAACACTAAATATACACACATAGAATACATATATATATATATATATATATATATATATATATAATATAACATGTCATTGTGACATATATATATACATATATGTATAGTTTATACACTTCTACATAGTAAAATATCCTCTGATTCAATTGCCGGGTAAAGCCGGCTTCTGTGAAAAGACAGAAGCACCCGACATGAAATGACACTTGGTGTACATAGGGTTAACCATGTCTTTTCATGTCCTTTGCTATCTGATTTGCACAAACAATTACATCAGTCTATGTGTGCAAAATTTCACACCTGTAGGGGTTAATTAAAGGTGTAAATTCGTTGTAAAAAAAACGGACTTTTTTGCTACGAATTTACACCTTTAATTAACCCCTACAGGTGTGAAATTTTGCACACATAGACTGATGTAATTGTTTGTGCAAATCAGATAGCAAAGGACATGAAAATACATGGTTAACCCTAAGTACACCAAGTGTCATTTCATGTCGGGTTCTGCATTTTCACAAAAGCCTGCAATTGAATTAGCGGCTATTATACTATGTAGAAGTGTATGAACTATAAATATAAATATATATATATGTGTCACAAATTCAATGACATGTATATATATATATATATATATATATATATATATAATATATTATATGAGGTGTAAAATTGTTTAAAAAAAATGCGTGGGTTCCCGCCCTATTTTCGCAACCAGACAGACAAAGCCAGCGAATGGGGGCAGATAATAATAGCCCAGAGAGGGACCATTATTTTTGGCCCCCCCTGGATACTAACATCTGCCCCCAGACACCCCAGAAAAGACAAATCTATAATTAGATTCGCCCTTTCTGGCACTTTGCCCGTCTATTCCCATTGCCCTGTAGCGGTGGCGAATGGGTTAATATGGGGTTAAAGCCACATTGCAATTGAAAGGTGACCTTAAGCCAGGTTAATAATTGAGAGCTGTCAATTAGACAACTATCAATTATTAATCCTATTGCATGAAATAAAAATAAAACACACACACTTTAATTAAAAATCATTTTAATGAAATAAAGACACATGTTTTTGACCATCTTTTATTTGACTGCAAAAAACATTTCCTGTAATAAAAATAAAATAAAAAAGCAAAATTATTCTTACCTATCCCATGCACAGTCAGGTCCCACGGTGTAATCCTTCAGAAAGGGTTAATGTTTACTGCAGGGACCGCAGCTAATGCTGCAGCCTCACAGTAAACCCCCAAATGAATGAGTTCCTCTCCTGGCTGACAGGAGAGGAAGTGGAAAGCTTAATTGATTGCTTTCCACTTTCACTTCAGGTCAGCCAGGGACACAATCAGTGACGTCAGAGGGAACTGATTAACAAAAATAGGGGTTCCCTTCGAATAAAAAATGGCGTGGGGTCCCCCCTATTTTTGTTAACCAGCCAGATGAAGCAGACCGCTGAGGCCTGGATTTTCAGGCTGTTAAGGAGCCAAGATCCATGGACCTTGCCAGCCTGATAATACCAGGCCACAGCAGTCTGCATATCTTGGCTGATTAACAAAAATAGGGGATCCCCTCGAAAAAAATTGGCGTGGGGTCCCCCCTATTTTTGTTAACCAGTCAGATGAAGCAGACCGCTGAGGCCTGGTTTTTCAGGCTGGTAAGGATCCAATATCCATGGACCTTGCAAGCCTGATAATACCAGGCCACAGCAGTCTGCTTAGCTTGGCTGGTTAACAAAAATAGGGGATCCCCTCGAAAAAAAAACGGCGTAGGGGTCCCCCTATTTTTGTTAACCAGCCAAGTAAAATGCAGACTGCTGCGGCCTGGTATTAAAAGACTGTCAAGGCCCATGGATTTTGGCCCTCAACAGCCTGATAATACCAGGCTACAGCAGCCCCACATTTGGCGCATCAAAAGATGTGCCAATTGTGGCACTTTACCCGGCTCTTCCCACTTGCCCTGTAGCAAGCATAAGGGGTTAATGTCACCGTTGATTGCACGGTGACAATAAGCCCGGTTAATAATGGAGAGGCGTCAATAAGACACCGATCCATTATTAATCCCAAAGTTATTAAATGCATAAAAAAAAGACAAAGCAAGAAAAAAGTATTTTAATGAAATAAAAAAGACAACACAGTTTTCATTTCTTTTATTATACTCTCATTCCTGCGACGCCATCGATCTCCTGTAAAAAAAGAAAAAAAACAAACCAACAGTATACCACCTGTCCGACGCAGTCCATAGTAACGACTGTCCCACGACGATCCAGCTCTGCTACATCGCAATGACAGGCAGAGCCTGTCATCGCAACGCAGCACAGCTGATTACCTGCTTCCCCGGCGGTGACGTCATCGGACTGACTGCTTTACGGCCGGGATTACCCAGCAGTCACTGCAGTTATCGCGAGAAACTGCATGTGACTGCCGGGAAAGATGATGGCGGCCATGAAGCAGTCCAGCCCGTGACCGCCGGAGATCTTCTGCCAGGTAAGTGCCGCTGACTCCTGACAGACCCGACCGACGGACACTGACAGTGACAGACCCGACCGAGGACACAGACAGTGACAGTGACAATCCCGATTCCGGTATCCGATATGACGAAAATATCGGTATTCGGAATCGAAAGCCCGATACAGCTAATATCGGCCTATACCCGATATTTGCAGTATCGTATCGCTCAACACTACCCAAGACACATCTGATTGGGATGATCCACTGCCAGCAGAAAAGGCAGGCCTGTGGGCAGAGTGGAAGAGGTCTCTCGAGGCCTTGACCGACCTTCGTGTGAAATGACCGTATGCTCCTATGCCATCCACAGAAGTCAAGACACAAAGACTTTGTATCTTCTGCGACACATCAGTCAAAGCAATCGCAGCAGTAGCATACCTCAAAACCATAGATGTCAATGAACAGAGCCACATCGGGTTTGTGATGAGCCGGACTAAACTGGCACCACTCCGCGAACACACGGTACCCAGACTAGAACTCTGCGATGCTGTCCTCGCAGTTGAGTTGGCCGAGCTTATCTCAGGTGTGATGAATCTGGAGACCAAAGAAGCAGAGTTCTACACTGATAGCAAGGTGGTACTGGGATACGAAAATTAGTTATGGTGAGTCCCAAGCATAATTAAAATCCTCAATTAATTGAAAAAAGATCATACAGGTTGGGGATACATCTCAACGCGTTTCTGGCAGAAGCCCTTATTCACTGAGATACAGATTCCTTATGATACATGGTATAAAAACAAATAGTGACCAACCGTTGATCAATAAACACATATGTTAGCAATCAATCACATTTGAGAATAAGCAGCATAATCACAAGGCTAAATCACAAGAAAGCCAGAGAGAGAAGAGAAAAAAAAAGAGAAAAAAAACTCCCCAAAACCTTAAACATTCAATTCTCTGAGATTTAATATAAGTAAAGAGTATCATTCCTACAGTTCATGCCATTGGGGTGTTTTGTATCCAGTTTGATAATCCAAAGTAACTCTCTTAGGAGGAGTTTTTTCCTCCAGTCCCCTCCTCTAATAGGAATATCCACTTTTTCTAAACCATAGAATGAAAAATTATTTAATTCCCCTTTATGTCTCTCTACAAAGTGCTTACAAGCTCCTGAATAGGATGCATTTTTATTTTTGATGTTAGTAACATTTCTGCTATCCTTTTCTTTAATTTACGTATTGTGCAGCCAATGTATTTTATTTTACATTCTTTGCAAAATAAGCAATACACAACATAATTAGTATTGCAATTAATAATTCTTTTTATATCATTGGCTGCATCAATTTTTTGAGTTTGCAATGTATACTGGCACATCGTACATTTGGAACATGCACATTTAAAAAAACCTTTACAACTGAGCCAGATTTTTTTATCACTTTTTTGTGGCATGTATAGACTTGGGGAAAGAGTAGCACCTATCGATCTCCCTTTTCTCGGTACACATGCTAATCCATTTTCCAGGATTTTGTTTAAGTCTTGATCTTGAAATAATATAGGGACATATCTGTTTACAATATTTTTATTTCCTGAAATTGACAGCTGTATGGGGTACTGAAGATGTTTTTTTATCCATATTGTTTGATTTTTTTGTTATTAATTTCTGGCTGTTATTAATACCATCATCTCTGTTATTTAAATGAGTATTTTTCACAAGAACTTTTTTTAAGCTGAATCAATATGTTTTTTCTTATACCTCCTTTCCATTAATCTAGATGTTGCTACCTTTGCTTGTTCATTAAATAGTGTGATATCAGAGCTGTTTCTGTAGATTCTATTTAATTCCCCGTAGTGGATTGAATTCACAGTATGGGCGGGGTGGCAGCTGTCTGCTCTAAGTGTAGTGTTCCCACTAGCAGGTTTTCTATAGTTGCGATATTTAACCCTTTGTTGTTTTACATCCCCATGAGATACAAATCCAAAAAACTAATTTTATCCTGCGGTTCAGTATAAGTGAATCTTAAATTTACATCATTAGCGTTGATATAGATAAAAAGTATGGGATATTTTCCAGTTCTCCTACCTATATTAGCAAAACATCGTCCAAATATCTGACATATAGTTCAATATCATTTTAAAAGGATTTTTGTCTATGAAAATAATGCTTTCTTCCCACCATGACACAAAAAGTATGGCTAAGGATGGGGAGAAACCTGAGCCCATTGGGCAACCTTTGATTTGGAAATAATATTGTTCATTGAACATATAAAAATTATGCTCAAGAAGATATTCAATACTCCGGATAATCATTTCTTTTGTTTCATCCGTATAGCCACTGTATTTTGTAAATGGTGGAACACAGCAGTTAATGCTGGATTATGTGGAATAGATGAGAACAGATTTACCACATCACATGACAGAAATTTAGATTTTTCAGACCATTTTACATTTTTCATGTAATCAATCACTGATGACGTATCTTTTAAATAACCCGGTGTTCTGGGAATTAATGGCTGTAGATGAAAATCTACCCATCGACTTAAATTTTCATTCAAAGAAGAAATACTTGATATAATAGGGCGTAAAGGTGTAGGAAATTCTAGTTTGTGGGTTTTAGGGAGCCCATGAAAAATTGGTGTCATTGGACTATCAGGTATTATATTATAACTCATTTTTTCAGTAAAAACCCCCATTTTTTTCCCTCTTCAACCAATTTACTCAAAATTTCCTTGCATGATTCTGTAGGATTAAATTGTATCCTTTTATACGTCTCATTATCATCCAGGATATCATAAACACATTTTTCATAGAGTTTTTTATCCATAACAACAATACAGCCTGCTTTGTCGGATTTCTTAATCACCAGGTCATCTCTCTTAGATAAGCTGGTGATTGCTTTTTTCTCCTCTATAGTTAGATTATTTTTTTTATTTGATACATTCTGTTTCATTTTTTTAGAAAGTTCTATCAAGTCTCTTTTAATTAAAGACTGAAAAGTAGAAATACATTCAGTCTTAGAATCTTTTGGATAGAACGATGGATTCAAAATACGAAAATCCTTAGTATCAACATGTATTAAATCAACTACACCTGATTCACCTTGCAAATCCTCCAAAGCAAGCTGTGCACAATGTTCATGAAACATCAATTGTGTCAGGGTTCCATAATTCTCCTCCTCCTTATACAATTCCCCAGGAACATTGAGATCATTGTAAAAATGCTTTTTTACTGTCAATAATCTGGCTAGTTTATTTACATCCAGAATCGTTTGGAATAGATCAAAATCCTGATTCGGAACAAAATTAGTCCCTTTACTTAAGATTCTGATCTCATGTTCAGAGAGAATTGTAGAGGTAAGCACAATGACACTGGACCATAGGTTGTCTACTTTCTCTTGCCCCTCGTATTGAAACTTGGGGGATCTGGATTTCCTCCTCCTCCTCCTCCGTCGCTTCTCCTCCTGTTCCATCTTCTGAGTTCTCTGCATAGATATCTGAAAAACCTTCTTCAGATGAAAAAGTTACATTTCTAGATGGAATTTTGTCATCTGGATTATTCTTTAGGATAGATTTTAAGTCGGTTATATCCCTCAGTTTTTTTGGATTTTGGGAAACATATCTTATGTTCCTCTTCCAATCATAAACTTTATCATGTTTATAATCCAAACAGTCTCTTTGGAACTTTTTCTTTTTAATTGTCATGATGTTATTTTCAATTTTGTCCAAATTTTCTTTCATTTTACGATGTAACAATTCATACTCCTGAGTTTTATTGAAACTCTCAAGTGAGGATTTATCTGTGCAATGTCCAAATTAATTTGTTGTAATTTTTTCTCTTCCTCTGAGATGATCAACTTCATGAGGTCATTTGAACATTGTGATAAAATGTCATTCCATTGTGTTAAAAATATATCAGAGAAAATATAAGTGGGTACCTTTTTGATTCTGAGTCCTCTTGGTATCATCAATTTTTCCACATACGTGCTCAAGGTATTGCGATCCCACCATGTTCTCAACTCTTGATGAGAGATTTTTTCCAGCTTATGCATTAACTCTTTCAGGCTTGAGTCGGTGTTCCTTTCTGAATCACCAAATACTTCTTGTAGTTTGTCCTGCCGTGACTCCATGGAGGAGAAGATGATAATCCTTCTCAGCAATTTAGAATGGTGAAATAAGAAAAATAGTGGATTTGCTTGTGAAATATAATAGATCCAAACTGACTTCTTCAATCCATTGCATAATCTATGCTAGGTACATGGGGCAAAATAGGTCAACCATAAGTTAACCCCTTCATGACCCAGCCTATTTTGACCTTAAAGACCTTGCCATTTTTTGCAATTCTGACCAGTGTCCCTTTATGAGGTAATAACTCAGGAACGCTTCAACGGATCCTAGCTATTCTGAGATTGTTTTTTGTGACATATTGGGCTTCATGTTAGTGGTAAATTTAGGTCGATAATTTTTGCGTTTATTTGTGAAAAAAATGGAAATTTGGCGAAAATTTTGAAAATTTTGTAATTTTCAAATTTTTAATTTTTATTCTGTTAAACCAGAGAGTTATGTGGCACAAAATAGTTAATAAATAACATTTCCCACATGTCTACTTTACATTAGCACAATTTTAGGAGCAACATTTTTTTTTGTTAGGAAGTTATAAGGGTTAAAAGTTGACCAGCGATTTCTCATTTTTACAGCAAAATTTACAAAACCATTTTTTTAGGGACCACCTCACATTTGAAGTCACTTTGAGGGTTCTATATGGCAGAAAATACCCAAAAGTGACACCTTTATAAAAACTACACCCCTCAAGCTACTCAAAACTACATTCAAGAAGATTATTAACCCTTCAGGTGCTTCACAGGAACTAAAGCAACGTGGAAGGAAAAAATTGACATTTTAATTTTTCCAATAAAAATGTTCTTTTAGCATCATTTTTTTTTCATTTTTACATGGGCAACAGGATAAAATGGATCCTAAAATTTGTTGGGCAATTTCTCCTGAGTACACAGATACCTCATATGTGGTCATAAACCACTGTATGGGCGCACGGCAGGGCTCAGAAGGGAAGGAGCGCCATTTGACTTTTTGAATGGAAAATATGCTGGAATATTTAGCGGTTGCCATGTTGCATTTGGAGAGTCCCTGTGTGCCTAAACATTGGAGCTCCCCCACAAGGGACCCCATTTTGGAAACTAGACCCCCTAAGGAACTTATCTAGATGTATAGTGATCACTTTGAACCCCAGGTGCTTCACAAATTGATCTGTAAACAAAATAAAGTACTTTTTTTTCACTAAAATTTTCTTTTAGCCTCAGTTTTTTCATTTTCACATGGGCAACAGTATAAATTGGATCCTAAAATTTGTTGGGCAATTTCTCCTGAGTACACAGATACCTCATATGTGGTCATAAACCACTGTTTGGGCGCACGGCAGGGCTCCGAAGGGAAGGAGCGCCATTTGACTTTTTGAATAGAAAATATGCTGGAATATTTAGCAGTTGCCATGTCGCATTTGGAGAGTTCCTGTGTGCCTAAACATTGGAGCTCCCCCACAAGTGACCCCATTTTGGAAACTAGACCCCCTAAGGAACTTATCTAGATGCATAGTGATCACTTTGAACCCCCAGGTGCTTCACAAATTGATCCGTAAAAAAAAGAAAGTACTTTTTTTTCACAACAATTTTCTTTTAGCCTCAGTTTTTTTCATTTTCACATGGGCAACATATAAATTGGATCCTAAAATTTGTTGGGCAATTTCTCCTGAGTACACAGATACCTCATATGTGGTCATAAACCACTGTTTGGGCGCACGGCAGGGCTCCGAAGGGAAGGAGCGCCATTTGACTTTTTGAATGGAAAATATGCTGGAATATTTAGCGGTTGCCATGTCGCATTTGGAGAGTTCCTGTGTGCCTAAACATTGGAGCTCCCCCACAAGTGACCCCATTTTGGAAACTAGACGCCCTAAGGAACTTATCTAGATGCATAGTGAGCACTTTGAACCCCCAGGTGCTTCACGGAAGTTTATAACGCAGAGTCGTGAAAATAAAAAATCATTTTTTTTTCTCAAAAAATGATTTTTTAGCCCACTATTTTTTATTTTCACAATGGTTACAGGAGAAATTGAACCCCAAAAGTTGTTGTCCAGTTTGTCCTGAGTATGCTAGTACCCCATATGTGGGGGGGAACCACTGTTTGGGCACACGTCAGGGCTCGGAAGGGATGTAGTGACGCTTTGAAATGCCGACTTGATGGAATGGTCTGCGGGCATCTTGTTACGTTTGCAGAGCCCCTGATGTGCCTAAACAGTAGAAACTCCCCACAAGTGACCCCATTTTGGAAACTAGACCCCGCAAAGAACTTATCTAGATGTGTGGTGAGCACTTTGAACCCCCAAGGGGTACACAGAAGTTTATAACGCCCGGGCATGAAAATAAAAAAAATCATATTTTTTCCACAATCAGGATCTTTTAGTCCCCAATTTTTTTATTTTCCCAAGGGTAACATGAGAAATTAGACCCCAAAAGTTGTTGTCCAATTTGTCCTGAGTATGCTGATATCCATATGTGGGAGAAAACTACTGTATGGGCACACGTCGGGGCTCGGATGGGAAGTAGTGACGTTTTGAAATGCCCACTTGATGGAATGGTCTTCGGGCGTCATGTTACGTTTGCAGAGTCCCTGATGTGCCTAAACAGTAGAAACTCCCCACAAGTGACCCCATTTTGGAAACTAGATCCCCCAAGGAACTCCTATAGATGTGTGGTAAGCACTTTGAACCTCCAAGTCCTTCACAGAAGTTTATAACGCAGAGCCGTGAAAATATAAAATCATTTTTTTTTCCACAAAAATAATTTTTTAGTCCCCAATTTTTTTTCCTAATGTTAACAGGAGAAATTAGAACCCCCAAGGGTTTTTGTGCAATTTTTCCCGAGAACGTTGATACCCCATATGTGGGGATAAACCACTGTTTGGGCATACGTCGGGGCTTGGAATAAAGGGAGCACTGTTTGACTTTTTGAACGCAAAATTTGCAGGAATCAATGGTGGCGCCATGTCGCGTATGGAGACCCCCTTATGTGCCTAAATAGTGGAAACCCCTCAATTCTAACTCCAACCCTAACCCCAACACACCCCTAACCCCAACCCTAACCATAACCCTAACCCCAACACACCCCTAACCCTAATCCCAACTCTAACCATAAACCTAACCACAAGCCTAACCCTAATTCCAACCCTAACCCAAATTCCAACCCTAACCCTAATTCTAACCTTAACCCTAATGCTAACCCTAACCCTAGTTCTAACCCTAAGGCTTGGTTCATATTGCGTTTTACCAGCCCGTTCAACACGTAGCGTTGACCGACTGGTAACGGTATAGCATAACGCGATCGCGTTATGCTATACCCGCTAACGCAGATGAATCAGCAGATGATTCATCTGTGCTAGCGGTGATGGATCCCAGACGCTGCAGCCCGTGTCTGAGGCTCCATCACTGAATGACGGCACGTCGCGAATGCATGCCGCTTTACGGCATGCGTTGCGATGCGCACACAAATGGGGTGAATGGCAGCGTTAAGGGACTGCATTGAAACGCAGTCCATCTAACGGACTGCCATAATGCAATATGAACCCAGCCTAACCCTAACCCTGAGGCCCCGTGCACACATTGCGGATTCACTTGCGGATTTTTCTTAAATCCGCAGGTAAAATGACCTGCGTTTTACCTGCGAATTTAGTGCGGATTTGTTGCGGTTTTTCCCTGCGGTTTTACACCTATAATGGAATAGGTGTAAAACCTCTGCGGAATCCGCACAAAGAGTTGACATTCTGCGGATTTAAAACCGCAGCAAATCCGCATGTGCACAGCGTTTTTTTAACCATTTATTTGCATTGTACTGTACATGGTTTCTGGATCTGCTGTGGATCCGCAGCGCCAAATCCGCTGCGGATCCGCAGCAAAATCTCCGGCGGATCAGCAGCAAAATCCACTGCGGATCCCCAGCAAAATCCGCCGCGGATCCCCAGCAAAATCCGCCGCGGATCCCCATCAAAATCCGCCGCGGATCCCCATCAAAATCTGCTGCGGATCACCAGCAAAATCCGCCGAGGATCCCCAGCAAAATCCGCCGAGGATCCCCAGCAAAATCCGCCGCGGATCAGCAGCAAAATCCGCCGCGGATCAGCAGCAATATCCGCCGCTGATCCCCAGCAAAATCAGCCGCGGATCCGCAGCAAAATCCGCCGCGGATCAGCAGCAAAATCCGCCGCGGATCAGCAGCAAAATCCGCCGCGGATCAGCAGCAAAATCCGCCGCGGATCCGCAGCAATATCCGCCGCGGATCCCAGCAAAATCAGCCGCGGATCAGCAGCAAAATCCGCCGCGGATCAGCAGCAAAATCCGCCGCGGATCCGCAGCAATATCCGCCGCGGATCAGCAGCAAACTCCGCCGCGGATCAGCAGCAAAATCCGCCGCGGATCAGCAGCAAAATCCGCCGCGGATCAGCAGCAAAATCCGCCGCGGATCAGCAGCAAAATCCGCCGCGGATCCGCAGCAATATCCGCCGCGGATCCGCAGCAAAATCAGCCGCGGATCAGCAGCAAAATCCGCCGCGGATCAGCAGCAAAATCCGCCGCGGATCCGCAGCAATATCCGCCGCGGATCAGCAGCAAACTCCGCCGCGGATCAGCAGCAAAATCCGCCGCGGATCAGCAGCAAAATCCGCCACGGATCCGCAGCAAAATCAGCCGCGGATCCGCAGCAAAATCAGCCGCGGATCAGCAGCAAAATCCGCCGCGCGATCAGTCAGCAAATATCCGCCGCGGATCTGCAGCAAAATCTGCTAGGAAAAAAAAAAAAAATTCTTTATTTTATTATTTGTCCCTACCTATGACAGGGGGGGTTCATTTACTTTTTTTTTATTTTGATCACTGTGACAGTTTATCACAGTGATCAAAATAAATTTTTGTACAATGGTGGGCGCACCGCGCATGCGCCGGCCGGCGGGCGCACTGCGCATGCGCCCGCCATTTTCCAAGATGGCGGCGCCCATGAAGAATCC
Source organism: Oophaga sylvatica (assembly GCA_033576555.1). Classification (NCBI taxonomy): domain Eukaryota; kingdom Metazoa; phylum Chordata; class Amphibia; order Anura; family Dendrobatidae; genus Oophaga; species Oophaga sylvatica. The sequence continues at coordinate 485,477,062 of JARQOD010000001.1, read as the reverse complement.
CGGGCAGCCGCCGGGACGGATCCTCGGACATCGGTGGACCGGGAGAGGTGAGTAGGGGGGGTCGGAAGGTGAGGGGGGGGATCGGTAGGTGGGGGCAGCGGATCGCAGGAGCAGGGGAGCAGACAGTGACGGCAGTGACCGATCGCTGTCATCTTTCGGTGGCCGATCACCGCCGTGACTCGATGTGGGGGGGGTCTGATCGCGGTCTCCAGCCATGGCAGATGCTATTGCAGCATCGGCCATGGCTGGATTGTAATATTTCACCAATTTCATTGGTGAAATATTACAAATCGCTCTGATTGGCTGTTTCACTTTTAACAGCCAATCAGAGCGATCGTGGCCACGTGGGGGTTAAGCCAACCCCCCTGTGGTAATGCACTAAGGGTCCTGTGCCTGGGGGTCAGGTGACCTTTCAGTGACCCCCGTCACCCGACCCCCAGGAACATGATTTATAGCATGACGCCGACGCCAGCGTCATGGGTCGGGATGGCACAGGTTTTCATGACGCCGACGTCGGCGTCATGGGTCGGGAAGGGGTTAAATAAACAGAAAGGCAGCCTCACCATGTCCGATTCGTATAACTCGGTCCGTTTTGCAATGCTGTGGGGCTCCAACCAATAGCACTAACTGCTGTGTTCCACCATTTGCAAAAATACAGTGGCTATACGGATGAAACAAAAGAAATGATTATCCGGAGTATTGAATATCTTCTTGAGCATAATTTTTTATATGTTCAATGAACAATATTATTTCCAAATCAAAGGTTGCCCAATGGGCTCAGGTTTCTCCCCATCCTTAGCCATACTTTTTGTGTCATGGTGGGAAGAAAGCATTATTTTCACAGACAAAAATCCTTTAAAAAATGACATTGAACTATATGTTAGATACTTGGACAATGTTTTGCTAATATAGGTAGGAGAACTGGAAAATATCCCATACTTTTTATCTTATATCAACGCTAATGATGTAAATTTAAGATTCACTTATACTGAACCGCAGGATAAAATTAGTTTTTTGGATTTGTATCTCATGGGGATGTAAAACAACAAAGGGTTAAATATCGCAACTATAGAAAACCTGCTAGTGGGAACACTACACTTAGAGCAGACAGCTGCCACCCCGCCCATACTGTGAATTCAATCCACTACGGGGAATTAAATAGAATCTACAGAAATAGCTCTGATATCACACTATTTAATGAACAAGCAAAGGTAGCAACATCTAGATTAATGGAAAGGAGGTATAAGAAAAAACATATTGATTCAGCATTAAAAAAAGTTCTTGTGAAAAATACTCATTTAAATAACAGAGATGATGGTATTAATAACAGCCAGAAATTAATAACAAAAAAATCAAACAATATGGATAAAAAAAGATCTTCAGTACCGCATACAGCTGTCAATTTCAGGAAATAAAAAATATTGTAAACAGATATGTCCCTATATTATTTCAAGATCAAGACTTAAACAAAATCCTGGAAAATAGATTAGTATGTGTACCAAGAAAAGGGAGATCGATAGGTGCTACTCTTTCCCCAAGTCTATACATGCCACAAAAAAGTGATAAAAAAATCTGGCTCAGTTGTAAAGGTTTTTTTAAATGTGCATGTTCCAAATGTACGATGTGCCAGTATACATTGCAAACTCAAAAAATTGATGCAGCCAATGATATAAAAATAATTATTAATTGCAATACTAATTATGTTGTGTATTGCATATTTTGCAAAGAATGTAAAATAAAATACATTGGCTGCACAATACGTAAATTAAAGAAAAGGATAGCAGAAAATGTTACTAACATCAAAAATAAAAATGCATCCTATTCAGGAGCTTGTAAGCATTTTGTAGAGAGACATAAAGGGGAATTAAAGAATTTTTCATTCTATGGTTTAGAAAAAGTGGATATTCCTATTAGGCTGTGGTTCCACGGTCCGGAACCACAGCGCTTTGGACGGAGCGGAAATTCCGCTCCGTCTAAGCCCCGCCCCCTTTCTGACGCACGCTCTTTCCGGAGGTGTTCAGGACACCTCCGGAAAGAACGCAGGGCTACATAGTCCTGTGTGAAATTCCGTTGCGGTGACGCACCGTCGCCGCAACACGCTAGGACATGCTGCGGTCTGAAAAGACGCGCCGCATGTCCGTTTACGCAGGTCTCCCGCCTGCGTGTTGTTACGCATAGTGGAGATGGGATTTCTTGAAATCCCCTCCACTATGCTGTAACATCTGGACGCTGCGTGTTTGGCGCTGCGCCAGCGCACAGCGCCAAACACGCAGCGTTTCCTGACCGTGGAAACTCACCCTTAGAGGAGGGGACTGGAGGAAAAAACTCCTCCTAAGAGAGTTATTTTGGATTATCAAACTGGATACAAAACACCCCAATGGCATGAACTGTAGGAATGATACTCTTTACTTATATTAAATCTCAGAGAATTGAATGTTTAAGGTTTTGTTTTGTTTTGTTTTTCTCTTTTTTTTTCTCTTTTCTCTCTGGCTTTCTTGTGATTTAGCCTTGTGATTATGCTGCTTATTCTCAAATGTGATTGATTGCTAACATATGTGTTTATTGATCAACGGTTGGTCACTATTTGTTTTTATACCATGTATCATAAGGAATCTGTATCTCAGTGAATAAGGGCTTCTGCCAGAATCGAGTTGAGATGTATCCCCAACCTGTATGATCTTTTAATCTTTTTTTCAATAAAAAAAGTGAATAGCGCCCCCAGAGGCGCATTTTCTCCGGGGTCTCGGCTACCGGGGGTAGCCGAGACCCCAGAGAACATGAATCGGGTCGGTTTTTGCCGACCCGATGTTGCGATCACCGTTATTAAACCTATAACGCCGATCGCAACAAAAAAAAAATCTGATGTACCATTTAATTTCTCTGTCCTCTGATGTCATCAGACATCAGAGGACAGAGAAAAAGGGTCCCCGATCCCCCCCTTGTGGCCCCCAATCTACCCCTTGTGACCCCCGGGCCCACCTGCCTCCTCCGGTGGGCGCCGCGATCTTGAATGGCGAGCGCATTTCGCAAAAAAAGAAAAAAATTATTTCTCTCCCCTCTGATGTGATCGCACATCAGAGGGGAGAGAATTAGGGTCCCCAGTACCCCCAATCCCCCCCTATACCTCCCGGTGTCCTCCGTCCTCCGGCAGGTCCCAGGCTCCCGGGTCTTCTTCCTGTAAAAAAAAATGGCGGGCGCATGCGCAGTGCGCCCGATGAATCTGCCTGGCGGCAGATTAAAAAAAATGTTCATTCATTCTCCTAAAAGTACATTTTGATCACTGTGATAAACTATCACAGCGATCAAAATAAAAAAAAAACAGTACATAACCCCCCCTTTATCACCTCCTTAGTTAGGGACATATAATAAAATATAGAAATTATATTTATTTTCATTTTTCCGTTAGGGTTAGGGTTAGGGCTAGAGTTAGGGTTAGGGTTTGGGTTAGGGCTAGGGCTAGGGTTAGGGCTAGGATTAGGGTTAGGCTGGGTTCATACTGCGTTATGGCAGTCCGTTAGATGGACTGCGTTACACTGCGGTACAACGCGGTGTAACATCAGTCCGTTAATGCTGCCATTCACCCCCATTTGAGGGAAGATCGCGACGCATGCCGTAAAGCGGCATGCGTTCGCGACATGCTATCAATCAGTGACGGAGCCTCAGATGCGGGCTGCAGCGTCTGGGCTCCGTCACCGCTAGCGCAGATGAATCATCTGCTGATTCCTCTGCGCTAGTGGGTATAGCATAACGCGATCGCGTTATGCTATACCGTTACCAGCCCATCAACACTATGTGTTGAATGGGCTGGTAAAACGCAAAATGAACCTAGTCTTAGGGTTAGGGTTACAATTAGGGTTAGGGTTAAAATTAGGGTTAGGGCTACAATTAGGGTTAGGGTTACAATTAGGGTTGGAATTAGGGTTGGGATTAGGGTTAGGATTAGGGTTAGGGTTGCGATTAGGGTTAGGGGTGTGTTGGGGTTAGGGTTGGAGCTCGAATTGAGGGGTTTCCACTATTTAGGCACATCAGGGGGTCTCCAAACACGATGTGGCGTTCAAAAAGTCAAATGGCGCTCCCTCCCTTCCGAGTCCTGCCGTGCGCCCAATCAGTGGTTTACCCCAACATATGGGGTATCAGCGTACTCAGGACAAATTGCACACCAATTTTGGGGTGCTAATTTCTTTTGTTACCCTTGGGAAAATAAAAAATAGCTGGCTAAAAAAATCATTTTTGAGGAAAAAAAATTTTTTTATTTTCACGGCTCTGCGTTTATAAATTTCTGTGAAGCACTTTGGGGTTGAAAGTGCTCACCACACATCTAGATAAGTTCCTTAGGGGGTCTAGTTTCCAAAATAGGGTCACTTGTGGGGGTTTTCCACTCTTTAGGCACATCTGGGGCACTGCAAACGGAACATGACCCCCATCAACGTCTGCATTCCAAAACGTTATTACTTCCTTTCCAAGCCCTGCTGTGCGCCCAAACAGTTCCCCCCCACATATTTGGTATCAGTGTACTCAGGACAAATTGGATGACAACTTTTGAGGTCCAATTTCCATGTGAAAAATCAAAAATTTGGGACTAAAAAATAATTTTTGTGGAAAATTGTTTTTTTTTTTTTTTTTCACACCCAGGCATTATAAACTTTTGTGAAACACTTGGGGGTTCAAAGTGCTCACCACAGATCTAGATAAGTTACTTAGGGGGTCTAGTTTCCAAAATGGGGTCACTTTTGGGGGTTTTCCACTGTTTAGGCACATCTGGGGCACTGCAAACGGAACATGACCCCCATCAACGTCTGCATTCCAAAACGTTATTACTTCCTTTCCAAGCCCTGCCGTGCGCCCAAACAGTTTCCCCCCCACATATTTGGTATTAGCGTACTCAGGACAAAATGGACAACAACTTTTAGGGTCCAATTTCCATGTGAAAAATCAAAAATTTGGGACTAAAAAATCATTTTTGTGGAAATTTTTTTTTTTTCACACCCAGGCATTATAAACTTTTGTGAAACACTTGGGGGTTCAAAGTGCTCACAACATATCTAGATAAGTTCCATAGGGGGTCTAGTTTCCAAAATGGTGTTACTTGTAGGGGGTTTCCACTGTTTAGGCGCATCAGGGGCTCTCCAAACGCGACATGGTGTCCAATCTCAATTCCAGCCAATTTTGGTTTGAAAAAGTCAAACAGCGCTGCTTCCCTTCCAAGCCCTGCCGTGCGCCCAAACAGTGGTCCCCCCCATATATGGGGTATCAGCGTACTCAGGACAAATTGGACAACAACTTTTGTGGTCTAATTTCTCCTGTTACCCTTGGGAAAATAAAAAATTGAGTACTAAACGATCAGGTTTGCGGAAAAAATATGATTTTTTATTTTCACGCCAGTGCGTTATAAACTTCTGTGAACCACTTGGGGGTTGAAAGTCTCACCACACATCTAGATAAGTTCCTTAAGGGGTCTAGTTTCCAAAATGGGGTCACTTGTGGGGGGTTTCCACTGTTTAGACACATCAGGGCCTCTACAAATGTGACATGGCGTTCAGCCAATTCTGCGTTGAAAAAGTCAAACGGCACTCCTTCCCTTGCGACCTCTGCCGTGCGCCCAAAAAGTGGTTTACCCCAACATATGGGGTATCAGCATGCTCAGGACAAATTGCACAAAAACTTTTGGGGTCTTGTTACCCTTGGGAAAATAAAAATTGTGGTGAAAAGATCATTTTTGTGGAAAAAATATGATTTTTTATTTTCACGGCTCTACGTTATAAACGTGTGTGAAGCATTTGGAGGTTCAAAGTGCTCACCACACATCTAGATAAGTTCCTTAAGGGGTCTTGTTTCCAAAATGGGGTCACTTGTGGGGGGTTTCCACTGTTTAGGCACATCAGGGGCTATCTAAACGCGACATGGCATCCAGCCAATTCTGCGTTGAAAAAGTCAAACGGCGCTCCTTCCCTTGCGACCTCTGCCGTGCGCCCAAAAAGTAGTTTACCCCCACATATGGGGTATCGGCGTATTCACGAGAAATTGCACAACAAATTTTGTGGTTCATTTTTTCTTTTAACACTTGTGAAAATAAAACAAATTGGTTCCGAATAAAGCTTTTGCAAAAAAAGTTAAATGTCAATTTTTTCCTTCCACATTGCTTCAGCTCCTGTGAAGCACCTGAAGGGTTAATAAACTTCTTGAATGTGGTTTTGAGCACCTTGAGGGGTGCAGTTTTTAGAATGGTGTCACTTTTGGGTATTTTCTATCATATAGACCCCTCAAAGTGACTTCAAATGTGATGTGGTCCCTTAAAAAAAAATGGTGTTGTAAAAATGAGAAATCGCTGGTCAACTTTTAACCCTTATAATTTCGTAACAAAAGAAAATTTTGTTCCCAAAATTGTGCAGATGTAAAGTAGACATGTGGGAAATGTTATTTATTAAGAAATTTGTGTGACATATCTCTCTGATTTAAGGGCATAAAAATTTCAAGTTTGAAAATTGCAAAATTTTCAACATTTTCGCCATATTTCCGTTTTTTTCATAAATAAAAGCAAGTCATATAAAAAATTTTTTACCACTAACATGAAGTACAATATGTCACGAAAAAACATTCTCAGAATCAGCTGGATTCGTTAAAGCGTTCCAGAGTTATAACCTCATAAAGTGACAGTGGTCAGAATTGTAAAAATTGGCCCGGTCATTAAGCTGCAAATGGCTCTGTCACTAAGGGGTTAATTATTCTTGGGACTCACCGTAACTAATTTTCTTATGTGAGGCCTTAAGTCACGGCAATTGGTTGGAGACCCACAGCATTGCAAAACGGACTGAGTTATACGAATAGGACACGGTGAGGCTGCCTTTTTGTTTATTTACGGTACTGGGATACATCTGCAATGAAATGCGACGCCTTTATGTCTACGTCAGCAACCGGATACTGAGGATAAGAAGATCTACCTGCCCTAGTCAGTGGTACTATGTACCTACTCACCTCAATCCTGCGGACCATGAGACTAGATCCGTTGCTTCAAGTCATCTTAAGGACACTACCTGGTTCACAGGCCCTGCTTCCTTGTACCGTTCGATGCCCCACATCGACAGGCCTGAAATGTTTGAACTGGTGGATCCAGATGCCGATGTGGAGCTCCGTCCTCGAGTGTCTGCTCTGCATACAGGGATTTCAAGTCATTACCTGGAATCTCATCGGTTCAGCAGGTTCTCAACCTGGAAGTCACTTGTTCGAGCCGTTGCTTGTCTACTTCATGTGGCCCAGTCCTACAAGTCAGCATTACCTGCAAGCCAGAGGTCTTGTAAAGGTTGGCATGACTGCAAGCATGCTTTTACCGCCCTCAACTTGGAAAGAGCCAAGGTTACAATACTTCATATTGTGCAAAAGGAAACCTACCCCAGAGAAATAGACAACCTCAACAAGGGACAACCCATTTCTAGAGATAGTGTTTTGAAAAAGCTTGATCCGATCATTCTCACTCCCGCCATGCTACTCACTCAGAAAACTAACACTCCCAGCGCTCCACTGGGAGAATTCAGCAACAAAGACCTCTACAGACGTCAATGGAGACAAATTCAAAGTCTCTCCAATACTTTCTGGGACGGATGGAGAAAACAATACCTCTCTACCTTACAGCCTAGGAAGAAGTGGCAGATTGACAAGCCGAACATCAAACCAGGTGATATTGTGCTCGTGGAGGACAGCCAGTCACACCGAAATGAGTGGCCACTAGGCCTCATTACCAAGGTATTCCCAAGGAAGGATGAGAAGGTGCGCAAGGTCGAGAGTAAACTATTTCTCAGACCAGTTGCGGAACTACTTTTAGTGCTTTCGCCAAAAGAGCCTGTATGTGGCATCAGTTGATGCCAAGTGGGGAGTGTTCTGCCCATCTGAGTACAGGGCAGTATGTTTTGTATTGTGTGCTGGTTTGTTATAGCACCATCAAGAAGTGGCTGAATTTATAGCCTGTGCCTTTAACAAGCAGATAGAGTATTGCATTGTGGGATTGTAGCAAAGTATGCTAGGAAGAAGAAGCTCCATTTTCTTCTATGTACTTCAGGGAATACACGTGTTCATGTGCTCTCCTGTAACCTCTCCAACTTGAGTTTGCTATCCTGGTAAAGCATATCTGGTAAGATCAATATCTTATCTAGCCATGCAGTGTTTAGGAGATTATTAACTGTATAGCAGCCAGTGCATAGGAGATGTTATTAGAATCCTGTGCAAAGTTTGCATCATACTGTATACTTTCCTGTTAATTGTAAAGTGTCAGCTGTGTGCCCAATACTTATCTATGTTATTTGCATTTTTATAGTTTTACCGCGCATGTTCTATACTGTTCACCAATAAACAAGTTAGACTACAGAGGACAGTCTGCTTATTTGGAAGATAGAATTGTGGTTTAGGCTGTATGCTAGATTGCACACCGTGTCAACGTGTATGAAGGCAGAACATACATAGAAATCCATCATCTTATTTTAATCATTTTCTCATCATGTCATGGACGGTCTTTTGACGTTTTTATCGAGCATGTCTTAATGACCTTAGGCAGCACTTAGTGATACCAGCCTGTACATGATGTAAACTTTCGGTGCATTTAATGCCAATATGGCTCGCCTATAGGCACACAAATAACTTATAGGCTGAGTCTGAAGTTAAAGTCTCAGGTGGCCTCACCTTCAGTTATGTCTTCAGCATGCTGCACTTGAAAATGTTATTTTAAAGGGTTAGTTAGCTAATGTTGAATAGAGCTTGTAAAAACAATCTCTTTTGTAATTCACTGATTATTAAAATTTGCAGTTATTCTTAAGATATGAACTTTTTTTTTACAGCCCATTGCCTAGGAGACCAACCACCACTGCCATTAGGCTTGTAAGCACTGCATTGAAGCTGGCTAGGATTATTAGGTAACAGCGTACTCCATTAATCATAGCCTGTTTCAAAACAGACCATACAATAGAAAAGAGCTTGTAAGCACTGCACATGTTCTGCTGTCTAGCAGCAGTGGTAAGTCTTTGAGAAAAGAAGAAAAGTTTAAATATCTCAAGAATGCATGAAAATTCTAATAAGCTGGAAATTGCAAAATTTCTTGAATTTGCAAGTACTATCCAATAATGCCTATTTATGCAGATGGTAATAACACTTTTCACATATATTCATCTTGTTCACTTCAGGCAGGAAAAAGTATGCCTAACTAAAGGTCAAGGTATCTGCAGGTATGAAAAGTATGATATACACAAGGTGCAGACATGTAGCTGAAGCTAAAATTAATTTTGGTTGCTTTACAAAATGTATGGCCAGATCTCTGTATAACCCTACATATAAATAGAAGTTTTTGCCACAAATATAAAAAACATATTTATATTGAAAGAAAATATTAAAAACATTTTTTCAAAAGTTTTTTTTTGGAAGTATCAAGAATGTACATGGGGAATAAAAGGGTTTTAGAGACAACAACCACAGTATGTTACCACTGTTGGATGAATTAATAGACGCATATAGTTATTCCTATTCAAAGAAACCTGTAGGTTAAGATAGCAGTATGTATAGAAAGTCTATCAATTTTCCTTAATCACATTAACTCCACCTGATGATGTTTGGTCTGTATACAATACTACTATATACTACTTCAATAAGGTTTAAACAATATGCAAACATTTTTATAACAGGACTTGGTATATAAAGAAAAAGCCTAAGATAATAGCTCAACACAAGACTACTATCCTGTGTTCAACACAACAAAGAGTCATTTCCCACATGTCTACTTTACATCAGCACAATTTTGGAACCCAAATTTTTTTTTGTTAAGAAGTTATAAGGGTTAAAAGTTAAACAACACCTTTTTTCTTTTAGGGACCACATCACATTTGAAGTCACTTTGAGGGGTCTATATGATAGAAAATACCCAAAAGTGACACCATTCTAAAAACTGCACCCCTCAAGGTACTCAAAACCACATTCAATAAGTTTATTAACCCTTCAGGTGATTCACAGGAATTTGTGGAATGTTTAAAAAAATGAACATTTAACTTTTTTTCACAAAACATTTAAAACATTTAATTCAAATCCATTTTTTTTATTTTACCAAGGATAACAGGAGAAATTGGACCTCAAAAGTTGTTGTGCAATTTCTCCTGAGTACGCTGATACCCCATATGTGGGGGTAAACCACTATATGGGCGCATGGCAGAGCTCGGAAGGGAAGGAGCGCAGCTTGACTTTTTCAATGCAAAATTGGCTGGAATTGAGATCGGACGCCATGTCGCGTTTGGAGAGCCCCTGATTTGCCTAAACAGTGGAGACCATCCGCAAGTGACACCATTTTGGAAACTAGACCCCCTCAAGGAACTTATCTAGATTTGTGGTGAGAACTTTGAGCCCCCAAGGGCTTCACAGAAGTTTATAACGTAGAGCTGTAAAATTAAAAAATTATATTTTTTCCACAAAAATGATCTTTTCACCCTGAATTTTATTTTACCAAGGGTAATAGGACCGCAAAAGTTATTGTGCAATTTGTCACGAGTACGCTGATACCCTATATGTGGGGGTAAACTACTATTTGGGCTCATGGCAGAGCTTGGAAAGGAAGGAGCGCCATTTGACTTTTTCAACGCAAAATTGACTGGAATTGAGATCAGACGCCATGTCGTGTTTGGAGAGCCCCTGATTTCCCTAAACAGTGGAAACCCCCCAAAGTGACACCATTTTGGAATCTAGATCCCCAAGGAACTGTAAGGTTCTTTGTCTCTGTTGACATGTTCCTTGAAACTCAGTTTTCCGTCGGCCATTTTGCTTTCTGTCTTTCTGCAGCTCTTGCCCTCAGTTAATATGGAGTTTCCAGTTTTCATGTTCCCGCCCTGATTCTTCCCTCTTGCTTCTTAAGCAGCCTCAGCTGAACAATCAGTGCTCCTGAATCAAGCCTCAGTCAGTCTGTGACCTGACTTCTGGAAACCTTGGACTTGTACTCCAGCTATTCCCTACTGAGGAGCCTTGGAACACTTTTGGACTCTGGAAACCTGCTGTTTGGTGAATCCATGTTTGCAGAGGAATTACGGTACAGAGAAGAGATCCTGAACCTGCTTTGGAATTTATTGTAGTGCTTGAAGTTACTCTGGCCTGCTGTGTCTCCTGTCGCTGTTCCTGCAAACTGTGTGAACTTTTCAGCATGCTTGTATGAAGTAATACAAGTCATTTCATATCAACCTATGTCTCCTGTGTTTTCCTCGCACCCAAGCACAAGACACTATAGGAACTGTATACTATACATGACAAGATTCAGGAGCCAATGTTTAGTGTCTGCTGGGTCTGGGAAAGCCGTGTCTGCTGTGACTGTGGATATCAGATGTCCGTTTAATACCTTATGTGATGACAGTGGTTGTGACTTCTCACAACCATTCCAGGTGAGCGCATTCCCTTAAAATTTTACTCTGGAGTGTTACCACAGGTAAACACTATTGTTTTTTTTTTTTTCCTTTCCTCTTCTCCTTCCAGCACTTCTGCCTTAAAAGATCTGGAAGATGGAGGCCCGCATAAAGGAACTTTGCGGAGTAACTGATACAATCCTTTCAGATGTACAGACTTTAAAAACCCGTTTTGCAAGCCTACAGGACCTCACTAATCATAATTTGCAAGTGTTTGGACAGACTATCCAGGAATTGCGAGCCAGGATTGAGGCTCTAGAGGAACGAGCCCAGGCTCCTGCCATAACCCCGAGTTCTGGGATCCCCAAGTTACCTCCTTTTCGTTTTGGCGGTGAACGTGAGAAATTCAGGGGATTTATTAATCAATGCAATTTATTTTTCTCTGCACATGCTTCACAATTTCCCACTGAACGATCCAAAGTGCTTACTATAATCATGTTGCTTACCAATAAGGCTTTGATGTGGGCAAACCCTCTGATTGAGACTGAGGATGATTGTTTGAATCACCTTGATGCTTTTATTTCAGCCATGGGGCAGGTGTTTGATGACCCCAATCGAGGTGCAACAGCTGAAGCAGCCATGTTAACTTTGCGCCAAGGTAAGCGTTCAGTAGCCGAATATGCCCTGGATTTCAGGAGATGGGCTCTTGATACCACTTGGGACACTTCCGCTAAAAAATCTATTTTTCGGAAAGGGTTGTCTCCACTGATTAAGGATGAACTTGCTCGTGCCGACCCTCCCACTGCGTTAGGTGACTTTATTAACTATTGTATCCGTATTGATGCTCGTCTGACTGAACGCAGACAAGAGAGATGGTTCGAAAATAATCGCACTAACCTTTTACTACCTCCCTCCTCAGCTAAGGAACCTTTGAGTAGGATCACAAGGGAACCAGAACCTGAACCCATGCAGGTGGACTCTTTACAAAGACGGGTTAGTGATGCACGCAAAGAACATCGTATAAAGGAAAATCTATGTTTCTACTGTGGTAAGTCAGGGCACTTCATTATAAACTGCCCCAGCCGTTCTCGTAAGACTACTGCAGCAGTCATTCACTGTGAGTGTTGCGAGAGGAGCTCTGTCATGTCCGAGCCTCAGGCTCCAGAGAGATCTGCTGCAAGAGATCTTGATTTCTCAGACTTAAACTCTGTTAGTTCTGGGGACGATGACGGTATAAACGCTGCAATTTTTCAAGTTTCCTCAGCGGTGTCCCAGCTGAGTTGTAAAAGAAACAGTTCTCATTGCTTCCTTTCCATCAAACTCTGGGTTGACTCAGTCTGGGTGTCTAGCTCTGCTATGATCGACTCAGGAGCAAGTGGAAATTTTATGGATATCTCCTTTGCTCTGAAACAGGGGATACGTTCAGTGAAGAAGGCTACTCCAGTACAGATGGAGACTGTGGATGGCTCTCTACTGACTTCTGGACCAGTGGATCAAGAAACAGAGCCTTTGAGGGTCCTTATGGGTAAAGATCATCAGGAGAAAATGTCTTTTTTGCTTATCTCTTCTCCCCACTTTCCCATTATTCTAGGGCTACCATGGCTGCAGGCGCAGAATCCTATGATTAACTGGGAGACCAAGGAATTACACTTTCCGGAGAAACAGATGAGTCAAGGAGTTTCAGCTTGCTCTGTTCCTAAAGGAACCATGTCAGTCCCTGAACTACCAGCTGTATACCAGGACTATGTGGATTTATGTGACAAGAAGAACGCTGATCAGCTTCCTCCTCACCGTCCACATGATTGTCCAATTGAATTATTGCCTGGAGCCGAGATACCTTTTGGTAAGATCTACCCCCTAGCGGGGTCCGAGCTAAAAGCTTTGAAGGATTATATAGACAAAAATTTAGCCAAGGGCTTCATACGCCCCTCTTCATCTCCCGCAGGTGCACCCATCTTCTTTGTGAAGAAGAAAGATGGATCTCTGAGACCCTGCATAGACTATAGGGAACTCAATAAGGTTACTATTAGAAACCGTTATCCATTGCCTTTAATCCCTGAGTTGTTGGAGAGAGTGCGGCATGCCAAAATTTTCTCTAAACTGGATCTCCGTGGGGCCTATAACTTGGTCCGTATTAGACCTGGGGATGAATGGAAGACTGCTTTCAGGTCACGCTATGGACACTTTGAATATCTAGTTATGCCTTTTGGTCTGAGTACCGCCCCAGCCACTTTCCAACACTTCGTGAATGATATCTTCAGGGATCTCCTAGATACATTTGTGGTGATTTATCTGGATGATATTCTAATTTTTTCTAACTCCACAGAGGAACATCATGGACATGTGAGAATGGTCTTAGAACGCCTAAGACAAAACCATCTCTACATCAAACTTGAAAAATGTGAATTCCATAGGACCGAAATTCAATTTCTGGGGTATGTACTATCTACGCAAGGGATTAGTATAGATGGAAGCAAGACGCAAGCCATCAAGGATTGGCCAATTCCTAGAAATGTGAAGGAGGTGCAGCGTTTCATCGGGTTTGCCAACTTCTATAGACGTTTCATTAAGAATTTTTCTGAGGTAGTGTCACCTATCACCCAACTTACCCGGAAACAGTCTAGGTTCTCCTGGACCCCGCAAGCTCAGGAAGCATTTTCCTGTTTAAAGGATAAATTTACCACCGCACCTATCTTAGTACATCCCAACCCCGAGCTTGCCTTCATAATAGAGGTGGATGCTTCAGACTGTGCCGTTGGAGCTATACTCTCTCAGAGAACAGGTGAGAAGAATGTCTTGCATCCCTGTGCCTTCTTTTCCCAGCAGTTGTCTTCGGCTGAGAGGAACTACGATGTGGGCAATAGAAAATTGTTGGCCATTATTGCCGCCTTCAAGGAATGGAGACACCTTCTTCAGGGAGCTGCACAGCAAATAGTCGTCCTGACAGACCATCGTAACCTTGAATTTATCAGGTCGGCTAAGTGCCTGACTCCTCGCCAGGCTCGCTGGAATCTTTCCCTAAACCAATTTAATTTTGTCATTTCTTATAGACCAGGATCGCGCAATGGAAAGGCTGATGCACTCTCTAGGATTCATTCAGCAGAGACACGTCCACTTACTCCTCCTAAGACTATTCTTCCTGACTCTAGATTCCTGGGAGTGATTCATAATCAAGACCTACTTAAGGACATCAAGGAAGCATACCATGCGGATTCTTTGTTGGCTCAACCCCCATGGGACGTAAGTCTTGTCTTTAAGAATGGTGTGTGGATTCAGGGACAACGTCTGTATATACCTGAAACAGTCAGATTGAGAGTATTGCAACTCATCCACGATTCCAAGATAGCCGGGCATAGGGGAATTCTAAAGACACAAGAATTTCTTTCTCGTTTCTTTTGGTGGCCCACTTACAGGAAAGATGTCTTAAACTATGTCACTTCATGTGAAGTCTGTGCAAGATGCAAAACACCTCGCTCCTCACCAACTGGTCTGTTGCAACCTCTTCCCACCCCGTCCCGCCCGTGGGGATCCATTTCTATGGACTTCATTGTGGAGTTACCAACCTCTCAAGGGAAGAACACCATTCTAGTGGTGGTTGACCGTCTAACAAAGGCAGCTCATTTTATCCCTTGTGTCGGCTTACCCACTGCAAAACAGACATCAGACTTGATGATTAAGAATGTGTTTCGCTTACATGGAGTACCAGATGAGGTCATTTCGGATCGAGGGGTGCAATTCACTTCAAGGTTTTGGCAAAATTTCTGTGCAGCATTGGACATTAAAGTAAACCTTTCTTCTGCTTTTCATTCCCAGACTAATGGACAGACAGAACGAACCAATCAGACCCTGGAGCAGTATCTCCGCTGTTTTATCTGCCACCTACAGGATGATTGGGTGGATCTGCTTCCACTGGCTGAGTTCTCTTATAACAACTCTCAGAGCGCCTCCACTAAGCAGTCTCCTTTTTACTCCAATCTAGGTTATCATCCTAACATTCTTCCTCGATTTCCCCATAGATACGCCCTTGCCGGCAGTGGCTGAAAGAATCACTTCTTTACAAAAGAATATGGATCTTCTAAAGGAAAATCTAGAATTGGCTCAGGAAAGGTACAAGAAAGCAGCAGATAAATTTCGTAAACCTGCACCAGCTTTCAAGGTAGGAGATTTGGTCTGGCTGTCAACCAGAAATCTTAAATTAAAGATTCCATCGTCTAAATTGGGACATAAGTACATTGGACCTTATAAGATCAATAAGATTATAAGTGCTGTTGCTTGTCGTCTTCAACTGCCCAGAACTATGAGAATCCACCCTGTCTTTCATGTATCCCTACTAAAGGCTGCAACACCCAATACGTTTCCTGGACGTTCTTCTCCTTGCCCTGACCCAGTGCTGGTTGATGGTCAGGAAGAATTTATGGTGGAAAGGATTCTAGATTCCAGGTTGTACAGAAATCAGTTGCAATATTTGATTAAATGGCAGGGCTACCCAGTGGAGGACAACTCATGGGAACCAGTCAATAATGTAAATGCTCCTCGCCTGCTCCACCAGTTTCATCAGAGGTACCCTGACAAGCCTGGTCTGAGGTCATCCGGAGGTTGTCCCTAAGGGGGGAGTAATGTAAGGTTCTTTGTTTCTGTTGACATGTTCCTTGAAACTCAGTTTTCCGTCGGCCATTTTGCTTTCTGTCTTTCTGCAGCTCTTGCCCTCAGTTAATATGGAGTTTCCAGTTTTCATGTTCCCGCCCTGATTCTTCCCTCTTGCTTCTTAAGCAGCCTCAGCTGAACAATCAGTGCTCCTGAATCAAGCCTCAGTCAGTCTGTGACCTGACTTCTGGAAACCTTGGACTTGTACTCCAGCTATTCCCTACTGAGGAGCCTTGGAACACTTTTGGACTCTGGAAACCTGCTGTTTGGTGAATCCATGTTTGCAGAGGAATTACGGTACAGAGAAGAGATCCTGAACCTGCTTTGGAGATTTATTGTAGTGCTTGAAGTTACTCTGGCCTGCTGTGTCTCCTGTCGCTGTTCCTGCAAACTGTGTGAACTTTTCAGCATGCTTGTATGAAGTAATACAAGTCATTTCATATCAACCTATGTCTCCTGTGTTTTCCTCGCACCCAAGCACAAGACACTATAGGAACTGTACACTATACATGACAGGAACTTATCTAGATGTGAGGTGAGAACTTTGAACTCCCAGGTGTTTCACTAAAGTTTATAATGCCTGGGCGTGAAAATAAAAAAATCATATTTTTTCTACAAACATGATCTTTTAGTCCCCAATTTTTTCCCAAGGATAACAGGAGAAATTGGACCCCAAAAGTTGTTGTCCAATTTGTCCTGAGTACGCTGTTACCCCATATGTGGGAGAAAACTACTGTATGGCCACACGACGGGGCTCGGAAGGTAAGTAGTGACGTTTTGAAATGCAGACTTTGATGAAATGGTCTGCGGACTCCATGTCGCGTTTGAAAAGCTCCTGATGTGCCTAAACAGTGGAAAACCCCACAAGTGACACCATTTTGTAAACTAGGCCCCCTAAGGAACTTATCTAGATGTGTGGTGAGCAATTTGAACCCCCAAGTGCTTCACAGAAGTTTATAACGTACAGCTGTAAAAATTAAAAAATCATATTTTTCTACAAAAATTACATTTGCCCCCCAATATTTTATTTTCACAAGGGTTACAGGAGACATTGGACCCCAAAAGTTGTTTTCCAATTTGTCCTGAGTACCCGATACCATATATGTGGGGGTAAATCACTGTTTGGGCGCACAGCAGAGCTCGGAAGGGAAGGAGAACTGTTTGACTTTTTCAACGCAGAATTGGCTGGAATTGAGATCGGATGCCATGTCGCGTTTGGAGAGCCCCTGATGTGCCTAAATAGTGGAAACCCCCAATTCTAACTCCAACCCTAACCCCAACACGCCCGTAACCCTAATCCCAACCCTAGCCATAACCCTAACCACAAACCTAACCCTAACACACCCTAACCCTAATCTCAACCCTAATCCAAACCCTAACTTTAGCCCCTACTCTAACCCTAACTTTAGCCCCAACACTAACCCTAACTTTAGCCTCAACCCTAACCCTAACTTTAGCCCCAATCCTAACCCTATCACTAACTTTAGCCCTGACCGTAACACTAACCCTAACGGGAAAATGGAAATAAATACATTTTTTAAATTTTATTATTTTTCTCTAGCTAAGGGGGTGATAAAGGCGGGTTTGATTTACTATTTATAGCTGGTTTTTATAGCAAGTTTTTATGTTTGGCAGCTGTCACACGCTAAAAGACGCTTTTTATTGCAAAAAATAGGTTTTGCATCACCACATTTTGAGAGTTATAATTTTTCCATATTTTGGCTCACAGAGTCATGTGAGATCTTGTTTTTTGCAGGACGAGTTGACATTTTTATTGGTACCATTTTCGGGCACATGACATTTTTTTGATCGCTTTTTATTACGTTTTTTGGGAGGCAGAATGAACAAAAAACAGCAATTCATGAATTTGAGGGCAGAGCAGAGTACTGCAGTGCGCAGGCATCGGACCTCTCTGACTTTTCCCCATGCCTGTGCACTGCAGTACTTTGCTCTGCCGTTAACAGGGCAGAGTAGTGCGCCTGCGCCGGAGCCATGACGGGAAGCAAAGAAGAGGACGTCATCGCTAGAATATGGGAGGCGCCGGACCGGACTTCTACTCCCTCCGGACCAAACCGGACCCCGGACTACCCCTGGGTGAGTATAATATAACTCGCTTTTCTTTTCTTTCAGGTTACATCGGGGGCTTATCTACAGCATTACAGAATGCTGTAGATAAGCCCCTGATGGCGGTGGTTGCATCTTATATGCGAAAAATGGGGGTGACAGATTTCCTTTAAGGAAAGCTGAACCTTGTGTTAATTGTTCCTTAAGCGGGCGGATTCCCGTTGCAACAAGGACTGTGCCATACGTTGTTTTTGTTACCTGTTAGGCCATATTTGTTTTACTAACCCTGCACTGGTTTTAAGCTGTATTTTTAATAAAACTAGTGGAAGATTTAAAGAGACAGTGTTCCAGTGTCTACCTCTACGTGCAGCCGAGTGAGCTGATCTACCGCCCTTGATACAATAAGGTTTATGCCAATAAATCCTAACCTTGTTACTAGAAGAACCCTGAAAAATTGTTCCATATTGGCAAACTCCTGCTCCTAGTTCTACAGCGAGAAAACAGTTTGTAAAAAAAGGTGGAAGTGACAGAAGACTCTACATAGAGCCAGTATGTCAGGGTTAGGAATATGTGGTAAACAATGTAAGACAATCTGCTCTTCTCTGGTTGTGCTTTACACGCACAACTTTATACAGAGTGTTTGTGGGAAGAAGTCATTAGTCACAGTTGGTTTTATGGGTGCCAACCTCACTGGGGAGTAATGGACAAATCCAAAAGTGGTATCCAAAACAAGAAAAAGTGAACACCTCAATGATTGCTTAGCAGACCACAGTCCATAGAAACATCTATGCACTATAGATGAGTGGATCAGGCAAAATTCGATTTTTTTTTTGTTTGTTTGGTGGTTTGTGCATATATTTGTGTTTCAGAAACTTTGTCATGCCAAACCTGAGGAAGGGACCTATGAAGTCCCGAAAGTTTGCTTTGTAACATAATTTATTTTATTTTTGTTAGCCATTAAAAGGTATCATAACTACAAGATTATTTTGTTTTTTTCACACTGAGAGCATTAAGGTACGTATAATTTTTTTTCTTTTTTTTTTAACATTTTGATGGTCTTCTATGGTGTAGAAAAATGGAGGCCAGCGCCACTGGTGCTAGCCTGTGACTTCTCTCTTAGGATATTCCTGTAGCAAGGTGCATAGTTCCTTGCAGAGTTGCCGCAAAAAAGCAATGTCTCAAGTAACCAAAAACTGCTGCAATTCTTCATCCCCTAAAATTATGCCTGCATTGCCAGAGTTGTTATATATTATTCTGGTAAAGCAAGCATTTCTTCAACCATTAACTTACCCTCCTCACATATAGCACTTGTCAAGATTCCTCTACTCAGAGTATCTGGGACTCAGTGATGGACAGCTCTGTCATCCTATCCTGTGCTGGGGCGTGCTGAACTGTCAGTGCTTTGATTGACAGCTCGGTTGACCTATCAGAGACTGGGAGTTGCACAGATTTCCACAGGTGCTCCCTGTTCTTGGTAACTGCCCTGCTATTTAGGTGAGCTGTCTGGCCCAGATCACTGCCAGTCAAAAGCTTCTTCTAAGCTTGTGCTCTCTGGTGTGCGTGTTTGCCTGATTCCTGTGCTGTAAGTTCTGATCTTCTGCTGCTGTCCTTTGGACCATATTCTGACTACCTCTTTGTTAATGCCCCTTTGCTTATCTGCTATTTCTCTGGTATTCTGACCCTGGAATGTGACCTGACTTTCGACTTCGTATTTTCCCTTGGTTTACTATGTGCTCTTTTGGTATTGACCCCAGAACGTTTGAGTCCAATGACTCATGGCCTGTCCATGGGTTGTGACTGGCGTCACATTTTGACAGGCCACAAAATTACTTTATTTCTTTTTTTTTCTTCCACCAATGGATCCCATTCATGCACTCTGTGATCAGATGGCGGATCTGACTCAGATTGTGCAGGATCTTAGCAAAGGAACACCAAAAACTAAAATCTTCACAGTTCCAGCTGCAGGGTCAGTTTTCTAGAACTATGGATGCTTCCCAGAGCTCTCCACCATCGACTGTAGCAATGACACCTGTACCTTCTGGTGTGCAGTTGGTATTTCCTGAACCTGTAATGGCACTTCCTGACAAATTTTGGGGGGAGAAGGATCAGTTTAGAATGTTTAGGGAGAGTTGCAATCTATTTTTTACCTTACGACCGCGGTCTTCACTGGATGAGTCCCAGCAAGTGAGAATAATCATGTCCCTATTACGAAGGTTTGCTCAGACTTGGGCATTCTCTTTGTCCCCACTAGCCCCAGAACGGTCTTCCGTTGATGCCTTTTTTGATGTCTTAGGAATGATCTATGATGAACCTGACAGGGCCCAGATCGCAGAAGTTTAGATTATGAACCTGACGCAGGGGGGCCGCACCGCAGTGGACTATAGCTCTGAGTTCTGGCAGTAGTCCTCTAAGGTTTTGTGGCATGATGCAGCTCTCAGGTGTCAGATATATGTAGAGGTGGGCAGCACAGGGAATATATATAAAGGGATTAGCCCAATATATACGGTACAAACAGTAGCAAAAACAAAAGGAGGGGTGTGCACAAAATGAGATCACCTTTTTCAAATATTTATTTAATTATCAAAAATGTACATAAACAAAAACACAGACCAAACAACTACACAAGGTTAAAAACATTTTAAAAAGCCTATTGCTAGTAAGAACCTGACCATAGATAGTGGTCTTTCCCAAAATAGTTGCAATACATAAAGAAACCATGAAGATAGTCAAAGTAAGGCATACTGTTGATATACAGTGGTACGGAAAGTATTCAGACCTCATTAAATTTTTCACTCCTTGGTTCATCTTCTAACAAGACAATGACCCTAAGCACACAGCTAAAATAACAAATGAGTGGCTTTAGAACAACTGTGTGACCATTCTTGACTGGCCCAGCCAAAGCTCTGACCTAAACCCAATTGAGCATCTCTGGAGAGACCTGAAAATGGCTGTTCACCAATGTTCACCATCCACCCTGACAGACTGGAGAGGATCTGCAAGGAAGAATGGTAGAGGATCCCCAAATCCAGGTGTGAAAAACTTGTTGCATCATTCCTAAGAAGACTCATGGCTGTACTAGCTCAAAAGGGTGTTTCTACTCAATACTGAGCAAAGGGTGTGAATACTTGTGACCATTTGATATTTCAATTTATTTTTTTAATAAATTTGCAAAAATTTCTACATTTCTGTTTTTTTTCAGTCAAGATGGGGTGCAGAGTGTACATTAATGAGAAAAAAAATTAACATTTTTGAATTTACCAAGTGGCTGCAATGAAACAAAGAGTGAAAACTTTAAAGGGGTCTGAGTACTTTCCCTACCCACTGTAAGCAAGACAATAATGATCTATAATGCTCATTGGTAGAAGCAAAGAAAAAATACCTCCATTGATGGTGTACTGCCAGCCAAAGGAACAAATAATGAACAGCGCCATTTATGAGACAATGCCTAAAATGTGTATAAAGTATATCAACAAGAAATATCTAGGTATTTAGACACATTAGTGAAACAATCCATACGTGCTATGAGCCACGATAACAGTCAGTCACCAAATAAGGTTCATGTTCGTAAAGGCAAAGCAGCGTTAGACAGCCACGAGAGTCTTTATGGAAGAAGGAAATAATAAGTGCCGCTAGGGAAACAAGCCCCACGTGTATCGTATAGACTACCCTTGAGAAAGACACTCTATATGTGTTGATACGCGTTGGGCTTGTTTCCTTAGTGGCACTTATTAATTCCTACTTCCATCAAGACTCTCTTGACTGCCTTACGCTGCTTTGCCTTTACGAACATGAACTTTCTGAACCTTACCTATACAAAAAAAATGAAAATTGGTTGGTTAACAATGAAAGGTTTTTTTATAGATGTGACACAAACCTATGTGGCACCTATAACTTTCAATTAACTTTCACATAATAATAATGTCCTACTGTGCATTTGCATAGCAATAATGCCCCTCTCTGTGACTTCTAATAGTTAAAATCTCTTACTGTGCTTCCACATAGTAATATTGCCCCCTTCTGTGCCTTCACATATAAATAGTGCCAACATTGTGACTCCACATAGTAATACTAAATTTATTTATGTAAAACATCTTTGGCTCAGAGTACATGTACAAACAATATCATACAGTGGTGTGAAAAAGTATTTGCCCCCTTCCCGATTTCCTATTCTTTTGCATGGTTGTCACACTTAAATGTTTCAGATCACCAAGCAAATGTAAATATTAGACAAAGATAACACAAGTAATCACAAAATGCAGTTTATAAATGAAGGTCTTTTTTTATTATTAAGGGAAAAAGAAATCCAAACCTACAGGATCCTGTGTGAAAACGTGATTGACCCCTAAACCTAATAACTGGTTGGGGTGGGCCATCCTTAACAGCAACAACTGCAATCAGGTATTTGTCATAATTGGCTTTTATAATGCTCTGGAGGAATTTTGACCCTCTCATTCTTGCAGAATTGTTGTAATTGTAGAGTTTCTGAGTCAGAATGACTCAGTTGCCCTTAGCAACCAATCAGATTCCACTTTTCATTCTTCACAGACTCTTTGGAAAATGAAAGGTGGAATCTGATTGGTTGCTAAGGGCAACTGAGTCAGTTTCACTTTACACCATGTTTGATAAATCTCCCCCTTCATAACTCTATTACACATACTGTCCACCTACTTTTGGACCACCCTGCATATACACAGTATATATAGATAAATATTTTTCATCAAATTTCTGTTATTAATTAGGTTCATTTATATGATCAGGTGATATACTGTATATACTCATGTATAAGCCGAGATTTTCAGCACCTTTTTTTGTGCTGAAAATGCCTCCTCGGCTTATACACGAGTCATTGGGCAGAAACCAGTGGGGGAGGGGGTGCCGCGGCAGGAGCCGGTGGCTGGGACATCATACTCACCCTCCCCGTGCCATCGCTGAACGTCCTGGCAATCCTCCGTTGTACCCGGCTTCCTGCAGCTCTCTTGTGCTGAGCGGTGACGTAATACCGCTCATTAAGGCCATGAATATGGACGCGACGCCACTCCCATAGGCATGGCGTCCATATTCATGGCCTTAATGAGCGGTATTACGTCACTGCTCAGCACATGAGAGCTGCAGGAAGCCGGGTACAACGCAGGATTGCCAGGACGTTCAGCGATGGCACGGGGAGGGTGAGTATGATGGAGGAGGATGGGGGGAGCATGGAGGAGGACAAGGAGCACGGAGCAGGACGTGGGGAGGATGGAGAGCACGGAGCAGGACGAGGGGGAGGATGGAAAGCACAGAGGAGCACGAAGCAGGACGGGGAGGATGGAGAGCACGGAGGAGCACGGAGCAGGTCTGGGGAGGATGGAGAGCACAGAGGAGCACGGAGCAGGACGGGGAGGATGGAAAGCACAGAGGAGCACAGAGCAGGACGGGGGCAGGATGGAGAGTACGGAGCAGGACGAGGGGGAGGATGGAAAGCACTGAGGAGCACGGAGCAGGACGGGGAGGATGGAGAGCACGGAGCAGGATGAGGGGGAGAATGGAAATCACAGAGGAGCACGGAGCAGGACTGGGGGAGGATGGAGAGCACGGAGGAGGACGGGGGAGGATGGAGAGCACGGAGCAGGACGAGGGGGAGGATGGAAAGCACAGAGGAGCACAGAGCAGGACGGGGGGGCACAGGAGGACGGAGCAGGAAGGGGGTAGCACAGAGGAGGATGGAGCAGGAGGGGGGAGCATAGAGGAGGACGGAGGAGGAAGGGGGGAACACAGCGGAGGACGGAGCAGGAAGGGGGGAGCACAGAGGAGAATAAGGGAGCACAGAGCTGGATGGGGGAGCACGGAGCAGGACGGGGGGAGCACAGCAGGACGGCGGTTTATACACCGGCTTATACTCGAGTCAATAAGCTTACCCAGTTTTCCGTGGCAAAATTAGGGGCCTCGGCTTATACTCGGGTCGGCTTATACTCGAGTATACAGTCATGGCCAAAAGTTTTGAGAATGACACAAATATTATATTTTCACATGATCTGCTGCCCTCTGGTTTTTATGTGTGTTTGACAGATGTTTTTATCACAGACAGAAATATAATAATTGCAAACATATGAGTAACAAAAGCTTATATTGACAGTTAGAATGAGTTAATGCAGCAAGTCAATATTTGCAGTGTTGACCCTTCTTCTTCAGGACCTCTGCAATTCTCCCTGGCATGCTCTCAATCAACTTCTGGACCAAATTCTGACTGATAGCAGTCCATTCTTGCACAATCAATGCTTTCATTTTGTCAGAATTTTTAGGTTTTTGTTTGTCCACCCGTCTCTTGATGATTGACCACAAGTTCTCAATGGGATTAAGATCTGGGGAGTTTCCAGGCCATGGACCCAAAATCTCTATGTTTTGTTCCCTGAGCCATTTAGTTATCACCTTTGCTTTATGGCAAGGTGCTCCATCATGCTGGAAAAGGCATTGTTGATCGCCAAACTGCTCTTGGGAGGGTTGGGAGAAGTTGCTCTTGGAGGACATTCTGGTACCATTCTTTATTCATGGCTGTGTTTTTAGGCAAGACTGTGAGAGAGCCGATTCCCTTGGCTGAGAAGCAACCCCACACATTAATGGTTTCAGGATGCTTAACAGTTGGCATGAGACAAGACTGGTGGTAGCGCTCACCTTGTCTTCTCCGAATGAGGCGTTTTCCTGATGTCCCAAACAATCGAAAAGGGGATTCATCAGAGAAAATAACTTTACCCCAGTCCTCAGCAGTCCACTGCCTGTACCTTTTGCAGAATATCAGTCTGTCCATGATGTTTTTTCTGGAGAGAAGTGGCTTCTTTGCTGCCCTGCTTGAGACCAGGCCTTGCTCCAAGAGTCTCCGCCTCACAGTGCGTGCAGATGGACTCACACCTGCCTGCTGCCATTCCTGAGCAAGCTCTGCACTGCTGGTAGCCCGATCCCGCAGCTGAAACACTTTTAAGAGACGGTCCTGGCGCTTGCTGGTCTTTCTTGGGCGCCCTGAAGCCTTTTTGGCAACAATGGAACCGCTCTCCTTGAAGTTCTTGATGATGCAATAGATTGTTGACTGAGGTGCAATCTTTCTAGCTGCGATACTCTTCCCTGTTAGGCCATTTTTGTGCATTGCAATGAAGACTGCACGTGTTTCTTTAGAGATAACCATGGTTAACAGAAGAGAAACAATGATGCCAAGCACCAGCCTCCTTTTAAAGTGTCCAGTGGTGTCATTCTTACTTAATCATGACAGATTGATCTCCAGCCATGTCCTCATCAACACCCACACCTGTGTTAATGGAGCAATCACTGAAAAGAGGTTAGCTGGTCCTTTTAAGGCAGGGCTGCAATGATGTTGAAATGTGTTTTGGGGGATAAAGTTCATTTTCTAGCCAAATATTGACTTTGCAAGTAATTGCTGTTAAGCTGATCACTCTTTATAACATTCTGGAGTATATGCAAATTGCCATTAGAAAAAGTGAAGCAGTAGACTTTGTAAAAATTAATATTTGTGTCATTCTCAAAACTTTTGGCCATGACTGTATACGGTATATCCAATTAATAATTAAACAACAAAAATTTTTTTGCACAAACCACTTTTTTAACAATTAATGTGGTAGACTATATGTAATGTATTTTACCAGCTGTCTGCATATTTTCATGTATTTACGCTAGATGCAATCAGTTTAATTTGCATTTGAACACATTGTGATTCAGTTATCACATTTACAATTATTGTCAACATTTGGATCATGTTTACATGTTATGCGCACCTGTCCCTTTCCACTTTGTTATTTTAACCTTTCCCCATCCCCTTCTTTTTTATCATGGTGTTGTGTTTTCATCTTTAATTACTTAAATAAAATGCATTTTTTCAAAAAGAACAGTGTATCATTTTTGCCTATTTTTAACTAACTTTGTAGGTTTTCAGTTTGTATGTTCACAGGTATTTTACTAGTTTTTTTTATTTTTGGTATTTCCTTCTATGTAGGTTTATATGTCTCTCTGAGCTGCCTCTGGTAGCATTTCCAACACTGCTGCATCCTCCTGCTGCTGGTAAGTCTCTGTCTGGCTCTAGGGAGATGGGTCCACTTTCTATAGGCGCTTAACATTATCATGTCCTGCAGAGGTGAGGTTCTCTGGCCTATCCTTAAGCAGCAGTGGGTTTATTAGGCGGCTCCTCCCACCACTCCTTGCCTGATCTAAGATTCTAGCTCAGTCTCTGTCCCGATACCTGTAAGGTGCACTCTTCTATCTTCTCTCCTGTTTTCTGACCTGGCTTGTGTGGCACCCCTGACGGTCCAGTCGCCACAGAGTTGTTGCATCTCACCCAGAGGTGTGACACCTGACTCTCAGGTAAGGAGGAAGCACCCTTAGACTCCAACACCGCATCCAACACACCATGCCAGCTGAGCATACGGATGGACCCTACGGGAGGATGGTCTGACTCAGCCTGGTTAGGAAAGGGTGTATAGCTGGGTGGGTGGAGCTTAGGCAGCACTTAGGCTGCATGTTAGATGAGAGAGCAGACAGTCTCTGACTGGATCTCCGTCTGAGTACATCTCAGGGAGAATCTGCTGAAGTGAGCGAGAGGGTCCCGGGCAGAGGCAGTGATTGAAGCTGTAGCCCACTCTAGAATAAAAGGGACCAGGCCAACACAGGGCATGGGCCCTAGACTAGCGGGAAAGCTTCAGGCTCTGCTAGTAAAGCTGACGGCGGTGGTCACTCACTTCACGAGCCATTGCGATACCATCTGCATCTCTACCGGAAGGCAGCATTACGGGGTCAAGTACGTGCAGATAAAGGATTGATCTGTTTACTGAAAGGGCTCACAGCTCCCTTCGTCTGAGAGCTCTGATCTGGTGAAGGTGCAAGGAAGTAAGGAGTAATAGCACAGAGGGAAAGATAGAAGGCCAGAAAGGAACACACTGAACGGGAGTCTTGGGAAGTGCGACCAATCTACCTGGGGGTTGCTGGCATCCTCTCCTGGAGGACACAGTGCCAGGCGGGAATCTGTATGTGCACAACAGACTGTGAGTAAAAACCCTGAACTGCACTTGGACTGTCTCCTAGAGTTATTCCAGCGTTGCACACTCCCCTCTGCTACATCGCAAGCACCATTCCTGCACTACCACATCTACCTGCCCTGAAAGGACACAGCCTCACCTGTAGGAGACTTATCATCTAGCTGCACAACACCATCCCTTCCAGAGGACCTGCACAGGAGCGCTGGTCACCCTGACCAGACACTACAGGTGGTGTCACGAATCATCACGTGAACACTAATCCCCTGTAAATATTCCCCTTTTTGGTGAGCGCTCAGGGCCACGGACCGAGTCGTGGCTGCCGTGACATCCCCCATAGAAGTCGACGGGCTCGGTGCTGAGTACCCCACGGCCCTGGCGGGTGACTCACTTGCTTACCCCTTGCTCCTTACCTTGGCTCCGTACATTGATCCTGTGCAGCCTGCCCTGAGCCCAGATTGTCTTACTTAAGTCTTTACCTTCATCCTCCTATACCTTGTCCTCGTGTCTCTGACCCCCTGGTCAGCTGCTGCAGACCCGGGGACTGACATGGAGTGGTACCTAGTCAATAGCGGTGGCAAAGCCTATCCTTACCATCAAAGGCTCTAGTGAACACCTTGTAGTCACTTAGTTATGCCCATCCAGGGTAAACTCAGCCCCTGGTGCAGTGGGTCCACATCCACCAGCATTACACTTCTCACTACCACTTAGTGCAGATGTTGCCTTAAGTGATGTTAACACATTGCCTGAGGTCCCCTGTGTGAAGACTTATTTCAGTAGGCCCAGGGACTTGAGCTAGAGTTCATGTGAGAATGACTATGTTAACCCTTATTGCCATTGATTTAATGTTCAATGTCTGCTATTTGTTGACTGGTCGCTGATTAGCTATTGTTTCTGTCCTTGTATTGCAGTCCTAGTATTGCTCTACTATTTTTGGGAAACAAAGGCACAATGTTTGAATGTTTGTTAATATGTTGATAACCCATTTGTGCTCTGCAATATGAAGGACAATCTATGCATGTGGTTTGAAAAGCCAGGATTGGGACCCGCCGGTCGTCTGGCTTCATGGAGACGTTCGGAGAAGCCAGGTTGTGACCCTCGGGTCAACTGGCCTTGCACCTCAATGGGCTGTCATCTTTCTACGCTTGTCATTACCTCATCTCTGTTTGTGTGCCACAGGTGGGGTAGTCGAACCTGGGAGCTCTGAAGTAAAAGCTGCAATTATCCCGGCGAGTCAACGGAAGGGTATTTTCCGCTGGGACTGTTCTATGTGTTATCTGCCTGTTTTTTTGGTTCAATAAAGCATTGCCACACTGTTTTACCCTCACCCTGCATTGTCTGAGTAGCGTTACGCCCACGTTAAAGGGAGAGCAGGACTGCGGTGTGACGATCCCTGGCCCATGCAATTTCGGTGGCTAGCAAACAGGGTTGCCTGCTGACCCAACCCCCCCTGGGCCTCCACACCCTGCATTACCCCAACCTCTGGCAGGCTGCAGGCATGAAGCAGCCTGTGGCCCTCCATGTTGAGTGACAAAGCAGGGAGCCCATCGCTCTCTGCTCTGCCACAGTTTTCAATACTATCTGCATCCTGAGGATGTGGCTATCGATAAGTCATGAAAACTGATACAGCCCACTGGGCCATGTAGATTTTGCCAAATAGGCCGTTTAGCCTGGATTCTGACTACGGTATATATATTAAAGTGTTGGCAGGGGTTACAAATACTGTTCTATGTTTGCAAGTTTGGGAGGTGGGTGTAGTTTTTCATATCAATACACATTAAATTATAGTTATTTTTGTGTGAATGAAAACATTTTAGAGTCAGGAAAAAAATTTCAATTTTTCGCTCTGTCTGCTCTCAACGAAACAAGAAAAGTATTCCAATAGAAATACGCTTTACCGAAAAAATACAAGTATATTCTAAAATTCTGCAGGGAGGACATATCGGATAATTTATTCATAACTTGTCAGTCCCTGTATACATTGCTGTAAATCCCTGCTGCTTCTTAGATAAAAGATATCATATTGCTTTTTGCCTTCTTGCAGGATGAAAGGAAGCTATGACGTTAGTCATCATCTGTGTATCACTGATCCTTTTGCACAGGCAGACCTGCATCCATTTTTGAGAGCTTTTTTTTTCTTTGTATCTGTAAACACCTTTGTTGTAGGTAGTTGCCGCCGGTTGAGCAATGAAACTTAACCTATTCAGATTGCCTGTGTCCAATAATGGAAATATCAAGGCTGAACAAATGCATGAAGGTACAATAGATAGTCAGCAATGAGAGGGAATAAAACGGTGCCACTGATGGAGTAAGGCAATGCTTTCCATATTGTTATAAGCAATGAGGTTCCAGTAGTGGTAAATTTCGGTCGATATGATTTGCGTTTATTTATAAAGATATTGAAAATTTGAATTTTTTTTAAATTTAGCAATTTTCAATCTTTGAATTTTTATACCCTTAAACCGGAAAGTCACGCTGTACAAAAATAGTTAATAAATAACATTTTGCACATGTCTACTTTATATCAGCATAATTTTTAAATATACTTTTTTATTAAGAAGTTTGAGGGGTTATAAGTTTATCAGCAATTTCTCAATTTTTCCAACAAAATTTATAAAACAAATCTTTTTTCGGATTTTAGGAACCACTTCACATTTGAAGTGACATTGACAGAAAATACCCCAAAATTACACCATTTTAAAAACTGCACCCCTCAAAGTGCTGAAAACCACATTGTTTATTAACCCTTTAGGGGCTTCACTGGAATGAAAGCGATGTGGAAGGAAAAAATGAAAAATTTACTTTTTCCCACAAAAATATTGCTTTAGTCCCACATTTTTCCATTTTCATTGTTGTGCAGTTACTTCTGCGTACACAGATACCCAATATGTGATGGAAAGCTACTGTTTGGGCACATGGCATGGCGCCAATTGAATTCTGGAGAGCAATTTTGGCTGGAATCGATTGCAGATGCAATGTCCCATTTGAAGAGCTCCTGACAGGCCAAAATAGCAAAACAAACCACAAATGACCTCATTTTGGAAACTACACTTCTTGAGCAATTCATCTAGCGGTATAGTGAGCATTTTTAACTCTCAGGTGATTCACAGAATTGTATATCATTGGGCTGAGTCAATGGAAAATTACCAATTTTTCCACTTAAATGTTGTTTTGGCCCCAAGTTTTTAATTTTCAAAAGGGGTATTAAGAGAAAATGTAGGGTAAAATTTGTTACACAATTTCTCTTGAGCAAGTTAATACACCATATGTGGTAAAAAACAACTTTTGAGGCACTGTTCAACGCTCAGAAGTGAGATAGCGCTATATTGAAGTTCAGATTGTGCTGGACTAGTTACAGGGTGCCATGTCACTTTGGTAGAGCCCTTGAGATATCAGAACAGCAGAAACCCCATAAGTGATCCAATTTTTCAAACTACAATTCTCAATTAATTTATCTAGGGGAGCAGTGATCATATTGATACCACGGGTGTGTCACATAATTTTATGCCATTAGGTGGTGAAGAAAGAATACATTTTCAACACTAAAATGTTGTTTTAATTTTTATAAGGACAAATAGGAAAAAATGGACCTCATAGTTTGTTGTGCAATTTCTTCTGAGTGCGCCAGTACCCCACGAGTAAACTGTAAAAACTTTTCAAGCACAGTGCAAAGCTCAGAAGGGAAGGAGCGCCATATTATAGTACAGATTTTACTGTTATGGTTTGCGGGTGCCATGATCTACTGGGAGAGCCCCTGAGGGGCCAGAACATCTGAACTCCCCCCATAATTGACCCCTTTTTACAAATCACACCTCTTAATGAATTCATCTAGCAGTGCAGTGATCATATTGACACCATGGGTGTGTCACAGAATTTTATACCATTGGGCAGTTAAGAAAAAAATTACATTTTCACCACAAAAAATTTTGTTTTAGCCCCACATTTTACATTTTCATACTGGGACATGGGTAAAAATGGCACGAAAATTTGTTGCAGTTCCTGCTCAATGTTGCAATACCCCATATGTGGCTGTACAGTACTGCATAGCAACACGTCGAGACTCGGGAGGGACGGAGCGCTATTTCAATCTTAGAGAACAAATCACAGATTAGTTTGAGGACTCCATATATACAGCCCCTAAGTGCCAGAAGAACAGAATCCCCCCTTAAGTGACCCCATTTGGGAAATTATTTACAGATGTAGTGACGAGTTTGACTCCCATGGGTGTTTTCCAGATACAAGGAGCAGTGGATGTTGCAGAGTGAAAATTGCCATTGCAGTGCCTGTATGTTTTAGTGCTCACACTCTGTTGTACCCATACATGGTGCCCAGTTGATGCTTCTGGGGACATGCACCTGTAAATTAGGCAAGCTCATATCGCTACAGAAATGTCAAACCTTTGGACACTATATTTGCCATAAGCACACTGTGGGGCTCAGAAGGAATAGGGGCATTTAGATTTGGGGGCACAGAATTTGCTGGATTTCTTTTGGCGGGTGAGGAGCCTTTTCGCTTTTCCAGGCTTTGTGCAACCAGTAACATGGAAACCCCGTACATTTCCATTTACAGATGACAGACCTGAGTGGGAACATGCTTACTTTGTGGATTGAGCTGAAGCTTTTATTGGGAAAATTTTGCATAACATTTGGGATCACATTTATCCGGCGCTCTACGCTGAGCACTTATTTTGGGGTTTCCATCTAAATCTCAGAATGACGTAAATGAGATGAAACCCTCGAGGGATCCATTCACTATAATGAGGCAGCAGAGTTACACTGAACTCGGTTTGGCCTCTGTTCAGCAGTGTCCTTCTTTTCAGAAGTGCACAAAACTGTGGTCGATGGCACCTTTATGCTTGCTTAAAAAGACTGACCACCAGATCACAGGCCAGAAGACTTCCACAGTGCCTCCATCTGCCTCATTATAGGGAATCTTCCATCAGGAGGCAGAATTACAGCGATAACAGGTTTATATAGATTTTTTCATGTTGGGCTGCTGGCAAACACTAAAAAATGCTTCTTTTTTGCAAAAACACATTGCCGTATTTTTAGAGCTACTATTCTTCTATATTTCTGCTGACAGTCATGTGAGGACTTGTGCGGAACGAGTTGACGTTTTTATAGGGCACGTAACATTTTCTGATCTCTTTCAATTTTGATTTTTGTGAGGCAAAAGGAACAGCAACCAGCAATTCAGAAATTGCATTTTGGATTTTTTTTCTATGCCATTCACAGTGTGTTAAAATTGAAAAGGCAACTTTATTCTTTGGGTCAGTACAATTACAGTGACACCACATTTATATAATTTTTTATGCTTTGCTGCTTTTACACAGTAAAAACTATTTTATACAAAATACTTATTTTTGCATCTCTTTATTCTTAGAGCTATAACTTTTTTCCACTAATGGAGCTGTATGACAGCTTGTTTCTTGCAGGACAAGAAGACATTTTCAGCTATACCTATTTTATTTCCGTTCGACTTTTTGATTGTATTTTATTCCACTTTTTGTTTGGCAGTATGATGAAAAATCATAGTTTTTTGCCACATTTTTTATTTAATTTTCTACGATCTTCACTGAAAGAGTTAACTAGTGTGACAGTTTTATAGGTTGGGTAGTTCCAAATGGTGCATTAGCAGAAGTCTCTTCGACTATGCTCCTGGCATGGTCTAAACAGACTTCCGTAAGTAGTAGACCTGGGGTTCATCATGACGACCTCTGGTTGACATGATAACAATCGGGCCCTCGTGATGATGTCAAAATCAACCCTTTAACAAGCTTTGCCACATGACAAGATACAAAGCCAAGCCAGAAACTCAATTTGCAGACACATGTTTCAGGATGTTTGCCCCTAACCATTCTAAAGCGGTAGGATTTGTTTGGCTAGGTGAGAAGCATCTGACAGGGTGTTTAAGGGTAAACGTTCTTCCTGTGAAGAGTGCCAAGTTGGCATAGAGAGAGTTATAGGCCATTTCTTAAATTTTTATAGATGTTAGGGTAAAGTTGCGGCTTGCGGAGAGAGCCAAGTTGGTGTAGGGAGACTTATAAGCCATGATCTATAAGTCTACATACACTAACTTGGCGCTCTCCACAAGAAACTTACAATCAATGGCCTATAAGTCTCCCTACGCCAATTTTACACTCTCCACAAGGAGACCTCCAAAATAAAAAATAAAGAAATTTAATTTTTAAATAATAATAATGGACTAAAAGATTTATTACAATGGGATAATTTTTTATTTTTACGGAATACAGACCCTCATAGGGTGCCTGATTTTGCTGCTCTGGTTTGTTTCAGATTCAATTCTTATTTAAATTAGAAAATGGACGGAGAAGTACCTTTAATTCTTAGAGACCAGTTGCAAAACCATTAAAGGAAACCTGTCAAGTCCCATGCAACCCTGCATTCTAGTAAAGTATTTTAAGTGACGCAGAACTTTCGCTGCCATCATTTAAAATTGAAGTTTTCATCTGTAGCGTCGCATTTGCTAACGAGCCACGAGTAGTCCAGTAGGGGGTCTTTACCTCTGGACTAGTCGAATTGTGCGAATGTGCAAAATTTATGGCTGCCATCACGGGGACTATATTGAGGATTTCAATTGTGCCCCATAGAGGTGTAATTAGAAGATTTGAGGCAGGATTTGTCTGCAGGAACACTGGAAGAGTTTTGAGTCATTAGCATATGTACTGCAAGTTAAAACTTCATTTTTAAATGATGCAACTTTAAAAGCCTTCATTATAATACAGGATTTTGCATATGTATCACTATAGTGTCTGTTTTAAACAATCATGGGACCTGACAGGTTCCCCTTAATTACAGTTGGTGTGAATCAATTAGCTGGACCCAATCAATAGGATATATGAATAATCTGTGGACAGCAGACATGAGCGCTGAGAATCTCCTCCTACCTGACTACATCCTTGGCTCCTGTGCTATAAGCCGACTTGGCTTGACATTATCGTTGCGGCATGATGCACATGTACATTCACATCAGGCCGGCTAATCAAAAGAAGAGTGCGAATGCTTGCAGGTAGGGGACAGTTTGCTGGGCTCCCATTCGGGGGCAACAGCTATAAGGTTGGGGAGATGTGGGTATCCAAACATTGAGCCTATGGTCAACATTGAGATGGTTTGGAACCTATGTATATAAAGGCCAAGTCTTGAGTCTGGGTCCAGCAGGATCTGGTCTGTGGTCAGTCAGATAGGAGACACTAGTCACAGTTTATAGAGTAATGGCTTACATTTATCACCCATCCATCTCTTAGACCTGATGAGGCTGGTGTGTTTATTTAGAAGAAAAAAAGCCTCAATAGCAGTATAATCATATTTGAATGTATTCCTACCCAACATCAACCCGTAGATGACATGCACAGTGCTGGCATCTGGGCACACTTCCTGTGTGGTGCAGATCCAGGAGCTCAGCTCCCTTGGGCACTGGGTGTGTTATACAGATGGTACACGAGAGTATCAGCTGTGATCATCAGTGCTACTTCCGTTCTCAACAGGTTTGCCTCTTAGTTGCCAACGTCACTTGAGACAGTGACATTTAAGAGATTAGAAATGGGTTGAGGAGTAATTGTGACCTCCAATGGCTATCATCCCCCTATGAATTAATCAAGGGGTTGCCAATGTGTTTTCATGGCAGTCTACTGGGGCCTACTAATGACCCTGTGTTTGCCATGTTACTACACCTATGGAGCCCATCCTATGTGAATTTTACAATACACTGCCACTTTTGTGAAGTTTTGTGATACACGGCAGTTAGTTGGAGTGAAGGTTTGCATCAATGATGGGTACACCTTGTCGCGGTGGGATGGATTTTAGGCTTTTTTTAATCAAAATATCGTTAATTAAGTACCCTATGTTATTTACACTTTCTATTACTGTTTACCAATTTACTTACTGTAGGGTACATGCTCATTCTTGTTTTTTCTTGCATTTTGTCTATGAAATGGTCACAGTGTGAACTCTATCGTACAGTTTGCACGTACACCAGCTAATATTACAATATATTTCTGGCAATGGAGGGTTGCAGAAGAAAAAGAAAAACTGTTCCAGAATGAGTGGAACATAGACAATTGGAGGAGGCACTCAGATTAAATAAAAAAAATTGGTGAAACGTCCTTTTTTAAGGGACATATCATCGTACGCCTTTTTTTTTTCAAATGGGTCCTGCCCCAAACACAAAGATGATAAATTCCACAAGTTGACTTGTGGCAAAGATGTCAGACACATAAAGTCTAAGGTACTACCAATCCTACTACCAATATTTTGTTATGGAGATTGCTTGATTATGTCTTACACTGTAGATGACGTGGCTTTATGTGTAGAAAATATGGCACTGAGTATAGGCGAAGTGATCTAATTACTTGGGCCATTTAAAAAAGCAAGCCACGCAAATGCTCAGTGTAAACCTCTGCCCGATGATCTGGAAGGTCGACCACTGAAGACCTCACCTATCTGCCTCATTTTGCTAAAATGGTAATGAAAAAACCCTAAACGAGGCGACCACCATCTTTCTCACTGATAGTAAATTGGTTCTTTGTGTGAATCCTGCTTTGTAATAGTCATTTACAGAAACAATACATATAATTGATGAGGACTAATCATGGAGGAGAAGAATATCACACATTAGCGACACACAATTTACTGTAAGTAGACCCAATCCTATACCACGGCGCCAAATGACTGTACATGTCTATATAATAGTGCTGGTTATTATGTGTCGACCCGCCACCACAATTGTGGGTTACCAGGGCAATGGGGTACTCAGAGCCGAGCCCGTAGAAGTCTATGGGGATTGTCACAGGTAGCTGTGGCTCGGTCTGTGGCCCTGGCGGTCTGGCGTATGTTGGGGGAATATTTACAGGGGATAGGTTTATATACAGTTCGTGACGCCACCTGTAGTCTCTGGTAATTTGTACCAGCGCTGCTGTAGATCTCTGAGGGGATGGTGAGGCAGCTAGATGTCGGGTCCCCTACAGGTGGGACTGGTCCCTCAAAGTCTATGAAGTTAGTGAAGTCGGGTGCAGATAAATAACACAGTCTCACACGGTCAGTGTCTTTCCATACCTTTACTTGTAAGATGTTCAGGCAGGTCCCAGGGAGGCTGATCCAAGGAGAGTGTATCTTGAGACAGCAGCTGGACAAGTTAGGGGCCTCCTTTACTTTCAACACAATGAGTACAACCAGCCTGAAGCGTAGTTCCCTCAATAACTCCAGCTAATCCATAGCTGTACTGCCCAGTCAGTTTTGTGGTAGGAGCCTTCCTGCGAGAGAGCTGAATTCCTATATTGCTGATCAGGCTCAAAGTCTTCACTCCCCCTGACCCCAGTTACGTACTGACTATATGGGGCTGTTTGCCGCGACCTAAGGTCCGGTAAATCCCTGGTTTTCTTACCACTATGCTTGAAGCTAATAGTGATCCTTCGGTCCCCAGTGACCGGTTGCAATGTGCAGGACTTCTTCAATCCAAACGCACCTTTCCAATAAACTTTCCACTGTGCCTTTCGCCTTGTCCTCGCTGGTAGCATAAGCACTCACACTTGCATAAAGTCGGGTAGTCACTTCCTTCATTCACTTCCTTCAAAGTTAGTTACAGATTCTCAGTTATCACTAGGCAGGAGCACGTCTCTGAACCTTTCACTGTCCTTGAGACAGGTGACTGAAGTCTTTCTGCACTAAACTTCTTCTTTCTTTCGATGTATTCTGATGAGGTACAGCTCTGACTAGGCTAAGGTGAATTAGACCACCTGTACCAGCCTCCACGTTCTGAACTGATGATGAGCAGGCTGGACTCCTTCCTCCCTCCAGCTAAACTCCAGACGTCTGCTCTGTCCGAAGACAGGAACTGAACTCCAAATCACTCAACAAACATACACCCTGACCACTCCCTCACAAGTAACTACACTACCCTAAGGGTGTGTCTAGTGTATGTTGAGTGAATGGGTATTTAGCATTAAACTGCTGTCTCGCCACACACTCTCCAGGGTACTGCGTGTGCCCAACACCAGGGCCACACATTCCCCCATGGTAAAAGACAGCACTCCCGGGCTGTAAAATACAAAAGAGACATTTTGTTTATGCATGAAAACATTAACAATAACATTAATTCGTCCCATCCGGGAGGTGAGGATATCTTGAACGTTGCAAACATCATAGAAAAATACAAATATTAAATAGCATTCAATAAATATACAGTATTCTTGTGAAGGACCCGCACCAAACCTTCAACGTAGGTCCTGGGTGGGCTGCAGGACATCCGAATGCAGACCTCACTCAGTGCCACACCACACGGGTTTTTGTATTCAGAGGTAGTTGTGCTGGTTTATGTAAAACCCAGATAAGGCACCGAAGCGCAACTATGTACAAATAAGTTCTGGGTTGGCACAGTCCTCAACCTCAAAGTCCATTGTAAAACCAAAGACACAGATATAATATCACATTATTATACTAAAGTGCAAACTTTTTCTGGTTACCCAGCCGGGCATTCTACGGTTAGCAAAATATATATGCATTATACTCTTCAACTTATGCAAAATTTTGTAAACATACTTAAACTTTCTACAACATTACTTATGGTAGACCCCTATCTGGATCTCACTGGTTTTTCTTTTACTGTTTAATTATTTTCAAATACATTTTCCACCCCGGGGGCTGGAACAATGCGATGGTCCCTAGATCCCATTACTAACAAGTCATGCGCTGCTATTAGGGTCTGGGTCGCCACAGTTCTCGTGCGAACCTCTAGGGGCGCAACGGGTACATTCTCCTCACGAGACACCGATTGCGTTTCAATCACAGTTAACGATATGGACCGTGTCATGGATTGCGATTGAAACTGGGTCGCATGTTGCGATGCAGAAGGATGACTAGATGACGAAGAGTATGTAGACATTGCTTCCATTTGCGATGAGCCTGCAGGGGGCGATGCTGGGGCACGGCCGGATACTGCTTGAGCTGGAGACGGGGACGCTGCGGTAGTGGTGACGTTACCTGCGTCGGGGACGGGGTCACGGACGATGGTGACGTTAAGGGCATACCATCCCTTCATTCCCCAATGCCGTGTATATGTGACAATGTCTCCATTTACTAAGTCCCTCCCGGGATGGCCTTGCGGTAGGTGGGATTCTACATCACGCCTGCTGACAAAGACCCCTGGGTAGAGGCCCGGTTCACGGATGAAGCCCCAGCCCTTCCGGAGCTGGAACTCAGTCACACACCCCTGCCGCCGCGGTTCCCTCAGGGTACCTTTCTCCCTCCGGACACTCTCTTTGTCCGCGATCAGCTCCGCATGTTGTCGCTGACGGTTCCGCTGAGCTTCCCGCTCTTCCTCCTGCTGGCGTTTCTGCTTCTCCTCACGACGCTGCCACTCATATTCCCACTGGGCGGTGTAGGCGACGTCATCCAGGCGCGCCATCTCGTCCCAGTCCACGTCTGGTAGTGACGGACAGGACCCCTCCGGTGTCCCTGCCGGGGACCGATCATCTGCTGCGGCCTCCTGGCCGGGCGGGCGTTCCGGAACTGGCGATACCTCCTCAACCTCCTTCGCCTCCACCGCTTCACCGGTGGGATCAGGATTGGTACTTTCGGGGGCAGCCTCCGGTTGCTCCTTCGCCTTGGGCAGCAGAATCTTCGGTAACTGGAATCGTGGGGGGTCGTTGAGGGGAGAGATCACCGTGTCCCACAGCCTCCGCTGCTCCAGGGTACGCCGGCGTCTCTCGATCTCTTCAAAGCCAGGTTGGTACTGGACCATCTTCTTCAGGCGTGCATTTTCTTCTTGAATCTCTAGCAACGCCTGCTGCAGGTGCAGGACCACGGATAACTCCGGTGCTGGTGGCAGCTTGGCTGGGGCACGGGGCCTGCCTTCCTCCGCTTCCCTGCTCGGCTGCACACGTCCTGCTTCCATGATGTTCCAGAAGATTCTTTCTTCTTCCTCTAGAGACATCCGGTCTCTTCCGTGGAGGCTGGGTTTGCGTCTCCTCCTCCTCGCAGGGAAGGTGAAGAGGAGGCGGACCTCCTTTGCTGTAGGGCAGGATCGCATGTTGTAATAGCACTTTGAGAGGGCAGGCATTTTCTTCGCGCCACAGGGGGTAGACGCCCACGAAGGTACGCCCACCTTCTTCTCCAGCGCCTGAGGGCGCGAATATGGCGACAAAAATGGCGATTTTGGCGCCAAAAGTGCAAACAGTCCTTTTTCACAAAAACAATTCCTTAGGCACACAGGGCTCGCAATTCTGCGAGTTTCGCATCCTGTTCGTGACGCCAATTTGTGTGTCGACCCGCCACCACAATTGTGGGTTACCAGGGCAATGGGGTACTCAGAGCCGAGCCCGTAGAAGTCTATGGGGATTGTCACAGGTAGCTGTGGCTCGGTCTGTGGCCCTGGCGGTCTGGCGTATGTTGGGGGAATATTTACAGGGGATAGGTTTATATACAGTTCGTGACGCCACCTGTAGTCTCTGGTAATTTGTACCAGCGCTGCTGTAGATCTCTGAGGGGATGGTGAGGCAGCTAGATGTCGGGTCCCCTACAGGTGGGACTGGTCCCTCAAAGTCTATGAAGTTAGTGAAGTCGGGTGCAGATAAATAACACAGTCTCACACGGTCAGTGTCTTTCCATACCTTTACTTGTAAGATGTTCAGGCAGGTCCCAGGGAGGCTGATCCAAGGAGAGTGTATCTTGAGACAGCAGCTGGACAAGTTAGGGGCCTCCTTTACTTTCAACACAATGAGTACAACCAGCCTGAAGCGTAGTTCCCTCAATAACTCCAGCTATTCCATAGCTGTACTGCCCAGTCAGTTTTGTGGTAGGAGCCTTCCTGCGAGAGAGCTGAATTCCTATATTGCTGATCAGGCTCAAAGTCTTCACTCCCCCTGACCCCAGTTACGTACTGACTATATGGGGCTGTTTGCCGCGACCTAAGGTCCGGTAAATCCCTGGTTTTCTTA
The DNA here is from genome assembly GCA_033576555.1 of Oophaga sylvatica. Classification (NCBI taxonomy): domain Eukaryota; kingdom Metazoa; phylum Chordata; class Amphibia; order Anura; family Dendrobatidae; genus Oophaga; species Oophaga sylvatica. The sequence goes on along the minus strand of JARQOD010000001.1, from coordinate 485,437,046 downwards.
CCACTATGCTTGAAGCTAATAGTGATCCTTCGGTCCCCAGTGACCGGTTGCAATGTGCAGGACTTCTTCAATCCAAACGCACCTTTCCAATAAACTTTCCACTGTGCCTTTCGCCTTGTCCTCGCTGGTAGCATAAGCACTCACACTTGCATAAAGTCGGGTAGTCACTTCCTTCATTCACTTCCTTCAAAGTTAGTTACAGATTCTCAGTTATCACTAGGCAGGAGCACGTCTCTGAACCTTTCACTGTCCTTGAGACAGGTGACTGAAGTCTTTCTGCACTAAACTTCTTCTTTCTTTCGATGTATTCTGATGAGGTACAGCTCTGACTAGGCTAAGGTGAATTAGACCACCTGTACCAGCCTCCACGTTCTGAACTGATGATGAGCAGGCTGGACTCCTTCCTCCCTCCAGCTAAACTCCAGACGTCTGCTCTGTCCGAAGACAGGAACTGAACTCCAAATCACTCAACAAACATACACCCTGACCACTCCCTCACAAGTAACTACACTACCCTAAGGGTGTGTCTAGTGTATGTTGAGTGAATGGGTATTTAGCATTAAACTGCTGTCTCGCCACACACTATCCAGGGTACTGCGTGTGCCCAACACCAGGGCCACACAATTACAGTCAATGTCAGAACATGACAAGGATCCGCTCAAAGTGTTAATTATATAAGAGGAAAATAACACAGGGAAATTTCCATGAAACAGTTCAAGGGCGGATTTAAGATCCAACTAGGAAGGACAATGTTTTCTGAAGCTTAGGGCTGAGCTTTAATCCTTTAATGCCAGAAGAATTTTGGCCTTAATAACTAAATTTTATTTTTTTTGCACATTATGGGTGAATGACTAAAATCTTTGAATTTGTTTTAGCCTATTAAATTGATTTTTATTCTTTGTTTCATCAGAGGGAAGGCTTTATTAACATTGCTACTATTAACATTAACTATTTTTTGCACACATACTATATTTGGTGACATCACCCATATGTATATAAAAATCCTGAATATATACGACTGGGGGAATTGAAAAAGTTCAGGAATTAATGCCATCCACTTAACCCTTTAGATGCTTTTAGTCAATAGTGACTGCAGCATACAAGCGTTAAGTAAGACATAGAAATTTCCCGCAATCATTCCATATTCGCTATCCAGGAGCCTGATGGAGGCCGCCAGTTCTGCCTTTATGGGCCCTATCACAATTTAATGAATGCTTTGTAAAGTACAACGTTTTGCAGAAAACAAGCTCTAAACTGCTACAACTTTATAAAAATGAAGAAAAAAAATATATGGCTCCTCAAATGCACTAATGAGAAATAATAAGAAAAATTATTTCTCTGTTAAGCCATTAAGCCATTTTCTTTTTTTTTTGAGGGGGGAAGATGGGGGGGAATGTTTTTTGTAATTTAAAAAAAAAACTTAAAGGGGATTTTCAATTAATTAAATCAATATTCTTTATCTTTATCTATTCATCTGTCATCTATTCATCTATCTAATATCTCTATCTATCTATTATCTATCTATCTATTATCTATCTATATATCTATCTATCTATCTATTATCTATGTAACCCACAGAGAAGTCAACACTTCAGAAAATAGTGGAAATAGTGTGATAGCCACTTGGGCAAATACAAGAACATTATTTTTTGGACAATTTTTTGAGTGCTGCTTTGTTCGTGGAGCTACATTATAGAGGCATGATAATTTCCTCGGAGGCCTGGAGCCCAGAAGTGTGGAGCTTATTACTACTTTCCATCCATGCATCCCAAAACTGTGGGAGGAAGGATACCCCGCACCAGCACCCTCCCAGGTGCTATGAACATTAGATGTTCAAGTTAACATATTATTTTTCTAAAACTATAAAATGGATCTTCAGACTAAAGCTATAACTTCTTAAGCGCAAGGTCTTCTACAATATCATGTGCTTTCTTTGATACCAATTTTGGAGCTAATAGACTTTTTAATTTTAAAAACCTCCTTAGTCTCAAAAGAATCTGTCTAGTGAAAACCTATATATACTGATGGGGTCAGCCCTTGCTTTACACTGAATGACACTGTGACTTTAAAGAGACCATGCTCCCCTCTGATTTGTGTGCACTTAGACTAGTCCTTTCTCCCCTGCAGTTTGCTGTGTATTGGTTTAGGACAAGAAGCAGGAAGTGACAGAAGCCTCCTGTCACAGGCTGAAGTTGGTTTCTAATTCGTCAATGCAGCGATGTGCCCTGATGTGAATACACTTAAAATCAGCGCCAAAAATTATAAAAGTGGCACAAAAATGGGCATCAAAGTGGACACCAAAGGGCGTTAATGAAAGGGTTAAACGACTTTGGGCCACTGATCTCACACTAATAATACACAGATAGTGATGCCCTGCATCAAACACAGGTCCCTCCAGCCCGGCCCAAATGGGTTCTGGGCTTCAGAACTGGCATCAAAGTGGGCAAACAGCCGATTTTCACTGATTTGAATAAGTGACTGATGTTTTTAAGGGGTTAAATGACTGGTCCACTGATCTCACACTAAGAATACTCATCAGTGGGTTTGATGTGAGGCTTCACAATCTGTGTATTCTAAGTGTGAGTTCAGTGGCCCAAAGTCATTTAACCCCTTAAAAACATTAGTCACTTACTCAAATCTGTGAAAATTGGCTGTTTGCCCACATTGATGCCAATTCTGATGCCTAGAAGCCATTTGAGGGACGTGGGTTTGATGTGGGGCTCCCTGTTCTATATGTCTGCAGTGTGATATCAGTGGCCTAAAGTTATTTAACCCTTTCATTAACTCCCTTCGGTTCCCACTTTGATGCCCATTTTTGTGCCAGTTTTACAATTTTTGTAGTTGTTTTTAAGTGCTCCAGGGGCCCCCAGCCAATGGTGTTTCGCTAATAGTGGCACACGACGCCGCTGCTATGGCGGACCCCGGTGCCGGCGGACCCCGGTGCCAGCGGAACAGCAGTGCATGAAAGGAGGCAGAAGCCGGCTGTTGTGGCTAAAATCTGTCCCCACTGCTAAAGAGAAATGAATGTTCACTCTTCCCCACGCCAACGCCACCCCCCAATACACGAAGCATTCAACTGTATGGGCATCATGGACTACCTCTTGAAACTCATCAAGAGAATGCCAAGAGTGTGCAAAGCAGTCATCAAAGCAAAAGGTGGCTACTTTGAAGAACCTAGAATATGACATATTTTCAGTTGTTTCACACTTTTTTGTTAATTATATAATTCCACATGTGTTAATTTATCATTTTGATGCCTTCAGTGTGAATGTACAATTTTCATAGTCATGAAAATACAGAAAAATCTTTGAATGAGAAGGTGTGTCCAAACTTTTGGTCTGTACTGTATATATATATATATATATATATATATATATATATATACCAGTGAGTCCTGGTTGCATTATACCCTATGAGGGGGTGCATTTTACCCTATGAAGGGGCTGCATTATACCCCATGAGGGGGTTGAATTATTCTCTGAGGATGCTACATTATATTCTGTGGGAGCTGCATTATACTCTGAGGGGGCTACATTATATTTTGTGGGGGGCTACATTATACTATATGAGGGGGGCAGCATTATACCCTATGAGGGGGCTACATTGTATTCTATGGGGGGCTGCATTATACCTTATGAGGGGGTTGTATTTTACTCAGAGAGCTACATTAAATTCTGTGGGGGCGGCATTAACCTATAAAAAGGGGGCTGCATTATAGCCTATGAGGGGGCTACATTATACCCTATGAGGGGGCTACATTATATTCTATATATTCTATGGGGGGCTGCATTATATTCTATGAAGGGGCTACATTATATTCTATGAAGGGGCTACTTTATATTCTGTGAGGGGCTACCCCAACCACTGCTACTGTACATAATTAAGATGTGTACTACCTTATATTATACCCTGATATTAGCATGTTTTACTACACAATTGGTGGCCTTGTATTTATTTCTATGTAGCTACATAGTGGGTCCCAAGAATGCTTTTCTCTGATGGGCCCAAGGTGCTCCAGTCCAACTCTGACTGCAGGATTGATCACCAGGACCGTGTCAGAAGGAAAGAGTTGCATGTTACTTCTCCATGGACACCTTTAACCTGAGAGAGAAAATAACACCAGTTATCTCTCAACATTGAAAGTGAGAACAAGGATTGCCCGAATTTGGAAGAAGAGAGATGAGTTAACCTGAAGGAAGAGCTCAACAAAACAATCTCTGCTCAGCTACAACAGGACCAAAGTCTGTAAACTGCAGAACTGTGAGTGAGACACCGGTGTTTATCAGTGTCGTTTTCCTGAGCAACGAAGTGTATACAAAAGAAAACTGTTAGTATCTTGAGAACAGCTGCAAATTTTAAGAAGCAGTAAATTGCAAAATTGATTGCTATTGACACATAGTTATTGTAAATACAATCTATAAATATCAAAATAATGCTGTAAGAGTAAGTCTCCACAGTCCTGTGAAATGTTTCAGTGTCAAATGTGACATATCAATGAAATTGCATCTTCTTAGTTGGGAAGTAAACTGGCCATCTATCATGAAACCACAAGGGAAAACTATCAGAATTGTTTTTCACTTTTACATTATTCTTTCCATGTCACATTGATTAAATTGGAAACATTGTATTCAGCGCATGATATACATTCCAAAATGATGAGTGTATTATTCTATCTCCCATCTGTAGTTACTGGATATTAAGCAAATAATACTAAGTAACTAATAATCAAGATAAGATTTAAGATTATAGTCATTAGGACCAAATAAAATGCTCAGATTACTATATAAAATTGGTATCCAAATACGTAACACTTTGATTTCACCACTTTACCGCAAGAAGAGATTTCAATTCCTGCTCTTCTGATTGAGACGTCTTATTTTTTTTCCTCTACTTCTGAAGAAGAAGAGGTCACAGAGAAATGTAAGTATTTCTACGAGAATGCATTCAAAACCATCATTAGAAACCATCAAACTCTGTAAATTAACTGTCTCCCACTGCACACTCCTACACTGATCAGTGTCATTGCCCGGAGAAAGAGATGAGCAAACCGATGGATGTTCAGGTTTGCTAGGTTTTACGAACATACAGTAAAAAGTTCAGTTTGGGTCCGAACTTGTCCTTGAACTTGACCCGGATCTAAACCCAATAGAAGGCAAAGGGGACCTGAACTTTGGTCCTTTAAAATGGCTGTAAAATGGTCATAGTCAGAACTAGGGGAATGCAAAAAGAAGAAAAAAGGGGGATAAGAACAGGACAATTGTCCTGCAAACAAATGTGGATAGGGAAATGATTTAAAAGAACACAGAATAAGCAACATCTTGAACCAGGAGGTGGAGGTACAAGTGGAGGAGGTGGACGTCGCAGTGTAAGTGGAAAAGGCAGGCGAGGAGGTATCCAACACTGTTTTTGTGTTTTGTTTTTTTGTTTTTGTTAGGGAACTGACTTAAAAGAACCTAGAATAAAAATAAAATAAAATTACAATCTAGAATCAGGAGGTGGAAGTCCAAGTGGAGGAGGGGGTTGAGGTGGAGGTGTAGGTGGTGGAGTTTTTTTGGGGGGAGGATGCACTGTGAAAACTGGCAGTGTAATAATCTGCTGGTCACTGTCTCTCTGTATACAGACCCCTGTAATACTCTGCACTTCTTTTGGGTTGAAAACAATGAGGAGGGCATCAAATAGGGAATGTGGCTGTGCTGCTGCTGGTGGTGTTGTAGCTGGTGCAGGTAGAGAGGGGACGTGGTGGATCTGTGCCTGCTACCAGGTCTGTGGAGTCAGTTTCCATTTTGGTGGAGTCGGCATAAAATGGGTTCATAAGAATCTGGTAAAGTTATGAAATGTCCTATAAATGTATGTTCTGTTCCTGATCTAAGGATCTTGGCTTTTAGTGGAGATGAATCTGTGCTGCACTTTAGTACATGCTCAGTAGTGACCAGTGCTGGGGAGTCAGAGTCGTTTCTTATATATATTAGAAAAGAAATCTACAATATATACAAAGAAAATCTTGAACCAAATTTAGCCATAATCTTTAGGTATCTTATATAAAGGGGAAATCCATAATATAATCGTGTGATATTCCAGGAGCATGTAGAGATCCTATTCGCATAGCTGATGTGCAATATATCTAGATATATGAAGGTCTAAGAGACAAAAATATATATGAATACATTTATATACAGAGAAAGTAAATGGTCTAATATGATATTTGTTATGAATGTGCTAGAGATGGTTTCTGAGCAGAGGTTCCCTCTGGTGGTTACAGACAGTACTGAACCTTTCAGCGAAGAATGGCAATCTGGGTTCACTGACTGGTCTGATATAAGGGAGGTTCCCTCCCATGATGGTTGCCGGTGATCAATTATTCTTGTCTCAATTGTGGTTCCTGGTTCATTTGGAAGTTTGCTGGAGTCTTGCCTGCATCTCCTGCTTTCAGATAAGATATTTTTGCTTTTCTTTTTGTGCTTGCTTTTTGCATTGTTTTCTGCACTTTTGTGGAGGTCAGCCAGGTCCCCTCCTGGGGCCTGAGCTCCTCACAATTTATCTGCTGCCACTGTTATTCTTCTTGTCATCTTCATTTTAATTTTTATTTTCATTTTCTTTTTTGTTTTTCCCCTTTCCCCTTTCTTTTCTTCATCTTCTCTCTTTCAGTTGGTATTCTCCCAGTCATCATTAATTTTTGTACAAATAATCCTGAGAATATTATTATTATAATATCTGTAATATTATTTATAAATAATATAAAAAAAACGGCGTGGGGTCTCCCCCCATTTTTAACAACCAGCCTTGCTAAAGCAGACAGCTGGGGGCTGGTATTCTCAGGCTGGTAAGGGGCCATAGATATTGGCCCCTCCCTGCCTAAAAATAGCCCACAGGTACCCAAAAAAGGCACATCTATTAGATGCGCCAATTCTTATGCTTTGCCCGGCTCTTCCCACTTGCCCTGTAGTGGTGGCAAGTGGGGTGATAGGTGGGGGGGTTGATGTCACCTTTGTATTGTCAGGTGACATCAAGTCCATGGCTTAGTAATGGAGAGGCGTCTATAAGACACCTGTCCATTACTAATCCTATGGCTGTATGGTAAATAAAGACACAGCCAGAATAAAGTCCTTTATTAAAAATAAAACAAAACACAGTTTTACTTTTTTATTTAAAAATAGCAAACACAGTAATACTCACAAAACGCCTATTCCACTGAAGCCCTCATTCTCCTGTAATAAAACTAAAATATAAAAACAATAATATACCATACCTGTCTGTCGTTCTGTCCACGCCGTAATCCATGTTTGGCGGATAACCAGTTTTCAGCCTGAACAGTGCCAAAATGAGTTTTTCTCACGGTGCTAACGAGTATCTCACTGTTGTCACCGCAGTTCAGCCCGGCTTGGAACGGAGTCTCAGTGACCGGAGGTAACCTCTATGACGTCACCACCAGTCACTAATGGTTCTCAGCCTGGACGGTCACATCTTGGCACCGTCCAGGTTGAAAACTATTTATCCCCCAGACATGAAATGTGGCGTGGGACAGAAAAACATACAGGTATGGTATATTGTTGTTTTTCTTTTATTAAAGGGAGGGTTTGGACCCTTTTACATTTTGGTCTTCAAAAATTTATGAGTGGCCTGAGCTCTCCTCTCACGTCTTGGAGATTTTATCATGCCTGGCATCCAGCGTTCTCTCAGGACGCTGGTGGTGTCCTGATGGATAAGCGCAGCCGGCTGTCCTCTGAAAGTGGAGTCCGCCTAACTTTCATCAAAATGAACAAGGCATGGATCTCCAAGGACTTTTGCACCCCAATCGCAGACTGTACTGACTAGGAGATGTTGAAGTTTTAGTGTGCTGCATTGCACTCTGTAAAATCTTTAGTGTTGCTTCTGTGTCTGCTGTTCCTGCTGCTGCTGATGTTAACTCTAATTTGTGGAAATGTGAACACTCCTGGTTGGGTCTCCATCTGCTGGGTTGACTGTAGTGTAAGACGTGTTGGTCCCTATTATACTATTTCTACACTGGTGAAATTGATGTCACTTCAGTTGTGTCAGGTCCTAATTTTTTGAAATTTGAAGACTCCTGATTGGGTCTCCATCTGCTGGGTTGGCTGTAGTGGAAGACGTGTCGGTTACTATTATACTATTTCTACTCTCGTGAAATTTATGCCACTTTGTTGGCTTCTCCAACTAATTTTTGGAAGCGTGCAGAGTCCTGATTGGGTCTCTCCATCTGCTGGGTTGGCTGTAGTGGAAGAGATGTTGCTCCCCATTATACTATTTCAACTCTAGTGAAATTGATGCCACTTTGGTGGTGTTTGCCCCTAATTATTTTAAATTTGAACACTTCTGATTGGGTCTCCATCTGCTGGGATAGCTGTAGTGGACAAGACATACCATACTATTTCTACTGTGGTGAAATTGATGCCCCTTTATTGGTGTCTGCCACTAATTTTTGGAAATGTGTACACTCCTGGTTGGGTGTCCATCTGCTGGGTTGACTGTAGTGGAAGATGTGTCAGTCCCCATTATATTATTTCTACTCTCGTGACATTAATGACACTTTTATGGTGTCTGCCACTACTTTTTAGAAATGTGTACACTCCTGGATGGGTGTCTATCTGCTGGGTTGGCTGTAGTGGAAGAGATGTCTCTCCACATTATACTATTTCTACTGAGGTGAAATTGATGCCTCTTTGGTGGTGTCTCCACAAATTTTTGGAAATGTGTAGACTCCTGGTTGGGAAATGTGTAGACTCCTGGTTGGGTTTCCTTCATGTGTGTTGCTTGCAGCAGTAGGCCTCTGAGAACGGCAGGCCTCCACTTCCTTTGTGTCAACTACCCATGTTACTATCCTTACATGTTTTTGACAATAGTAGTCTACAAAACTGATATTTGTGTCAATTGAGTGTGGCTAAGCATAAAAGCAGGTTGAGCTGTTGCATGTGGCATCAGGGCTCCCAGGACAGCAGGTCTACACCAATGCCTCATCCACCTCATCTTAATTGGAAATTCAATTTAAAACTGTAAATGCTGGTCCAGTCCTTGATAGTTGACCTGATTGCTGCAATGCCATTCTAAAATTTGTACTGTGTGTGAATTGAGGCCACTTTCCTGGTGTCTGCCCTTAATCTGATGTGTTTTGGCAGCTTTTGAGCCCGTTTGAAGGTGTATGCATTTGCTTTAGCCTCCCATTGCCTCCAATGGTGTTCGGCAAATATTCAACAAATAATTCAGCCATTGTTGAAAATTCGGCGATTGTAATCCTAATTGAATATTGAAATATTTGCTCATCCCTACTGCCCACGTTCCTCCTTGAAATAAAAAGGTTATTGTTGTCAAATTTTATGTGATGCAATGTGAACTGTGAGATGTAATGGGAATTATGATGTGTGTTAAAAGCATGAGTAATAATGATAGTGATAGTTAATGTTTTTGACTAGCCCAGAGCGAGAGGGAACAGGTTGGAGGGAAAGTAACAATTTCCTGTTAGGAAGTTAGATAGGGTCTGGAGTGCATAGTGATAGGACCTAAGGCCCAAAGTGAGCAGTGTCGCATTCTGGGGTGTTCCTAAGAGAGAAGAGTCCGAAAGGAAGAGATAGTGAGATTCGGAGCAGAAGTAACTAAGAGACAGTGATCATTCGGAGATGGGCCCTGGGAGAGGACGCCTAGCACAAAGGCCTAGTGTTTAAAACTCCCAAGGTGACAGGCTTAGACAGGATTGAGTATGTGAAACAAATAGATTGTCTCGGAGCATCAGATAGCTTGAAGCCAAGTCCGGCCATACTGACGCCGTAAGGGGAAAGAACTTCAGATGTTGAACAGCAGGACGACTAAAGGACTCTTGCTCAGCACGACTGTAAAGTTAAGTTGGGTTGTGGTGAAGTAGTGAGAAACCGAGGACTAGTAGAGAAAGTGAAGAAAGGAGAACAGTAGAGAAAAGAGTAAAGCATCTGTGTGTAAAATGCTTCAAGCTGTAAAGGAAACTTTGTTGAACCTGCACATCGCAGCTCTGCCTGACGTCACTATTACGTTGGAGGGATCACGTGGTACGGTATCCCCATTTGCACCTGTGGCGCCCCTGAAGGTCCAGTTACCTCAGAGGTACTGCACCTCATCCAGAGGTGTGGTACCCCACCCTCAGGTAAGGAGGGGGCACCACCCAGGACTCTAACACTTGCACCCAACACAGACTAGTTCTGTCAGGGCACCTGAGCGTACTATAAGGGAGGGTGGCCTCCTCCCAGGCTGGGTAGGAAAAGGTGTGGGAGAGTGGGTGGAGAAGGTAGAAGGAAGGGGGAGGAGCTTAGAGCGGGAAAGAACAGAGCAGTTGGTCTGAGGAGACCGAAGGAGAAGAAGTGCGACAGAGAGGCTGCAGAGAGAAGGGATCCTAGGGACACAGATAGTGAGAGATCCATCCGTGGGGCCTGATCCAGTATTGGAGGGACCAGGTTGTAGTGGGGTACAGACCCCCAAGCCGAGTGGAGGACTTCAAGACTCAGCTAGCAAGCCGGAGGCAGAGGTATCTTTACGTGCCTCAGCCACAGCCACAATTATAAGACGAAAAGGCAGCCATATAGGAGCAAGGGGACTTAGAAAACATTGTCCGATAAGGTCCACGGCAGCCGGCTTGGGACACTGATTGTGTTGGTGCTGGGCTGGAGGGAGGAAGCCAGTGCAGTGAGATGGCCAGGAAAGGAACATATTGAAGGGAGTCCTGGAAAGGAAAGGTTTGACCCGATCTACCTGGGAGTTTGCTGGACCCCTCACCTGGAGGACACGGCACCAAGCGGGTATCTGTGTACACAAGAACTGTGAGTAAAGCATTGGAAACTGCACCCCACTTTGTCTTCTGAATCTATCCTGCGTCACCTGCTCTGCACCACACTCACCTCCAACATCACCTTTAACAACCTAACTGCCCTGGGACACAACTCTACCCATGGAGAGCTCAACCATCTTTGCTGCTGAGTCGCTCGTACCAGGGCTTTGGGGTACTCGGCACCGAGCCCGTTCACTTTACTGGGGGATGTCACGGGTAGCGCAGCTCGGTCCGTTGCCCTGGGCGCTCACTAAAAAGGGGGATATTTACAGGGGATGGTAGAATGTTCGTGACGCCACCTGTGGTTCCTGGTCAGGATGACCAGCGCTGCAGTGTAGATCCTCTGAGGGTTTGGGGCAGCAAGGTGTTAAGTCTCCCACAGGTGAGACTGATCCCTCGGAGTATATGGCGGTGCAGGGGTGAATGAGCAATAATGCAGACACACACAAGACAGTCTCTTTCTGTACCTTTACTGGTGATGAAGTTGCAGGCACGTCCCGGGAGGCCGTCAGGGTGGAGTATGCACGTCCAGTAATCATTGAGTAGGTGTAGGGCCTCCTTACGTCTATATGTGTGTGAGTTTCTAACTTGCATGAAACAAAGTTTAACTCCGTTCTCTTTGCTACGCCCGGCTGATCTTGTGGTGGATCCTTCTTTTGGACAGAACTACATCTCCAATGGTTGCGCTGACCAGACTCCTGTTCTTCCTGACCCCGGTTACGTATCAGCACTGTTGGGCCCCTCTGTGACCTGAAGTCCAGCAGGGTCTCCGGTTTTTCCCACTAGCCGTGAAGGTACTAGCAAGCTCGGACCCGGTGTCCAGTAGTGCAGAGTGGAGGTAAGCCATCATTGCTATTCATCCTCAGTCACTCTCTCTTTCCCTTTTCCACTTGCCTGTCGTCCTACTCACACCTTTAACATAAGCACAAGCAGCAGTAGGTGTCAGCTTCTCTGTTATGTTTCGGTAGCTGAGGAGTGCAGGTAAAAAAGGCAATACACCAGAGCAGTTGGAATCTATGAGATTGCAGTACCCTGACTAACCACCACAACTAGAGGCAGCCGTGGAGCGTGCCTACGTTGGTCCTAGACGCCTCGTCACAGCCTGAGAAACTAACTACACCTAAAGATAGAAAGAGGAAAGCTATCTGCCCCGGAGCAGATCCCCAAAGAACATAGAAAGCCCCCAAACATGTAATGGCGGTTAGACAACAAGAAATACTGACACAGACAGAAAATAGTATGAGCAAACGTTGGGGCCCAAACTACCTAAATAGAAAAGGATAGGAAGGGAACTTACCAATCCCAAAAAACCCTGAAAAGCACCAACTCTACTAATTTCAAAAACACCTGAGATCACACGACCTCTACCACCTAAATTAGTTCTCTGGTGTAACAAAATCAAAACAGCAGCCACTGAAAAAACTGGAAAAAGCAAATGTACAAACATCAGTGGCTGAACTAAACTGAGAGGACAAAAGCCCCCGGAGGGGACCCTGAAGGCCCCCACAGAAGTGCAGGACAAAATGCAAAAATCAAGCACAAAAACAAAAAGAAGAAAATGTCTTATCTGTTAGCAGGAGATGCAGACACGACACAGCAGGCTACAAAGGAAAAAGGAATCAAGGATTGAGACCAGAACAATTGATCACCGGCAACCCTGATGGGAAGGCGACTCCCTTATATAAGACCAGTCAGTAACACCTGATTCCCAATCCTCACAATCTTCACTGGACAGTCCAGTACCGCTTGTAACCACCAGAGGGAGCCTCTGCTCAGAACTCATTTCAAACCCATTCACAACAGTACCCCCCCCTTGAGGAGGGGTCACCGAACCCTCATTTGAGCAACCAGGTCGGTCAGGATGAGCTCTATGATACGCACGGATGAGTCTCCTAGCATGGATGTCCGAAGCAAACACCCAAGAATTGTCTTCCTGACCATAACCTCTCCACTTAACCAAATACTGGAGTTTCCGTCTAGAAAAACGAGAATTCAATATTTTCTCAACCACAAACTCCAGATTGCCCTCAACCAGAACAGGGTCAGGAGGCACAGCAGTAGGAACCACTGGCTCAACAAACCTCTTCAACAAGGACTTGTGGAACACGTTATGGATCTTAAATGTCCCTGGAAGAAGCAAACGAAAAGAAACAGGATTAAGAATCTCCATGATCTTATAAGGTCCAATGAACCTAGGCTTAAATTTAGGAGATGCCACTCTCATAGGAATATTTTTTAAGGACAACCAGACCAAGTCCCCCACTTTAAACCGAGGACCATCAGTCCTATGCCGGTTAGCAAACCGCTGGGCCCTCTCCTGAGAGAGGGACAACCTCTCCACTACCTGGTCCCAAATCTGTTGCATACGCTCCACAACAGAGTCAACACCTGGACAGACAGAAGCCTCCGTCTGTCCTGAAGAAAATCGAGGGTGAAACCCAGAATTACAGAAAAATGGAGACATCAAAGTGGCAGAGCTAGCCCTATTATTAAGAGCAAACTCAGCCAAAGGCAAAAAAGAGACCCAGTCATCCTGATCAGCAGACACAAAGCATCTTAGATAAGTCTCCAATGTCTGGTTTGTTCTCTCAGTTTGACCATTGGTCTGAGGATGAAACGCCGAGGAGAAAGACAATTGAACACCAAGTTTAGAATAAAAGGTCCTCCAAAATCTGGAAACAAACTGGACTCCTCTGTCAGACACAATGTTCTCAGGAATGCCGTGTAAACGAACCACGTGCTGAAGGAACAAAGGCACCAATTCAGAGGAGGAAGGCAACTTAGGTAATAGCACAAGATGTATCATCTTGGAAAACCTATCACAAATCACCCAGATGACGGTCATTCTCTGAGAAACAGGGAGGTCGGAAATGAAATCCATAGAGATATGGGTCCATGGTCTCTTGGGCACAGGCAATGGCATCAACAAACCACTAGAGCGAGAGCAAGGCTTGGAGCGAGAGCAAGTCCCGCAGGACTGCACAAATTCCCTGACATCACGAGACAAGGTAGGCCACCAAAAGGACCGACTAACCAAGTCTCTGGTACCAAAAATTCCGGGATGACCGGCCAACGCGGAACAATGAATCTCAGACATCACACTCTTTTTCCACTGGTCCAGGACAAACAATTTCCCAACAGGGCAGCGCTCGGGCCTATCCTCCTGACACCCCTCCAGAGCCAGTCTCAAATTGGGCGAGATGGCGGAAAGAACTACACCTTCTTTCAAAATAACAGAAGGATCAGATAACTCAGGAGAGTCCGCAAGGAAACTCCTCGAGAGGGCATCCGCCTTAACATTCTTAGTGCCAGGAAGAAAGGAAACCACAAAATTAAAACGTGTGAAAAACAAGGCCCACCTGGCCTGTCTAGGATTAAGTCGCTTGGCAGATTCCAGATAAACCAGATTCTTATGGTCCGTAAGGACCACCACCTGATGTTTGGCTCCCTCCAGCCAAAGTCTCCACTCTTCAAAAGCCCACTTCATGGCCAATAACTCCCGATTACCCAAGTCATAATTACGTTCAGTAGGAGAAAATTTTCGAGAGAAAAAGGCACAAGGGTTACTTTTAGAGGTCTCTGGATCTCTTTGGGACAAAACGGCACCTGCCCCAATTTCAGAGGCATCAACCTCCACCTGAAATGGCAGAGAAACATCAGGCTGCCGTAGAACAGGAGCAGAAGTGAATCTCTGCTTAAGTTCCTGAAATGCAGAGACTGCCTCAGGAGGCCAATTCACCACATCAGAACCCTTTTTGGTCAAATCAGTTAATGGTTTAACAATAACCGAGAAATTACCAATAAATTTACGATAAAAATTGGCAAAACCCAAAAATCTTTGAAGAGCCTTTAATGAAGTAGGTTGGACCCAATCACAGATGGCCTGAACCTTGACCGGGTCCATTTCAATAACAGATGGGGACAAAATGAATCCCAGAAATGAGATCCTCTGTACGCCAAAAAGACACTTTGATCCCTTCACATACAGAGCATTCTCTCTCAAAATCTGGAATACAGTTCGAACATGTTTCACATGAGAGTCCCAGTCATTGGAAAAAATCAAGATATCATCCAAATAAACAATCAGAAATTTATCCACAAAATCCCTGAAAATGTCATTCATGAAGGACTGGAAGACAGAAGGAGCATTAGTGAGCCCAAAGGGCATCACAAGGTACTCAAAATGCCCCTCAGGGGTATTAAATGCCGTCTTCCATTCATCCCCGTGCTTAATGCGAATAAGGTTATATGCCCCCCTGAGGTCAAGCTTGGTAAACCAAGTAGCATTTTTCACCCTGGAAAACAGGTCAGAAATCAAGGGTAACGGATATTGATATTTCACAGTAATATTGTTCAAAAGACGATAATCAATACACGGCCTTAATGAACCATCCTTTTTGGCCACAAAGAAAAAACCGGCACCTAAGGGTGAAGAGGATGGTCTGATATGACCCTTCTCCAATGACTCCTTGATATAAGACCGCATAGCGTCATGTTCAGGTACAGACAAGTTAAAAAGGCGACCTTTAGGGAATTTACTACCAGGCACTAATTCAATAGCGCAGTCATAGCTCCTATGGGGAGGCAAGGATGCAGATTTACTTTCGCGAAACACATCAGAAAAATCAATCAAAAAGTCAGGAACATCCTGAGCCTGGGGGGAGGCAGAAAAAACAGGAGTGTTGGTATTAACACATTGGCAGCCCCAACTGGTTACAGACACAGATTTCCAATCCAAAACAGGATTATGAGACTGTAACCAAGGGAAACCCAGTACGATAATGTCATGCAGATTATAGAGAACCAAAAATTTGCAGCTCTCCTGATGATCAGGTTCAACCCTCATTATCACCTGAGTAGAGAACTGAGGTTTATTCTCAGCCAAAGGGGTAGAATCGATCCCCAGTAGGGGAATAGACTTCCGTAGGGGTATCAAGGGAAACCCACAACGTTTAGCAAAATCAAAATCCATCAGGTTAATAGCTGCTCCCGAATCAACGAAAGCCTGAGCAGAAAATGAGGACAGAGAGCATATCAGGGTAACAGTTAATAAAAACTTAGTCTGAACACTACCCAAGACAACTGAGCGTGCAAAACGTCTTCCCCGCTTAGGGCAGACTGAAATAGCATGAGAGGCATCACCACAGTAGAAACATAACCCATTGCGCTTTCGAAACTCATGACGCTGTGCCTCAGAAACCACTCTATCACACTGCATGGATTCAGAAGCAGGTTCACAAGGCAACACTATTCCACGCATACTTCTCCGCTCACGCAAACGTCTGTCAATTTGAATCGCTAATGACATAGAATCATTGAGACCAGAGGGGACAGGGAATCCCACCATAACATCCTTTACATTATCTGACAGACCCTTCCGAAAAAGGGCTACCAAAGCGTCGTCATTCCATTTGGTCAGGACTGCCCACCTACGGAATCACTGACAGTATAACCCAGCGTCATCAAGCCCCTGATTTAATGCCAACAAGGCTTTTTCAGCTTGATCAGTGACATTAGGCTCATCGTACAATAACCCCAAAGCCTGAAAAAATGCATCAACATCACTCAAAACAGGATCCCCAGGTGTCAGGGAAAAAGCCCAATCCTGAGGATCGCCGCGCAGGAGAGAGATGACAATTTGAACCTGCTGCGCTGCGTTCCCTGAGGACTTAGATTTTAAGGCAAAAAACAATTTACAGTTATTTTTGAAATTCAGAAACTTAGCTCGATCCCCTAAAAACAAATCTGGCATGGGAATCCTAGGTTCCACAACCGGCAACCCAGCAAGATAGGCAGCAATACTCCGAACCTCAGTGGCAAGCTGATCCACACGGCCAGACAACTGTGCAAACTCCATTGAGAGAAAAAATCCTCCCCAGCACCCAGAGATACAGAGGGAAAAAAAAAATGCAACAAACAGAAAAATATCTCTGACAACTCTGACAACCTTTTTTCTTTCACAATAATTTTCCCTTCTGTGAGTACCATACAATTTTCAATTTTTAGGCCGGTGATACTGTTATGTTTCGGTAGCTGAGGAGTGCAGGTAAAAAAGGCAATACACCAGAGCAGTTGGAATCTATGAGATTGCAGTACCCTGACTAACCACCAAAACTAGAGGCAGCCGTGGAGCGTTCCTACGTTGGTCCTAGACGCCTCGTCACAGCCTGAGAAACTAACTACACCTAAAGATAGAAAGAGGAAAGCTATCTGCCCCGGAGCAGATCCCCAAAGAACATAGAAAGCCCCCAAACATGTAATGGCGGTTAGACAAGAAGAAATACTGACACAGACAGAAAATAGTATGAGCAAACGTTGGGGCCCAAACTACCTAAATAGAAAAGGATAGGAAGGGCACTTACTGCAATCCCAAAAAACCCTGAAAAGCACCAACTCTACTAATTTCAAAAACACCTGAGATCACACGACCTCTACCACCTAAATTAGTTCTCTGGTGTAACAAAATCAAAACAGCAGCCACTGAAAAAACTGGAAAAAGCAAATGTACAAACATCAGTGGCTGAACTAAACTGAGAGGGCAAAAGCCCCCGGAGGGGACCCTGAAGGCCCCCACAGAAGTGCAGGACAAAATGCAAAAATCAAGCACAAAAACAAAAAGAAGAAAATGTCTTATCTGTTAGCAGGAGATGCAGACACGACACAGCAGGCTACAAAGGAAAAAGGAATCAAGGATTGAGACCAGAACAATTGATCACCGGCAACCCTGATGGAAAGGCGACTCCCTTATATAAGACCAGTCAGTAACACCTGATTCCCAATCCTCACAATCTTCACTGGACAGTCCAGTACCGCTTGTAACCACCAGAGGGAGACTCTGCTCAGAACTCATTTCAAGCCCATTCACAACACTTCTCGTTCAGACTTCCTCAGCCCTCAGGCTAATCTGACAGGAATCTCCCTCCGAGGTAAACACTGACTCATCTCACTCCGGTGTTCTGAGGAGATCTCATCTACTCTGTCTCTCCACACCCTTATATACCTGCGTATTCTAAAGGGCTCCCTCTGGTGGTACCAGGGAAATGTGAAGTGTGAATGAATATCAGGTGATTGTCAATTACCTTTCATGCATCCTCCTGGGTAACATGTGGCACCAAGCGCAGCTGGGCTACACATCCCCCCCTAGTTAATATCAGCACTCCCGGGCTGAAAAAGAAAACAATTTTTATAACATCAACAAAACATAACTCATCCCTTGCGGGAGGTAAGGACACTTCAAACGTTACAATGTGTACAAATGGCAAATAGAAAATATCAAAATACTTTCACACAATAAATACGGAATTCTTGTGGAGGACCCGTACCAAACCTCCCACGGTGGTCCTGGGTGGGCTGCAGGACTTCTTTGCTGCAAACCTCTCTCAAGGCCACACCATACGGGTTTTTCTTCTGAGGTAGAATGGCTTACGTAAAACCAAGATGGGGCACCGAGTGCCAACTATTTACAATAAAGTTCTGTGCTGCAAGAGTCCTCAGCACGCAGTCCTTCAAAATAGCATTTCACATATCACATTAACACTTTACCCAACTGAGGTACCATACTTCAAGCATGTAAACATCATCATATAATATTTTCAATAAAGTGCAATTCTTCATAACTTTCTACAGTTCAGTAAACCCTGTCCGGTCCTACTGCGGCATCGCCATGTCTTCTCTGAACATAGCGGCATCTTCCATACCGGCGGCTGGAAGCATACTGTGCGTTCAGTAACGCATCACAATAAGATCGTGTCCTGCTACCGGTGTCTGTGTAGCTACAGTTCTCATTTCAACTATGACTTTGCGATTTCCTGGAGGCCTGACAGGTGCCTCTTCTAAACTTAGGCTCCGCAGCGTTTCCAATGGTGACGCAGATGTGCGGTCTGGCTCAGTTGAGAGCGCACTTGCAGTCGCTGCGCTCTTTAGCGTTGCAGAATGGAACGCAGGTGCACGGAGTGGCTCAGTAGAGGGCGCATTTGCAATCGTTGCGCTCTTTAGCGTTGCAGAATGGGACACAGGGTAGAACGCAGGTGCGCAGCCGGGCGCTGATGTGGCTGGGGCCTGGGACGCTGAGACGCGGGTTGCGTTGCCGGCTTCAGGGACTGGGTCGGTGATTCGGAAGACATTCAGGGCATACCACCCCTTAAGACCCCAATGCCGCGTGTAGGTGACAACATCCCCAATTAACAAATCCCGTCCCGGGTGCCCTTCTGGCAGGTGTGACTCTACATCTCTGCGATTTACAAAAACCTCCTGGTACAGGCCTGGTTCATGGATGAATCCCCAGCCTCCCTGGAGTTTGAAGTCTCTAATGGCCCCTGGCGCCGCGGTTCCCGGAGCGTACCTTTGTCTCGCCTGACGATTTCCTTGTCAGCTAGATCTTTCTCCCGGTACCTCTCGCTGCTCCCGCTGCTGCCGCTGCTCATACTCTCGGCGTCGCCACTCGTTCTCCTTCTGGGCGGCGTATTCCACGTCGTCCAGGTGCTCCATTTCCTCCCAGTCGATTTCCATCGCTAGTGGCTGGGGATCCTCCGGTGTCCCTACCGGGAGATAGCTTTCTGTTGCGGCCTCTGGTTCCAGGCCTGGCTGGCATTCCGGTCTGGGTAAGGCCTCCTCAGCCTCCTTCCCTCTCGCCGCGTCCTCGGCGGAGTCAGGATCAGCTCTTTTGGGGCCGGCCTCCGGTACTTCTTCAGCCGCTGGTTCCAGTGGTGGCGCAGGTGACGGTTGTGCATCCAGGGGGGAGGGCAGCGCGTCCCACAGCAGCCGCTGTTTCAGGGCACGCCAGCTTTGCTCCATCGCCTCCATCTCTGCACGTTGTCGGGCCATATCCCTCAGCGCCTCATCCAATTCATCCACTCTCTGCATTCTCAGGTCGTTCTCCCGACCTGGGGACGGTTCAGGCACAGGCTGCAGCTCTTCAGGGGAACGGGGTCTGCGCACCGCCATTCCTCCACACAGCGACTCCTATCCTTCCGCCATCTCACTCCAGGCCAGACTGTGTGTTTCATCTGGAACACTCTGGATTTTTCCGTGGAGGCGGGACTTTCGCTTTCTCTTCTTAGCATGGAGGATGAAGAGGAGGCGGATCTCCCTTGCAGTGGGGCAGGCTCGGACATTGTAGTAACATTTAGACAGGGCGCCCATAACTTTCGCGCCACAGGGGGGGTATGCCCACGAATACACGCCCTTCTTCTTCACCAGCGCCTCAGGGCGCGTATATGGTGGCAAAATGGCGTAAAATGGCGCCAAAAATCACAAAAACGTAACACAGTCTTTTTGCACAAAACAGTCCATTCAGGCAATTGCAATTGCAATTTTCCAGCTTTGAATTTTCATGCCCTTAAATCAACAGATATGTCACGCAAAATGCTAAATAAGTAACATTTCCCACATGTCTACTTTACTTCAGCACAATTTTGGAACCAAAATTTTTTTTTGTTAGGAAGTTAAAAAGGTTAAAATTTACACAGGGATTTCTGATTTTTCAACACCATTTTTTTAGGGACCACATCACATTTGAAGTCACTTTGAGGGGTCTACAGAAAATACCCAAAATTGACACTATTCTAAAAACTGCTCCCCTCAAGGTGCTCAAAACCACATACAAGAAGTTTATTAACCATTCAGGTGCTTCAAAGGAATTTTTGGAATATTTAAAAAAAAAATGAGCATTTAACTTTTTTTCACAAAAAATTTACTTCATATCCAAATTTGTTTTATTTTACCAAGGGTAACAAGAGAAATTGGACCCCAAACGTTATTGTGCAATTTGTCCTGAGTACGCTGATACCCCATATGTGCAGTTAAACCACTGTTTGGGTGCATGGCAGAGCTCAGAAGGGAAGGAGCGGCGTTTGACTTTTCAATGCAAAATTGGTTGGAATTGAGATGGGACTCCATGTCACGTTTTGAGAGCCCCTGATGTGCCCAAACAGTGGAAACCCCCCACAAATAACACCATTTTGGAAACTAGACCCCCCAAGGAACTTATCTAGATATGTGGTGAGCACTTTAAACCCTGAAGGCTTCACAGAATAACGTGAAAAATAAAAAATATATTTTTTTTCCCACAAAAATGATCTTTTAGTCCCTATTTTTTTATATTCCCAAGGTTATTAGGAGACATTAGACCCCAAAAGTTGATGTCCAATTTGTCCTGAGTACGCTGATACCCCATATGTGGGAGAAAACTACTATTTGGGCACAAATCGGGGCTTGGAAGGGACGTAGTGACGTTTTGGATTGCAGACTTTGATGGCATGGTCTGCGGGCGTCATGTCACATTTGCAGAGTCACTGATGTGTCTAAACAGTGGAAATGCCCCACAAGTGACCCCATTTTGGAAACTAGACCCCCAAAGGAACTTATCTAGATGTGCCTTAACAGTGGCAATGCCCAACAAGTGCCCCCTTTTTGGAACTAATCTACATTTTCCTGGTATGTGAATTTTATAAGTGACCGCGGATCTCACCGCAACTCAGCCCGGCAGGGAACAGAGCCCAGTGACTAGATGTAACTGTGGTGACTTCGGTGAGATCCCCGCTAGCACTGTGAGCGCTCACGATGCTAGCGGGATCACTCCGGATCTCACCACAGCTCAGAAATTACTGGAAACCGTGCCCAGTGACCGGAGGTACCCTCTATGACGTCACCCCCGGTCACTGACTCTGCGTTCCAAGCAGCTCATTCACCAGTAGTTTTCAGCGTGGATGGTCGCATCTTGGCACCGTCCAGGTTGCAAACTAATGTTTTTATGTGTGGCTGCTGTCACATGCTAAAAGACGCTTTTTATTGCATCACCTCATTTTGAGAGCTATAATATTTCCATATTTTGGCCCACAGAGTCATGTGAGGTCCTGTTTTTTGCGGGACGAGTTGACGTTTTTATTGGTGCCATTTTCAGGCACATGACATTATTTGATTGCTTTCTATTCCGATATTTGGGAGACAGAATGAGGAAAAACATGCAATTCATGAATTTGTATTAGGGGGGCATTTACACCGTTCCGCATGTGGTAAAATTGATAAGGCAGTTTTATTCTTCGGGTCAGTACGATGACAGCGATACCTCATTTACATTTTTTTTCTGCTTTGGCGCTTTTATATAATAAAAACTATTTTATAGAAAAAATAATTATTTTTGCATCACTTATTCAGAGAGCTATAACTTTTATATTTTTCCGCTGATGGAGCTGAATGGCAGCTAGTTTTTTGCAGGGCAAGATGAAATTTTCAGCGGTACCATGTTTATTTATATTTGTCTTTTTGATTGCGTTTTATTCCACTTTTTGTTTGGCGGTATGATGATAAAGCATTGTTTTTGCCTTGTTTTTTTTTTTATGGTGTTCACTAAAGGGGTTAACTAGTGAGACAGTTTTATAGGTTGGATCGTTGCGGACGCGGCCATACCAAATATGTGTACTTTTATTGTTTATATATTTTTCATTCAAATATTTATTTAGAGATAGAATGCATACATTTTTTTTATTATTTTTGATTTTTTAAAAAATATTTTTAAAATTATTAAACAATTTTTTTTTTTACTTTTTCCTAACTTTTTTACTTAGTCCCATTATGAGACAATCATTTTTTGCAGGCTGATCGCTTCTATAGCATAGGGCAGGTTAGGATAGGATATGGGTTGAACTAGATGGACTTAAAGTCTTCCTTCAACCTTAATAACTATGTTAAGATGAAGCACCATCTGCCTGCCATAGAAGTTGTCAGCGCTGCACTGACAGGGAGACTTGCTGATAATGCACTGCGTATGATCAACAAGTTTCCTTGCTCTGGTGAACCAGATGTCGTCATGACGACATCCGCTCACCACGGTAATGATCAGGACCCCGTGTCACGCCGTGGGTCTCTGATCCAAAGGCAGAGGGGCTGTCAGCCCTCTGCCGGCTCCCGAAATGCTGCAATCTTGTTAAATTACAGTATTTTGGTGTTTAAAGTGCCGTGAATGGTCTGTGACCGCTCCCAGCACCTAGTGCTGGGTGTCCGCTGTCAGAATTAGCTGACACCCGGCTGCGATCGGCCGCGCATAATGATCCGTCCATGGTCAAATTGGCCCAGGTCACATGGACGGATCATTACGTCTGATGTCAAGAAGGAGTAAAGAATGAGGAAATAATTTGTAATTCAAATCCAGCAGGACAGATGGTAGCTTCACCATATCACTTATGAATCACACTGAGTCTGTCACTGCTGAAGGCATCTTTCTGAACTCTTTCCCCCTATCAATTGATTCTCTGTATTAGTCAAAACATTCACACGTTAAGTATTTGGTCAGTATTTTACATTAGTATTTGTAAGCCAAAACCAGGAGTGGGTTAAAATGCAGAAGTGGTGCCTATATTTCCATTATAATTTTCCTCTGATTGTTCCACTCTTGATTTTGGCTTACAAATACTAATCTAATATACTGACCAAATGCTGAACATGTGAACGTGGCCTTATTCACAGACGACTACATTTATCTTCTTCAGTGCTGCAGTTGTGCAACACAGTAAGGCCGGGGTCACACTTGTGAGAAACTCGCATGAGTCTCGCACCTCAATACCCAACACTTGGACCGGAGCGTTCAGTTGCATAGAAATACATGCAGCCGCACACTCCGGTCCGAGTGTCGCCAGGTGCGAGACTCGTGTGAGTTTCTCACAAGTATGACCCCAGCCTTAAGGCAAGTCTTCTTTGTTCAACCACCACAACCCCTTTGTATACCAGACCAATGCCCAAACCCTGTAACCTCCCTCTCCAACATCACTGAAGGGGAGCTTAATTGACTCCTCTCCAAATTGCACCTCACAGCCTATGCACTCGACCCCATCCAATCCCACCTCCTCCCCAACCTCACCACCACTATTATCCCATCCCTAACCCACCTCTTCAACCTATCACTAACATCCGGTACCTTCTCTTCTGTTTTCAAACATGCCACAATCACGCCTATCCTTAAAAAGCCAACACTCGACCCAATCGCTATGTCCAGCTATCGCCCAATATCGCTGCTCCCATTCGCTTCCAAACTCCTGGAGCAGCATGTCCACGCTGAACTTTCCTACCACTTCTCATATAACTTGCTCTTTGACAATCTACAATCTGTTTTCCGCCCCCATCACTCCACTGAGATAGCCCTGACCAAAATTACTAACGACCTACTTACAGCCAAAGCTGACGCACAATACTCTATCCTCCTGCTTCTAGACCTGTCTTCTGCTTTCGACACAGTTGACCACTGCCTCCTACTACAGATCCTCTCCTCCTTTGGCATCAAAGACCTCGCCCTATCCTGGATCTCCTCATACCTTTCCAACTGCACATTCAGCGTCTCCCACTCCCACACTACCTACTCATCCCACCCTCTCTCTGTTGGAGTCCCCTAAGGCTCTGTTCTAGGACCCCTACTCTTCTCAATCTATACACTTGGCCTGGGGCCACTCATAAAGTCCCACGGATTCCAGTACCACCTTTATGCTGATGACACTCAGATCTACCTCTCTGGCCCAGACTTCACCTCTCTGCTGTCCAGAATCCCGTAGTGTCTATCAGCCATATCCTCCTTCTCCTCTCGCTTCCTCAAACTCAATGTGGACAAATCTGAACTCATCATCTTCCCCATCTCACAGATCTTCCTTACCTGACCTATCTATCACAATTAACAACATTACGCTTTCCCCCGTACCGGAAGTCCGCTGCCTCGGAGTAACCCTTGACTCTGCCCTGTCCTTCAAACGGCACATCCAAGCTCTTTCTACGCTCAAAAATATTTCCAGAATCTGTCCTTTCCTCGACCCTCAATCTACTAAAATGCTTGTGCATGCCCTCATCATCTCCCGCCTCGACTACTGCAACATCCTTTTCTGTGGCCTCCCTGCTAACACCCTCGCACCTCTCCAGTCCATCCTTAACTCTGCTGCCCGACTAATTCATCTCTCTCCTCGCTACTCCTCTGCTTCTCCCCTCTGCAGATCTCTTCACTGGCTCCCATTCCCTCAGCGTATCCAGATCAAATTACTAATACTGACCTACAAGGCCATCTATAACCTGTCTCCTCCATATGTCTCTGAACTAATCTCCCGATACCTTCCCTCACGTAATCTCCGGTCCTCCCAAGACCTCCTTCTCTCCTGCACACTTAATTCACTCCTCACCCAAACGCCTGCAAGACTTCTCCCAAATATCCTTATCTTCTGGATTTCTTTGCCCCAACACGTCCGACTATCAACCACATTCGGATCCTTCAGACGGAACCTAAAAACCCATCTCTTCAGGAAAGCTTACAGCTTGCAATGATCCCCGCTGCCTCCTCACCACCACTGGAGCTACAGCCTCACCATCACTGGAGCTGCTGCAACCCCCCAACCTACTGCCTCCTTCCCCACCATCCTGTAGAATGTAAGCCCGAAAGGGCAGGGTCCTCTCCCCTCTGTATCACTCTGTCATTGTTAGTTTGTTTACTGTAAGTGATATCTGTAATTTGTATGTAACCTCTTCTCATGTAAAGCATGATGGAATCAATGGTGCTATATAAATAAATAATAATAGGGATTTCTGTCCCTATCTCTATTGCTGAGCAGTAATTCACGACGTCCTCTTACTATCCTAAGTCACCCTAAAATGACTACTGCATTGCCAACCCAAGCTTTTACACAGAGTATGATTGTCCGTCCTTATTGGCTATGCTGTACCAATAGCTGCAAGCCATTATGGAAAAGTCTGCACTGTAGAGCTTGAGGTCATGTGAGCCTTCTGTGGCTGATTCAGTCATCTGCAATGTTTAAAACTCTGACTTTTTTTAGGCAATTCACATAAATCAAATCATTAATTGTTTGACTTTGGTGGGATGGTGAACTTCATAAAGTTCTGTACAAATTTAATTTGCATCAAAATGATTCAATCGTCTCTAATAATCATATAAAATTTGCCAGTTGAGTGCACATTATGCCATTAGGGGCTTTCCATTATATACCAAACACATATTTACTTGGCAGAAACTTACAGATCAGAGAAGAGAACTCTGCTTTGTTTTTAAAGTCAGTTTGATTTTATTGTGCAAATAAAGCAATTGCATTCATGGAACAAATTGGTATTAGATTAAATGTAGCAGGCAGGATAGCCGAAGCTTGTTCAGACACAGCACAAACAGGAACAGTGCACCTAAGGCCTCTTTCACACATCCGGTGTGCGCCTGACGGCGCCCCCGGCATTTAGCCGCAGCGCCGCATCAGACAACCTGATGCGCCGCATGCGTTTTTTTGCCGGATGGTTTCTGATGCCGGAGACATCAGGGGAATCCGGCAAAAAAAAAAAACGTTACATGCTGCGTTTTGTCCGGCCGCCGGAATGTACATTTCCGCCGCATCCGGACAAAATCGCATACGACGCATTGACATGCGGCGCCATCCGGCGCTAATGCAAGTCAATGCAAAAAAACCCGCAAGCGGCGCATCAGGTTTTCTGATGCGGCGCTGCGGCTAAATGCCGGGGGCGCCATCAGGCGCACACCGGATGTGTGAAAGAGGCCTAAGTAAGATATCTGGCAAAGAAACAAGGATACATTACCTTCCCTTTAATCATGATTTAAATTTTGCAATCTGGAATCAGAAGCTGTACAGACGTCAAAAAGCAAGAAACAAATATCCTAAAATAAAATAAAATAAAAAATATATTGCAAAAAATGCATGAAAGTAGTAATAATAATAAGGGTATTTGGTAAACATAATTTTGATCAAAAGAATGTACAAGCCATCCCGCCACGTCAAGGCAACCCTTTATGGGACAGTCCTAACTCTTGTATTAAAAACCTTTCCACTTGTCAAGTGACAAATGTGAACAAGGACAGAGAGACTGAACCCACCAGTAAAAGCATAGGCCAGACAGGATGGATTTTTCAGCTCAGAAGCAGGGCGGTCACACCCTTATATGCACAAGATGCACTAAGAACTAAATGAAAAACTAGGTCTGAGCTGAAAAAGTAAGTTGATGTGTATGCAAAATGTAAATGCATATTAACACATGACCATTACACAGAGAAAACAAGAAACAAATATCCTAAAATAAAATAAAATAAAAAATATATTGCAAAAAATGCATGAAAGTAGTAATAATAATAAGGGTATTTGGTAAACATAATTTTGATCAAAAGAATGTACAAGCCATTCCGCCACGTCAAGGCAACCCTTTGTGGGACAGTCCTAACTCTTGTATTAAAAACCTTTCCACTTGTCAAGTGACAAATGTGAACAAGGACAGAAAGACTGAACCCACCAGTAAAAGCATAGGCCAGACAGGATGGATTTCTCAGCTCAGAAGCAGGAGGTCACACCCTTATATGCACAAGATGCACTAAGGACTAAATGAAAAACTAGGTCTGAGCTGAAAAAGTACCGATTATACTCGTGTATAAGCCGAGATTTTCAGCACCTTTTTTTGTGCTGAAAATGCCCCCTCGGCTTATACACGAGTCATTGGGCAGAAACCAGCGGGGGAGGGGGTGCCGCGGCAGGAGCCGGTGGCTGGGACATCATACTCACCCTCCCCGTGCCATCGCTGAACGTCCCGGCAATCCTCCGTTGTACCCGGCTTCCTGCAGCTCTTCTGTGCTGAGCGGTGACGTAATACCGCTCATTAAGGCCATGAATATGGACGTGATGCCACTCCCATAGGCGTGGCGTCCATATTCATGGCTTTAATGAGCAGTATTACGTCACCGCTCAGCACAGGAGAGCTGCAGGAAGCCGGGTACAACGCAGGATTGCCAGGATGTTCAGCGATGGCACGGAGAGGGTGAGTATGATGGAGGAGGATGGGGGGAGAATGGAGGAGGACAAGGAGCACGGAGCAGGACGGGGGCAGGATGGAGAGCACGGAGCAGGACGAGGGGGAGGATGGAAAGCACAGAGGAGCATGGAGCAGGACGGGGGGAGGATGGAGAGCACGTAGCAGGACGAGGGGGAGGATGGAAAGAACAGAGGAGCACGGAGCAGGACGGGGGAGGATGGAGAGCACGGAGCAGGACGAGGGGGAGGATGGAAAGCACAGAGGAGCACGGACCAGGACGGGGGAGGATGGAGAGCATGGAGCAGGACGAGGGGGAGGATGGAAAGCACAGAGGAGCACGGACCAGGACGGGGGGCACAGGAGGACGGAGCAGGAAGGGGGTAGCACAGAGGAGGACGGAGCAGGAGGGGGGAGCACAGAGGAGGACGGAGCAGGAAGGGGGGAGCACAGAGGAGAATGGGGGAGCACAGAGCTGGATGGGGAGCACGGAGCAGGACGGGGGGAGCACAGCAGGATGGCGGTTTATACACCTGGCTTATACTCGAGTCAATAAGTTTACGCAGTTTTCCGTGGCAAAATTAAGGGAATCGGCTTATCCTCGGGTTGGCTTATACTCGAGTATATACGGTAAGTTGATGTGTATGCAAAATGTAAATGCATATTAACACATGAACATTACACAGAGAAAACAAAAAACAAGAAACAAATATCCTAAAATAAAATAAATTAAAAAATATATTGCAAAAAATGCATGAAAGTAGTAATAATAATAAGGATATTTGGTAAACATAATTTTGATCAAAAGAATGTACAAGCCATCCCGCCACGTCAAGGCAACCCTTTGTGGAACAGTCCTAACTCTTGTATTAAAAACCTTTCCACTTGTCAAGTGACAAATGTGAACAAGGACAGAGAGACTGAACCCACCAGTAAAAGCATAGGCCAGACAGGATGGATTTCTCAGCTCAGAAGCAGGGCGGTCACACCCTTATATGCACAAGATACACTAAGAACTAAATGAAACACTAGGTCTGAGCTGAAAAAGTAAGTTGATGTGTATGCAAAATGTAAATGCATATTAACACATGACCATTACACAGAGAAAACAAGAAACAAATCATAGAATCATAGAATCATAGAATCATGGAATGGTAGAGTTGGAAGGGACCTCCTGGGTCATCGTGTCCAACCCCCTGCTCAAAGCAGGATTCTCTAAATCATCCCAGACAGATGTCTGTCCAGCCTCTGTTTGAAGACTTCCATTGAAGGAGAACTTACCACATCTCGTGGCAGCCTGTTCCACTCCTTGATCACCCTAACTGTCAAAAAGTTTTTTCTAATATCTAATCTGTGTCTCCTCCCATTCAGTTTCATCCCATTGCTTCTAGTCTTTCCTTGTGCAAATGAGAATAAAGATGATCCTTCTTCAATGTGACAGCCCTTGAGATATTTGTAGACAGCTATTAAGTCTCCTCTCAGTCTTCTTTTTTGCAAGCTAAACAATCCCAAATCCTGCAACCGTTCCTCATAGGACATGGTTTGCAGACCGGTCACCATTCTGGTGGCTCTTCTTTGAACTTGCTCCAGTTTGTTGATGTCTTTTTTAAAATGTGGTGCCCAAAACTGGACACAGTATTCCAGATGAGGTCTGACCAAAGAGGAGTAGAGGGCAATAATGACTTCACGTGATCTAGACTGTATGCTTCTGTTAATACAGCCCAGAATTGTATTTGCCTTTTTTGCTGCTGCATCACACTGTTGACTCATGTTCAGTCTGTGATCAATTAGTATACCCAAGTCTTTTTCACATGTGCTGTTACTTAGCCCTATTCCTCCCATTTTGTATATGCTTTTTTCATTTTTATTGCCCAGATGTAGTACTTTGCATTTTTCCATGTTAAAAACCATTCTGTTAGTTGCTGCCCACTGCTCCAGTTTATTTATATCTTTTTGAATCCTCTCTCTCTCTTTTCTAGTATTAGCTACCCCTCCTAGCTTTGTGTCATCAGCAAATTTGATCAGTTTACCCTCAATTCCTTCATCTAAATCATTGATAAAGATGTTGAACAATACAGGGCCCAAACATCTTTATCAATGATTTAGATGAAGGAAATATCCTAAAATAAAATAAATTAAAAAATATATTGCAAAAAATGCATGAAAGTAGTAATAATAATAAGGGTATTTGGTAAACATAATTTTGATCAAAAGAATGTACAAGCCATCTCGCCACGTCAAGGCAACCCTTTGTGGGACAGTCCTAACTCTTGTATTAAAAACCTTTCCACTTGTCAAGTGACAAATGTGAACAAGGACAGAGAGACTGAACCCACCAGTAAAAGCATAGGCCAGACAGGATGGATTTCTCAGCTCAGAAGCAGGGCGGTCACACCCTTATATGCACAAGATGCACTAAGAACTAAAATAAAATAAAAAATAAAAATATATATAAATTATTATTATTACTACTTTCATGCATTTTTTGCAATATAATTTTTATTTTATTTTATTTTAGGATATTTGTTTCTTGTTTTTTGTTTTCTCTGTGTAATGGTCATGTGTTAATATGCATTTACATTTTGCATACACATCAACTTACTTTTTCAGCTCAGACCTAGTTTTTCATGCTGTACAGACGTCAGCAGAATATATTACAATATTGGTCCATGTTTACTAAGTTGGGTGTGATGAAAAACCAACGTTCGAAAAAGTACTCATCAAGAAGGGGTTTAGTTATTGATGGTTCCGTTCCATAGATAAATAAAATTTATTATGAGATCCTATAAATTCTGGGGATTAAGTCGATCAGAAATATCATATTTTATTTGGTGTGTTATGATGGGCTTAAAATTGCTTCTTTTTACAAAGATTTGACTAGATTGCTTAAATGTTTGATTAAATCTTTAACTACGGAACAACCCCTTAGTATGCACCCTTTAGGTGCAGCTAAAAATAATAAAACTCTATGCTTAAAGTCCTGGACTGGTGTTGGTCCTCCAAACTCATAGCTGTGTTCCCTGCCAGTCACCTAACATAAACAATTTCACATGACTGCTGCAGCCAATCAGTGGCGACTGATGGGCTGAAGTCAACACTATTCCGTCAGAGCTGAAGAACAGTGTTTTTTGTTTAGACCAGAGGGGAGAGCCCACATCAATATAATAATTATCATCTATCCAGTGAATAAGTGATGAATAGATTGTAATAGCCCTTAAATCGGTGTCTCAAACTCAGCTGGGCATATGGGCGGCACATAGAGAAAAAATAAATTTGACGGGCCGTATTTGCAGGATGAGATGACGCTTTTAGTGATACCATTATTTTCTATATGACTTTTTCATAATTTTTTTTGAACATTTTGTGTTTATTTTTTTTTTAACTCTTTTTATTGAAAGATTCCACAGGAGAAATTATAAACATATAACAATGCAATGTAAAGTCAGAATAATCCATACAGTCACCGTCCACAGTGACATAAATATATCATACTTTCAATAATTTTTGTGTTTATTTTTAATGGCATTAATTTTATGGGTTACAGTATGGTACGGTAGCTTGGGGCTTTACCAATGCGGCTATAAGAAGATGGAAGTTCTGTCCACGTTCCCCCTTGAAGACATGTGTAGCAATGTAATGTGATGTGATGTGAGGTCTGTTTACTGATGTGTGTTATTAGTAGTAGAGTTGTGTTCTGCCCAGCCACAGGTTGTTACTAGAGACAGCTAGGGTTGATGGTTGGGTCTAGCCCATAATGGGAGGGGCTAAAGTGAATGGACACAAGGAGCTATCACTGTACATACTCCTCCCTATATTATTGCTCAGAAAGAACACAGTTTATTTTTGACTGGTATTCTCCCTCATTGAACTCTATAGCACCTGTTTCTGGGCAGTAGAAGCCACTAACATCATGCGGTCGGCAAGAGTGTAGCGCTCCTACAGCTAATGTCCACACTCTTAGCCAGGACCCCCATTTTCCCATTTTCATGTAGGGTACCAGGGCGTAGAACAGTAATACCTCACCCACCGTGCCACATTACACAGCTATAACAAACGTGTACTTTTTTTGTTTACTTTAGTTTGCACATAAAACAGCATTTTTAGTGCCAAATACTTTTCCATTATCTTTTCAATCTTTAGTTTGAATTTTTTTTTAAATTTACAATTTACATTTTTTTTCCTTTTTTTGTACCCTAATTGGTTCCATGAAGTAATACTGTCTTACAAATAGCCCTTTATAGTAATTCTGGCCTCCATCTCCTAGTAATGTCCCAACCCTGGGAAACATCTCCTAATAATTTCCCCAATCCCAGTCCCCATCTTGTAGCAATGCCCCCCATCCTGGTCCCCAACATGTAATAATGTCCCCATCTTGTAGTTATGTCCCCATCCTGGTCCCCATCTTGTAGTTATGTCCCCATATTGGTAATCATCTTGTAGTAATGTCTCCATTCTGGTCTCCATCTTGTACTAATGCCCCTTATACGATACTATACGATACACTTTATTGATCCCGGGGGAAATTACAGTATTACAGCAGCAATACAAACAGCAATACATAAAATAGGACACAAATCTTGCACAGGTATACCAACATTACATAATAAATAAAAGTGGGTAGTTCAGGTGTATATAAGACAATGTTAATTGACATTAGTACACCAGCCATCAGTCATTATTTTCTACCACCCTTAGGAAATTATTATACATCCCCATAGCAGTAGGTACAAATGATTTCCTGAATTTCTCCTTCTTGCACCTTAGTAGGGTTAGACGGCTGCTGAATGTGCTCTTCTGCTTCAAGAACAGCTCGTATAGTGGGTGTGTATTATTGTTCATTATAGCCCTACACTTCTTCTGAATTCTATCCTCCAATACCTCCTCAAAAGAGTCAAGATGGAGGCCAACAGCTGCGCTTGCCTTCTTGATAAGTTTGTTGAGCTTATTAGCGTCAGCTACCCGCACACTACTGCCCCAGCAAATGATAGCAAAAAAGATGGCGCTTGCTACAACGGACTGGTAGAACATCTTCAGCATTTTACTGCACACATTGAACGACCTGAGCTTCCGCAGAAAGTACAGTCTGCTCATTCCCTTCTTTATCATGGTGCCTATCTTGTAGTAATGCCCCATCTTGGTCTCCTTTTTGCAGTAATATCCTCATCCTGGTCTCCATCCTGTAACAATGTCACCTATCCTGGTCCCCATCTTATAGCAATGTTCCTTATCCTGATCCTCATCTTGTAGTAATGTCCCCATCCTGGTCTTCATTTTGTAGTAATGTTCTCGATCCTGGTAGCAATATCCCCCATCTTGTAGTAATGTTTCCACTTCATACACATTAATAAAAAAACATATTCTTCTCCCCTGTGCCCATTCCCTCAGCGAAGAGTGTCCTCATGGCGGAGACATCATACACTGCCCATGAAGTTCACGTCTATGTGAGTTGCCAGCCACTGATTGGTCAGTGGCTGGTGCTGTGAGCAGAGATCCGGCGCCGCAATACATACAGCTGAAAAGACGTGTTGGCGTCGCCGGCTCTCTGCACCAGGCTGTGATCACCTCAGTAGCTCCGATGCTCGTAGGCTGCAGGATGCAGCTTTAGCGGCTGCATGTGGCCAGGGAGCCACGTGTTTGAGTTCCCTGAAGTAAATGATCCCCCAATACACATAAGACTAATGTCGGATGAACTCGCAGATATTGATGGGTTTGGATGACAGGCTAATGTTTATGGGGGTGTGGGCCAATTGATGGTCAGGGAATATGTCGATGAGATATGTCCAATTTCGGACTGATGATTGCTTTTACAGTACCTCCTGGATACAAGCCAACGACAGAGATGTCTGTTAGCGGCTTTTTTGGAGTAGACGGCAGTGCTCTGCTGGATGAGCGTGTGTGAAGAGATGGCTATTGGCTGAATGATTGATCGAAATAGCCATGGAATATGAATGTATAAAAGGGGGCCCTTAGAAGTCACCTCATTATCATTCTGGGCAAAGGTAACACCTATATCATAGCGCTGGAGACAGATAACACAAGATCCACCACTGACAATAACTGATAGCCACAGATATCCCCTTTCATTTTTGTACATGTCTCCTAGCATACATTTGCATGGAAGTCAATGAGTTATATCACCACATTACAGGTTACTAAAATATATGTTGCTGCTCCAATACAAAGCTATATTCTGCTTATCTTGAATCATTGACAGCGACTACAAAAATCATCTCCTTTTCTGGAGGACCTGACAAATGCATTACAAAGGACAGCTCCATGATTTCAAAAGGTTCTATGTAATAAATCATTTTCCCTTTGAAGCTGCTTTTTAGAAACAACCAATCCCTCCAATAGACATGTATTGCACTGAAAGTGGAAAATGTGTATGCTCATGCGAATGTATCTTAAATGCAAAAATGTATTAACTTGAAACTGATGGATTGTAAAAATAATAACTATTCTCCTGGAATACATGGAGCTGAGCTGCAATATCAGTCATGTTCTTTAGTGAAGGATGGTGCTGTTTCTACAAAGCAAAAATATACAGTTAGGTCCATATATACAGGGTGGCACATGTTAAGAAGCTGAAACTCCTAAACCCTTCTTCCAGTTTTAATGTGGATACCCTCAAATGAAAGCTGAAAGTCTGAACTTCAACTGCATCTGATTTGTTTTGTTTCAAATTCATTGTGGTAATGTCTAGAACCAAAATTAGATAAATGTTGTCTCTGTCCAAATATTTATGGACCTAACTGTAGATTCCTTTACTAACTGTAGACAACTCCTTTTAATCTTTGCCGTTAATGGATGACTAACATATCTTATCTTTCAGATACATATAATTTATTTTTTAAAATTAGTATACATTACAGCTGCAGATGGTTAAGCATTGAAGAAAATGCTGCCATGAGGATAAATAACATGAAAAGCTTAATTGTTAATATTTGCACGTCTCCTTGTTGACGATATGGTTAATTTCACCTGGGATTTTGTATGGGAAACTAATAATTTCTCATTAATAAATCAGATGGATGTGTGTCTGAACAAGCTGATCGTCAATGTAAGTAAATGAGACATTGAAATTGCTGTATTGTCTCAAAATCTTTGCTAAATGCTTCAGCTGATTATTTACTGTTGTATCCCCCTGAGGGGTGAAGCGGTGGAGCATTGATGATTTCACGTTTTACGTTTGTGAATGATTCACACAAAGCGCTCGATGTGACATGGCTCTTTGTGAGGCTGAGAGCAGATTGCATTGTGGATCATTGCAGAAAAGCTGTGAGTTTTAGGTCCTCTATAATTATCGCAGTATCCATATCAGTACAGACACTGTTATTACTTGATCAAACTGAAAAACATGCAGTAGCGTGGCGGTGCCATTTATTTGGGTGTTTTTTTTCAATTTTTCTTTCTTTTCTTCCGAGAGCCATAACTTTTTTATTTTTCCGTCAACAAAGCCATATGTGGGCTTGTTTTTTACCGGAACAAGTTGTACTGCTATTAAGCATTCCCTAAAAAAAGACTCTACAGTCATGGCCAAAAGTTTTGAGAATGACACAAATATTATATTTTCACATGATCAGCTGCCCTCTGGTTTTTATGTGTGTTTGACAGATGTTTTTATCACAGACAGAAATATAATTGCAAACATATGAGTAACAAAAGCTTATATTGACAGTTAGAATGAGTTAATGCAGCAAGTCAATATTTGCAGTGTTGACCCTTCTTCTTCAGGACCTCTGCAATTCTCCCTGGCATGCTCTCAATCAACTTCTGGACCAAATCCTGACTGATAGCAGTCCATTCTTGCACATTTTGTCCGAATTTTTAGGTTTTTGTTTGTTCACTCGTCTCTTGATGATTGACCACAAGTTCTCAATGGGATTAAGATCTGGGGAGTTTCCAGGCCATGGACCCAAAATCTCTATGTTTTGTTCCCTGAGCCATTTAGTTATCACCTTTGCTTTATGGCAAGCTGCTCCATCATGCTGGAAAAGGCATTGTTGATCGCCAAACTGCTCTTGGAGGGTTGGGAGAAGTTGCTCTTGGAGGACATTCTGGTACCATTCTTTATTCATGGTTGTGTTTTTAGGCAAGACTGTGAGAGAGCCGATTCCCTTGGCTGAGAAGCAACCCCATACATGAATGGTTTCAGGATGCTTAACAGTTGGCATGAGACAAGACTGGTGGTAGCGCTCACCTTGTCTTCTCTGAATGAGACATTTTCCTGATGTCCCAAACAATCGAAAAGGGGATTCATCAGAGAAAATAACTTTACCCCAGTCCTCAGCAGTCCACTGCCTGTACCTTTTGCAGAATATCAGTCTGTCCATGATATTTTTTCTGGAGAGAAGCGGCTTCTTTGCTGCCCTCCTTGAGACCAGGCCTTGCTCCAAGAGTCTCCGCCTCACAGTGCGTGCAGATGCACTCACACCTGCCTGCTGCCATTCCTGAGCAAGCTCTGCACTGCTGGTAGCCCGATCCCGCAGCTGAAACACTTTTAAGAGACGGTCCTGGTGCTTGCTGGTCTTTCTTGGGCGCCCTGAAGCCTTTTTGGCAACAATGGAATCTCTCTCCTTGAAGTTCTTGATGATGCGATAGATTGTTGACTGAGGTGCAATCTTTCTAGCTGCGATACTCTTCCCTATTAGGCCATTTTTGTGTATTGCAATGATGACTGCACGTGTTTCTTTAGAGATAACCATGGTTAACAGAAGAGAAACAATGATGCCAAGCACCAGCCTCCTTTTAAAGTGTCCAGTGGTGTCATTCTTACTTAATCATGACAGATTGATCTCCAGCCATGTCCTCATCAACACCCACACCTGTGTTAATGGAGCAAACACTGAAAAGAGGTTAGCTGGTCCTTTTAAGGCAGGGCTGCAATGATGTTGAAATGTGTTTTGGGGATAAAGTTCATTTTCTAGCCAAATATTGACTTTGCAAGTAATTGCTGTTAAGCTGATCACTCTTTATAACATTCTGGAGTATATGTAAATTGCCATTAGAAAAAGTGAAGCAGTAGACTTTGTAAAAATTAATATTTGTGTCATTCTCAAAACTTTTGGCCATGACTGTATAGTGCCTTTGTGGGCAACTGCTCAAACTGTAAATTAGACGGTAAAGTGGTGGCGCCATTTGTTGGCAAGAGCAACAGCATGTCCTTATCTCCTATTTACCCCGTTTTATAGGAACAAAACACAACTCAATTCAACTTTCACTGTTATTATCTCCTTATTTCATCAGAAAAGAAAAAAAATTCCTGTAAAATGTATACATTTTATTTTTACAATTATAAATTTTGTTTTATTCTGCTTGCAATCTTTGCATCTGCTACAGTGAAGTAGTATCATATGACTGCAAAGATTCGCTGTTGAGCGCCTTTTTTTAAAACATTGCCTTTATATTCCTGCACTTTTTGAGTTGTATCTTATCATTGTGGCTTGATCCTGATGCAGAGGTTTGTAAAGCTTGAAACGCGTTGACAAAAATCCACATTCATGATTTACCTTCATGTGTGATCGTACCTCTAAACCTTGAGCAGCGTGGACTGTGAACCACCGCATTCCTCATGTATTGCAACGTATTTCCTTGGTGGTCTTGCTGCAGCCTGTACGTGCCTCTATAGGAGATGTGCCTGTCACAACCCTATCAGGTGAGCGTACCTATAATATTTTACGCCACTTGGTTATCAGATAAAAGCCTATTTGCGTTTTTTGTCTCTCCAGTTTTACAATGCTGACATGGCAATTTTCCGTTTTTTTGCATGACTCTACAATATTATGTTTGTTGTCAACTACTCAAACTGCCACATACACAGTAGAGCGGTGGTGCCATTTATTTTGGCGTCACTTTCAATATTTCCTCCCCTTCTTGCAAGAGCCGTAACTTTTTGATTTTTCCATCGACATATGAGGGTTTCATTTTTTGCAGGATGATCTGTGTTTTGAATGACAACATCCATTTTATCATGTTATATATTGGACAACAGGAAAAAAATTCCAAGATCCATCAAATTACCAAAAAAATGTCTTTGGGGTTTTGCTTTTACATTGTCCATTATATTGTAAAAATGACCTGGCAGCATAATTCTCCAGATCTGTATAATTATGGTGAGACCAAACATTCACGTTTTTTTTTATTATTTACATGGAAATTCGTAAGATAAAAAATTGCTTGTGTCACCATTTTCTAAAAATTATAAAAATTTTTAATATGTCTGTCAATGCGGATGTGTGAGGGCTTGTTTTTTGCACCTTTAGCTGACATTTGTATTGATACTATTTTGGGGCAAATATGATGTTTTGATTACTTCTTATTGCATTTTTTGTGGTGTTGCAGTGACTGAAAAATCAAATTCTGTTCTTTTTTTTTTAACTTTAGCACTGTTTGCTAGAAATGAGCGACTTTGCCTCCGGGAGGGTCGAGTCGGGTTTCAGACCATCCGACTTTACCAAAAGTCGAGTCGAATGAAATCGGCCGACTAACTAACGGCAAAAGTCGGAGTTTCAAAAAAAACGAAAAGTCGCCAGTGAGTGGAGGACAGTAAACACACCTACAGTGCCCATTTCAATGCCAACGACATCAATTCTTATTACTTAAGCTTGTCAACCATAATTTACTTTATAATAATAGTAACGCATTGAAAACTGGGAGTTGTTTGCTAAAGTTGTGGGGGGGCAGGGCTGGCTCCAGATTTTCGTGGGCCCCGGGCGAAAGAGTCTCAGTGGGCCCCTTTAACACATAACACAATTCATGATGCTCATATACGGCAGAGAAATATAGGTATAGTACAATGCCAAATACTTCACTTACATTATATGAGTGATATCTATTGTAAATTCTACAATAGCTCAAAAACCAGACAGTATATTACTCCATACAGTATTATGGGCACCACATAGTGCCCCATACAGAATAATGAGCCCCATATATTGTTCCATACAGAATAATGAGCCCCATATATTGCTCCATACATAATTGGTACCATATAATGTTCCATACAGTATATGATGAGCTCCACATAATGCTCCAGTATATGATGGTCCCCATATAATGTGCCATACAGTATAGGACGGTCCCCATAGAGTATAATCAGCCCCACATATTGCTCCATACAGTATAGTGAGTCGCATATAAAGCTCCATACAGTATATGATGGGCCCCATATATTGCTCCATACAGAATGGGCTCCATATAATGCTCCATACAGAATAGGCCCCATATGTGCTCCATACGATGCTCCATATATAAAGGGCCCTATATGATGCCCCATAAATAATGAACCCCATATGATGCTCTAGTATATGATGGGCCCCATATATGATGCTCCAGTGTACAGTTAGGTCCATATATATTTGGACAGAGACAACATTTATCTAATTTTGGTTCTAGACATTACAACAATGAATTGTAAACAAAACAATTCAGATGCAGTTGAAGTTCAGACTTTCAGCTTTCATTTGAGGGTATTCACATTCAAATTGGATGAAGGGTTCTGGAGTTTCTGCTCCTTAACATGTGCCACCCTGTTTATAAACGGACCAAAAGTAATTGGACAATTGACTCCAAGGCTATTTCATGAACAGTTGTGAGCAATCCCTTCGTTATGTCATTCTCAATTAAGCAGATAAAAGGGCTGGAGTTGATTTGAGGTGTGGTGTTTGCATTTGGAAGGTTTTGCTGTGAAGGAAACATGCGGTCAAAGGAGCTCTTCATGCAGGTGAAACAAGCCATCCTTAAGCTGCAAAAACAGAAAAAACCCATCCGAGAAATTGCTACAACATTAGGAGTTGTAAAATCTACAGTTTAGTACATCCTAAGAAAGAAAGAAAGAAAGAAAGAAAGAAAGAAAGAAAGAAAAGAAAGAAAAGAAAGAAAGAAGAAGAACTGGTGAACTCATCAATGCAAAAAGACCTGGGCGCCCACGGAAGACAACAGTGGTGGATGATCCCAGAATACTCTCCTTGGTGAAGAGAAGCCCCTTCACAACAGCCAACCAAGTGAACAACACTCTCCAGGAGGTAGGCGTATCAATATCCAAATCTACCATAAAGAGAAGACTGCATGAAAGTAAATACAGAGGGTTCACTGCACGGTGCAAGCCACTCATAAGCATCAAGAATAAAAAGGCTAGACTGAACTTTTCTAAAAAACATCTAAAAAAGCCAGCACAGTTCTGGAAGAACATTCTTTGGACAGATGAAACTAAGATTAACCTCTACCAGAATGATGGAAATGATGCTCCAGTGTATAATGGGCCCCGTATATGATGCTCCAGTGTATGATGGGCCCCATTTATAATGCTCCAGTGTATGATGGGCCCTATCTATGATGCTCAAGTGTATGATGGGCACCATATATAATTCTCCAGTGTATAATGCTCCCCATATATTGCTCCAAACATTAAAAAAAATGAAATACCTCTTCTCGCTGGGCACTGCTCTACTCTGGTCTCCTCAGCATCACCATCTTCCAGCTCTCTGCACTGTGACTGTTAAGGCAGAGGGTGCTCAGACGTGACGTCATCGCGCTCTCTGACCTGAATGTCACTGTCAGGAAAAGCGGAAGATGTCACAACGGTGGAGCAGGGAGAGGTAAGTATTGCAAGTGCTGGGGCCCTGAGCAAGCAGGGGGGCCCACTTTTTCAGCAGCTGCAAATGGAGGAATTGGAGAAGTCGGAGGAAGAGGAGGACAAAGCGAGCCATTTTGCTGGCAACCTATGTGTCATCAGGGGAAGGTGGTACAAAATCCTTTGAAACCCAGGCATGGTTCATTTTAATGAAGGTGAGATCACCAACATTTTGGGTCGACAGCTGGGTTCTTGTTTCTGTCAGGATTGATCCAGCAGCACTGAAGACTCTTTCTGATAGCACACTACCAGCAGGGCAAGCGAGCTCCTGTAAGGCATATTGTGCCAATTCAGGCCAGGTGTCCAGTTTACAGACCCAATAGTCAAAGGGGAATGAACTGTGAGGGAGAACATCGATAGGGAGGAGAGGTAATTTTGAACCATAGTTGACAACTGCTGTCTCCTGTCTGTTGCAATCGATTCAGTATTAACAGTCGTGTGAGCGGTACTCGAGAAATCAGTACACAACATGGTCATGAAACCCTGTCTCCAACGCCACTTCGGCTGTGTGCACCATGAACACCTCCTCCATGTTGCACTGTACGGCTCGTGGTAGAACCTGCACCGCTGCTGTGTGCTGGGAATGCTTGTTTGTTCGCCAATATTAGCTCTGTAACGGGTCTGGTGGGTGGAACTACTGACGAGACAGGTCAGGTTGGTGGAACCACAAAGCTTTATTATACAAGAGAGTTTACTTGTAAGAGAGCGGGTGGCACCTGGGAAAAGGGCAGGGATTCACGGCAGGAGATATAGGTAGTTTCTGGACAGGCAGGTTTGTCACAGCAAGTGACCAAGGAAGTCTCTGGGCAGGCAGGTTGTAACGGTAAGTAACCGAGGCAGTCTCTGGACAGGCAGGTTGTCACGGCAAGTGACCAAGGCAGTCTCTGGGACAGGCAGGTTGTCACGGCAAGTGACCAAGGCAGTCTCTGGGACAGGCAGGTTGTCACGGCAAGTGACCAAGGCAGTCTCTGGGACAGGCAGGTTGTCACGGCAAGTGACCAAGGCAGTCTCTGGGACAGGCAGGTTGTCACGGCAAGTGACCAGGCAGTCTCTGGGACAGGCAGGTTGTCACGGCAAGTGACCAGGCAGTCTCTGGGACAGGCAGGTTGTTACGGCAAGTGACCAGGCAGTCTCTGGGACAGGCAGGTTGTCACGGCAAGTGACCAGGCAGTCTCTGGACAGGCAGGTTGTCACGGCAAGTGACCAGGCAGTCTCTGGGACAGGCAGGTTGTCACAGCAAGTGACCAGGCAGACTCTAGACAGGCAGGTATATACGACCTGATATGGTGGAGCCTCCAGGTAGGCTGCAGTCGGATGGCAGATGATCGCTCCCAGGTGAGCAGGCAAGAGCCGGGGATCTCTGCAGATGATGTCCGAACTTCCGGATGGAGCTGCAGTCGGATGGCAGATGATTGCTCCCAGGTGAGCAGGCAAGAGCCGGGGATCTCTGCAGATGATGTCCGAACTTCCGGATGGAGCTGCAGTCGGATGGCAGATGATCGCTCCTAGGTGAGCAGGCAAGAGCCGGGGATCTCTGCAGATGACGTCCGAACCTCTGGATGGAACTGCAGACGGATGGCAGACAGGCAAGCCGACAGGTAACAGGCAGGAAACTGGAATCAGGAGCTGATGGCTGAAACAGAGTTAGACTGCACAGGAACAACATTGCTCGGGCACCTACATTAAGGAGGAAGCCCTTAATATAGGGTGGAGTCCTCCAGCATTGGCTGGAGACTGATTTGGAAAATGCGCGCGGCTCCTTTAAGAGCGGGGGAGGGTGCGGGCGCGCACCCTAAGGCCAGTAGCAGGGAAGGAGCGCGCGGGACCAGCAGGGCGGAAGGAGGGCGCCGAGGACAGGTGAGGAGAGCGACGTCCCTGTCTGGCAGCAGGCAGGGACGCGGGCGCTACAGTACCCCCCCCTCTAGGCCCCCCCTTCTTTAGGCCAGAAAGAAATTTAGCTAGGATAAGAGGGGCATGGATGTTCTCCGAGGCTCCCAGGTTCTCTCCTCAGGACCAAACCCCTTCCAATCCACCAAAAAATAAGTCTTTCTTCCTACCCTTTTTGTGGCCAGAATGTTCTCTACCTCAAATTCATCATCAGCAGACACTGGAGCAGGAGGTGTACCTGTAGACTTAAAAAAAGAGTTAAGAACCACAGGTTTGAGGAGAGATACATGAAAAGAATTAGGAATTCTCAAATTGGCCGGGAGTTTCAATTTATAGGACACCGGATTGATCTGACTGATGATCTCAAAAGGACCGATGAACCGAGGACCTAACTTGTAGGACGGAATTTTGAGTCGAACATATTTGGACGAAAGCCAGACTTTGTCCCCAGGACGGAATTGAGGAGGATCCAGACGTTTTTTGTCAGCATGTCTTTTCATGCGCTCGGAAGACTGAATGAGTGCGGACCGGGTACTCTCCCAGATGGAGGAGAATTCTCTAACTAGAGATTCCGCAGCTGGATTGTCCACAGAGATGGAAACAGGGACAGGGATCCGAGGGTGCTGACCGAAGACTACAAAAAACGGAGACTTGGTGGAAGATTCGCTCTCATGATTATTGTAGGAGAATTCGGCCCAAGGCAGGAGCTCCACCCAGTCAGAATGGTGGGCATTAACGAAATGTCGAAGATAACTGGTCAAATTCTGATTTATTCGTTCAACTTGTCCATTGGACTGTGGGTGGTAAGCGGAGGAAAAATCCAGGGTGACGTCTAGCAACTTACAAGTGGCTCTCCAGAAACGTGAGGTGAACTGAACCCCACGATCCGACACAATGTGACGAGGCAGACCATGAAGACGGAAGATGTGGCGGATAAAGTCTTTAGCCAACTCGGGTGCAGACGGAAGACCTGGCAGAGGAATGAAGTGAGCCATCTTGGAAAAGCGGTCAGCGACCACCCAAATGACCGTACAACCGGCAGAGACGGGCAGATCTGTTATGAAGTCCATGGCTATATGCTGCCAGGGGCAGCGGGTACAGGAAGCGGAAGAAGACGGCCGGTAGGCAGGTGTCTCGGAACTTTGTTGCGGGCACAGGAAACACAGGCAGAAACAAAGTCTATTACGTCTTTGTGCAGGGTAGGCCACCAATAATGCCGGGTAATGAGTTGGAGGGTCTTTCTTTGACCAGCGTGGCCAGCGAGTTTAGACGAGTGACCCCAATGTAGGATTCTCTTCCGATCGGTTTCTGATACGAACGTCTTACCAGGAGGGAGACGATTTAGACTCACGGGAGCCACCTGCATCACTCTGGCGGGATCGATGATATGTTTAGGCTCATCTTCGAGATCCGACACCAGGAAAGACCGAGACAAGGCATCCGCCTTGACGTTTTTGTCAGCTGGGCGAAAATGCAAAAGAAAATCGAAGCGGGCAAAAAACAAGGACCACCGGGCTTGGCGAGGATTAAGTCTCTGTGCCTGCTGGAGGTATGCCAGATTTTTGTGGTCCGTGTAGATGATTACCGGATGAAGAGCCCCTTCGAGTAGGTAACGCCACTCCTCCAATGCCAACTTAATGGCCAATAGCTCTCGATCTCCTATGGAGTAGTTGCGCTCGGAGGAGGAGAAGAGTTTGGAGAAGAAACCGCAGGATACCATCCTCCCGGATGGCGATTTTTGGGTAAGAACCGCTCCGGCTCCAGCAGAGGAAGCGTCCACCTCCAGGAAGAACTGCTTGTTGCCATCCGGGCGATGCAGCACTGGAG
The DNA here is from genome assembly GCA_033576555.1 of Oophaga sylvatica. NCBI lineage: Eukaryota > Metazoa > Chordata > Amphibia > Anura > Dendrobatidae > Oophaga > Oophaga sylvatica. The sequence goes on along the minus strand of JARQOD010000001.1, from coordinate 485,393,124 downwards.
CGGAAGAGAAGGCCTGTTTCAGAGAAAGGAAGGCCTCCTCTGCTTCGGGCGTCCACTGTTTGGGGTTAGCATCCTTGCGAGTGAGCGCTGAGATTGGAGCAGTCCTGGAAGAGAAGTGCGGTATGAAGAGACGGTAATAGTTGGCAAATCCCAGGAACCGCTGAATGGCCTTCAACCCTCCGGTCGGGGCCACTTCTCGATGGCAGACAATTTCTCCGGATCCATTCGTAGGCCTGTCTGAGAAATGATGTAGCCCAGAAACGGAAGCGATGTCTGCTCAAAGAGGCACTTCTCATATTTGGCGAAGAGGTGATTCTGCCTGAGCCTGAGCAGAACCTGACGAACATCCCTCCGGTGAGACTGAAGATCCGGAGAGAAGACCAAGATGTCGTCAAGGTACACCACAACGCAGGAATAGAGGAGGTCCCGGAAGATGTCGTTGACCAACTCCTGAAAGACTGCTGGAGCATTACAGAGACCAAAGGGCATCACCAAGTACTCGTAGTGGCCGTCCCGGGTGTTGAATGCCGTCTTCCATTCATCTCCTCGACGGATACGAACCAGGTTGTATGCTCCACGAAGATCTAGTTTGGTGAAGACTCTAGCCCCTCTAAGACGATCAAACAGTTCTGGAATGAGCGGAAGAGGGTACTTATTCTTCACCGTGATCGAATTTAGGCCTCTGTAGTCAATACAGGGACGGAGAGATCCGTCTTTCTTTTTAACGAAGAAGAAACCTGCTCCCGCTGGGGAGGTAGATTTCCGGATGAATCCCTTTGCTAAGTTCTCCTCGATATATTCGGACATTGACCTGGTCTCAGCAGCAGACAACGGGTAAATACGCCCACGGGGAGGTGTAGTACCGGGCAACAGGTCAATCGGGCAATCATATGGTCTATGCGGGGGTAATGTCTCTGCTTCCTTTTTATTGAAGACATCAGCAAATGACCAATATGGAATCGGGAGTCCAGGTAGATTAGCAGGTGTAGGAGAAGAATAGACAGGATGAACAGGCACCAGACATGTTTTATGACAGTCCTGTCCCCAGCGAAGAACCTCTCCATTCAGCCAGTCGAGCACAGGTGCATGTTTTTGGAGCCAAGGCAGACCTAGTAAGAGAGCATGAGAGAGTCCGGGTAAAACATGAAACGAGATGCTCTCAGAATGCAACATTCCCACCTGCAGGGTTATGACTTCGGTGATAAGTCGGATGGGACGAGGTAGGAGGCCCCCATCCACAGCAGCAACAGATACAGGTTCAACAAGAGGTTTGGTGGGAATGTGATACTTCTCTACTAGAGCCTGTGACACGAGATTCCCAGCTGCTCCAGAATCAAGTTGGGCCATTTCGAAGTGGCGGTTCTTACCGATCAGAATTGAAACCGACAGCAGCAGGGATGAAGAGGATTTATTTTTGTCTAGATTGACCTCTCCGAGCGAACCTAGACACAGGCGTTTTCCCGACTTCTCCGGACAGGTTTGGATCCAGTGCTCCTTACTGCCGCAGTAGAAGCAACTTTTCTCGGCACGGCGTGAGTCCTGACGGGCTTTGACCATCTTGGTCTGGTCGACCTGCATATGCTCAGCAGTGTGCACCTGAGGAGAAACGGAAGAGGTTATAGATCTCTGACACGAGGGTGCAAGATGGGGAAAACTCTTTTTTACGGGTGATCTCTTTGGCTCGTTCCTGGAACCGTAGATCAATTCGATTGGCAAGATTTATTAGATCATCAAGCGAGGTTGGAATGTCCCGACCGGCAAGTTCGTCTTTAATACGGCCGGACAGACCCTCCCAGAAGACCGAAATTAGAGCTTCATTGTCCCAAGCTAGTTCTGAGGCTAAAGTCCGGAACCGTATGGCATATTGACCAACGGTGAAACTCTCCTGACGGAGACGCAGCAGAGATGATGCAGAGGAAGTCTTCCGTCCAGGTTCGTCGAATACCTTCCGGAAGGCCGAGAGAAACGCAGGCAGGTCAGACACCAGAGGATCCTCTCTCTCCCAGAGAGGGTTAAGCCAGGCCAGGGCCTCTCCAGTGAGATGGGACATGATGAAGGCAACTTTGGCCCGGTCAGAGTTAAACTGGTGTGCCAGGAGTTCAAAATGCAGGGTGCACAGATTAATGAAACCCCGAGCCAGAGCAGGATCGCCTCCAAACCTAGGAGGAGCTGACAGTCGGGGTCCGGGAATGGAAACCACGGAATTGGGAATCAGCGGGACTGACGGATTATGAGTCATGGCTCCAGCGATGGTTGCTAGTGATGATTTCAGAGTGTCCAGACGGGATTTGACGTTCCGCAGGTGACCCAGGATGGCCTCCTGTTGAGACCTCTGGCGAGACAGCTCATGACACAGTTCCGGGAGTGAAGGGGTTTGGGTGCCACCGGGTTCCATGGCCCGAGCAAACTGTAACGGGTCTGGTGGGTGAAACTACTGACGAGACAGGTCAGGTTGGTGGAACCACAAAGCTTTATTATACAAGAGAGTTTACTTGTAAGAGAGCGGGTGGCACCTGGGAAAAGGGCAGGGATTCACGGCAGGAGATATAGGTAGTTTCTGGACAGGCAGGTTTGTCACAGCAAGTGACCAAGGAAGTCTCTGGGCAGGCAGGTTGTAACGGTAAGTAACCGAGGCAGTCTCTGGACAGGCAGGTTGTCACGGCAAGTGACCAAGGCAGTCTCTGGGACAGGCAGGTTGTCACGGCAAGTGACCAAGGCAGTCTCTGGGACAGGCAGGTTGTCACGGCAAGTGACCAAGGCAGTCTCTGGGACAGGCAGGTTGTCACGGCAAGTGACCAAGGCAGTCTCTGGGACAGGCAGGTTGTCACGGCAAGTGACCAGGCAGTCTCTGGGACAGGCAGGTTGTCACGGCAAGTGACCAGGCAGTCTCTGGGACAGGCAGGTTGTTACGGCAAGTGACCAGGCAGTCTCTGGGACAGGCAGGTTGTCACAGCAAGTGACCAGGCAGTCTCTGGACAGGCAGGTTGTCACGGCAAGTGACCAGGCAGTCTCTGGGATAGGCAGGTTGTCACAGCAAGTGACCAGGCAGACTCTAGACAGGCAGGTATATACGACCTGATATGGTGGAGCCTCCAGGTAGGCTGCAGTCGGATGGCAGATGATCGTCCCAGGTGAGCAGGCAAGAGCCGGGGATCTCTGCAGATGATGTCCGAACTTCCGGATGGAGCTGCAGTCGGATGGCAGATGATCGCTCCCAGGTGAGCAGGCAAGAGCCGGGGATCTCTGCAGATGATGTCCGAACTTCCGGATGGAGCTGCAGTCGGATGGCAGATGATCGCTCCTAGGTGAGCAGGCAAGAGCCGGGGATCTCTGCAGATGACGTCCGAACCTCTGGATGGAACTGCAGACGGATGGCAGACAGGCAAGCCGACAGGTAACAGGCAGGAAACTGGAATCAGGAGCTGATGGCTGAAACAGAGTTAGACTGCACAGGAACAACATTGCTCGGGCACCTACATTAAGGAGGAAGCCCTTAATATAGGGTGGAGTCCTCCAGCATTGGCTGGAGACTGATTTGGAAAATGCGCGCGGCTCCTTTAAGAGCGGGGGAGGGTGCGGGCGCGCGCCCTAAGGCCAGTAGCAGGGAAGGAGCGCGCGGGACCAGCAGGGCGGAAGGAGGGCGCCGAGGACAGGTGAGGAGAGCGACGTCCCTGTCTGGCAGCAGGCAGGGACGCGGGCGCTACAAGCTCTAGGTTCTCCTGTGGCATGATGTTCTGTAATTTGCCTTTATAGCGTGGATCGAGGATGCTGGCCAACCAGTAGTCGTCATCCTTCATCATTTTGGCAATGCAGGGGTCCCTTTTTATTATCTGCAAGACATAATCACACATGTGGGCCAATGTTCCAGGTGTCAATGATGCACTGCCAGTGTTGGGTGGAGGAGCACTTTCTGCCAAATCCATATCCTCCAGTCACGCACAAACCCTGTACCTGACCTTGGCAAGCCAACATTTTCTCTTGCCCCCTGAGAAGCATCCTCCTCCCCAAAATAATCATCCCCCTCATCCTCCTCCTCCTCTTCGTCCAGGACAGTTCCCTGAGCAGACAATGCCTGACTGTCATCAAGCCTTCCCTCCTCCTCCTCCTCCGCTGCAGACGCCTGATCCTTAATGTGCGTCAAAGTTTGCATGAGCAGACGCATAATTGGGATGCTCATGCTTATGATGGCGTCGTCTGCGTTTACCATCTGTGTGCATTCCTCAAAACACTGAAGGACTTTACAGAGGTCTTTCAGCTTTGACCACTGCACACCCGACAACTCCATGTCTGCCCTCAAACTGCCTGCCCGTATATCCTCCCACAAATGCATTACAGCCTGCCTCTGTTCACACAGCCTTTCAACCATGTGCATGGTGGAGTTCCACCTTGGTAGAACGTCTATGATTAGGCGGTGCTTGAGGAGGTGGGGCGATCGCTGCAGCCTCTGCATATGACTGGAGTCTACGGGCGAGCGACGTGTGTGTGAGCACAGTCTCTGCACCTTATGGAGCAGGGCTGGTAACTCAGGATAATTATTTATGAAGCACTGCACCACCAGGTTCAAGGTGTGAGCCAGGCAAGGTATGTGTCTGAGTTTTGCCAGGGCTATCGCCACCACTAAATTATGGCCGTTATCACTGACTACCCTGCCTGGCTCAAGATGTAGACTGCCCAGCCATGACTCAGTTTCTCGCTGCAAGTAGTCGGCCAGTACCTAAGCGGTGTGTCCATTGTCGCCCAAAGACATCACCTTTAAAACAGCCTGCTGACGCTTACCACTAGCTGTTGGATAGTGGGACACCTTGTGTGCAACACTGGCAGCTGCGGATGGAGTGCTCGTGCGACTGCGCTCTGTCGACGAGCTTTCGCTTCTGGAGGAGGAGGAGGGGGGTCGAACGCCTACAGCCAACTGTTGATTATACCGTGGGCTAGGCAGCACTGTCCCACCACCGCTGTCCCTGTGGAGCCTGCATCCACCACATTAACCCAGTGCGCAGTGATGGACACGTAACGGCCCTAGCCATGCCTACTGGCCCATGCATCTGTTGTGAGGTGCACCTTTCCACTCACTGATTGTTTGAGTGCATGAATATTGTGGTCTTTCACATGCAGGTGGAGGGCAGGGATGGCTTTTCTAGAAAAAAAGTGCCGACTGGGTAGGTCATAGCGTGGGACAGCGTAGGCCATGAGTTCTCGGAAAGCTGCGCTTTCAACCAAATGGAAGGGCATCATCTCTAATGAGATCAGTTTGGCAATGTAGGCATTCAAAGCCAGTGTACGTGGATGAGAGGATGAGTACTTCCTTGTCCTACTCAGAGTGTCTGCTAGGGTGAGCTGGACTTGAGAGCTGCATATGGGTGAACTATCAGTGGACATGGCGGACTGAGAGGGGGTTGGTGATGGTGGTGGTGGTGGTGATGGCCTAGATTCAGTCTTTTCGTGGAAAAACATTGGGATTCCCTGACTGCTTTGGCCTTGCGATGACAACTCAACATTTCTTGCTGGTGGTGTGCTAACCGGTGGGCTTACAGTGGGGAAGCGATGTAGCGTTGCTGGCTACCTTCAGTTGGAGCAGTTGCACGTGTGCTACCTGAGGTTTTGTAGTCTGTCCACGCTTGCAAGTGCATGGTGTTTAAACATCTAAGCATGCAACTGGTATTCAAATTTCGGAGATTTTTCCCTCGGCTAAAGGTCCTTCCGCACTTCTTACAGATAACCTTTGCCTCATCAATAGGATTTTGGTCAAAAAAGTGCCACATTGCACTCTTCCTACTCTGGGATAAATTTTCAGGGCTTGCACGCTGTGCTAATTTGACCGTCTGGCCAAGCTGTCCTGCAATTCTTTTTGATTTTTTAACACGTTTTTGGACTGCTACGGGCCTGCCAGATAACCGCAGCTGCAATGTCGATGCCTGCTGCGGATCCTCCTCCTCTTCTGAGCTATTGCCAGCGGCACCCTCTTCCCCAATGGATGCCAATCCGGGTCAACAACTGGGTCATCCATCACCTCCTCATCAATTTCATCTGCTCCTTCCTCTGTGTCACTGTGTAAGATGGTATAGTATGCGGGAAGGGGCACCTGAGTTTCATCAGGGACAGACAGGGCCGCCATCAGGGCATGACAACCCTTACTGCGGTATGGGGCCCCGTGATTAGGGGGGTCCGCTGCCCGAGCACGCCGGTCTGCGCTCTGGCCCGGGGGCCCACAACATTTTGAGGCTCTCCCTGCTCCCCAAGGGGCCCCCAGCTAGCGGCACATCACGCAGCCACTATAGGGACCCCTGTAAGGCAGGGGGGCCCGCCTGCCCCCAGCGCCGATTCGACTCCCCCCGCCCCGCTGCTTTGAACTATACTGGAGTCTGCCGGTACAGTTCAAAGCGATGATGGAGGAGAGAGCGCCAGCTGACGCTCCGTCTCTCATCATTCCCCGCTCTGTCTCTGACACAGCGGGTGCGCGATGACATCATCGCTCACTCACTGTGCACCAGGCAGTGCAGGAGACAGGAGCTGGGAGCAGCGCCGGCACCAGGAGAGGTGAGGAGTGTTTTTTTTTTTCAATATGTCAGTGAGTACTGAACTGTGGCTGTGGGGCCATTCCTGGGGGGCAAGGCTGAGGGGTGAGATGAGGGCTGTGTTATATAGGGCGTATTATACACTATGTGTGCAGAGCTGTATACTATGTGGGCAGCGCTGTATGCTATGTGGGCAGAGCTGTATACTATGTGGGCAGCGCTGTATGCTATGTGGGCAGAGCTGTATACTATGTGGGCAGCGCTGTATACTATGTGGGCAGAGCTGTATACTATTTGGGCAGAGCTGTATACTATGTGGGCAGAGCTGTATACTATTTGGGCAGAGCTGTATACTATTTGGGCAGAGCTGTATACTATGTGGGCAGAGCTGTATTCTATGTGGGCAGTGCTGTATACTGTGTGGGCAGAGCTGTATACTATGTGGGCAGCGCTGTATACTATGTGGGCAGAGCTGTATACTATGTGGGCAGTGCTGTATACTGTGTGGGCAGAGCTGTATACTATGTGGGCAGCGCTGTATACTATGTGGGCAGCGCTGTATACTATGTGGGCAGCGCTGTATACTATGTGGGCAGAGCTGTATACTATGTGGGCAGAGCTGTATACTATGTGGGCAGCGCTGTATACTATGTGGGCAGCGCTCTATACTATGTGGGCAGCACTCTATACTATGTGGGCAGAGCTGTATACTATTTGGGCAGAGCTGTATACTATTTGGGCAGAGCTGTATACTATGTGGGCTACGCTGTATACTATGTGGGCCACGTTGTACACTATGTGGGCCCTGCTATATACTATGTGGGCCCTGCCGTATACTATGTGGGCCCTGCTGTACAATGTGGGCCCTGCTACTATATACTATGTGGGCCACGCTGTACACTATGTCGGCCAGCCACGCTGTACACTATGTGGGCCAGCCACGCTGTACACTATGTGGGCCACACTGTACACTATGTGGGCCCTGCTATATACTATGTGGGCCCTGCTATATACTATGTGGGCCCTGTGTACACTGTGGGCCCTGCTGTATACTATGTGGGCCCTGCCGTATACTATGTGGGCCCTGCCGTATACTATGTGGGCCCTGCTGTACAATGTGGGCCCTGCAATATACTATTTGGGCCATGCTATATACTATGCGGGCCGCGCTATCTACTATGCGGGCCGTGCAATATACCATGTGGGCGCTGATATATACTATGTGGGCCCTGATATATACTATGTAGGCCATGCTGTATACTATTTGGGTCCTGCTGTATACCATGTGGGCCACGCTATATACTATGTGGGCCGTGCTATATACTATGTTGGCTGTGTTATATACTATTGGGAGATATATTATATTTTATAGGGTGGCTGTGTTATATACTTTGTGGCTGTGCTATATACTATGGGTGGCTACGTTATATTCCTTTGGGGAGGCGGGCTGTATGATATTCTATTCGGGGATACATTATATTTTATGAGGGGCTGTATTATATTTATTATATTCTATGAGGGGTGATTGCATCATACTCTTATGAGGAGGCTACATTATACTGTATGAGGTGGCTACAATGTATTCTATGGGGGACTAGATTATATTGTATGGGGGCTTCATTATACTTTATGAGGGAACTACATTATATTCTATGGGGGCTGCATTATACTATATGAGGAGGGCTACATTGTATTTTATGGAGGGGCTACATTATACTATATAAGGGGGCTCAATTATATTCTATGGGGGGTTTACATTATACTCTGTGGGGTGGTTGCATTATACTCTGTGGGGTGGTTGCATTATACTCTGGGGTGGTTGCATTATACTCTGTGGGGTGGCTGCATTATGCTCTGTGGGGTGGCTGCATTATGCTCTATAGGGTGACTGCATTATACTATATGTGGGCTGCATTATACTTTATCGAGAACTATGGGGAATACAATATACCATATGAAGAACTATGGGGTGCATTATACTATGGTAAGTGAATTGTACTACATGGATGACTATGGCGGTGCATTATACTATATAGAGCACTATGAGGAGTGTATTATACTATATGAATGACTGAGTGTATTTTAATATATGGAGGGCTATTAGGAGTGTATTATACTATATGGAGTACTATGGATACATTATATTATATGGAGGACTATGGGGTGTGCACTTTACAATATGGAGGACTGTGGTGCACATTATAATATATGGAGGACTATGGGGTGTATCATACTAAACAAGCAAAATGCTGCATATTCATCGAGTGATTGGTGTTAATGTGTCATTGGTGAGGGCATGATGCAGAAGTGAAGTTTTTCCATGAAAGGGCGGAGGGATTTTGGAAGGTTTGCGTGGTGGAGGAGGAGCTAGGGTGGATGAGGAACTGGGCGGTGGAGCCTGGGCGGAGTCTCAAGGGGGGCCCCATAAATTTTGCCAGTATGGGGCCCTGAAATTCCTAGTGGCAGCCCTGGGGTCAGATTCTGGCTCAGTAGACTGCGAGGGCAATGCAGTGCTCTGGGTGAATGTACCAGCAGAATCATATAGCAGTGGCTGTGCATCAGTGCACTCCATGTCATATTCATCTTGGACTGGGGAATTCAGGATTTGACTTGATAACCCAGGCATGGAATGTGAAAAGAGCTCCAGGGAGTAATCTGAAGTGTGGCCTGCCGCATCCCTCACTTTTGGTGGGGGTGAAGGACACAAGGAAAGGTGTTGTTCCTGACCATGAGCCTGCACTGACGACTCAGTGCTTGCATTTTTTGAAACTTCAGAAGAGGAGGCAATAGAGTTGGAGGCTGTTTCGGCAATGTAAGCCAAAACCTGTTCCTGATGCTCTGGCTTTAAAAGCGGTTTACCTACTTCCAGACAAGGGAGTCTTCCAGGCCTTCTGAAGCCAGACGATGACGCAGGCTCAACACCACCTGTCTTAGGTGCTATTGTGCTTTTGGCACTACCAGCAGATGCACCACCACCACCATCAGTTCCAGCAGGCCCCCCCGCCCACGTCCGCAGCCTCTTCCACCATACTTCCTCATGTTTGGGAAAATGTACCAAAAATACCAGCAGATATATGGTACTATTTGAGGAGCGTACAGCTGCATACGATGTAGTGAAAAATTTAAATCTCCGTATATATTTCCGGAGTCACACACAGACGCGCTCTCGGTATGGATTTCACCGTATTACAAAGAGCAAATATACAGTACTGTATCAGAAGCGGATGCTGTATACGGTGTAGTGGAAAATTTCAATCTCCGTGTATATTTCCGGAGTCACACACAGACGCTCACTCAGTATGGATTTGACCGTAATAGAAAAAGCAGAGAAACAAAACTGTATCAGAAGCGTACAGCTGTATACGGTGTAGGGGAAAATTTCAATCTCCGTATATATTTCCGGAGTCACACACAGACGCTCACTCAGTATGGATTTGATCGTAATACAACGAGCAGGTATACGGCACTGTATCAGAAGCGGACAGCTGTATACGGTGTAGGGGAAAATTTCAATCTTCGTATATATTGCCGGAGTCACACACAGACGCTCACTCAGTATGGATTTGACCGTAATACAAAGATCAGAAAAACGGTACCGTATCAGAATCATACAGCTGTATACGGCGTAGCGGAAAATTTCAATCACCGTATATATTTCCAGAGTCACACACAGATGCTCACTCAGTATGGATTGGACAGTAATACAAACAGCAGATATACGGTACTGTATCAGAAGCGGACAGCTGTATATGGTGTAGGGGAAAATTTCAATCTCCGTATATATTTCTGGAGTCAGACACAGACGCTCACTCAGTATGGATTTGACCGTAATACAAAAAGCAGAAAAACGGTACTGTATCAGAAGCGTACAGCTGTATACGGTATAGGGGAAAATTTAAATCTCCGTATATATTTCCGGAGTCACACACAGATAGTCAGCATGTATTTGTCCGTGATACCAGCCGGTACACGATAGTGTGTGAGGAGCGTACAGCTCTATACGGTGTGGGAAAAAATGAACGCTCGGTAACTGTGCAGAAAAAAAGAATAAAAGTATTAGTGCTGCGTAAAAAGCAGTCTGCACAGCAGTGTACACACAGCAATACAGCTATCAGGCAGCCTAATAACCAGCGCTGCTGCACACAAGAGAATCCTCCCCTGTCACTGCACACTAACTGTACAGCACAATTGCTATCAGCACGAGCACAGAAGAACTTCTCTTTCCAGCCCTAACTCTCTCCCTACTGATAAACAGCAACCTCTCCCTACTGTTAAGATCGGCAGAAGTAAAATGGAGGTTGGCGCTCTGGGCTTTTATAGACACTATGACGCCCCCAAAGCAAGCCAATCACTGCAATGCCATTATCTAAGATGGTGGTGGACGCTGCACATGTCATCTTGTTGCGCACAGTGTACGTTCTTGCTCATTGGCGGAAAAAAGGCGCCTGAAAGCATTCTGGGAAAACAGACTTTGGCGCTCGTTTTGCCGACCACATGGCCGACTGCACGCTATGGTTGGTGTTATGTTTCGGTAGCTGAGGAGAAATTGCAAAAATAGCAAAAATAGCAATACACCAGAGAGGCTGGAATCTATTGGATTGCAGTACCCTAAACTAACCACCACACTAGAAGTAGCCGTGGAGCGTACCTACGGTGATCCTAGACGCCTCGTCACAGCCGGAGAGACAACTACACCTAAAGGCAGAAAGATGAAAGCTCTCTGCCCCGTAGCAGAACCCCCAAAGAAATAGGAAGCCCCCAAACATGTAATGGCGGTTAGACAAGAAGAAAATACGGACACAGACAGAAAATACAATGAGCAAACACTGGGGCCCAATCTGTCTAGGTAGAAAAGTATAGGAAAGAATTCTGACTGCAACCCAAAAAGCCCTGACAAAAATACCAGCACTTCTGATTAACAAAAAACCTGAGATCACACGATCTCCACCACCTAAATCAGATCTCTGGTGTAACACACAGCAATTCAGCAAATAAAAAGTGACAAAGGAACAGAGAAAAAGTGCAAATACAAAATGAGCACAATTGCAGCACCAGGCCCCAAAAGGGGACCAGGCTGAAGTCCACTGCAAGCAGCAAGCAAACAAGGAAAATCCAACCAGAGGAAATTTTTTTTTAGCAAGGGTTAAAGGAGAAAATGGACAGAAAAAGTTGTTTTGCAATTTCTCCTGAGTACGCCGATACCCCATATGTGGGGGAAAACCACTGTCTGGGCGCACGGCAGAGCTTGGAAGGGAAGGAGCGCAGTTTGACTTTTTCAAACCAAAATTGGCTGGAATTGAGATTGGACGCCATGTCGCGTTTGGAGAGCCCCTGATGTGCCTAAACAGTGGAAACTCCCCACATGTGACAGCATTTTGGAAACTAGACCCCCTAATGAACTTATCTAGATCTGTTGTGAGCACTTTGAACCCTCAAGTGTTTCACTAAAGTTTATAATGCCTGGGTGTGAAAAAAAATTTTTTTTTCCACAAAAATGATTTTTTAGCCCCCAATTTTTGATTTTTCCCAAGGAAATTTGACCCCAAAAATTGTTGTCCAATTTGTCCTGAGTATGTTGGGGGGACCACTGTTTGGGCGCACGGCAGAGCTTGGAAGGGAAGGAGCGCAGTTTGACTTTTTCAAACCAAAATTGGCTGGAATCGGGATCGGACACCATGTCACATTTGGATAGTCCCTGATGTGCCTAAACAGTGGGAATCCCCCACAAGTGACCCCATTTTAGAAAATAGACCCCTAAGGAACTTATCTAGATCTGTGATGAGCACTTTGAACCCCCAAGTGCTTCACATAAGTTTATAACGTAGAGCTGTAAAATTAAAAAAATCATATTTTTCCACAAAAATGATCTCTTCACCCCAATTTTTATTTTCCCAAGGGTAACAAAAAGTAACTCAAAAGTTATTGTGCAATTTGTCCTGAGTACGCTGATACCCAACATGTGGGGGTAAACCACTGTTTGGGTGCATGGCAGAGCTCGGAAGGGATGGAGCGCAGTTTGACTTTTTCAACGCCAAATTGGCTGGATGCCATGTCGCGTTTGGAGAGCCCCTGATGTGTCTAAACAGTGGAAACCCCCCACAAGTGACACCATTTTGGAAACTAGACCCCTTAAGGAACTTATATAGATCTGTTGGGAGCACGTTCAACCCCAAAATGTTTCACTAAAGTTTATAATGCCTGGGTGTGAAAAAAAAAATTCCACAAAAAAATGATTTTTTTAGTCCCCAATTTTCCAATTTTTGATTTTTCACAAGGAAATTGGACCCCAAAAGTTGTTGTCCAATATGTCCTGAGTACGCTGATACCCCATATGTGGGGGTGAAATACTGTTTGAGTGCACAGCAGGGCTCAGAAAGAAAGTAATGACATTTTGGAATGCAGACTTTGATGGGTGTCATGTTCAGTTTGCAGAGTCCCTGATGTGCCTAAACAGTGGAAACCCCCCACAAGTGACCCTATTTTGGAAACTAGTCCCCCTAAGGAACTTATCTAGATCTGTGGTGAGCACTTTGAACCCCCAAGTGCTTCACACAAGTTTATAATGCCCGGGCATGAAAATTAAAAATCTTATTTTTTTCCCACAAAAATGATCTTTTAGTCACCAATTTTTTATTTTCCAAAGGGTAAGGGTAGAAATTGGACCCCAAAAGTTGTTGTCCAATTTGTCCTGAGTACGCTGATACCCTATATGTGGGAGAAAACTACTGTGTGTGCGCACGTCAGGGCTCGGAATAGATGTAGTGACGTTTAGTAATGCAGACTTTGATGGAATGGTCTGCTGGTGTCATGTCGCGTTTGGAGAGCCCCTGATGTGCTTAAACAGTGGAAACCCCCAACAAGTGACCCATTTTGTAACCTAGACCCCAAAGGAACTTATCTAGATGTGTGGTGAGCACTTTGAACCCCAAGTTCTTCACAGAAGTTTATAACGCCCGGGCGAGAAAATAAAAAAATCATATTTTTTCCACTAACATGATCTTTCAGTCCCCAGTTTTTTATGTTCCCAAGGGTAACAGGAGAAATTGGAACCAAAAAGTTGTTTTCCAATTTGTCCTGAGTACGCTGATACCCTATATGTGGGAGAAAACTACAGTATGGGCACACGTCGGGGCTCGGAAGTGAAGTAGTGACGTTTTGCATTGCAGAATTTGATGGATTGGTCTGCGGGTGTCATGTCGCCATCATTCAGCGGCCGGCTGTGGAAGAGAGTAAGCGCGGGTGCCGGACAGGTGGGATGTGAGGTGTATGTGTCTGTGTGTGTGTATCAGTATGTGTGTGTGTATCAGTGTGTGTGTATGTAGTGTGGTGCTTTGTGTGTGTGTGTATGTGAGAGAGTGCTGCGGTGCTGTCTGTGTGTGGTGCTGTATGTGTGATGGTGGTGGGAGGAGGCAGTGATTGTGGTGAGGAGCCGGAGGCAATGATGATGATGGGGAGGCGATGATGATGGGGAGGCAATGATGATGATGATGGGGAGTCTTTCCACAGCGCCCTTTCCTGAGCCGGCCCGTAACAGTGCAGAACGCAGCGCAGTGCAGAGCAGAGCTCCATATTTTGTATGGAACATTATATGGGGATCAGTATCCTGTATGGAGCATTATTTGGGGTCCAATATTCTATATGGAGCATTATATTTGGCCCATAATACTGTATGGAGGACTATGTGGTGCCCATAATATTGTATGGAGGACTGTACTGTCCATTCTGTACTGTGCGCTGTGAGGATTCGGCGGTTTCTGAGCTATTGTACAATTTACAATAGATATCACTCATGTAATGGAAGAAGTGAAGTGTTTGGCATTGTACTATACCTATATTTCTCTGCCGTATCGGAGCATCATGAATCATGGTCTGTGTTAAAGGGGCCCACTGAGACTCTCTCCCTGGGGCCCATAAAAACCTGGAGCCGGCCCTGCACCACAGCAGTGTTTTTTTTTTACTTTCCTTTGTTAAATAAGATTTGGTTCAGGTGATCATCTAATCAGAAGCACATTAAGTATAATGAGGTGTACTCTGGAATTCAACATACACTGGAATGGAATGGCTGTCAGACATTTAGAGAAGCTGGTCTTTATAAAACTGTGCAGTGGTCTCTTAATTTTTGCCAGAGCTGTATATATATTTATATATATATATAAGAGAGAGAGAGAGAGAGAGAAAACCTATTTTCAGTTTCTAACTGTATTCCTCAATAATTTGACTCAAGTGCCTCATGTCTTAGTAAAATGCCATTCTATGGAAAGAAATTATGGTACATCGTTTTAGCTTGATAAATGAAAAACACTATTGACCCCAAAATGAAATCTGACTAGAACAGTGTCTTCTCTTTGACTCACTGTACAACTGTATATTTTCTTGAATCCTTATATCAGACTCATTCACTCTCACTCGCTATTGATCCCGACACATCCATGGTTTGGTATTTAGAGCGTAATGTACTACACTGGTCTGTTCAACGTACAAATGTGAATAGAAGCTGTAAATTGCGCCATGAGGCTCTTCAGCTCCTCGGTTTACTGAATGATTTTGCAACTTTATAGCATAGTTATCCAACTAAATTAAATACGAGAAAAAAGAGATGTGAATATTTTATTTATATTATTATAGAATAGGTTTTATAATTGCTTTGGTAAAAAAAAACTTCAAGCGAAAATTTCCACTTTCACAATGACAGCCAAAAAAAGATATAAATACATTGTATCAATATCTGCAGTATTTATAGTTATATATTAGACATAATGGAATTGATTAAATGAAAATTAAAAGTGAGTCCAATTTTATGAAATTCGAAGGACCCGGCGAATTCTAACAGTTTGCACAAATCTCTAAAAATAATGTACGCTACCATTCTATACCTTACAGAAGACTTCATTAGCCACAGAAGGTTGACATGACTTCAGGTGCGCACGCACAGGTTTACCCATAATGCCTGCAGCTATAAAATCACATAGTAGAGCGTAGTTAATGTCGGAAGGGCTACCATAGCCTGTATAATAGCCAAGGCAGGGAAGGCATCAGCCATAAGATGTCAGAGCTCATAGCTGACAAATCGAAATAGGAATAGAAAGCACTAAAAAATTGGACAAATGCTCCAGACGTTAATATGATGCATAACTGCAGCGCTAAAGAAGATGACAGTAATCTGCAAATAATACAGAGACTCAATAGCTAGTGAAAGAGATATAGGAGAGGTGCCAGCAGCAGTGGCAATGTTATTGATCAGAAATGGGGACCAGGATCAGCGCTGTCTTCTGTTGCCACGATTGAATTAAGGATAGTATCTTTTTGATTGCTTCAATGAGCATTTATTTAAATATAAAAGATTATTAAACCACTAGATTATGCAATAAGTTTCAGCTGCTTACAGCCTTCATCAGGTGTATAATAAAAATATACTTATCCAAATTTATATCCTCCACCACCAGGAAGTGCGTGGAATGAAAAGGTGAGAGGGAGAGGGCAGGGAAGGAAAAGGTTCAATCACGTGCATATTTAACCCTTGCGCTGTACTTTTGTTTAGAACCGTATTCACACTGTGACACCCTAACTCTGATCCTGTTTAATATTTTTTTGCCACAAGGAGAGATTAAATTACTAAAATACATCTGTTTAATATTTAGGGAGCATAAAAATGCAATAACACTATGTAAAATCTAAAAACAAAATGTGGAAAAGAAAAATAATAATTTTTTCATATATTTTATGTGTATTATAAATACCTTTTTCTTAATAAAAAATGCATGGAGCATTAAATTAATTCTTCTTGATTGATCGGTTACCATAGTATGCTATTAAATTGGCCCTCTTATTACTTGTGTTTATTGTTATGTTTTTATTTTAATTTTGATTTTTTTATACTTTTTATGTCTCGGTACAAGACAACTACATAGTGTTACATTGAATTTATGAAGCCCTCGTGTCTAGATTTTCACAAATACTTTACCCGTTCAAATTAACATATATAGTATGATCTATATGACCAAATTACCATATATAGCATAATCTATATTACCAGGGGTTGGGACTTAAACAATAGCAATGTAATTGGGTTGAAATTAATTAAAACGAACTAACATTAAACAAACTTTTTTCTCTTTTAGGATATTCCATACAAATAATGTTATTGATCAGTGATATGGTGCAGCTGGGATTTGTCCTGCTGCACTTGAATTACAGTTAGAATTTTTTTCTTCATAATATACTAGAAAGCAGAAGCAAGACAGCACAATATTTTTTTTGTAAAAGAACTTGAAATCATTGTAAGACTGTGTGCTTGCTTGTCACACTTCAGTATTCCAAACCTGACAAAAAGGACTAGAGCACCTATGTATTATATCAGTAATTGCTCAGCAGGACATAGAATAGTGTGGCTGCATCTCATTAACTCTAAATTTATTCAACAGCATGACAATGTCCCCAAACATACAGCCAATGTCATTGAGAACTTTCTTTTGCATAAAGAATAATAAGGAGTCTTGGAAGTCATGATATCGCCCCTGCAGAGCCCTGATCTGTCATTGAGTCTGCGTGGGATTACATGAAGAGACAGAAGGATTTGCACAAGCCTACATCCACAGAATATCCCTGTTTAGTTTTGCAAGAGGTTTGGAACAACCTCCCTGCCAAGGTCCTTTAAAACTGTGTGATTGTATCTAGAAG
>JARQOD010000001.1:485231024-485375835 GCA_033576555.1 Oophaga sylvatica | reverse complement strand
CCTATAAAAAGGCCTGCAAACAGCGTGCACCATACCACACTGCCTGGAGACTGGACCTGGAGACTGCAAGATCCATCTTGGACCACAACAGCCTGGATATTGCCTGGAGACACTGTGCCTGGACTCAAGACCGATCCAAAGTGCAAGAATGTGAGTATTCTTTAAACAAATGACAGGCTGTCCTTATAATGTAATATGTGCTCATGTAATTTTTTATTTTTTTTGCAGCATGTCTTCTGCATCAGAATATTCACCATCCCGGCAAGAACTGGCCGAAGCAGAGCATGATGTGAGTATCTTCCTGCCTTTGAGTAAGTATAGCTGCTGAATCTACAAATGGCTAAAATTTGTGTTTCTTTTTCAGACATCATCGTCGGACACGGGCATTGAGGAGTCTCAGCAGGAGCAGTCGCAGCCGAGTCAAGTCCCGGTGGCGAGACGGAATGTAAGTATATAGCCTTTGAATGTCTATTTCTTTTCTACTCCTATTGTTCTTTTCTTTGTAAAAAAAATACAAGATTGTAATTTTTATTTTGTTTCTTCTAGGTTCCACAACGGGACGACGACCTGTATGTGGATAATGAGGCCCTCATCTGCCAGGTCCATGAGCGTGTCCCGTTGTGGGACAGCCGTGATCCGCAGTACAAGGACAATGTGGTGACCCGGCGGCTATGGAACGAGGTGGCCGCAGCGTTGATGGATGGCTGGGACAGCGCCTCTCCAAACCTCAAAAAGGCGTTTAGTAAGTATTTTCATTCTCTGTAATGCTGCACTCACTGTTGTTCCTGAGGCCAATGATGGGTTTACTGGCAGATCTATTCTGCCAGCAAACCCAACAGTGCCCTCTGGTTCAACACTGACTGCCCTGTGTATGCTATTGCAATGTGTTCTGCATTCTAGTGTTTGTTTTTATGCTGCACTCACTGTTGTTCCTGAGGACACTGATGGGTTTACTGGCAGATATATTCTGCCAGCAAACCCAACAGTGCCCTCTGGTTCAACACTGACTGCCCTGTGTATGCTATTGCAATGTGTTCTGCATTCTAGTGTTTGTTTTTATGCTGCACTCACTGTTGTTCCTGAGGACACTGATGGGTTTACTGGCAGATATATTCTGCCAGCAAACCCAACAGTGCAAACTGGTTCAACACTGACTGCCCTGTGTATGCTATTGCAATGTGTTCTGCATTCTAGTGTTTGTTTTTATGCTGCACTCACTGTTGTTCCTGAGGCCACTGATGGGTTTACTGGCAGATCTATTCTGCCAGCAAACCCAACAGTGCCCTCTGGTTCAACACTGACTGCCCTGTGTATGCTATTGCAATGTGTTCTGCATTCTAGTGTTTGTTTTTATGCTGCACTCACTGTTGTTCCTGAGGACACTGATGGGTTTACTGGCAGATATATTCTGCCAGCAAACCCAACAGTGCAAACTGGTTCAACAGTCAATGACATGTGGATTCTTGAGCTATGTGTTGTGCTTTATATTCATTTTTTTATTGTCCAGTCACTCTTGTTCCTCATGTTAAGGTTGTTTTTGCTGCCAGATATATTCTAACAGCAAACATAACAGTGTCATGTGGTTCAACAGTCACTGACATGTGGATTCTTGAGCTTTTTATAATGCTGCATTAACAGTTTTAAATTTTCATTCAGGTATGTGTGTTGAGAGTGATTTTGCACAGACTCCATTGTATAAATTTTTTTTTTTGATCAACAGTGAACAAAATCCGCACACGATGGCGCTCGATGAAGGACCGCTTCAACACTGATGTTCGAGCAGAGGGACAGGTTTGCAGTGGTTCTGCAGCAAGGCCCAGAAATAAATATCGCTATTATCGCAAGTTGGCGTTCCTGAGACCAGTCCTTGCTAGCAGAGCGTAAGTTTTTTCGTTTTTTTTTTTTTTTTTTTTTAAGTTTTTTCTTTATTTTCTTTTCTACAGCTGATGCTTCTTGTTCATGCATTATAGTAATGTTTTGTTTTTCTTTCCACAGCACCTGGAGCAGCACCATGCAGCCTGTCCCTGAAGCGGTCCTTCCTCGGACAACCTTGGACTCGTCCCAGCCATCCGACAGCCTGGAAGCAACTTGCAGGTCAGCAACACGGACAGCTGGTGACCAGGAAGCTGGTCCATCAGGTGTTCCCCTCTCCCAGGTCTCTGCCACTGGTTATGCGGGCACTTCCTGCCAGCGGCAGAGGGCCATGGAGAGGAATGTCTTGCCCGAGTTTGTTCACTTGAGCGAGTCCTTTCAAGGCAATATCAAGACGCTTGGAGGCAGAGTTGGAAGCGGTTTTTCACTGATGGAAAGTGGTTTTACCCACATGGATCACCGTTTCAACAGTGTCGAACAGCGTCTAGATCGCCTGGAGGCCGACCTCAACAGACCAGCGCACCATTTTTTCAGTAAAATAGAACGGGGCATGGCGGAACACCTTACTCCTGAGCAACAGCTGAGTGTGATGCAGGCCTGCAACAATGCTTACTTGCAGGCTATGCAGCAGAATCGGTACGTGCAGCAGTCAGTGGTTGCATATCCAACAGTGCCACCACTGATTCGCCACACATCACTACCGACTTCTGCTGCATACCACTGCACGGCCACCAGCATTCCGAGTCACCACTACACCACCACAAGTCCGAGTACTGTTGGACACTCCACCGTCGCCACCACCATGTCAAGCGCTGCTCCTGTGTGGAGCAACACCACCACAGACACTGGTCCACAGTCATGGACTCAAGCTAGCGCAGTACCTGCTTGGGCCAACACACCCACTTCTCCTTCTAGGTCAGTCAACAATTTCCCGCCACAGCACCCACTGATCCTATGAGTACCGTCACCAGTCAGCAACAATCCATTTCAAGGGCACCCACTTCTCCTTCTAGGAGTACCGCCACCAGTCAACAATTTACCGCCACAGCACCCACTGATCCTATGAGTACCGCCACCAGTCAGCAACAATCCATTTCAAGGGCACCCACTTCTCCTTGGAACACCGCCAACCCTTTTGTTACTCCGAGCACTGCCAACACTTCCACCGCCACTGCCACCACCGAGCATGAGAGCGGTGACCCACATTCAGTCTTTTTTGTTTCAAGGCCAAGGTCAACCAGCTCAAGGCGGACACAGAGAAGTCGGTCCATGCATGGTACTCCTGTCCCCAAGAAGAAAAAAAAAATCTTTGTTTGTCCATCCACCCTCTCCTCCTAATGTGTCTCAAAGTGCCTCTCATTTGATGTGTGATCTTCCTTCACCCACTACTTTTGTTGCCCCTTCCCCTCGAACCCCTTCATCGGTTTCCAGCCGCTCTTCATCTCTGCACACCCCCAGAGTATCGAAATCACCACCAAAACGTCAGTAGCAATAAAAATTTGTAATAAAAAAGCACATTTCTATACAACTTCTGTGGCAGTGACGATACATATGGCATCTTGTACACACATTGTAATAATCTGATTTTTCTATTACTACTGGGGCAGTGACTACCAATTGCATCTTGTACAAACATTGTACTAATCTGATATTTCTATTACTACTGGGGCAGTGACTACCAATTGCATCTTGTACAAACATTGTACTAATCTGATTTTTCTATTACTACTGGGGCAGTGACTACCAATTGCGTCTTGGACAAACATTGTACTAATCTGATTTTTCTATTACTACTGGGGCAGTGACTACCAATTGCATCTTGGACAAACATTGTACTAATCTGATTTTTCTATTACTACTGGGGCAGTGACTACCAATTTCATCTTGTACAAACATTGTACTAATTGTTTTTTCTATTACTACTGGGGCAGTGACTACCAATTGCATCTTGGACAAACATTGTACTAATCTGATTTTTCTATTACTACTGGGGCAGTGACTACCAATTGCATCTTGTACAAACATTGTACTAATCTGATTTTTCTATTACTACTGGGGCAGTGACTACCAATTGCATCTTGGACAAACATTGTACTAATCTGATTTTTCTATTACTACTGGGGCAGTGACTACCAATTTCATCTTGTACAAACATTGTACTAATCTGATTTTTCTATTACTACTGGGGCAGTGACTACCAATTGCATCTTGGACAAACATTGTACTAATCTGATTTTTCTATTACTACTGGGGCAGTGACTACCAATGGCATCTTGGACAAACATTGTACTAATCTGATTTTTCTATTACTACTGGGGCAGTGACTACCAATTGCATCTTGTACAAACATTGTACTAATCTGATTTTTCTATTACTACTGGGGCAGTGACTACCAATTGCATCTTGGACAAACATTGTACTAATCTGTTTTTTCTATTACTACTGGGGCAGTGACTAACAATTTCATCTTGTACAAACATTGTACTAATCTGATTTTTCTATTACTACTGGGGCAGTGACTACCAATTGCATCTTGGACAAACATTGTACTAATCTGATTTTTCTATTACTACTGGGGCAGTGACTACCAATTGCATCTTGTACAAACATTGTACTAATCTGATTTTTCTATTACTTCTGGGGCAGTGACAATACCATGCTCATGTTGGACACAAATTGTACTAATGTGATCTATCAAAAACCTTTGTGTGAATAGAAATATTTTCTTTTTTTAATAAAAAAAAATTATAATGTGATCTATACAAATGTAATCAAAAAAATCATTGCCAATTCAAATGTTGTTTTCCTGTTGTACAAAATAAATGTGCCAATCTTCTTTTAGTAATTTTGGTTTGCTTTGTGTTTATTTCGCCACCTACACACTGCGACGTACACACACTGCGATGTACACTTTGCGTTTTTGACTACACATAACTACAGGAATGACACAAGTTTGTGTACTTCATGGAGATATGTTTAGTCCAAAACACAAATATATTCCTTTTTTTGCACCAACAGTCTGTCTGTCTGCTAATATTGCACAGACTGAATAGAGGATGGTGTTGAGTGCAAGGCATATCTATTTAACCTTGCCAGATATACTAAAAAATTAAATGAGTGTGGTGTGTTTTTGACATTATTTCACTTTGTGATACAAGGCCAGGGATTCTAGATATAGCTTGTAATTGAGCACATCCTCTATTCAGTGTGTGTTGAAGAAACAGAGGAGATGATGGTGAAAATACACTTTATATGTACAATACCCTGACCTTGTATCATTACTATCACACCTGGCCAGGTGAATAGACATGAGTTTTAACCAGATGCGTTGCTTTAGTATGCATATATTTGAAGCATACTGTAGTGATGCTGCTGTTTATAACTCATGTGTACTCACCTGCCCAGCCTTGTATCATTACTATCACACCTGGGTAGGTGAATAGACATGAGTTTTACCAGATGTGTTGCTTCAGTATGCATATATTTGAAGCATACTGTAGGATGCTGCTGTTTAAACGTTCCATGTGAGTTTAACCAGCAGCGTGCTTCAGGCCTGCATTAATTTGAAGCATACTGTAGCGATGCTTTTTAGAAGTCATGGTACTTCACATGCACAGGCCTGATAGATACTGAAGTGTACGATGCTTTATTTGGGCATCCCACTCGCTGCCAGCATGTAGAACAAGAGTTAATCTTATATCGCTTCCAAATAGTCACATGAACAAATAATTGTTGTGTTAAATAAAGGTCATACAACTTGTGTGCATGTATATTTAACTACATAGTCAGGATTACAAATAAATTCATGATGCACCCAAAAATATGCATCATGAATTCACTGGTAAACCTGGCCATTTCATAATTGTTTTTTAATTTAAAAACAGACTGCACGTGGTACAGGTATAAACAGAGGTATTTTATTTAACTAAAAAAAAAAAAATTTTTGATTAACATACAGACAAGAACATTATTTTACACCATTTGTTCTTGCCAATCCACCCGTCCTACATCTGAGATGAAGTAGGCCACAAATTGGTCTCTCATTTGGCCGACTTCAACAGAAGACCTGAGAGGGTGCTGAGTGAACTCAGGCAATGGGTTAGGAGCTGCATCATCAAGTTCAAAGTTTGGGTGCTCTTTCGCCATGACAAAGTTATGTAGCACCACACAGGCCTTCACAACTTCATCCACTGTTTGCACTTTCAGATGAATGGCTGTGCCCAGAATGCGCCACCTGGAAACCAGTATACCGAAGGCACACTCTACAGTTCTTCTTACCCTGGTCAGCCTGTAATTGAAAATTTTTTTGTTGTGGTCCAAGTCCCGGCTGGAGTAGGGTTTAAGTAGGTGTTGGCTCATCTGGAATGCCTCATCCCCAACCATTACAAATGGCATTGCTGGACCTTCGGTGTGGGGAAGAGGCCGTGGCATGGGGAAATTAAACTGGTTTCCATACAACCTCCGTCCCATGTCCGAGTTCTTAAACGCCTGTGAGTCATTCCCACGGCCAAATGCCCCAATGTCCACCGCAACAAACATACAGTCTGCATCTGCAATGGCCATAAGAACTGTAGAATAGTACTTCTTGTAATTGTAGTACTCCGAGCCTGTTCTTTTAGGTTTGATGATGCGGATGTGTTTCCCATCAACTGCTCCCAAACAGTTGGGGAAATTGCATGTTGTCCAGAATTTTTCTGCTATCTCTAGCCATTTTTCGGTGGTGGGCAGGGGCATAAATTCCGGACAGAGAACAGTCCACAATGCCCGGCAGGTGTCAGCAACAATTCCTGACATCGTGGAGATACCAATCCGGTACTGGAAGTGAAGTGAAGAGAGGCTCTCTCCAGTAGCAAGGAATCTATAGAAAGAACAAAAAAATTATTATTGTATATGTTTTTGTAAAACATTAATAAACCAAAAAATGGCATAAAAATAATTATGCAGGTCTTTGTTTACTAGCTGGCAGAACAATAATTCTGTCATCTTTGGAATAGTACATGGCATTAGTAATACAATGATGGAGGCATTTGTTTATCAATAATACATACCGTAATGTCACCAGGAGTCTTTCCTCTGGAGGAATCGTCCGACGGAGCTGGGTGTCCTGTCTCCTTATTAATTGTTGTACCCGAGCAAGTAAATCCATGAAGGATTGTTGTGACATCCGGGTGTAGTCGTTAAATTTCTCCGGGTTTGACTGCAGCTCACTGTAGAGGGTGTGATACGCTCCACGGCTCTCCCGGAGTTCAACAATGGGATGTACCCACAAACGCCGCCGCTGCTGTCTCCGCTGTCTATCTCTCTTCCTTTGTTCATGGCAAGCAACGGCATAAGACTGTGCCATAGCCATGTCCACATCAAGGTTGAAGAAGAAAGTCTGCATAAGCTGATCCATGTTCATCAAGGCAAATGCAAGCAAATGTAAAAAAGGGCTGTGAACAGGCTCTATATAAAGATTTTCAATGAGACACGCCCACTGGTGTCCCATTGGTGGGTTCTGTTGCAAGAATTTTTCAAGGATTTTCATCATGCCCAGAAAAAACGCAAACGCATACAAAAACGCTTTAAATCGCATACAATCGCTTACAATCGCTGCGTTTTTCCAAAGCAATGCGCACTATTTGACTGCAAAATATCGCAGCGATTACACGCGTTTGCACGCGGATTTTTCATGCGTTTCATGTGCGCTCGATACGCAGCGCTAAAAAACGCAAGTGTGAAAGTAGCCTAAGGGAGTGGCGCAAGGAGGGTGTGAAAAAAAGGAAACCCGCCGGACGCGAGCTCTGATAAGTGAACTGCGTCACTTATCAAAGTTCGCCAGCTGCAGGGTTTGCGCACGGAGGTGGCGCAAAGGGGGCTGAGAGCACGAGTGTTGATCGGTGAACTGTGTCACCAATCAACGCTTGGCGGCTGGGTGTGCGCACGGAGACGGCACAAAGGGGGGGTGGAGGGGGTAAAAAGAGGGGGAAGGGGGATGGGGAGGGAGGAAGAGAGGGATCAGGGATCAACACTTACGGTTGTAGTCTCTCTTCTTTTTTCTATCTTCTTTCTTCTTTTCTTCTTTCTTCTTTTCTTCTTTCTTCTGTCTTCAGCACTACAAGACCCAGCACAGGAGGAGAGATTTGTTGTATGACCGCTCTGCAGGAATCCTCAGCAAGTGTGAGGACCCCTGCAGAACGGTCACTCACAGGTCAAAGCCAGGTGAGACAGGTCACAGAGCGGTCAATTCGCTTCTGTGACCTGTGATTGGTGGGATCCATCATAACAAGATCCCACCAATCAGAGCTCTCCTGGTTACCCTGGCAACCTGCCCAGGATCGGAGCTCACAGCTCCGATCCTAGGCAGGTCACAGCCAGGGCAGCAGCCAGGTCACCTGCAGGGCACAGCGCGGTCACACAGCGATCAGACCGCTGCTGTGCCCTGTGATTGGCGCGATCGACGATGTTATCGATCGCGCCAATCAGCTCCTGCAGGCCCTGCTGGGCCTGTCCTGAGCCTCCACAGCAGGATCGGTGCTTTTACAGCACCGATCCAGCCAGGATCGGTGCTATTACAGCACCGATCCGGCAGGTCAGCAGCAAGGCACAGCGCTCCTGCGCCGCGGCTGTGCCTTGCGATTGGCGCGATCGACGATAACATTGATCGCGCCAATCAGCTCCTGCAGGCCCTGCTAGGCCTGTCCTATGTTCCAGCCTAGGATCGGTGCTTTTATAGCACCGATCCAGCAGGAACCGGCAGGGCACAGCGCGGTAATACCGCTTCTGTGCCCTGCGATTGGCGCGATCGATATGATCGGCGATCGCGCCAATCCGGGGGGGGTCTGCATAGTGCTAGGCCCAGGGCTAGGATCGAGTACATCGGTACTCGATCCTAGCCTGGGATCTCACTGTTTCAGCCCATCTGATTGGCTGAAACAGTGAGAAAGGCTGCGATTGGCTGTTCAGAATTGAACAGCCAATCACAGCGATCGGGAGGCTGGAGAGGGGAGGACGCAGCCCGGGATGCCGACGTCATCTTCCTAGAGGTAAGATGGCGTCGGAATTTTAATGCGATCACCGCGACTTAAGTCGCGATGTCGCATTAAAGGGCATGACGTACTATTCCGTCCATGGGAATGAGGTCCAGGGTCACATGGACGGAATAGTACATCGGATGGAATAAAGGGGTTAATAGAGAAAGAGAGAAATTGAAAAACATTTTACAGTTGGTTGACGTATTTCATAAGTTTGTGTCAGATAAATCATAAAATGACTGTGTAGAAATAGTGTCAGATGATACCAGTGATGTTCCCGAGATTGACTGTAATGAGGAAATTGAGCAAGATGTGGGACATGTGTCTGTAATGGCTACTCAAGGTGACCTTGTCTCTGATGATGTAAAAAAAGATGGTGGAAATGTGTGAGGAGACTTCAGAACTAAAGATGGAGGAAACATGGGAGGAGAATTCAGAACTAAAGATGGAGGAAACATGGGAGGAGACTTCAAAACTGATGTAGGAGGAAACATGGGAGGAGACTTCAGAACTGATGTAGGAGGAAACATAGGAGGAGACTTCAGAACTGATGTAGGAGTTCTGAATGCAGGAGTATGTTTCATAGGAGGAGACTTCAGAACTGATGTAGATGACGTACGAGGGACGGATGTAAAAATGCCACCAAAAATAGAAGACAATTCAGAGGCCCAACTCCAAATTAAAGTTAGGAAAAATTTGTTAAAACTATGCAAAATCATTCCTGCATATGATAACAAAATCCATGTGTGCAGAAATTCTGAAATATTCGAAAGTTTTGTTGATAAGCTTGATTTAAGTAATGACGAGAAAAATCAATTATTTAAATTGTGGCTTCCTGCAACCTTTTCCAGAAGTTTAACATTAAAATTGTCTTGTGATAACGACTTACATGGAGATCTAAATGATAAAGACAGACTGAAAATTCTGATTTTCTGTGCATTAAATGAAAATTGTCCAGATATTGATATTCTTCAAAAATTAAGGATTGGTCGGAAAGAATGTACTTTTACATTCATGTCCATATTTGAAAGGTTGTACAAAACTCTCATTAAAAATGTCAAAACAATATCAATGATAAAGTATTTTGTGGACAAATTTGGATTCCTAAATTCTGTATCTCGTGTTATTGCGTCACAAAAAGATACTTTATTTGAATGTGCGCAATTCCTTGATTTTGCTAGAAAACATGAGAATCGTGAAAGGAAAATCATATTAATTTTGTAAAATTAGACAGAGTAAAATCTTTTCAAAAACCAGTGTCAAAATCTCCTAAACTAAGTCATCCCCTTAATCAAATCTATGACGTACGAAGAAAATTACATATTTGTTATAAGCCTTACCAAATGATCCAAGAGTCCACTTTACAGAAAGAGTTAAAAATTCAAAGTTCAGACCGCTCTGTAAAAAGACAAATGGCGGACATTGACAGAGAGGAACAGGTGACTTCTCAGAGTGACATAACTGAGTCTTCAGTTTACAGCTCATTATCGGAGCTGCTCAAACAATCATTAAAAAAAGGAATGATAAAAAGAGCTTTTCAGGACATTTTTGACAAGGAAATGAGATTTGGTTTAGGAATTGACTGAAAATGAAATTATATGTTGTGTAAAAGTATTATACAATATATTATTCAGTTATTTGTAATTATTTTACAAATATAATTCTGTAGTTCACAGTTTTTGTAGATATATATATTCATACAGTATATATAGTATACTTGTATAGGTAGAGATTGTATAATTGTATTTTTGTATGTATAGTGATAATTAAAATAAACTACAGTAATAATATTTAGAATTACATTAAAGCCAATACATATATATGTATAAGACATTTCAATTGTTTTGTTTCTGAATGAATATGATATTTAACCTTATCTCTTATTTATCCTTAGAATTTTCACTTCAAAGTAGGACTTAATTGGAAAAAAACTCTCTTACATGGATTTATGCCTTTATTTACACAGGAATTTGTAATAACTGCATGATCTTATATATTTAACACTTAAAAGGAAATAATATATAACTAACTGAATCTAAATTTAGCTTTGTGTGTTGCTAATATTTTGAAGTTATTTG
The DNA here is from genome assembly GCA_033576555.1 of Oophaga sylvatica. Classification (NCBI taxonomy): domain Eukaryota; kingdom Metazoa; phylum Chordata; class Amphibia; order Anura; family Dendrobatidae; genus Oophaga; species Oophaga sylvatica. The sequence continues at coordinate 485,364,872 of JARQOD010000001.1, read as the reverse complement.
TTTGCATGGCAATATGTTCTTACTGCATGACTGTCAAAGTATGTGACATTTAAACTGTTCTAATAATAAGAATACCATATACCCCTATTTCAGTGGTTGCAACTTAAGGCTCTTGTAGCTTCAGTGAAATGAATTTTTGAGAGCTCAGCCTTTGCAAGGAGATTCTTTAGGCCTCTTAAGTTCCAGGGTTCGGATACAATTACAAACCCTTGTATGAAGTATAACTATACAACTCATCATAACTAATTTTCTTATGAGTCCTTCTATCTATAAATGGTTCACAAAGTATGTTATGTGTATTTGGGGAATATTCAAAGAAATATTAGGATATTAAATTTAATAGTTTACAATGCGCATTGATAATTAGGATGTTATGTTTCGGTAGCTGAGGAGTGCAGGCAAAAAAGGCAATACACCAGAGCAGTTGGAATCTATGAGATTGCAGTACCCTGACTAACCACAACAACTAGAGGCAGCCGTGGAGCGTTCCTATGTTGGTCCTAGACGCCTCGTCACAGCCTGAGAATCTAACTACACCTAAGAGATAGATATAGGAAAGCTATCTGCCCCGTAGCAGAACCCCAAAGATAATAGAAAGCCCCCAAACATGTAATGGCGGTTAGACAAGAAGAAATACTGACACAGACAGAAAATAGTATGAGCAAACGTTGGGGCTCAAACTAACTAAATAGAAAAGGATAGGAAGGGTACTTACTGCAATCCCAGAAAACCCTGAAAAGCACCAACTCTACTAATTTCAAAAACACCTGAGATCACACGACCTCTACCACCTAAATTAGTTCTCTGGTGTAACAAAATCAAAACAGCAGCCACTGAAAAAACTGGAAAAAGCAAAAGTACAAACATCAGTGGCTGAACTAAACTGAGAGGGCAAAAGCCCCCGGAGGGGACCCTGAAGGCCCCCACAGAAGTGCAGGACAAAATGCAAAAATAAAGCACAAAAACAAAAAGAAGAAAATGTCTTATCTGTTAGCAGGAGATGCAGACACGACACAGCAGGCTACAAGGGAAACAGGAATCAAGGATGGAGACCAGAACAATTGGTCACCGGCAACCCTGATGGGAAGGTGACTCCCTTATATAAGACCAGTCAGTAACACCTGATTCCCAATCCTCACAATCTTCACAATCTTCACTGGACAGACCAGTACCGCTTGTAACCACCAGAGGGAGCCTCTGCTCAGAACTCATCTCAAGCCCATTCACAACAGTACCCCCCCCTTGAGGAGGGGTCACCGAACCCTCATTTGAGCAACCAGGTCGGTCAGGATGAGTTCTATGGTACGCACGGATGAGTCTCCTAGCATGGATGTCCGAAGCAAACACCCAAGAATTGTCTTCCTGACCATAACCTCTCCACTTAACCAAATACTGGAGTTTCCGTCTAGAAAAACGAGAATCTAATATTTTCTCAACCACATACTCCAGATTGCCCTCAACCAAAACAGGGTCAGGAGGCACAGCAGCAGGAACCACTGGCTCAACAAACCTCTTCAATAAGGACTTGTGGAACACGTTATGGATCTTAAATGTCCCCGGAAGAAGCAAACGAAAAGAAACAGGATTAAGAATCTCCATGATCTTATAAGGTCCAATGAACCTAGGCTTAAATTTAGGAGATGCTACTCTCATAGGAATATTTTTTGAGGACAACCAGACCAAGTCCCCTACTTTAAACCGAGGACCATCAGTCCTATGCCGGTTAGCAAACCGCTGGGCCCTCTCCTGAGAGAGGGACAACCTCTCCACTACCTGGTCCCAAATCTGTTGCATACGCTCCATAACAGAGTCAACACCTGGACAGACAGAAGCCTCCGTCTGTCCTGAAGAAAATCGAGGGTGAAACCCAGAATTACAGAAAAACGGAGACATCAAAGTGGCAGAGCTAGCCCTATTATTAAGAGCAAACTCAGCCAAAGGCAAAAAAGAGACCCAGTCATCCTGATCAGCAGACACAAAGCATCTTAGATAAGTCTCCAATGTCTGGTTTGTTCTCTCAGTTTGACCATTGGTCTGAGGATGAAATGCCGAGGAGAAAGACAATTGAACACCCAGTTTAGAACAAAAAGTCCTCCAAAATCTGGAAACAAACTGGACTCCTCTGTCAGACACAATGTTCTCAGGAGTGCCGTGTAAACGAACCACGTGCTGAAGGAACAACGGCACCAATTCAGAGGAGGAAGGCAACTTAGGTAATGGCACAAGATGTATCATCTTGGAAAACCTATCACAAATCACCCAGATGGCGGTCATTCTCTGAGAAACAGAAAGGTCGGAAATGAAATCCATAGAGATATGGGTCCATGGTCTCTTGGGCACAGGCAATGGCATCAACAAACCACTAGAGCGAGAGCAAGGCTTGGAGCGAGAGCAAGTCCCGCAGGACTGCACAAATTCCCTGACATCACGAGACAAGGTAGGCCACCAAAAGGACCGACTAACCAAGTCTCTGGTACCAAAAATTCCGGGATGCCCAGCCAACGCGGAACAATGAATCTCAGACATCACACTCTTTTTCCACTGGTCCGGGACAAACAATTTTCCAACAGGGCAGCGCTCGGGCCTATCCTCCTGACACCCCTCCAGAGCAAGTCTCAAATTAGGTGAGATGGCGGAAAGAACTACACCCTCTTTCAAAATAACAGAAGGATCAGATAACTCAGGAGAGTCCGCAAGGAAGCTCCTCGAGAGGGCATCCGCCTTAACATTCTTAGTGCCAGGAAGAAAGGAAACCACAAAATTAAAATGTGTGAAAAACAAGGCCCACCTGGCCTGTCTAGGATTGAGTCGCTTGGCAGATTCCAGATAAACCAGATTCTTATGGTCAGTAAGGACCACCACCTGATGTTTGGCTCCCTCCAGCCAATGTCTCCACTCTTCAAAAGCCCACTTCATGGCCAATAACTCCCGATTACCCACGTCATAATTACGTTCAGTAGGAGAAAATTTTCGAGAGAAAAAGGCACAAGGGTTACTTTTAGAGGTCTCTGGATCTCTTTGGGACAAAACGGCACCTGCCCCAATTTCAGAGGCATCAACCTCCACCTGAAATGGCAGAGAAACATCAGGCTGCCGTAGAACAGGAGCAGAAGTGAATCTCTGCTTAAGTTCCTGAAATGCAGAGACTGCCTCAGGAGGCCAATTCACCACATCAGAACCCTTTTTGGTTAAATCAGTTAATGGTTTAACAATAACCGAGAAATTACCAATAAATTTACGATAAAAATTGGTAAAACCCAAAAATCTTTGAAGAGCCTTTAATGAAGTAGGTTGGACCCAATCACAGATGGCCTGAACCTTGACCGGGTCCATTTCAATAACAGATGGGGACAAAATGAATCCCAGAAATGAGATCCTCTGTACGCCAAAAAGACACTTTGATCCCTTCACATACAGAGCATTCTCTCTCAAAATCTGGAATACAGTTCGAACATGTTTCACATGAGAGTCCCAGTCATTAGAAAAAATCAAGATATCATCCAAATAAACAATCAGAAATTTATCCACAAAATCCCTGAAAATGTCATTCATGAAGGACTGGAAGACAGAAGGAGCATTAGTGAGCCCAAAGGGCATCACAAGGTACTCAAAATGCCCCTCCGGGGTATTGAATGCCGTCTTCCATTCATCCCCGTGCTTAATGCGAATAAGGTTATATGCCCCCCTGAGGTCAAGCTTGGTAAACCAAGTAGCGTTTTTCACCCTGGAAAACAGGTCAGAAATCAAGGGTAACGGGTATTGATATTTCACAGTAATATTGTTCAAAAGACGATAATCAATACACGGCCTTAATGAACCATCCTTTTTGGCCACAAAGAAAAAACCGGCACCTAAGGGTGAAGAGGATGGTCTGATATGACCCTTCTCCAATGACTCCTTGATATAAGACCGCATAGCGTCATGTTCAGGTACAGACAAGTTAAAAAGGCGACCTTTAGGGAATTTACTACCAGGCACTAATTCAATAGCGCAGTCATAGCTCCTATGGGAAGGCAAGGATGCAGATTTACTTTCGCTAAATACATCAGAAAAATCAATCAAAAAGTCAGGAACATCCTGAGCCTGGGGGGAGGCAGAAAAAACAGGAGTGTTGGTATTAACACATTGGCAGCCCCAACTGGTTACAGACACAGATTTCCAATCCAAAACAGGATTATGAGACTGCAACCAAGGGAAACCCAGTACGATAATATCATGCAGATTATACAGAACCAAAAATTTGCAGCACTCTTGATGATCAGGTTCAACCCTCATTATCACCTGAGTAGAGAACTGAGGTTTATTCTCAGCCAAAGGGGTAGAATCGATCCCCAGTAGGGGAATAGACTTCTGTAGGGGTATCAAGGGAAACCCACAACGTTTAGCAAAATCATAATCCATCAGGTTAATAGCTGCTCCAGAATCAACGAAAGCCTGAGCAGAAAATGAGGACAGAGAGCATATCAGAGTGACAGTTAATAAAAACTTAGTCTGAACACTACCCAAGACAACTGAGCGTGCAAAACGTCTTCCCCGCTTAGGGCAGACTGAAATAGCATGAGAGGCATCGCCACAGTAGAAACATAACCCATTGCGCTTTCGAAACTCATGACGCTGTGCCCCAGACACCACTCTATCACACTGCATGGCTTCAGAAGCAGGTTCACAAGGCAACACTATTCCACGCATACTTCTCCGCTCACGCAAACGTCTGTCAATTTGAATCGCTAATGACATAGAATCATTGAGACCAGAGGGGACAGGGAATCCCACCATAACATCCTTTACATTATCTGACAGACCCTTCCGAAAAAGGGCCGCCAAAGCGTCGTCATTCCACTTGGTCAGGACTGCCCACCTACGGAATCTCTGACAGTATAACTCAGCGTCATCAAGCCCCTGATTTAATGCCAACAAGGCTTTTTCAGCTTGATCAGTGACATTAGGCTCATCGTACAATAACCCCAAAGCCTGAAAAAATGCATCAACATCACTCAAAACAGGATCCCCAGGTGTCAGGGAAAAAGCCCAATCCTGAGGATCGCCGCGCAGGAGAGAGATGACAATTTGAACCTGCTGCGCTGCGTTCCCTGAGGACTTAGATTTTAAGGCAAAAAACAATTTACAATTATTTTTGAAATTCTGAAACTTAGCTCGATCCCCTAAAAACAAATCTGGCATGGGAATCCTAGGTTCCACAACAGGCAACCTAGCAAGATATGCAGCAGTACTCTGAACCTCAGTGGCAAGCTGATCCACACGGCCAGACAACTGTGCAAACTCCATTAAGAGAAAAAATCCTCCCCAGCACCCAGAGATACAGAGGGAAAAAAAAAAAAAATGCAACAAACAGAAGAATATCTCTGACAACTCTGACAACCGTTTTTTCTTTCACAAATTTTTTCCCTTCTGTGAGTACCATACAATTTTAAATTTTCGGCCAGTGATACTGTTATGTTTCGGTAGCTGAGGAGTGCAGGCAAAAAAGGCAATACACCAGAGCAGTTGGAATCTATGAGATTGCAGTACCCTGACTAACCACAACAACTAGAGGCAGCCGTGGAGCGTTCCTACGTTGGTCCTAGACGCCTCGTCACAGCCTGAGAAACTAACTACACCTAAAGATAGATATAGGAAAGCTATCTGCCCGGAGCAGAACCCCAAAGATAATAGAAAGCCCCCAAACATGTAATGGCGGTTAGACAAGAAGAAATACTGACACAGACAGAATATAGTATGAGCAAACGTTGGGGCCCAAACTAACTAAATAGAAAAGGATAGGAAGGGTACTTACTGCAATCCCAGAAAACCCTGAAAAGCACCAACTCTACTAATTTCAAAAACACCTGAGATCACACGACCTCTACCACCTAAATTAGTTCTTTGGTGTAACAAAATCAAAACAGCAGCCACTGAAAAAACTGGAAAAAGCAAAAGTACAAACATCAGTGGCTGAACTAAACTGAGAGGGCAAAAGCCCCCGGAGGGGACCCTGAAGGCCCCCACAGAAGTGCAGGACAAAATGCAAAAATAAAGCACAAAAACAAAAAGAAGAAAATGTCTTATCTGTTAGCAGGAGATGCAGACACGACACAGCAGGCTACAAGGGAAACAGGAATCAAGGATGGAGACCAGAACAATTGGTCACCGGCAACCCTGATGGGAAGGTGACTCCCTTATATAAGACCAGTCAGTAACACCTGATTCCCAATCCTCACAATCTTCACAATCTTCACTGGACAGACCAGTACCGCTTGTAACCACCAGAGGGAGCCTCTGCTCAGAACTCATCTCAAGCCCATTCACAACATAGGATACAATTATTTGGGTTAATATACATGTATTCCTACTTTTGTATGTGGAATCTGTCGTGTGAACTTATATGTGTCACAGTCTGAATGACAGATGACAGATGTGAGGATGAGCAGCTGCTAAGAGAAAATGTACGTGTGATGTATGAAAGAAGTTTCACAATTTATGGTATGCTAAGAGGAAACCAAAACCCTTTTTTTATGAGAAATAATACAAATCAGTTCAATTATTAGAATATTAAGATACATAATGAAATATTATCTAATCAACATATAGTCCTTTAGTAATTATTTTTTTAGTTAATAGTAGGTAAGTGGAATCACACATCAAAATGGTTTATCAAGAAAATCTACATTTAGATTATTATTTTTTTCCTTTTCCCAAAGGATAATTTTATGATATTCAATGTTATTTTTATTTTTAATGGTTACATAGATGGTACACATCTTCAGAAAAATATATGGTATAAAGCTAAAATAGAAGTTACATAAATAATTTATAAAACAATTATTTTTTTCATTTTGGTTTGATAAATTAATTATTTCATAAAATAATATTTTTTTGGTAATAAGGGGGAAATGTGATTTTGATCCTGAATACATCATCATATTTCATCAATACCTCTTCACACATTTTAAAGAATATAAAAAGGTACAATGGTATAACTACTAGAGAAAATAACATTAAGTATTATAAAGAGTCATTTCTTTACACTAAGAAGGGGATTACATGCAAAGATGCATAATTTGAATATTTTGGTAACACAAGTTTATGACAAATATGAAATCATCCAGATAATGGAAATATTAAGGGTATGTGTTACTGAGAACATAACTACTCAGCATTGTCATAAACATATAAAGGCCTTATTTAATTTTTATTCTTATTTTAATTTTTATTCTTATTTTCATTTTTCATTTTTATTCTTCCTTTATCTCTATTTTTGATTCTTAATTTTTATTTTTTATCTCAATCAAGAAACATCAATATTTAATAAAGTAATGTCTAGTATGAGAATATTGCTTCATTAAATATAGTGAAGATATCGTTTCATTAAAAGAAAATGTTTTAATTCTGAGTAAATACAATAATTCTTTCATTCATTCATTCATTCACTCATATTCACATTTTGGTTCATGGCTTTACATTCTTACCTATTATTGGTATAATAAATATATTCCATTAATAAAGTTTTAGTAATAAAGATGGAAACACTTGTTACATAAAAAAATACACTGACTCCTATGGGTTGAAAAGGTAATTACACCAATGACATAAAAATGTTCTATCTCATGAAGAATATGGTTAATAATGCATTATCATTTATTATTGTTTCACATATAAACATGAATTCCATATTACTATTCTGATAATAATTCTATGGATATTACTGATTGTTATGGTACGCTGTGATATTATAGGTTAGGAAAATTACCAGATTTGGTATAGAATAGGGAATGCAGACTTCAAGCAAGATATTGGAATTACGTTAACAAAGACTTTTCATATTTCTAAATTCAAGTAATTTTGAAAAGTTGCAAGAAGAAAAAGCCAAAGTCCCAGAAGGTAACAAGGCTCTATGATGTCTGAGTAATAAAGAACTGTGTCAATTACAATTCATTTCACCAATGACAACAACTGCAGTATCCACCACTGACAGCCACGATCGCAGTATCTAAACTGACAGACAATGGCAGAGGACGATGATCCTATGATGCTAATATGAACTGTGTTATCACGTTTTTATCACGTTGCAGTGGTTTCCTATCACCTATGAAGCTTCAATGAAAGCTGGTGAACAATAAGGTAATTGTCAGGAAGCTACAACCCTGACATGAGTCCTGTGCATTAGGACTAAGGACTGGTTATGATGCTATCTTTAGCAAGGAAGAGTCATTTTAACCCTTGCTTTGCTGACCAAAGACGTCACACCTGTTCCAAGACCATTGCGGATGGCATGGAGGATTCCAGAAATATCCAAGGCGAGCCAATGTAAGTCCAGGTCTTTAAAGGTGACACTGCTCTGATATTAAAGCTTCATTTCATCAATGGACTTTGTTTTCTTATCAACATTTGAATTTATGGACTTTGATGGACACATGACACACGGTCTCTACAATATCTACATGTTATTTCAAAGGAATTATCGTATAAAGACTGTGTTTTAAAAGAATCAAGAACAAGACTTCAAGATGAAGACCAGATGAGATCAGATGATGATGACTGGACCCGAGATGCTTCGATTTAGGTTTAGGAAAGTATAATAATATATTTTATATGAATATTGGTCACGGCTTACCATAACATGAATTTACATCATTATGTTATTGAGTGTGTATAACAATAATCTGATATTATTATTATGGAAATTAAATTATTTTTGACAACGAAGAAGAAAAGAAGAAAGAAAATCTGATTATCCTAAAGATGAACTTCTCTACTTTGAGGGTTCCAATTAATGTCTGTCACCCTCAAAAGGGGGAATTGTTAAATATTAATTATTGGTTATGGATTTATTCTACACTCAATTCTGTACCGAGTACATTGACTTTGAGCTGACATTACACATGCTATTTCTGTATGGTAAAGTGTCATTCCCATATATAGAGACCACGTGATCTAAGGGACATATATATAATGACTACACGAAGGGAGGGGGTCGCTCTCTCTCTCTACAGACACATGGGACATTAAGGTGAATGGACAGCTGCTATGTAATCACGTGTTGCTTCCCTGAGACACTGCTGACAAGAGACAGATGTCATTTTACCATTCAGGACACCAAGGAAAGAAGCGTACAAGCTTTGCTCTGGACAAATGGACAATCTCTTCGTAACTATTTCACTCATTTTATGTTTTTCTGAAATGATGTTTTTTGATGGACAGTCCAATAAACCACTACATTTTTTTATAAGAAACATTGTGATATTTTCCTTAGAATATCGCATCTGGTAACAAGTCCTGGTAAAGATATACGAAATTAAGGATTTTTAACAGGGACAGACCTAATGGACGGAAGGTGGGGATGGTGAGCTTACATGGGGACCTCCGAGAGTACCCGACTGCGGAGGTTACGTTTTTCACCCCCTGTGGAGAAATAAAACATGTGGTCGGAATGGTAAAGACTCTTCCGTATGGGACTATATAGGGGAGAGACTTACCCCTGTTTTGGTCCCTGTGGGAGAACAGGGACAATCCTCTCACTGTAAAGGTTGTGCCGGGCATAGTATCCAAAGATATTGAGATATTTGCCATAGGGTCGCCAACCTAGAGACTGAGTGTAATCCTGATAGGTTCCCCCTAGAGGTATTGGCAGGGGGGATGAAAAGGTTGTGCCGGGTGCAGAACCCGAAAATGTTGGGATGCCTGCCGTAGGGGTCACCAATCTAGGGATAGAGTGTAACCCCGATAGGTTTCCCTTAGAGGTTTTGGCAGGAGAGGTCGAGGAGACCCCACCGATTCCTGAGCTGGAGGTGTCCTCTTGTAAGTTTGGTACAGCTCTGCTCCAGGATCCCACTTTGACCCGGGCACGGGAAAGAGTAAACGAGGTAAATGGGGTGGCTCAGCAACCGGGTTCGCAGACAGAGTTCCCACGGATGGTGACCAACCAGGAGTTACTGTACAGGGGTGATAAAATCTGGGGCATATTATTCTATGGAGCATCTTATGGAGCCATAATTAACCTTTTATGCAGCATTATATGGGGCATAATATTCTATGGAACATCTTATGGGGCCATTATTAACCTTTGTGCAGCATTATATGGAGCACCTTAAGGGGCCCATCATGAACTGTATGGAGCATTATATGGGGCTCCTGATTCAATATGGATATTCAAAAACATTTATCCTACTGATGTCTCAATTAATTTTACTTTTATTGATATCTATTTTTATTTTTGAAATTCACCAGTAGCTGCTGTATTTCCCACGCTAGGCTTATACTCGAGTCAATAAGTTTTCCCAGTTTTTTGTGGCAAAATTAGGGGCCTCAGCTTATACTCGGCTCCAGGGGCGTATCTAGGGGAGGGCAGGCCCGGCGCAGCCAGCAGGGGGGCGCAGTTGGGCCGCCTAATGCGGCGGTCCGCAGTGTCTCCCCCGCTGCTGCATTCTGACGCCCCTGGCCTGGGAGTCGGCGGCTCCCTGTGCCAGCTGTCAAGCTGATAGCCGGCGCAGAGAAGCTGCTGCGTGCCGGCTCCCAGGGATCAATTGTACTGGCGTCTATACAGATGCCAGTACAACTGAAGCTCTGACCTCCGGGTCAGAGCGACGTCTGCAGCGTGATCAGGTCATGTGATCACGCTGCTGACGTCACTCGTCGTCGGCGCCCAGAAGGGTGAAGACTGGTGGTGAGTGTGCTCCACTATGGAGCTGAAGATACCACCGAAGATAAATGGGGGACATACTGTGTGTGTGTATGGAGGGGTGAATTTAGAGTGGGGATGGGGGGTTACTTTGTGTGGGGGGATTTGGAGATGTTGTGGGGGGTTATTTTATGAGGGGGGGATTTGGAGTGGGGATGGGGGTTCTTTTATGTGTGGGGGGATTTGGAGTGTGGATGGGGGGTTATTTTATGTGGGGGGATTTGGAGTGGGGATGGGGGGGTTATTTTATGTGGGGGGGATTTGGAGTGGGGATGGGTGGTTCTTTTATGTGTGGTGGGATTTGGAGTGGGGATGGGGGTTATTTTATGTAGGGGGGATTTGGAGTGGAGATGGGGGGTTCTTTTATGTGTGGGGGGATTTGGAGTGGGGATGGGGGTCATTTTATGTGAGGGGGATTTGGAGTGGGGATGGGGGGTTCTTTTATGTGTGGGGAAATTTGGAGTGGGGATGGGGGCTATTTTATGTGGGGGGATTTGGAGTGGGGATGGGGGGTTCTTTTGTGTGGGGGGATTTGGAGTGTGGATGGGGGTTATTTTATGTGTGGGGGGACTTAGAGTGGATATGGGGGGCTCTTTAATGTGTGGGGGGATTTGGAGTGGAGATGAGGGTACTTAATGTATGTGGGGGATTTGGAGTGTTGATGGGGATTTAATGTGTGTGGGGGGGATTTGGAGTGGGGAGGGGGGCATTTAATATGTGTGGGGGGATTTGAGGGTACTGAAGAGTATATATGTATGAGGATATGTATGAGGAAACAGTATGGGGGATGGGTGCAGACAGTATGGGGAGCGAACAGGTGAATGTATGTGGACACAGTATGGGGAGTGAGGGTGATGGGATGTGTGCAGACAGAGTATGGGGAGTGAGGGGTATGTGTGAGCAGAGTGTATAGAGAGTGAGGGGGTAAATATATGAGGAGACAGTATGCTGAACAGGGGGGATGTGAGAGGAGACAGTGTGAGGAGGGAGGGGAATAGTGTGAGGTGACAGTATATTGCAGATATTTTTATTTAGGGGCATTATAATGACTCTTCTGTCTTTAAGGGCATCGTGTGGAGAGTTAGTGCAGAAGAGCAAAGAAGATGGAGGTCTGCAGAGACGGCTGTGGATGAGAAAACTCATCATGGGGTCTGGACAAGATGAAGAAAAGGAGACCGACTCCAGAGACGACGTCCTCTATAAGGTACCTGGATGTAAATATTATTAGTGAAATTGACTAATTCTCATGTCTTTATTTGTTAGGAGCATTAAAGGGGTTGTCCAGGTCTGTGTCACATAGAATGACTGCAGACTCAACACAAACCTGGACAACACCTTTAATGCTCCTAACAAATAAAAACATGAGAATTAGTCAATTTCAGAATTCTCACAGTGCTCACTGCACGCTGTTAGGATTCTTTCATGCTGGTGATTTACATACATGCGGTTACATGCTGACTAGACATGTGTGACCTCACTCAATGAAAATGAACGGAGCGAGGCCGGGCACGTCTATTCAGAATGTGGCCAGAAGTATATAAATCACATGCTTGTGCTGACATGACCCTGTACTCTTGCCACCGGTAAGGGAGAACCCTAAAAGTGTGCAGTGCATTCGTTGTGAGAATGAAGAAGCTGCAATGTCAGGATTCAGCTCTGCAGGTTCCAGCAGTCGTCACATGGACACTTCACTCATATGCATTTTCATACTTATGGTCCTGTGACAACGAGCTTCTCTTCCAGCTTCTCTCAGATTTTTAACTGAACATTAAGAGCATTAGGGAGAGCAGCTCGTTGGTACATGACTAAGTATACAAAACGCATGTGTGCGGAGGTGGGGGGCGCCGAACCGAATTCTTGCCCCGGGTGCCAGAAACCCTAGATACACCTCTGCTAGGCTCGATCCCTACGATGGAGCGGGCGACCTATTCCTTGCGAATAGACCCACAGATGATCCTAGTCTAAACTCAAGCAAAGACCTGCAGGAGGGGGAAGGGGATCCCTGAAAGATCTAGGGACAGGGAACAAAACACTAGTAACCTCCTAGCAGGAAAATTGAGGAAGCTGCAGAAACAAAAGGAAAAACAAAAGATTAAGCAAGCAGAACTAGAGATCCCAGAATTGCACTAAGTATAGCACACAGCTATCAAGACTCCTAGCCAGAACTCAAGTGGATTAACACTGATGTCCAGCAAGGACTGAGAGGCAGGTGCTGGGTAATAAAAGGGTGATACAATCACCTGACCAACAACAAGCCCAGTAACAGGGGAAAATAGACCAGAAGCCAGAAACTACAACAAGATGGCGGATGGTCAAACTGAATGGATACTAACACATACATCCTACGATAAGGATGAGGGGGGACCATGCATACCAGGATTTCGGGGGCGAGGGGACCATGCATACCAGGATTGGGGGGTGAGGGGACCATGTATACCAGGATTGGGGGTGAGGGGACCATGCATACCAGGATTGGGGGTGAGGGGACCATGCATACCAGTATCGGGGGGTGAGGAGACCATGCATTCCAGGATTGGGGGGTGAGGGGACCATGTATACCAGGATTGGGGGTGAGGGGACCATGCATACCAGGATTGGAGGTGAGGGGACCATGCATACCTGGATTGGGGGGTGAGGAGACCATGCATTCCAGGATTGGGGGGTGAGGGGACGATGCATTCCAGGATTGGGGGTGAGGGGACCATGCATACCAGGTTTGGGGGTGTGAGGGGACCATGCATACCATGATATGCATGAGGGGGTACCATGCATGCTAGAATTGGGGGGTGAGGGGACCATACATACCTGGATAGAGATGAGGGGGTACCATGCATACCAGGATAGGGATGAGAGGGTACCATGCGTACCATGCATACCAGGATTGGGGGGTGGGGGGACCATACATACCAGGATGAGGAATGGGGTGCCATGCATACCAGGATTGGGGGGGTGAGGGGACAATACATACCTGAATAGGGATGAGGGGGCCATGCATACCATTATAGGGATGAGGGGGTCATGCATAGCAGGATAGGGATGAGGGGTACCATACATACCAGGATAGAGATGAGGGGTGCCATGCATACCAGGATAGGAGGGGGGCAGCACATACCAGGATGGGAGACCATATACCAATAAAAATGCTCGCCACCCGGGCGTAGAACGGGTTCAATAGCTAGTAGATATATATGCCCCATTTGCTGCTCCATAAAGGTTATGGCCACATAAGATGCTCCATAGATATATATGTCTCATATGCTGTTGCGATTAAAAGAAAAAAAAATGACATACTCTCCTCTCGTCGCTGGGGGCCAGGTGCCGTTGTCCTGAGCAGGCGGGGACACTGGAGCGCTATGGAGGCCAGGTGCCGGTGTCGCCCCTGCCTCAGGGCCCCGTCACCTGCGATATTCACCTATCTCTGCAGCGATGGTTCAGACAGAGGGCGCACACTAACCACGTCATCGCGCCCTCTGACCTGCCCCGTCCTCCCCATCATACTCACCCCCTCCTGGCGCATCTCTGCAGTCCCTGCTTCTCCCATGGTCTCCGGCGGCAGCTCCTTCCAGTGGTAACGTGGTACCGGTCATTAAAGTAATGAATTTGCTCATATTCATTACTTTAATGAGCGGTACTACGTGACTGCTGAACACAGGAAGAACTGAGGTTCTGGAGACCATCTGAGAAGCAGGAACTGCAGAGACCGCACCAGGAGGGGGTGAGTATAATCTGACAGCCGCGCTCCCACCTCCCCCCCCGCCGACCCCGTGGGACAATGACTCGAGTGTAAGCAGAGAGGGGGACTTTCAGCCTAAAAAATGGGCTGAAAATCTCGGCTTGTACTCGAGTATATACGGTAATAGCCGGGAACTATTTACCATTTTTGTCGCCTTGGGCTACCCAAGGAGATCCTTTCAGATCTTGGAACTCCTTTTATGTCTAAGGTGACCAGGGAGCTATGTCAGCTGCTCCAGATAAAACAGCTACGGACGTCAGTGTACCATCCACAAACCGACGGGTTGGTAGACAGGTTTAATAAGACCCTCAAAGCCATGCTTAAAAAGGTGGTTGCCAAGGATGGGAGGGATTGGGACATGTTACTGCCCTATCTAATGTTCGCCATCCACGAGGTACCGCAGGCATCCACAGGGTTCTCCCTGTTTGAGCTCTTGTATGGCAGGCACCTGAGGGGACTGCTGGATGTAGCCAAGGAGACATAGGAACAGGAGCCCACTCCACATAAGAGTGTCATTGAGCTATGTGGGAAGTATGCAGGATTGGATTGCGGCTGTGCAGCCCACAGTAACGGAGCATCTGTTGGATGCCCAGGCTGCTCAGAGCCGCATGTATAATAAAAGGGCCACAGTCAGGACCTTAAAGAAGGGAATCGTGTGTTGGTCCTCGTGCCCACCCCAGAGAGTAAGCTCATGGCAAAGTGGCAGGGGCCCTTTGAGATACGGAGGAAGGTGGGAGAAGTGAATTATAGGGTGTACCAACTTGGGAAAAGGAAACCTGAGTAAGTGTATCATGTAAACCTGCTAAAGGCCTGGAAGGACCTGGAATGTTTGGTCATGGAGGTGACTCCGGTCGTACCTACAGGGGTCCTCTGGCACCGGCCAAAGACATAGCAGGGGGGCAGGTTAAGATAAATGATGCTCTCACCAAACAGCAGCTGCAGGAGGCTCGAGAACATGGACGCATTCTCAGAGCTTCCGGGGCTTACCTTGGTGATGCAACATGACATTGTCACCTAGCCCCAGGTAAGGGTACGGATGAATCCGTACCGAGTGCCAGAAACCCGAAGGCAAGCCATCACGGCTGAGGTGAAGCAAATGCTACATTTGGGAGTCATTGAGGAGTCCCGAAGTGAGTGGGCCAGCCCCATTGTCCTAATTCCCAAACCAGACGGGTCATTACGCTTCTGTAATGACTTCAGGAGGCTAAATGAAGTGTCAAAATTTGACCTCTAGCCCATGCCATGGGAGGACAAGCAAATTAAGAGACTGGGGGAGGCCCAGTACTTCACCATGCTGGATCTGACAAAAGGTTACTGGCAGGTTCTGTTAACAGAGTCAGCGAAAGAAAAGACGACGTTTATAACACCAGAGGGTCTCTAGCAATATGTCGTCTTGCCTTTTGGGTTACATGGGGCTCAGGCCACGTTCCAGAGGCTGATCAACATTATGTTATCGCCTCATTGGGATTACGCGTCGGCCTATTTGGACAACATAGTTATCTTTACTACCGACTGGGATACCCATCTGTTCCAGGTACAAGCAGAGCTGGAGTCTCTCAGAATCGCGGGGTTAACTGCAAACCCAAAGAAATGCACAATAAGACTCACGGAGGCCCAGTACTTAGGTTACTTGATCGGCTACGGGGTTATCAAGCCCCAGGTAAACAAGGTTGATTCCATTCAAAACTGGCCCAAGCCTTTAACTACCAAACAGGTGAGGGCATTCCTTGACATCATTGGGTACTACCGCCGATTTAAACCCAATTTTGCTGGGAAATCAGCACCCCTAACGGACCTGTTAAAAGAGAAGAAGACGGTGATGGTCTTGTGGAATCCTCAAGTGGAGGAAGCATTCCAGTCCCTGAAGTCAGCGTTGTGTGGACAGCCGGTCCTCATCAGCCCCGACTTCAAGAAAACCTTTATTGTGCAAACCGATGCCTCAGAGGTAGGCCTAGGAGTGGTGCTATCACAAGAGGTGAATTGGGATGAGCATCCAGTCACCTACTTGAGCAGGCAACTGACACCGGCAGAGAAAAATTATAGCGTAGTGGAGAAGTAGTACTTGGCGATTAATTGGGCCTTGAAGTCCCTACGCTATTTGCTCGGGCATCAGTTTCGTTTGGTAACGGACCATTCACCCCTCATCTGGATAAGAAACGCAAAAGAGAGGAATACCTGAGTCACCAGATGGTTCCTGTCCCTACAAAACTTCAGTTTCTCAGTGGAACATCAGGTGGGAAATCACAGGGAAATGTGGATGCCCTGTCACGGGCCCCCTGTATGGTGACAAATGTTCAACCCCATAAGTTTGAACAGAGGGGGGTATGTGAGGCAGTGACTGGCGAGGGTCGCTATGAATACCCCAGGATGAGGACGGAGTCCTATTAGACCTGCTGGAGTGCCTTGTGTTCACAGCAGGACGCCTGTGAGTCACAAGGCAGAGATAAAAGTGAGCATGGACCTGGTCAGGTTATTTGGCCAAGGCATTATTCAAGATAACCCGGCATGGGCTTTTATTTATGGAGAGATTTACAGGATGGTAGTGGGGTGGGTCGCTCTACTCCAGGGCCTGGTCTTACAAGTGGCCATGGCCACAAATTCCTGCTTTAAACCCTGTAGTATGGAGTTTTGGGTGTGTCAGTGTGGAGTTAGCATTAAGCAGTGCAGTTGGCTCTGCAAATGCTCAGTCTGGGTGAGGGAACACAGAGCCCAGCAGAGCAAACTCCTGACACCCAGCAGTGTCATATGGTGGTCCCGTCACCCTTGGCAACTGGGCGCATTTACGGACTGTCTTGTTTGGCCTGTTTCACACATCAGGTTTTTGCAATCAGGCGAGTTCCGGCATTTTTTCCGAAAACCGGATCCGGCAAAAAATAAAACCGGATCCGTTTTTTTTACCATTGACTAACATTAGTGCCGGATCGCGCCATTATTCGCCGGATCCGGCGTCTGGTCTCAATCCGGCGTCTGGAAAAAACGTCTCATGTAACGTTTTTGTCTCCGGCGCTTCCGGCTTTTTGTTACAATGAAAGTCTATGAGCGCCGCAATGCGCCGAATGCGGTTTTTGCAGGATCCGGCGTCTGGATCCGTTTTTTTGTCTGGTTTTGGTTTTGTAGCCCAGTCCACAGCCAACCTATATAAACAATGTTTGTGGGACCACCCTCAGCCATAACCATGCAGCCATCGAAGAGAGCAGGAGCAAGATATGGAGCCAGCCGCCGAGGAGCCAGCCGCAGAAGAGGAGGACAGGAGGCCAGACCAGCACCACCATCAACAGCATGACCCCAAGAATCTGTGGCCATGATGCAGCCGGGACCAGATACAAGATGGTAAATATCACAGACAAGCACTTTCAGAAAGTACCATGCAATATCAATATATTCATGGCCCTTTTTTTTCTCTTATTCCACAGCACAAGCCGGCCAACAGCAGCAGCTGAGTCAGCAGGAGCACCTACACCCTCAGGACTACAACAGATGCGGCTGCTGATGGAAAGCATGGGAGCAGAGGCCAGACGGTAAATATCACACACTACCCCTTCCAGCCAGGGCCATGCAATATCACTTGATATTGCATGGGCTTTTTTTCTCTTTATTCCACAGAACAAGCCGGCCGACAACGCCGACACCAGTACCTCCAGCATCAGCCCAAGAAAAGCCTGACAGTGAGCAGGAGACCACTGCAGCAGACTGCAGACGGTACATTTCACACACTACCCCTTCCAGCCAGGGCCGTGCAATATCACTTGATATTGCATAGCCTTTGTTTGTCTTTATTCCACAGCAGAAGACGGCCCTCAACACCAGCAGCACAGGATACGTCTTCTTCTTCTGGGAGCCCTCCGACGCATCGTCAGCGTTTAGAGGTAAGTTTTATATATTAATTGCATTACTTTTTATTTATAACAGGAAATGAACCTGAAGAGGAGCTCCCAGGAGAAGAACGAAGGGGTGGAGAGATACCCGGAGTGGGCTCGCAATTCGTAAGTTTCCTGCATGCATCGCTCAAACACAACATCACACTACACACAACATATAGAAAACAATTTAGTACAGACATCACACTGCACCCAAACACATATGCCTACATCCAAGCACATAATTTTTTTTTCTTTTATAGTCTTCTGGAACTGGTGCTCGGCAAAGAGGTCCTCGCAGTGCCTCCCAGGGTCGTCGGCGTGAGCGACGCGGCGGTCACCATCATGTAAGTATCTTTTTTTTTTTTTTCAATTTTTTTTTCAATTTTTTTTGTTTTATTTTTTATTTACAATTTTTTTTTTCTTGGTAGTTTGGAGACTAATGTATATTTTTTCTCTTTTTCTTTAACAGGCTTCACAGCGTGCTACCGACACGGACGGTGAGGAGGGGGTTCTGAACGTGGACCTCCTCATCGATCTGGTCCGAGAAAGGGAGCCGCTGTGGAACATGGGGGACCGCCGCCATGCTGATGTCATAGAGACCCGTCGGCTCTGGGAGGAAATCTTTTCACAACTCGTGGAAGGCTGGGAGGACCTCGATGCTTGGGCCAAGATTGAACACCGTAAGTATATACAGTTGAGGTTGCTGGATTTAAAGCTGTGTTTCCCAAACTCCAGTCCTCGTGGCCCCCACGGTCATGTTTTCATGATTTCCTTTTGTGCAACACTGGAAATCCTGAAAACATAAAACCTGTGTGGCCTGGGAGGACTGGAGTTTGGGAAACACTGATGTTGTATACTAACCAATGTTTGCTATCTCGTTTCAGGGGAGAGAATTGTGAAGCGGTGGAGGTCTGTGAGGGATCGCTTCAAGAAGAGTTCAACAAAGAGATGGGGGCCCCGAGTGGATCTGGAGGACGCAGGAGCAAATACAAGTACGCAGAAGCCCTGTCGTTCCTCCGGGTAACAATAATCACCAGAAGGTAAATATTACCCACCCCAAGTTTTAAAAAATGCTAACATGTCTAACTAATTTTTTTTTTCAGCAAGGGCCATTCAATAACAGTATATTAATTGTATTTTTTCTCTTTATTCCACAGAACGGTGACCAGCACTCGGGCGCCCGCAGAGTTGGACCCTTCTGGGCGATCCCTCAGGAGACCGGCACCGAGTGACACTTCGACAGCCCCGGCTGATCCGCACCTTCCCAGACACGTGAGCCCTCTGTCCCCTCCACCAGCGCAGCAGCATCGTGGCCGAGTGCATTGCTTGAGGCTGCTGGTCAGGAGATAAATTTCCCCTTACCCCACCCTTCTGCCGCTGCCACCTTTAGTACACCTGTGGCTACTGGGCGGCTGCGGCAGAGGGGTCAGGAAAAGAGCTATGCGCCCGAATTCTTGCATCTTAATGCATCATTTCAGAACTGTCTTAAAGTCTTATCAGAGCAAATGGCTGCAGGCTTTAATCAGCTCAGCTCCAGAATTCTGGAGGTTAAGACACTTCTGCAAACGATGCATTCAGAAGCAAGAAGTTCGCCAAACCACTGTTTTTTCAGGTCTGTAGCTGAGCGCATGGATACGCTATCTCCTAGCCAGCAGATGCATGTAATGCATACCTGCCACGGTGTTCTAGAGCAGGTTACCTCCCAACCTACACCCACCCCAGTCGTTCCTCCCAGACGGCCGCGGCCATCTTCTCAGTCATGAGGCTGAGGCTGAGCTGACAGGGTGTCTGTTTGTGACTAACGACGAGCGAGGAACTGTGAGCTGCGCAGCGCTGCCTGGAGTGGATCGGTGGCCGGTGGTGGTCTGACCGGGCAGAAAAAGGACTCACTCAAGGAGGAGGACAGCCTGGACTCGAGTCTCAGGCGGTGTTTGTGAAGTGAACTTTACCTCAGGACAGGCTCCAAATACAGGTACTACTACTCACTGTGGCAGAGCTTCCGACGGTGGTTGTCTGTGTATCATGAGAATAGTCAGTCCTAATGGTGAGGTCCTATCCTACGTCCTAGGGCTGGGGAGATGTGTGGAGGTCCTGGGGCTGGCCGCTGGGGAGATGTGGGGTCCTGGGGCTGGCCTAGGGAGATGATGTGGGGGGCCCTGGGCTGGGGAGATGCAGTGGTCTTGGCCTAGGGCTGGGGAGATGTGGAGGTGCTGGGGAGATGTGGGGGTTCCTGGGCTGGGGAGATGTGGGGGTCTTGGGGCTGATGAGTGAGATGATGTGGGGGCCCTGGGCTGGGGAGATGCGGTGGTCTTGGCCTGGGGCTGGGGAGATGTGGAGGTCCTTGGGCTGGGGAACGTGGGGGTCTTCTTGGGGCTGGTGAGATGTGGGGGTTCCTGGGCGGGGGAGATGATGTGGGGGTCTTGGGTCTGGTGAGTGAGATGATGTGGGGGGCCCTGGCTGGGGAGATGCGGTGGTCTTGGGGCTGGGGAGATGTGGAGGTGCTGGGGAGATGTGGGGTTCTTGGGGCTGGGGAGATGTGGGGTCCTGGGGCTGGGGAGATGTGGGGGGCTGTGAGCAGGACTGGTTGTATCAGAATAGGCCTTATTGTGAGGTCCTGGGGAGATGTGGGGGTCCATCGGCTGGGGAAATCCGGGACGGGGGAGATATGGGGGTCCCGGGGCTGGGGACATGTGGGGTCCATCATGAGCTGGGTAGATTTGGGGTGCAGGAGAGATATGGGGGTCTTGTGGCTGGGGTGATGTGGGGTCCCTGGGCTGGGTAGATCTGGGGGTCCCTGGGATGGGGAGATGCGGTGGTCTTGGGGCTGGGGAGATGTGGAGATGCTGGGGAGATGTGGGGTTCCTGGGGCTGGGGGGCTTCATTAGGGGGCGATCTACCCGTCTCTGAGTCTCAGACAGCAGAAAAGGACTCAAGGAGGGCTCGAGTCTCACTCTCAGGCGGTGTTTAAGTTTGGACCTGGCTGGGCTTGGCCTTTGCTTTGGGACTGGCTGGGTGAGTACCGAGTACCGACCGTGAGTAAGTAACTAGCTGGGGCGCTTCATTAGGGGGCGATGCTGGGGTGGGATTCTGCCACTTCTCCCCATTTTGATAGAACCGCTTGTTAAAAAAGCAGCCGGTTCCCCGTACTGGAGAGATCCAGAGCCGCCATCCGGTTCAGTGACTAATCTCTCTTTTCATGCTGGCCGCAGTGTTTTTTGTATGCTGCTCAGCTCCTGCCACTGATACACCTGTGGCAGGAGTCTGACCAGGCAGGAGAGGGCATTGCCGGGGAGCTGCCTGTGCCCCACTGACCTGCTCTGTGGTGTGCCATGTGCTATGGGGCGCTGTGCGCGCTGCTGGTGGTGTCGATTGCGCATACACCCTGCACTGTGCTGGCTGCCAGGCGGGACCTGTGCCCCCAAACTTCACCTGAGGCAAGAGTCGACCTCCACGTGGAGTAGCCCCCAACAGCACACTATTGGCTGCACCGCTACTGGTGCTGCTTCCACAGTGGCAACATGATGGTTGCTGTATTACTGCACGGTGGGAGCTCCTGGCTTGCCAGACTCGTGCCTCAGGTGTATCAGTGGCAGGAGTAGCAGACCAAAAACACTGCGGCCAGCATGAGAAGAGAGAGTAGTCACTGAACCGGATGGCGGCTCTGGATCTCCCTGGTATGGGGAACTGGCTGCTTTTTTAACAAGCGGTTCCATCGAAATGGGGAGAACCGGCAGAATCCCACCCCTGGTTCAGTGCATTAAAACCCACCTGTTCCAGTTGATTTGTTCTTTTGTTTTGTACATGATTTTCATAGCTGTAACTTTGCATTCAAGTGTCTATGGTGTACTTACACCTTCTTATTTGTTTTTAACACTAGCATTTGATGACGTTGGCCTCCTGACGAAGGGACGAAACGCGCTTTGGGAGACGCGCCACCACACTCTAATCTGCATACTCATGTAAGTGTTTTACATATTATACTTTCACTTGCCCATGATTATAGCTACACTCTGTAGGAGTAACTAGGATATTGTGTGGGCTGTAATCAGGGCCGGCGTCAGCACCCGGCCTACCCGGGAAAGTGCCGGGGCCCTGAGCAGGCAGGGGAGGCCACTCGCCGTCGGATATCCCGGCGCCCTTTAGCGGATGAGAGTGGTACCAGCGCCGCCACTGGGCCCCCCCGCTTGCTCAGGGCCCCGGCAGCAGCCACCACAATATTTACCTCTCTCCGTGCCTCCGCAGCTCCGGGCTCCAGGGGGCGCCTGCAGGGCGCACGCGTTTCCTCTCACAGCAGCGCCACTGGATGACGTTCATATTCAGTGGCCGGCTGTGGCAGAGAGTAAGTGCTGGCGCTGGACAGGTGAGATGTGAGGTGTGTGTGTCTGTGTCTGCCTGCGTGTGTGTATGTAGTGCGGTGCTTTGTGTATGTGAGTGAGTGCTGCAGTGCTGTTGTGTGTGGTGCTGTACGTGTGATGGTGGTGGGCGGAGGCAGTGATGGTGGTGATGGGGAGTCTTTCCTGAGCCGTAACAGTGCAGAACACAGCACAGTGCAGAGGAGAGCTCCATATTTTTTCTGGAGCATTATATGGGGACCAGTATCCTGTATGGAGCATTATTTGGGGTCCAATATTCTTTATGGAGCATTATATTTGGCCCATAATACTGTATGGAGGACTATGTGGTGCCCATAAAATTGTATGGCGGTTTCTGAGCTATTGTAGAATTTACAATAGATATCACTCATGTAATGGAAGAAGTGAAATGTTTGGCATTGTACTATACCCATTTTTCTCTGCAGTATCTGTGCATCATGAATCGTGGTCTGTGTTACCGGGACCCATAAAAACCTGGAGCCGGCCCTGGCTGTAATATTAGGTGTCAAGTCTGCACTTTTGTTCATGAGCTGTATTGATGCCAGTGTGGGTTTTGTGGTCCCTATTTTTGGATGGCAGTTTCCTAGAAATGACAATGTGATAATATTATTGTATTAAATACTGAATACATTTTAGATGTTCTAATAAAGTTGTTTTCGATTCGCACTGTATACTGATTTGTTCTTTTGTGGTGTACATGATTTTCATAGCTGTACCTGTGCATTAAAGTGTATATGGTGTACTTACACTTTGTTATTTGTTTTTTAACAGCATTTGATGACGTGGCTGCAGTGACAAGACACTGTCTTTTGTGAATACAGTCTCAACTCAAGGTTTGACCAAGCCATTTATGTAAAAGAAAATGAAGAGACAATCTACAATATTGAATTTTTATACTCTGGAAGCAAGAAACACAAAGCAAAAGAATTAGACACTTGTGTCTTAGATATTAATAGCAATGTAGTCAATCCGGTTGTACCTGATAGTGGCGCAGAGGTTGTACCTGATAGTGGCACAGAGGTTGTACCTGACAGTGGCGCAGAGGTTGTACCTGACAGTGGCGCAGAGGTTGTACCTGATAGTGGCACAGAGGTTGTACCTGACAGTGGCGCAGAGGTTGTACCTGATAGTGGCACAGAGGTTGTACCTGACAGTGGCGCAGAGGTTGTACCTGACAGTGGCGCAGAGGTTGTACCTGATAGTGGCACAGAGGTTGTACCTGACAGTGGCGCAGAGGTTGTACCTGATAGTGGCACAGAGATTGTACCTGACAGTGGCGCAGAGGTTGTACCTGACAGTGGCGCACAGCTTGTACCTGAACCTTTACTTCCTGACCCACTATCATGTACAACTGTTGCACAGCACGGCACAAGCAGTTCGACTTTAATGTCATGTTGGTCCAAAAAGCAGGTGGACTATTTATTGAATTTGTACCCATGGCTTAAAGTAAAGAATAATAAATTGGGTTGCAATGTGTGCTCTACAGTAGGAAGAACAGTAGGAGTGCCAAATTCAAAATCTTGTCACCTTTCTGAGGAATGGAGGAACTTTTTAGTGAAACCATCTGGTACCCTTAAATACATTCAGCAAGCTTCTCTTCGCAAAAAAATAAGAGAGCATGCAATGTCTAGATCTCATGATAAAGCTGAGAACCTTTTTACAGCCTCAAAGGGTAGTACACTAACAAAGGCTTTTGACAGGGTCAATGAAAAAGCATTGGCTTCAACAATACATGTTTTTAATATTGTGCATAGTCTAGCTTTACGAAATCGGCCCTTGGCGGACATAGAGGCAGAAATTGAACTGAATGAAACAAATGACGTTGATCTGGGAGTAGGTCTTCATTCAAGGAAAACTGCCATGACAATCATTCAACATATATCCTCAAAAATTAGAAAAGATTTGTTTTCTAAAATTGTTAGTTGTAAAGCTAAGTTGTGTCTTATAATTGATGAATCATCAACTGTATCTCAGAAGAGTGTCCTGGTTATCTATGTACTTTGTAATGTAGCCACTTGTCCAGACCCTGTCAATGTGTTTGTTGATCTGAAGGAGCTTGAGTCTACTACTGCTGAGGCCATAACCAATGCTCTCTGTTCATGCTTGTGTGAAAATGGTTTTAACAAACAGTATTTAATGGAACATTTGATCGGATTTTGTTCTGATGGAGCTAGTGCCATGCTGGGTTGCAAGTCTGGGGTGGCTGCCAGAGTTCTAAAAGAATATCCAAAAATTGTCATATAGCACTGTTTAAGCCACAGAGTTCAACTTGCTCTTGATGATGCAATCAGTTCCATATCTCAAGTGAATCACTTTAACATTTTCCTTGAAAAAAATATATAATATTTACCATGTATCCAACAAAAATCAGTTACAACTTCATAAAATAGCAGCTGATCTAGAGTTGGAAATAGTCAAGATTGGTAGAATTCTGGGTCCTCGGTGGGTAGCTAGTAGTGCTTGACCTGCAAAAGCTGTGTGGAGAGCGTATCCAGCTCTGTATAAGCACTTTTCAAATAACAAATCTTTCTTGGGGCTAAAAAAAAATGGAAAATTTGTGTTTCTTAAAAGATTTGGCTTTAATGATAGAAATTCTGGAGGAGCTTTCTCTTCTATCCCTTGCTTTACAACAACGGGAGATATCACTTGTAAGGGCTGACCATCTTCTTTGTAGATAGATGCATTAGGGCGCTTAAAAACTTGAAGGAATGTCCAGCCCACCATGAGACACAGGTCGCTACAATGATTAATGCAGAGCCATTTAAAGATATTCCGTTTACAGTGATTGAAAAAAATACTGGGTTTTCACGCTCACAATTAATCCAAAGTGTCATTGACAATATGAAAAGTAGGTTGCTTTCCACTGCTAATACAAGACAGATGGACAGTGGTACACGTGAACAAAATGTAAACCACTACAAATATTTATTGTCCCTCTTCTCGTTATTGGAACCAAGTTCATGGCCTTCTGAGCTCATACTATCTCCATGGGCCGAAGGAGAAGCCAAGTTACAAAATTTAAGTGACATCCTCAAATTCCCGATCAAAATCAATGATTTTCGTGACTACATAGACAACCGATGTCTTGCAACTTGTAGTCTTCCACCCTCCATTCAAGAAGCAAAGAAAATTATTTGTGTAATAGCAGTCAGTAGTGCTGAAGCTGAAAGAGGATTCATCATCATGAATAATATTGCTACACATGAAAGAAGCAGCCTTAAGGCACTGTCACACTTAGCAATCGCACCAGCGATCATGACAACGACTCAACCTGACGAGATCGCTAGTGCGATCGCTATGTGATCGCTAATTAGATTCCAAACACATCTCATTAGCGATCTCTATAACGACCTCTGCTGTCGTTGGGAAAACCTAGTCCCGCCTGCGACGCTGGTAAAGTCGTTCATAAAGGTTGTCACACTCAACGATTCAGGCTCACCAGCGGGACACCAACGACCAAAAAACGGCTCAGAACGTTCATAAGCGATCAGTGACATCTCAGCAGGGGCCACATCGCCGCTACATGTCACACACAGCTAAGTTGCTAACGAGATCGCTACTGCGTCATGAAATCGGTGACTCACTAGCGATCTCGCTTAGCAATCTCGCTTAGTGTGACAGTACCTTTACTGTTTCTAATATTTCACACCTTATGACAATCAAAATTCTTGGCAAACCTCTTTCTGACTGGGGTCCAGAAAAATATGTGAAGTCTTGGTTAAGGAAAAATCATCACACTGCCACAGACCGTAGAGTGAAAAAAAAAACCCCACAACATTATGATGAAAATTTTGTTGCCATTTGGTCTCTGTTTTAAAGGGAATCTAAACAGAAGGGATCACCATAGAATAGTGTTGTATAAAAAGTCTTAATTTATTGAACACACACCTTAGACAAACACTTGAAGCATAAAAACACTTAAAATTCAAGTCAAGAACATGATCAAGACAAGAAATGGGTCATATACCAGATTTACATAGTAACAGAGTTATAAAGGTTCTGAGCTAAATTTACTCTCTAAGTTTATTTTGTATTTGTCTTTGTCTGTGATAGGAGATAATCGGTATTGCTTTCATTGCTCATATGTTCTCCTGGATGGTAACACATCCAAATGCTCGGAGTTAAATCACTCTATAAGTACATTTTATATTTGTCTTTACCCTAATAGATTTTTGCCATCCTAGGTGTTTTCTGGGCATGCTCTAATTGCATAGTAAGGTGTGATTGATTGCCTATAAGGTCATCAACGGTATCTCAGAAGAGTGTTCTGGTTATCTATGTACGTTGTAATCTAGCCACTTGTCCAGACCCTGTCAATGTGTTTGTTGATCTGAAGGAGCTTGAGTCTACTACCACTGAGGCCATAACCAATGCTCTCTGTTCATGCTTGTGTGAAAATGGTTTTAACAAAGAGTATTTAATAGAACATTTGATCGGATTTTGTTCTGATGGAGCTAGTGCCATGCTGGGTTGCAAGTCTGGGGTGGCTGCCAGAGTTCTAAAAGAATATCCAAAAATTGTCATATGGCACTGTTTAAGCCACAGAGTTCAACTTGCTCTTGATGATGCAACCAGTTCCATATCTCAACTTCTCAAGTGAATCACTTTAAAATTTTCCTTGAAAAAATATATAATATTTACCATGTATCCAACAAAAATCAGTTACAACTTCATAAAATAGCAGCTGATCTAAAGTTGGAAATAGTCAAGATTGGTAGAATTCTGGGTCCTCGGTGGGTAGCTAGTAGTGCTTGACCTGCAAAAGCTGTGTGGAGAGCGTATCCACCTTATAGGCAATCAATCACACCTTACTATGCAATTAGAGCATGCCCAGAAAACACCTAGGATTGCAAAAATCTATTAGAGTAAAGACAAATATAAAATGTACTTATAGAGTGATTTAACTCCGAGCATTTGGATGTGTTACCATCCAGGAGAACATATGAGCAATGAAAGCAATACCGATTATCTCCTATCACAGACAAAGACAAATACAAAATAAACTTAGAGAGTGATTTAGCTCAGAACCTTTATAACTCTGTTACTATGTAAATCTTGTATATGACCCATTTCTTGTCTTGATCATGTTCTTGACTTGAATTTTAAGTGTTTTTATGCTTCAAGTGTTTGTCTAAAGTGTGTGTTCAATAAATTAAGACTTTTTATACAACACTATTCTATGGTGATCCCCTCTATTTAGTGCCTACGCTTTTTTCTTTTTCTTGTGACTGTTTACATTGAAGTAAGCACTAGGTGATCCCAAACCTGTTGTGATTAAGGATGGTGCCCGTTTACTATTTTGCTTTTTGCGAAGTATTATTACTCTGTGGATTATACTTGTGTTTGTCATATTTTCATGAACCATTCTTTTTCTGGTGTTCTAGTTATAGAAATACGATACGACAATTTAACTCTGCAATTAAAATCATCATTGTTTGACATAGATGGGACTGTCACTTGAGTAACACCAGTTTGCAGGAAGGGTATGGTGATTTTTACTTTTAATTACCATTAGGACGCAAACAGACTGTCGTATGAATCAGAATGTAGTGCACAGCCTGGCCAGCCGGTCAGTCAAGTGAGACAGCTGCATAGAAATATATATATAGAAATATATGCAGCTGTCACACTCGGGTCAGGAGAGTCGCTGGCCAGAATGTGCACTGTTCTGATCTCATTCCAATTTATTGTTTTTAAACTGACTGCGCCCCTACTTGTATATGTTTGAGGAAAAGGAGTGTGTGAATGGGTGTGGCTTAAAAATGGGTGTGGTTTTCCGACGCACAAACACAACCTGTTGTTAAAAATTTGAATCCCACCCCTGCCTGCCCCATACCAACAACCTGCCCAATACCAGTTGCCAACCACATCTGCTTTTGTACTACCTGCCCAATCCTCTCTCCACCACCTACCTGTTCTGCCTCCCACCTCTCCACCCGTTCCATTTCTTTTTCCACCCCTTCACCTCTTTTACCTGATCCTTCCCCAACACCATCCCAGTCCGCTCTCCACACTCCCACTGTCGAAGAGTCCCACAGCCCCTCCAGTAGTATCTCCACCCCACAGTACACAAAGCTGTGATTTTGTTTGTAACAAAAAAATTTTATTCAAAAAAAAAAATTCACATTGAAAAAAATAAAGCTTTTTCACATTGAAAACAAAGAAGTTAAACATTTTTGACATTGCTAAAAATTTTCAAAAAATAAAAGTTTATTTGGTTGATTAAAATGGTTGTCTGTCATTTATTTCTAAGGTAAAATAAGGCTATGTGCACACGTTGCGGATTCTGCTGCGGATCCGCAGCAGAATTGCAAGTGATGTACAGTTGCATTAGAGTCAATGGTAAACAAAACACGCAGTGCACATGCTGCTGATTTTTCCGCGCGGAATTGGGTGCGGATTTAAATCCGCAGCATGTCACTTCTTTTGTGCAGTTCCGCAGCGTTGTCAGACCTGCTCTAAATAGAAATCCGCAGGTCTGAAAACGCAGGGGAAATCTGCACAAAAACCGCGGCAAATCCGCATCAAATCCGCAGTAAATCAGCAGTAAATCCGCAAGTAAAACCCAGGTCATTTTACCTGCAGATTTACCAAAATCTGTGTGGAAAATTCCGCAGCACAATCCGCACCATCTGCACTTAGCCTAAAGGTAAAATTTATTGGGGATACAAAAGCAGGCACAAAACTTTGGGTAAAAGGTAAAATAATTTTACCTTTTGTCCAAAGTTGTGTCCCTGGTTGTGTATTAGCAAAATATTTCACCTTTTAAACAAAGTTCTGTACCTTGTTGGGGATTACCTAACAATGTACAGAACTTTGGTTAAAAGGTGAAATACTTTGCTAATACACAACCAGGGACACAACATTGGACAAAAGGTAACATACTGTACATAATACACAACAAGGTAGACAACTTTGGTTGGCAAGGTATACTGTGGGTACACAAGTTACAAAGGTCACAGAGAAGTTTATATAAACTCTGTTATCCTGCCAGTCTAGTCTTCCTTCAGGGGACATAAAGTATTGGGCAAATTTGTCCCTCATTCGGGAAACAGTCACAGAAGTTCTATTGGTAACGTTCTGGTAATCATTCAAGGTGGTTTCTTCACAGTGTTCCTCAATGGAAATCTGTTCCTTGCTGATGACAAAATTGTGTAGAACCACACAAGCTTTGATAACCTCGTCCACAGTTTCAGTTTTTAGGTTGATAGCGGTCAATAGAACACGCCATTTGGCTGTCAGAATCCCAAAAGCGCACTCCACCATTCTTCTGGCTCTTGTGAGGCAGTAATTAAAAATTCTTTTAGTATGTGTCAATCCTCTGCTGGAGTATGGTTTTAGCAGGTGTTCTGACAGCTGGAAGGCTTCATCCCCTACACAAACAAAAGGCATTGGTGGGCCAGAAGTTTGAGGCAGCGGTCTAGGGGGTGTGAAATGGAAGGTGTTTCCATACAGCTGACGGCCCATTGCTGACAGTTTGAAAACTTGAGAGTCATTGGAGCGGCCATAGGCACCAATATCTACGGCAATAAATTTGTATTCTGCATCAGCTATGGCCATGAGGACAATGGAGAAATATTTCTTGTAATTAAAATATTCGGATCCAGATCCTGCTGGCTTGACAATCTGGATGTTTCCCGTTCACAGCGCCCAGGCAATTAGGAAGCTGACATATTTGAAGAAACTTTTCTGCAATTGCAATCCAACTGTCTGTTGTGGGCTCTGGTAGAAATTCCGCAACTAGAGAGTTCCACAATTCACGGCATGTGTGCTTCACAATTCCAGAGATGGTGGAAATCCCAAGTCTGTATTGAAAATGCAGTGAGGAAAGAGATTCTCCAGTTGCCAGGAATCTGTGAATAAAAAAAAAAGAGTTTCAAATCACAGCATTACATACCAGACATCAGCTATAACAATTGGAGATACTATAAAAATAAATATTTTTTATAGTATCTCCAATTGTTAAAGCTGAGTCAGATGGCCGTATACAAACTACCAGCAACAACATTCCAGGACAAGTGTGCTCTGAAGCAAGCAGATCCAATAAATATGGCTTACCAAAGAGTCACCATCAGACGCTCCGCCGGTGAAATGGAGAAGCGGCAATAGGTGTCCAATCTTCTTATGAGGTCTCCAACACGCTCCACCAACAAATCAAAGTTCTCCATTTTCATGCGAAGATATGCAAAAAATTTCTGAGGGTTTCCTCGTAGCTCTATGTAGAGTGTAGAAAACACCCCACGCGTCATTCTCTGGGCTGTGATGGGGTGGATCCAGAAAGGGTGTCGTCGTCGCTGCAGTCTCTTTCTCTCCTTTTCCAGAACAATCACTTTCAGACAATTCGCCTCCACGGTGAAATCCACCAAATTCTTCAGAATGTTTCCTATCACAACGTCCATCTTCAGCAGCCACTTGCTCTTCTCTCCAACCGGCACTTGTTCCTATGCAGCAAGATGGGCTATAGGAACAGTGTATATATAGGTTTTCAGTAGCCAATCATGTTTGGAACCCCAAAAATGGCGTTTTTAAAAACCGGATCCGGCGTAATCCGTCGAAAAACGGATAAAAAAACGGATACACCGGATGAGACGGATCCGGTTTTCGGCCGGATCCGTTCGACTAATCCAGCAGAAAACCGGATCCGTTGTATCCGGTTTTACATTTCAAAAACCGGATCCGGCTATCAGGCGAGACGCCGCATCACGCCTGACGCCGAAAGCCTGATGTGTGAAAGAGGCCTTACACTGGCAATAAGAATATGGGAGCCACAAATAACAGCAATAGCACCATCACTGACACCAGCTGTCTGGACATTATAATTACTACCAAACGCAGGTAACGATTGTCTTAATTTACATCTGATAAGTGAATTAATCGGAAGGAAGCTGAGGCCATTATGGATTATTTGTGTCAGTCTGTGACACATTTGGTTTGATTGTGCTGCACATTCCTCTGTCACCATTACAATTAATCTTTTTAATTTCTGACTTTCAGATCCGTGACTGAAATATCTGATATGTCTCCTATTCAAGGTCAGGATAGGCAAACAATGGAATCCAGGATTTTGAGCAACATCACAATGACTTTAGCACCCCTAATTTGCAACATTGCAAAGCAATTCAATGCTGCAATTATAGGAGCATGTGTACCAGCAGAGAAATTGGCGCTTCTGTTACCTTGAGCTCCAACATTGGCAGGTGATGAAATGCACATCGCTTACAGCTGCCCTTTAAATAGGCTACCAAATTTGTTACTAGGGACAATTGTGGCATCAATTATGTCATCCACCTCAGAATTACATTTAGGGATGAGCAGACTGTGAGGGATCTCTCAGGGGAAGAAGGTGTCGACGTCGCTCACCTCGGAGGAAGGAAAAGAAGAACCCTGTAGGGATCGGCTCTCTGACACCACCACTTGTCCCAGGTCTGTCAAGGAACTGCACCAAGGGCAAATAGTTACCGGAAAGGCTTCCCTTATAGGTACGAGTTATTGAGGCGCTCCCAGTGAGGAGGGATATATATCACCAGTCCAGGCTGGGGGTATATATATAAACCTCCCCGCAGAGTTCCTCACTAACCAGTACGGTATGCTGCCACCAGTTCCTCGTTCGAAATAAGCCCTGTCCGACAAACAAAGCAGTAGTGTTTTTTTTTTGCATTACTTCACTGGGTGGGTGAGGATAATTGAGCCAGAAATTGAACTCTGAATTTTACGTCAGTCGTGGTTTGTTCTCTATGGTAGCCACAGAAGGGAACATACAAAGCTGATTGGGAAGACAACAACACCAAAATGGATAGTTGCGCTCAGTAGACAAATCAATGGTGCAACCTGTTCAAGCGCACAGGTGTCCCGGACGTAAGAGGGCCATTACCTCCACCAAAGCAGGTGGAATTATGAATTATAATGAGCTACTGGCCTGCAAAGGGCCCATATATTGTTCTTGAACAGAGAACTCTTCTGTCCACGTCTGCCATTGTTTATAAAACGCCTAGTTCAACCAGGAAGTTTCAGTGAAGTTGGTGAATTCTATTTCCAAAACATTCACTTATCTCAAGTACTGACTTTATTTTGGCCTGTATGAGGCTGCACACCATTGTGGGGTCATCTTCTACCTCCCTGACCCCACTATAACTATGGCAGGATGCGATTGTAGCGATGCGATTAGCCAGCCAATCAAAATCTTAAACTTTATTATTTATGCTCCAAAATACACAGTATCATTCAAATGAATATTCAGAACCAAGTGTTGACTGTTAAATTTCTTCCAAGGTTTAACATAAAATGCATTTGTGATTTTTGCCTTTTTTTCATCAAACCATCTCATGAAGACTTTTGGGCGATAATTCCATGGTAGGATCCAAGGCAGCGCATGGCATTCAGGGAGACGGAGCGCAATTGATTGGGGACTTGCTAAGTGTCACAGATGATTATACTTCTAAGCAAGTTTGAAAATTGAGAGAAATGTAAATGATTGATCTCAGCAAATGACAGCCAATAAAACTCAGAATCTAATCATGCGGCACTTCTAAACTGAAGTCTGCTTTTAAAAGGGATACAAGAGCATTTTTGATTGTACGGCACATATGATTTCAAGCTCATTTTCTTCTTGCACACCAAGACTATTATTATAAGCCAGAAGTGGGCATTGTGTGCATAGGGCAAGAGCAGATTGTATACGCTATGTATATGCGCTGCCAGTGGTGGACAAAAATAGAAGAAGCCCCTGTGCAAGAACAATATATGGGTCCTTGGCAGTCTAACAGCTCCTCATAATGCAGAATTCCATCTCGTTTGAAGGTAGAAGTTGCCCTTCTTGCATCTTTGGCCCCGATGCAGCTGGAAACATTGCACCAATCATATGTTCACTCCATGTTTGCAGCCATCTGCATCCTATTCTAGAAGAAATTCCCAAGAACGCTTGCAGGAAGACTGGATGCTCCTCAAACCCAAACCCAATGATTTCCAGCTTAAAAATCAGGATCTATAAGAAACAGGACTGTTTATATACAAGGGTCTTTCATGACTTAAAGGGGTTGTTCACCCAGCTTAATCAGTTTAGGAGCCTAATTAAAGTAAAAGAAACAGTGTATACTCACCTTCTCCAGTGGTGTTCCAGCGATGTTGACGCCGCCATATTTGGAGAGCGATGTGACTTGTTCTGTCACATGTTGGCTGCATCCAATAAGTTCGTCATATGCAGCCTTCTTACTATTTTGTCAGTTTGGGAGTCCATGCTGAAGGAATATTGATGCATGTGGCAAGAGTCAGGTCACTATACGGGAACAGTGGTGATGACGTTGATGGAACAGGGCCACTGCAGAAGTTGAGCATATACTGTTTTTATTTTATTTCGGGTCCTAAATTTATTAAGCTGCAGCTGTCCATTGGTGGACATCCCTTATTAATGATCCCTGTAATCTATAATAACAAGAGATGAGCGACTTTTTGCTCCGGGAGCGTCTAGTCGAGTTTCGGACCACCCGACTTTCGCAAAAGTCAAGTCGAACGAAGTCGGCCGACTAACGGAAAAGGTTGAGTCGGAGTCCAAAATCCGACCCCAATGCAAGTCAATGAGGAATAAAAGTCGGCAGTGAGTGGAGGACAGTAATCACACCTACAGTGCCCATTTCAATGGCAACGACATCATTTCTTATTACTTAAGCTTGTCAACCTTAATTAACTTTATAATAATAGTAACGCATTGAAAACTGGGTATTATTTGGCTAAAGTTGTGGGGGGGTGGGGCTGGCTCCAGGTTTTATGGGCCCCGGGCAAAAGAGTCTCAGTGGGCCCCTTTAACACATACCACAATTCATGATGCTCCGATAAGGCAGAGAAATATAGGTATAGTCCAATGCGAAATACTTCACTTCTTACATTATATGAGTGATATCTATTGTAAATTCTACAATAGCTCAAAAAACGGACAGTATAGACCTCCATACAGTATTATGGCCTCCACATAGTGCGCCATACAGAATAATGAGCCCCATATATTGCTCCATACATAATTGGTCCCATATAATGTTCCTTACAGTATATGATGAGCGCCACATAATGCTCCAGTATATGATGAGCCCCATGGATGATGCTCCAGTGTATGATGTACCTATATAATGCTCCATATATAATGGGCTCCATATGATGCTCCAGTATATGATGGGCCCCATGGATGATGCTACAGTGTATGATGGGCCTATAATATAATGCTTCCTATATAATGGGCTCCATATGATGCTCCAGTATATGATGGCCCCATGGATGATGCTCCAGTGTATGATGGGCCTATAAAATGCTCCATATATAATGGGCTCCATATGATGATCCAGTATATGATGGGCCCTATGGATGATGCTCCAGTGTATGATGGGCCTATGTAATGCTCCCTATATAATGGGCCCCATATAATGCTCCAGTGTATATTGGGCCCCGTATATGATGCTTCAGTGTATCATGGGCCCCATATATAATTCTCTAGTGTATATTGCTCCAAACATTAAAAAAAATTAAATACCTCTCCTCGCTGGGCACTGCTCCACTCTGGACTCCACAGCGTCGCCATCTTCCAGTTCTCTGCACTGTGACTGTTCAGGCAGAGGGTGCACAGACGTGACGTCATCGTGCTCTCTGACCTGAATGTCACTGTCAGGAAGCATCACAGCGGTGGAGCAGGGAGAGGTAAGTATTGCAAGTGCTGGGGCCCTGAGCAAGCAGGGGGGGCCCACTTGTGGGCCACGGCACTGGCACAGGGCCCCTCATAGTACACCAGTGTCTCTGACGGCGAGTGGACCCCCCCACCGTCAGAGACACCGGCGTACTATGATGGGCCCTGTGCCAGTGCCGTAGCCTATGAGTGGGCCCCCCACCTGCTCAGGGCCCCGGCACTTGCCCGGGTGCGCCATGTGCTGACGCCGGCCCTGGTGGGGGTACAGCCCAGTTAGGGAGGTGGAAAAACTGGCATATGTTGAGGTGCAGGCTGGACATTCAGCAGCTGCAAATGGAGGAATTGGAGAAGTCAGAGGAAGAGGAGGACAAAGCGAGCCATATTACTGGCAACCTATGTGTCATCAGGGGAAGGTGATACAAAATCCTTTGAAACCCAGGCATGGTTCATTTTAACCCCTCTCTGCCATCGAACGTACTATCCCGTCCATGAAACTCGTGCCAATCTGCCCATGGACGGGATAGTACATCCAAGGCGATCAGCTGCGCTCTCGGGGGAGCGCAGCTGATCACAGCTGGGTGTCAGCTGATTATCACAGCTGACACCCGGCACATTAACCCCTGGCACACCGCAATCAGACATGATCGCGGTGTACGGGGGGCACAGGGGAGCATCGCCCTGAGACCCTCAGAACAGCGCGATGTGATCACGCTGTTCTGAAGGCCTCTTCCCTGCAGGACCCCGGATCCAAGATGGCCGCCGGGTCCTGCAGGGAGGCGGCTTCCCAGCGCCTGCTGAAAGCAGGCGCTGAGGAAGTCTGCAGCACTGCCTGTGAGATCGCTGGCCTCACAGTGTGCTGTGCACACTGTGAGACCAGCGATCTGACCCTATATAGTAATGTCCCACCCTGGGACAAAGTAAAAAAGTAAAAAAATCAAAAATAAACGTGTAAAAAAAATTCCAAAATAAAATAAAAAAAAAATTCCCCAATAAATTAATTTCTTCCTGTAAATAAAATAAACAAAACCATAAAAGTACACATATTTGGTATTGCCGCGTCCGTAACAACCCCCCTATAAAAATGTCCTACTAATTAACCCCTTTAGTGAACCCCTTTAAAAAAAAAGCATACTGCCGAACAAAAAGTGGAATAACACGCGATCAAAAAGAACGATATAAATAATCATGGTACTGCTGAAAACGTCATCTTGTCCTGCAAAAAAAGAGGCGCAATACAGCATCAATAAAAAAGTTATAGCTCGCAGAATAAAGCGATGCAAAAATAATTTTTTTTATATAAAATTGTTTTTATTGTATAAAAGCGCCAAAACATAAAAAAATGATATAAATGAGGTATCGCCGTAATCGAGCTGACCTGAAGAATAAAACTGCTTTATCAATTTTACCACACGCGGAACATTATAAACGCCCCCCCAAAAAAAATTCATGAATTGCTGATTTTTGTTCATTCTAACCTCCCAAAAATCAAAACAAAAGCGATCAAAAAATGTCACGTGCTCAAAAATGGTACCAATAAAAACGTCAACTCGTACCGCAAAAAATAAGACCTCACATGACTCTGTGGGCCAAAATATGCAAAAATTATAGCTCTCAATATGTGGTGATGCAAAAAACTATTTTTTGCAATAAAAAGCGTCTTTTAGCATGACAGCTGCCAATCATAAAAACCCGCTATAAATAGTAAATCAAACCCCCCTTTGTCACCTCTTTAGTTAGGGAAAAATAATAAAATTTAAAAAATGTATTTATTTCCATTTTCCCGTTAGGGTTGTGGCTAAAGTTAGGGTTAGGATTGAGGCTAAAGTTAGGATTAGGGTTAGGGATGGGATTAGGGTTAGGGGTCTGTTAGGGTTAGGTTTGTGGTTAGGGTTATGGTTAGGGTTGGGACTAGGGATAGGGGTGTGTTTGGGTTAGGGTTGGAGTTAGAAATGGGGGGTTTCCGCTGTTTAGGCACATCAGGGGCTCTCCAAATGTGACATGGCGTCTGATCTCAATTCCAGCCAATTCTGCATTGAAAAAGTCAAACGGTGCTCCTTCAATTCTGAGCTCTGCCATGCGCCCAAACAGTAGTTTACCCCCACATATGGGTATCAGCGTACTCAGGACAGATTGCACAATAACTCTTGGGGTCGAATTTCTTCTGTTACCCTTGGGCACATAAAAAATTGGGGGCGAAAATATCATTTTTGTAAAAAAAAATTATTTTTTTGCTTATACGGCTGTACGTTATAAACTTCTGTGAAGCACTTGTGGCTTCATAGCGCTCACCACACATCTAGATAAGTTCCTTGTGGGGTCTATTTTCCAAAATGTGGTCACTTGTGAGGGGATTCCACTGTTTAGGCACATCAGGGGCTCTCCAAATGCGACATGACGCCATCAGACCATTCCATCAAAGTCTGCATTACTAAACGTCACTACATCTATTCCGAGCCCTGACGTGCGCACACACAGTAGTTTTCTCCCACATATAGGGTATCAGCGTACTCAGGACAAATTGGACAACAACTTTTGGGGTCCAATTTCTCCTGTTACCCTTGTGAAAATAAAATATTGGGGGCGAAAAAAATCATTTTTGTAAATAAAAAAAAAATGGATTTTTAATTTTACGGCTGTACGTTATAAACTTCTGTGAAGCACTTCGGGGTTCAAAGTGCTCACCACACATCTAGATAAGTTCAATGGGGGGTCTATTTTCCAAAATGGGGTCACTTGTGGGGGATTTCCACTGTTTAGGCGCATCAGGGGCTCTCCAAATGCGACATGACGCACCCAGACCATTCCATCAAAGTCTGCAATCTAAAACGTCACTACTTCTCTTCCGAGCCCTGACGTGTGCCCATACAGTAGTTTTCTCCCACATATTGGGTATCAGCGTACTCAGGACAAATTGGACAACAACTTTTGGGGTCAAGTTTCTCCTGTCACCCTTGGGAAAATAAAAAGTTGTGGACTAAAAGATCAAGTTTGTGGAAAATATATGATTTTTTTATTTTCATGCTCGGGCGTTATAAACTTTAGTGAAACATCTGGGGGTTCAAAGTTCTCACCACACATCTAGATAAGTTCCTTGAGGGGTCTAGTTTGTCAGGGGTTTCCACTGTTTAGGCAGATCAGGAGCTCTCCAAACACAACATGGCGTCCAGCCAATTCTGCGTTGAAAAAGTCAAACGGCGCTCCTTTCCTTCCAAGCTCTGCCATGCACTCAAAAAGTGGTTTACCCCCACATATGGGGTATCAGCATACTCAGGACAAATTGCACAATAACTTTTGGAGTCTTGTTACCCTTGGGAAAATAAAAATTGGGGTGAAAAGATTATTTTTGTGGAAAAAATATGATTTTTTAATTTTACGGCTCTACGTTATAAACTTGTGTGATGCTCTTGGGGTTTTAAATTGCTCACCACAGATCTAGATAAGTTCCTTATTGGGTCTAGTTTCCAAAATGGGGTCACTTGTGGGGGGCTTCCACTGTTTAGGCACATCAGGGGCTCTCCAAATGCATCATGGCGTCCAATCTCAATTCCAGCCAATTTTGGTTGGAAAAAGTCAAATGGTGCTCCTTCCATTTCGAGCTCTGCCGTGCGCCAAAACAGTGGTTCCCCCCCACATATGGGGTATCAGCGTACTCAAGACAAATTGAAAAACAACTTTTGTGGTCCAATTTCTCCTGTTACCCTTGGGAAAATAAAAAATTGGTGACTAATAGATAATTTTTGTGGGAAAAAAATAGGATTTTTTATTTTCATGTCCGGGCATTATAAACTTGTGTGAAGCACTTGGGGGTTCAAAGTGCTCACCACAGATCTAGATAAGTCCCTTAGGGGGTCTAGTTTCCAAAATGGGTCACTTGTGGGGGGTTTCCACTGTTTAGGCTTATCTGGGGCACTGCAAACGGAACATGATCCCCATCAACGTCTGCATTCCAAAACGTTATTACTTCCTTTCCAAGCCCTGCCGTGCGCCCAAACAGGTTCCCCCCCACATATGGGGTATCAGTGTACTCAGGACAAATTGGACAACAACTTTTGAGGTCCAATTTCCTTGGGAAAAATCAAAAATTTGGGACTAAAAAATCATTTTTGTGGAAAATTGTTTTTTGTTTTTTTTTCACACCCAGGCATTATAAACTTTTGTGAAACACTTGGGGGTTCAAAGTGCTCACAACAAATCTAGCTAAGTTCCATAGGGGGTCTAGTTTCCAAAATAGTGTCACTTGTGGGGGGTTTCCACTGTTTAGGCGCATCAGAGACTCTCCAAATGTGACATGGCAATCTCAATTCCAGGCAATTTTGGTTTGAAAAAGTCAAACGGTGCTCCTTCCCTTACGAGCTCTGCCGTGTGCCCAAACAGTGGTTTTCCCCCACATATGGGGTATTGGTGTACTCAGAAGAAATTGTAAAACAACTTTATCTGTCCATTTTCTCCTTTTACCCTTGTGAAAATAAAAAAAAAAGTTTGTAAAAGATCATTTTTGTGACTAAAATGTTAAATATTCATTTTTTCCTTCCACGTTGCTTCAGCTCCTGTGAAGCACCTGAAGGGTTAATAAACTTCTTGAATGTGGTTTTGAGCACCTTGAGGGGTGCAGTTTTTAGAATGCTGTCACTTTTGGGTATTTTCTGGATTATAGACCCCTCAAAGTGACTTCAAATGTGAGGTAGTCCCTAAAAAAAATGGCTTTGTAA
Organism: Oophaga sylvatica; assembly: GCA_033576555.1. Taxonomy (NCBI): domain Eukaryota; kingdom Metazoa; phylum Chordata; class Amphibia; order Anura; family Dendrobatidae; genus Oophaga; species Oophaga sylvatica. The sequence goes on along the minus strand of JARQOD010000001.1, from coordinate 485,324,858 downwards.
ATTTTGTTGTAAAAATGAGAAATCGCTGGTCAACTTTTAACCCTTATAATTTAAAAAAAAAAATTTGGTTCCAAAATTGTGCTGATGTAAACTAGACATGTGGGAAATGTTATTTCTTAACTATTTTGTGTGACATATTTCTCTGTTTTAAGGGAATAAAAATTCAAAGTTTAAAAATTGCAAAATTTTCTAAATTTTCGCCATATTTGCATTTTTTCAAAAATAAATGCAAGTTATATCGAAGAAATTTTACCACTAACGTGAAGTACAATATGTCACGAGAAAACAGTCTCAGAATCGTGAAGATCCATTTAAGCGTTCCAGATTTATAACCTCATAAAGAGACAGTGGTCAGAATTGTAAAAATTGGTCCGGTCATTAACGTGCAAACCACCCTTGGGGGTGAAGGGGTTAATGAAACATTTTGGGTCGACAGCCGAGTCCTTCTTTCTGTCAGGATTGATACAGCAGCACTGAAGACTCTTTCTGATAGCACACTACCAGCAGGGCAAGTGAGCTCCTGTAAGGCATATTGTACCAATTCAGGCCAGGTGTCCAGTTTCCAGCCCAGTAGTCAAAGGGGAATGAACTGTGAGGGAGATTGATAGGGGAGGAGAGGTAATTTTGAACCATAGTTGACAACTGCTGTCTCCTATCTGTTGCAATCGATTCAGTATTAACAGTCGTGTGAGCGGTACTCGAGAAATCAGTCCACAACATGGTCATGAAACCCCTGTCTCCAACGCCACTGCGGCTGTGTGCACGACGAACACCTCTTCCATGTTGCATAGTACGGCTTGTGGAAGAACCTGCACCGCTGCTGTGTGCTGGGAATGCTTCTAACAAACGGTTTACCAGAGTTGCTTGTTTGTTCGCCAATATTAGCTCTAGGTTCTCCTGTGGCTTGATGTTCTGTAATTTGCCTTTATAGCGTATATCGTCTATGCTGGCCAACCAGTAGTCGTCATCCTTCATAATTTTGGCAATGCGGGGGTCACTTTTTAGGATCCGCAAGACATAATTACACATGTGGGCCAATGTTCCAGGTGTCAATGATGCACTGCCAGTGGTGGGTGGAGGAGCACTTTCTGCCAAATCCACATCCCTCCAGTCACGCACAAGCCCTGTACTTGACCTTGGCAAGCCAACATTTTTCTCTTGACCCCTGAGAGTCATCCTCTTCCCCAAAATAATCATCCCCCTCATCCTTCTCCTCTTCTTCCTCCACCTCATCAGGACAGTTCCCTGAGCAGACAATGGCCGACTGTCATCAAGGCTTCCCTCCTCCGCTGCAGACGCCTGATCCTTAATGTGCGTCAAAGTTTGCATGAGAAGACACATAAGTGGGATGCTCATGCTTATGATGGCATCGTCTGTGCTTACCAGCCATGTGCATTCCTCAAAACACTGAAGGACTTTACAGAGGTCTTTCAGCTTTGACCACTGCACACCCGACAACTCGATGTCTGCACTCAAACTGCCTGCCCGTGTATCCTCCCACAAATGCATTACAGCCTGCCTCTGTTCGCACAGCCTCTCAACCATGTGCATGGTGGAGTTCCACCTTGTTGCAACGTCTATGATTAGACGGTGCTTGGGGAGGTGGAGCGATCGCTGCAGCCTCTGCATACGACTGGAGTCTACGGGCGAGCGACGGATGTGTGAGCACAGTCTTCGCACCTTATGGAGTAGGGCTGGTAACTCTGGATAATTATTTATGAAGCACTGCACCACCAGGTTCAAGGTGTGAGCCAGGCAAGGTATGTGTCTGAGTTTTGCCAGGGCTATGGCCGCCGCAAAATTACAGCCGTTATCATTGACTACCTTGCCTGGCTCAAGATGTAGACTGCCCAGCCATGACTCAGTTTCTCGCTGCAAGTAGTCGGCCAGTACCTCCGCTGTGTGTCTGTTGTCGCCAAAAAGACATCATATTTAAAACAGCCTGCTGTCGCAAATGGATCGCCCACCAGGGAAGGGATACTCAGTACCGGGCCGGTGTCTTAAAGGGATGTGTCACAGCAGCAGTGACCCGGTCCGTGGCCCTGGGCGTCCAATAAAAGGGGAAATATTTACAGGGGATGATAGAGTTTATAGTAAGATATTCGTGACGCCACCTGTGGTTTCTGGCCAGAGGTGACCAGCGCTGCAGTGCAGATCCTCTGGGACAGATGGTGAGATGCAGCAGAGTTGGTAAAGCCTCCCACAAGTGAAGCTATGTCGTCTCAGGGCAGAAAGATGTAATAGATGGTAATGGTGCTGAGAGATGTAGCAGAGTGGAGTGTGTACTGCAGGAAGAACTTGAGAGGACACAGTCAGCTGCAATTTCCAAAGCTTTACTCATAGTTCTGGTGTACACAGGTGCCCGTTTGGTACAGTGTCCTCCAGGTGAGGGGCTCAGTAGCTCCCAGGTAGTTTGGGAAACACCATTCCAGGACTCCTTTCTATATGTATGTGTTCCTCTCACTGGCCGTTTCACTGTGCTCATTTACATGCCTTCTACCTTTCCAGCACCTTCACAAACAGTGTCCCAGATCAGCTGCTGCGAATCCTGTCAGGATAACGTCTTCTCTCTGCGTTTCCTTGATTCTATATAGCTGCCTGTCTGATGAAGATGAATGTGGTTGTTGTCTGTCATCCCTAAAGTTACCACAGCAGTCGGCTTGCTAGCTGAGACATAAAGTTCTCCACTAGGCTAGGGGGCCGAGTCCCCTCTGCGACCTGGTCCCTCTGCAAACAGATCGGGCCTCACGGATGGATCTCGCTCTCTCCGTGTCCCTAGGACCTCTTCTCTCCCTCCAGAAGCTTCTCTCCTTTTCTGCTTCTCTCTCCTTCACTTTCCACGTCTGGGACCGAGCTCTTCACAGCTCAAGGCCCTCTCTGAGTCTGTCTCTAGACTCCTTTCTTCTGCAGTTCCTCCTGACAGGGAGCTCCTTCACCACACATCTGTCTCCTTTCACTTCCTCCTTACATCTCCCTAGACTCTGTTCCTTGCTTCCTAAAGCTTCACTCCCCCTCCTACTTACTAGCTTCACCCACCCATACACTCTTTACTACCCAGCCTGGGATGAGACCATCCTCGCGTTGGGTACATCCAGGGTACCCGGCTGCTATAGTCTGTGTTGGGTGCAAGTGTTAGAGTCCTGGGTGGTGCTCCCTCCTTACCTCAGAGTGAGGTATCACACCTCTGGATGAGGTGCAATACCTCTGTGGCGACTGAACCCGCAGGGGCGCCAAACTTACCACTAGCTGTTCGATAGTGGGACTCCTCATGTGCAACACTGGCAGCTGCGGAAGGAGTGCTCATGCGACTACACTCTGTCGACGAGCTTTCGCTTCTGGAGTAGGAGGAGGAGGAGGGTCGAACGCCTACAGCCAACTGTTGCCTATACCGTGGGCTAGGCAGCACTGTCCCACCGCCGCTATCACCTGTGGACTCTGCATCCACCACATTAACCCAGTGCGCAGTGATGGACACGTAACGGCACTGGCCATGCCTACTGGCCTATGCATCTGTTGTGAGGTGCACCTTTCCACTCACTGATTGTTTGAGTGCATGGACAATGCGGTCTTTCACATGCAGGTGGAGGGCAGGGATGGCTTTTCTAGAAAAGAAGTGCCGACTGGGTAGGTCATAGTGTGGGACAGTGTAAGCCATGAGCTCTCGGAAAGCTGCGCTTTCAACCAAGCATAAGGGCATCATCTCTAATGAGATCAGTTTGGCAATGTAGACATTCAAAGCCAGAGAGGTTTTGTAGTCTGTCCACGCTTGCAAGTGCATGGTGTTGCTTAAGCATGCAACTGCTATTCAATTTTCGGAGATTTTTCCCTCGGCTAAAGGTCCTTCCGCACTTCTTACAGATAACCTTTGCCTCATCAATAGAATTTTGGTCAAAAAGTGCCACACTGCACTCTTCTTACTATGGGATAAATTTTCAGGGCTTGCACGCTGTGCTAATTTGACCGTCTGGCCAAGCTGTCCTGCAACTCTTTTTTTTTTTTAACATGTTTTTGGACTGCTATGGGCCAGCCAGATAACTGCAGCTGCGATGTCGATGCCTGCTGCGGATCCTCCTCCTCTTCTGAGCTATTGCCAGTGGCACCCTCTTCCCCCAATGGATGCCAATCCGGGTTAACAACTGGGTCATCCATCACCTCCTCTTCAATTTCATCTGCACCTTCCTCTGTGTCACCGTGTAAGGTGGTATAGTATGCGGGAAGGGGCACCTGAGTTTCATCAGGGTCAGAATCTGGCTCAGTAGTCTGCGAGGGCAATGCAGTGCTCTGGGTGAATGTACCAGCAGAATCATATAGCAGTGGCTATACATCAGTGCACTCCATGTCATATTCATCTTGGACTGGGAAATTCATGATTTGACTTGATAACCCAGGCATGGTATGTGAAAAGAGCTCCAGGGAGTAATCTGAAGTGTGGTCTGCCGCATTGTTGTGAATGGGTTTGAGATGAGTTCTGAGCAGAGGCTCCCTCTGGTGGTTACTAGCGGTGCTAGTGAAGATTGTGAGGACTGGGAATCAGGTGTTACTGACTGGTCTTATATAAGGGAGTCATTTTCCCATCAGGGTTGCCGGTGATCAATTGTTCTGGTCTGAATCCTTCATTCCAGTTTCCCTTGTAGCCTGCTGTGTCGTGTCTGCATCTCCTGCTAACAGATAAGACTTTTGCTTCTTTTGTGTTTTTGCTATATTTTTGCATTTTGTCCTGCACTTCTTTGGGGGCCTTCAGGGTCCCCTCCGGGGGCTTCTGCCCTCTCAGTTTAGTTCAGCCACTGAGTTTTGTTCTTTTGCTTTTTCCAGTTTTTTCAGTGGCTGCTGTTTTGATTTTGTTACACCAGAGAACTAATTTAGGTGGTAGAGGTCGTGTGATCTCAGGTGATTTTGAAATTAGTGGAGTTGGTGCTTTTCAGGGTTTTCTGGGATTGCAGTAAGTGCCCTTCCTATCCTTTTCTATTTAGATAGTTTGGGCCCCAGCGTTTGCTCATACTATTTTCTTTCTGTGTCAGTATTTCCTCTTGTCTAACCGCCATTACATGTTTGGGGGCTTTCTATTATCTTTGGGGTTCTGCTCCGGGGCAGATAGCTTTCCTATTTCTATCTTTAGGTGTAGTTAGTTTCTCAGGCTGTGACGAGGCGTCTAGGACCAACGTAGGAACGCTCCACGGCTGCCTCTAGTTGTGGTGGTTAGTCAGGGTACTGCAATCTCATAGATTCCAACTGCTCTGGTGTATTGCCTTTTTTTTTACCTGCACTCCTCAGCTACCGAAACATAACAGTATCACCGGCCAGAAAAAATTGAAAATTGTATGGTACTCACAGAAGGGAAAAAATATTGTCAGAGTTGTCAGAGATATTTTTCTGTTTGTTGCATTTTTTTTTTTTTTTTCCCTCTGTATCTCTGGGTGCTGGGGAGGATCTTTTCTCTCAATGGAGTTTGCACAGTTGTCTGGCCGTGTGGATCAGCTTGCCACTGAGGTTCGGAGTATTGCTATCTATCTTGCTGGGTTGCCTGTTGTGGAACCTAGGATCCCCATGCCAGATTTGTTTTTAGGGGATCGAGCTAAGTTTCAGAATTTCAAAAATAATTGTAAATTGTTTTTTGCCTTAAAATCTAAGTCCTCAGGGAACGCAGCGCAGCAGGTTCAAATTGTCATCTCTCTCCTGCGCGGCGATCCTCAGGATTGGGCTTTTTCCCTGACACCTGGGGATCCTGTTTTGAGTGATGTTGATGCATTTTTTCAGGCCTTGGGGTTATTGTACGATGAGCCTAATGTCACGGATCAAGCTGAGAAAGCCTTGTTGGCATTAAATCAGGGGCTTGATGACGCTGAGTTATACTGTCAGAGATTCCGTAGGTGGGCAGTCCTGACCAAATGGAATGACGACGCTTTGGCGGCCCTTTTCCGGAAGGGTCTGTCAGATAATGTAAAGGATGTTATGGTGGGATTCCCTGTCCCCTCTGGTCTCAATGATTCTATGTCATTAGCGATTCAAATTGACAGACGTTTGCGTGAGCGGAGAAGTATGCGTGGAATAGTGTTGCCTTGTGAACCTGCTTCTGAATCCATGCAGTGTGATAGAGTGGTGTCTGGGGCACAGCGTCATGAGTTTCGAAAGCGCAATGGGTTATGTTTCTACTGTGATGATGCCTCTCATGCTATTTCAGTCTGCCCTAAGCGGGGAAGACGTTTTGCACGCTCAGTTGTCTTGGGTAGTGTTCAGACTAAGTTTTTATTAACTGTCACTCTGATATGCTCTCTGTCCTCATTTTCTGCTCAGGCTTTTGTTGATTCTGGAGCAGCTATTAACCTGATGGATTATGATTTTGCTAAACGTTGTGGGTTTCCCTTGATACCCCTACAGAAGTCTATTCCCCTACTGGGGATCGATTCTACCCTTTGGCTGAGAATAAACCCCAGTTTTCTACTCAGGTGATAACGAGGGTTGAACCTGATCACCAGGAGTGCTGCAAATTTTTGGTTCTATATAATCTGCATGACATTATCGTGCTGGGTTTCCCTTGGTTACAGTCTCATAATCCTGTTTTGGATTGGAAATCTGTGTCTGTAACCAGTTGGGGCTGCCAATGTGTTAATACCAACACTCCTGTTTTTTCTGCCTCCCCCCAGGCTCAGGATGTTCCTGACTTTTTGTTTGATTTTTCTGATGTGTTTAGCGAAAGTAAATCTGCATCCTTGCCTCCCCATAGGAGCTATGACTGCGCTATTGAATTAGTGCCGGGTAGTAAATTCCCTAAAGGTCGCCTTTTTAACTTGTCTGTACCTGAACATGACGCTATGCGGTCTTATATCAAGGAATCATTGGAGAAGGGTCATATCAGACCATCCTCTTCACCCTTAGGTGCCGGTTTTTTCTTTGTGGCCAAAAAAGATGGTTCATTAAGGCCGTGTATTGATTATCGTCTCTTGAACAATATTACTGTGAAATATCAATACCCGTTACCCTTGATTTCTGACCTGTTTTCCAGGGTGAAAAACGCTACTTGGTTCACCAAGCTTGACCTCAGGGGGGCGTATAACCTTATTCGCATTAAGCACGGGGATGAATGGAAGACGGCATTCAATACCCCTGAAGGGCATTTTGAGTACCTAGTGATGCCCTTTGGGCTCACTAATGCTCCTTCCGTCTTCCAGTCCTTCATGAATGACATTTTCAGGGATTTTGTGGATAAATTTCTGATTGTTTATTTGGATGATATCTTGATTTTTTCTAATGACTGGGACTCTCATGTGAAACATGTTCGAACTGTATTCCAGATTTTGAGAGAGAATGCTCTGTATGTGAAGGATCAAAGTGTCTTTTTGGCGTACAGAGGATCTCATTTCTGGGATTAATTTTGTCCCATCTGTTATTGAAATGGACCCGGTCAAGGTTCAGGCCATCTGTGATTGGGTCCAACCTACTTCATTAAAGGCTCTTCAGAGATTTTTGGGTTTTGCCAATTTTTATCGTAAATTTATTGGTAATTTCTCGGTTATTGTTAAACCATTAACTGATTTGACCAGAAAGGGTTCTGATGTGGTGAATTGGCCTCCTGAGGCAGTCTCTGCATTTCAGGAACTTAAGCAGAGATTAACTTCTGCTCCTGTTCTACGGCAGCCTGATGTTTCTCTGCCATTTCAGGTGGAGGTTGATGCCTCTGAAATTGGAGCAGGTGCCGTTTTGTCCCAAAAAGATCCAGAGACCTCTAAAAGTAACCCTTGTGCCTTTTTCTCTCGAAAATTTTCTCCTACTGAACGTAATTATGACGTGGGTAATCGGGAGTTATTGGCCATGAAGTGGTCTTTTGAAGAGTGGAGACATTGGCTGGAGGGAGCCAAACATCAGGTGGTGGTCCTTACGGACCATAAGAATCTGGTCTATCTGGAATCTGCCAAGCGACTCAATCCTAGACAGGCCAGGTGGGCCTTGTTTTTCACACGTTTTAATTTTGTGGTTTCCTTTCTTCCTGGCACTAAGAATGTTAAGGCGGATGCCCTCTCGAGGAGTTTCCTTGCGGACTCTCCTGAGTTATCTGATCCTTCTGTTATTTTGAAAGAGGGTGTAGTTCTTTCCGCCATCTCGCCCAATTTGAGACTTGCTCTGGAGGGGTGTCAGGAGGATAGGCCCGAGCGCTGCCCTGTTGGAAAATTGTTTGTCCCGGACCAATGGAAAAAGAGTGTGATGTCTGAGATTCATTGTTCCGCATTGGCTGGGCATCCCGGAATTTTTGGTACCAGAGACTTGGTTAGTCGGTCCTTTTGGTGGCCTACCTTGTCTCGTGATGTCAGGGAATTTGTGCAGTCCTGCGGGACTTGCTCTCGCTCCAAGCCTTGCTCTCGCTCTAGTGGTTTGTTGATGCCATTGCCTGTGCCCAAGAGACCATGGACCCATATCTCTATGGATTTCATTTCCGATCTTCCTGTTTCTCAGAGAATGACCACCATCTGGATAATTTGTGATAGGTTTTCCAAAATGATACATCTTGTGCCATTACCTAAGTTGCCTTCCTCCTCTGAATTGGTGCCGTTGTTCCTTCAGCACGTGGTTCGTTTACACGGCATTCCTGAGAACATTGTGTCTGACAGAGGAGTCCAGTTTGTTTCCAGATTTTGGAGGACTTTTTGTTCTAAACTGGGTGTTCAATTGTCTTTCTCCTCAGCATTTCATCCTCAGACCAATGGTCAAACTGAGAGAACAAACCAGACATTGGAGACTTATCTAAGATGCTTTGTGTCTGCTGATCAGGATGACTGGGTCTCTTTTTTGCCTTTGGCTGAGTTTGCTCTTAATAATAGGGCTAGCTCTGCCACTTTGATGTCTCAGTTTTTCTGTAATTCTGGGTTTCACCTCGATTTTCTTCAGGACAGACGGAGGCTTCTATCTGTCCAGGTGTTGACTCTGTTGTGGAGCGTATGCAACAGATTTGGGACCAGGTAGTGGAGAGGTTGTCCCTCTCTCAGGAGAAGGCCCAGCGGTTTGCTAACCGGCATAGGACTGATGGTCCTCGGTTTAAAGTGGGGGACTTGGTCTGGTTGTCCTCAAAGAATATTCCTATGAGAGTAGCATCTCCTAAATTTAAGCCTAGGTTCATTGGACCTTATAAGATCATGGAGATTATTAATCCTGTTTCTTTTCGTTTGCTTCTTCCAGGGACATTTAAGATCCATAACGTGTTCCACAAGTCCTTGTTGAAGAGGTTTGTTGAGCCAGTGGTTCCTGCTGCTGTGCCTCCTGACCCTGTTTTGGTTGAGGGCAATCTGGAGTATGTGGTTGAGAAAATATTGGATTCTCGTTTTTCTAGACGGAAACTCCAGTATTTGGTTAAATGGAGAGGTTATGGTCAGGAAGACAATTCTTGGGTGTTTGCTTCGGACATCCATGCTAGGAGACTTATCCGTGCTTATCATAGAACTCATCCTGACCGACCTGGTTGCTCAAATGAGGGTTCGGTGACCCTCCTCAAGGGGGGGGTACTGTTGTGAATGGGTTTGAGATGAGTTCTGAGCAGAGGCTCCCTCTGGTGGTTACAAGCGGTGCTAGTGAAGATTGTGAGGACTGGGAATCAGGTGTTACTGACTGGTCTTATATAAGGGAGTCATTTTCCCATCAGGGTTGCCGGTGATCAATTGTTCTGGTCTGAATCCTTCATTCCAGTTTCCCTTGTAGCCTGCTGTGTCGTGTCTGCATCTCCTGCTAACAGATAAGACTTTTGCTTCTTTTGTGTTTTTGCTATATTTTTCATTTTGTCCTGCACTTCTTTGGGGGCCTTCAGGGTCCCCTCCGGGGGCTTCTGCCCTCTCAGTTTAGTTCAGCCACTGAGTTTTGTTCTTTTGCTTTTTCCAGTTTTTTCAGTGGCTGCTGTTTTGATTTTGTTACACCAGAGAACTAATTTAGGTGGTAGAGGTCGTGTGATCTCAGGTGATTTTGAAATTAGTGGAGTTGGTGCTTTTCAGGGTTTTCTGGGATTGCAGTAAGTGCCCTTCCTATCCTTTTCTATTTAGATAGTTTGGGCCCCAGCGTTTGCTCATACTATTTTCTTTCTGTGTCAGTATTTCCTCTTGTCTAACCGCCATTACATGTTTGGGGGCTTTCTATTATCTTTGGGGTTCTGCTCCGGGGCAGATAGCTTTCCTATTTCTATCTTTAGGTGTAGTTAGTTTCTCAGGCTGTGACGAGGCGTCTAGGACCAACGTAGGAACGCTCCACGGCTGCCTCTAGTTGTGGTGGTTAGTCAGGGTACTGCAATCTCATAGATTCCAACTGCTCTGGTGTATTGCCTTTTTTTTACCTGCACTCCTCAGCTACCGAAACATAACACCGCATCCTTCACTTATGGTGGAGGTGAAGGACACAAGGAAAGGTGTCGTTCCTGACCAGGAACCTGCACTGACGACTCAGTACTTGCATTTTTTGAAACTTCAGAAGAGGAGGCGATAGAGCTGGAGGCTGTTTAGGCAATGTATGCCAAAACCTGTTCCTGATGCTCCGGCTTTAAAACCGGAGCCAGACGATGATGCAGGCTCAACACCTCCTGCCTTAGGTGCTATTGTGCTTTTGGCACTACCAGCAGATGCACCACCACCACCTCAGCACCAGCTGGCCCCCCCGCCCACGTCCGTGGCCTCTTCCACCATATTTCCTCATGTTTGGGAAAATGTACCAAAAATACCAGCAGATATATGGTACTGTATCAGAAGCGTACAGCTGTATACAGTGTAGAGGAAAATTTCAATCTCCGTATATATTTCCGGAGTCACACACAGACGCTCTCTCAGTATGCATTTGACCGTAATACAAAGAGCAGATATACGGTACTGTATCTGAAGTGTACAGCTGTATACAGTGTAGGGGAAAATTTCAATCTCCGTATATATTTCCGGAGTCACACACAGACGCTCTCTCAGTATGGATTTGACCATAATACAAAGAGCAGATATATGGTACTGTATCACAAGCGTACAGCTGTATACAGTGTAGGGGAAAATTTCAATCTCCGCATATATTTCCGGAGTCACACACAGACGCTCTCTTATTATGGATTTGACCGAAATACAAAGAGCAGATATACGGTACTATATCACAAGCGTACAGCTGTATAGGGTGTAGGGGAAAATTTCAATCTCCATATATATTTCCGGAGTCACACACAGATAGTCAGCATGTATTTGTCTGTGATACCAGCCGGTACACGGTAGTGTGTGAGGAGCGTACAGCTCTATACGGTGTGGGAAAAAATGAACGCTCGGTAACTGTGCAGAAAAAAAGAATAAAAGTATTAGTGCTGTGTAAAAAGAAGTCTGCACAGCAGTGTACACACAGCAATACAGCTGTCAGGCAGCCTAATAACCAGCGCTGCTGCACACAAGAAAATCCTCCCCTGTCACTGCACACTAATTGTACAGCACAATTGCTATCAGCACAAGCACATAAGAACTTCTCTTTCCAGCCTTAACTCTCTCCCTACTGATAAACAGCATCAGCAACCTTTCCCTACTGTTGAGATCGGCAGTAGTAAAATGGCGGTCGGCGGTCAGGGCTTTTATAGACGCTATGACACCCCCCAAAGTAAGCCAATCACTGCAATGCCCTTCTCTAAGATGGTGGTGGACGCTGCCCATGTCATCTCGTTGTCCACAGTGTATGTCCTTGCTCATTGGCTGAAAAAAGGCACCTGAAAGCATTCTGGGAAATTCGACTATGGCGCTCGTTTTGCCGACCGCATGGCCGACTGCACGCTATGGTCGGGTTTCGGCCAACGAAACCCGACTTTGGCGAAAGTTGGCGACTTTTGAATCTGACCGCCCTGTTTCGCTCAACTCTAATAATAACTAAAACTTTTATGAAAGATTATATAAATACACAATTTGCAAGTCACTTGATATTGTCTTTGCCCCTGAAAAAAACACTCCAAAGTGCGCCAACTAGGAGTCTCCCATCTGTCTAGCTGCCTGTTGTCAGATGTAATCAGTCTCTAGCAGCAGAGACACCAAGTCAATCAAAGAAAATGGGGAAAATGAGAGAGGGTGTTATCTCGCTACCCCATTCTTTCTGTCTGTCAAGCTACTTTAAGGCAGAACAGGGACACGGGCAGTTAACGGAAGGCAAGTCATCGGACAATTGCATGCACAATATGTGGTTAGAAATGAGGGAAAGAAAGTTCCAGCACCTTCAGTGCTGACTGAATGCTGATGAAGAGTGAACGGCAGGTTATCCATCATTAGCATGAGGACAATTTCTGGACATATTAGACTAGTATGAGCACCAAGAGAAGCTTTAGCCCATTGTTGGTGCTAAGTACAGTACAGGAATATCATGCTGACTTGTGTTAAAGTACATTTTAAAAATCGCACATTTTTAGACTAAACAAAAAAAATATGTTTAAAAGCGTAACCTTAGTAAAATTAATTGCACTTTAGTCCAGAAGACCAAAACATAAAATCCAAAAAAGAGTAAATAAAAAAATATACCTCTACTACCCTAACCTGTCGAGAGAACAGGGATCCTTCAATTCTCATTTGCTTTTTTTTTTCTAGTGGTTTGTTCCCCATTCAATTCAGTAGAGAGGAGTGAACATTTGTGTGCTGCACTCTCAATTTGAAGTTTGTAAGTTACACACAAAGTTCAACAAGTCGCCTCTTTATTGAAGTCGATATAGACTGCTGCAGGTGTAACTTGAACAAACGTGTCTACAACTCGCTTATTTCGGCTGTGCCGATATTGTCTTTCTTCCTCATTGTCCACGTCCCTTTCCTGAGCTTCACAGCGGGTTTTACAAGTGTGGCGCTAGTGTAGCAACTCACTCGGGATAATAGGTAGAGCTAAAAACTGCAACTGACCCTGCCGGTTTCTGTACAGACTAGAGATCCTTACCCTGCAGTCCTCTGTGGTGCCTGTGTGAGCTGAAATAGCCCTAGCCACAGTCTAGACAGTGCCAACTCGGACTTATGCTGCTTGAAAGGCCGTTGAGTGCTTTGCGCTCCTTCTAAAGAACTGGAGGGCAGAGAAGAGTGTAAACTACTTACAAAAGGGAAAGTGTGCTGAAAAAAGTAGAGATCCCAGAGTGAATTTAATAAACCACTAAAAAAAAATTATAAAGTATTTACAGTTAGATAATATGCCATTTACGTAATTCCCAAAAAGAAACATAAGTTAGGTGCAAAGTAAAGAAATAGAAACTGCAAAGAGATAAACCCTAGCTGGTCTTTTACTGACTGGCTTTAAACGATGGCAGAATGGATGAACATCCAAATGAGACTATTGCCAACAGAAAACAACAGCAGGGGGAAAGAATATAAAGCCTCACCCAAAAGATGATAGGCAGACAAATGAAAAACACATGTTTTATGCTAAACAGACTACAGCCAAGATAACAGAACCTAAATGGAGTACCCGCCAGGGCCGTGGGGATACTCGGTACTGGGCCGCTTCTTAAAGGGGAATTGTCATGGCAGCAGTGACCCGTTCTGTGGCCCTGGGTGTCCCATGAAAAACAGGTATAAAGTGGAAATAAAGTTTGTGATATAATGTTCGTGACGCCACCTGTGGTGTTCGGCAAGGAGTAGCCGATGCTGCAGTTCAGATCATCTGGGGTTGATGGCAGTGCAGCAAAGATGTTCAGCTCTCCACAGGCAGAGCTATCCCCAGGGCAGAGTTAGAGTTAAGGACGGTGGGACAATGATGGCAGTAGTTGTTGTGGTGCAGGGCGGTTAGCAAGGAAATGAATCAGAGGACACAGCAGGTTGCAGTTCTCAATTCTTTACTCACAGTTCTGCAAAAACTGTCTCCTGCCGGGTGCTGTGTCCTCAAGTCTTGTGGTCCAGCAAACTCCCAGGTAGATTGAGATACACCTTTCCAGGACTCCTTTCTGTGTATTTCTCTCCTGGCCGTCTCACTGCGCTGGCTCCCACTTCTCCTTCCCTGCGCTGCTCACCCAGAGCCCCAAGCTGGTAGCTGCAAGTCCTGTTGAGCAGCGTCCTCTGAGTCCCCTTGACCCTATTTATAGCTGCCTTTTTTGGAGTGTAGGCGAGTGATTTTAGCTGTGGCACCTGCAATTACCACAGCCTCCGGTTTCTTAGCTTAACGTACAGTCTCTCACAAAGTTGGGTCCCCTGTCTGCGACCTGGTCCCTCCACGTCTGGATGCGGGCCCCACAGGTGGCTTCGGCACTCCCCGTGACCCTAGGAGCCCTTCTGTCCTACAGGAAGCTTTGTTCTGTCTCTCCCTCTCAATTTTCTCTTCTCACACTCTCTCCCATCTGGGGACAAGCTCCTCACAGCTTGAGCTCCCCTTCTAGACTGTTCTCTCTCCTCCGTACTCTAAGCTCCTCCCCTTTTTCTACCTTCCCCACCCACTCCCCAACACCCTATCCTACACAGCCTGGGATGAGGCCTTCCTCCCTAAGGGTACACCCAGATGCCCCGACTGAACTGGTGTGTGTTGGGTGCGAGTGTTAGAGTCCTGGGTAGTACTACCTCCTTACCTGAGAGTGGGATACCACACTTCTAGAAGAGGTGCAGTACCTCTGTGATGACTGGACCCTCAGGGGTGCCACATATTTACACCCAGAGAAAAGGTGTGTCTGCTGAGGCTAGGAGGACAGAGAAGCTGACCACAAAACACAAGCTCAATGGTTTAAACTCAGAAGCATGACAGTAAGTTACCCGCCGTGTCTTCATGATATCATCTTGTTCTACCTTTTAGGTTCCCGTTGGACACAGCCCTGTGTCTGAGTGTTAAGACTCTTCTGCAACTAGCTCCGATGGCTCACCTAGACTAGCAGGTCAACCCATCGTTTGCAATAAGCATCTTGTATGGATACTTGGAGACTGTTTATATTACGTAGCATTGATCTTTGCAAACTTCCGTGAAGACCAAATGGTTAATTATTATTTGTAATAAGCTACTCAAAACTGTTATTAGAAACTGTTAACATAGAATTACTGTCTGTTGTGGATCTTTTCACCTTCATCTGTGTTGTGCTTTGGGCCTGCCAGTTATTTTACATGCCCACTCCAGGCTCTGTGCTACCAATGCATCCTGCCTTGCTTGTTTGCCATCCAGCATAGCCTGTTCTCAAAGCCCCCTCAGTTGGTGTCTTCCAGTCTACTATAGCAACTCCCTGGGTCCATCCTGACTTGCGGCTTCATGAATCTATCTCACTAGATTAGTCAAACATTGAATTTTACTAATAATAAATATGAAAACTTTTCCCAGTGTTTATAGATTAAGAAGTTTGTGGTGCTTTTCATTCTTTTTCTCTTGGTTTGTCATCTTTTTGGAAGGAACATATTAGAAGCAATTTTAAGTGCTGTCAGGAAATTGTTAACTTTGTACTTTTTTGGTAAAAATATATATGGTAGTCACCTTGAATGATGCCAGGTTGTTCATAATAGCAATTTAGGTCTATTTTTCAGAAGTACAGTACATGCTGCACAGTGCAATGATAGCGTGGTGGACATGAATGTTGGAAACAGGAAACTAAGTATGTGGCATTTAAGATGTAGCAATTATGCTTTTTGATAATACAAAATAGAATGGATAAAATAAAAACATGTTCAAACCTGTGACACACTGAAACCTTAAAAGGATTTCTATATTTGCCTGCATGCATAGCTGTACTTGATAAATCATCTTCAAACTAAAGGACAGGTAGAAAATGTCCATTTCACTTGTTTTTCTGCTATTCATTTGACTTGTTACTAAAATGTAATAAAAGCAAATAACAGATTTATCTGAACTGTGGTCTATTTGATTTGTATATCTTTGATCTGCCACAAGCATTGGTTCACAACATGCTTCCCCCACAGCTCCCACATACCATATGCTCGGGAAGAGTCCCGAGGAGAGGATTTGCATATTCCCAGTGCCTTCTGGGATAAGTGAAGAGTCCCCGCGAGCTCAAAGAACACTGGATTTTGGCCGTTGCAGCTGAAAGGAGGACATCAGTAAACCAGGGGAAGAGTCCTGAGACGAGGATTTGCATATTCCCAGTGCCTTCTGGGATAAGTGAAAAGTCTCCGCGAGCTCAAAGAACACTGGATTTTGGCCGTTGCAGCTGAAAGGAGGGCATCAGTAAACAGCGCGCCAAATTTTGTTATATATTTCACCACTTTGATATTTCTTGAACAAAAAGAAACATGGAAGAGGCCAGGAGCCATTTGGTGAGCTGCATTTCTTGCTACATGTTCACAGACTTACCAGTGGAAAAGCCAAACTTCATGTTCTGCCCACTTTTGTGCAAGTTAACTCATAGCGTAGTTCCGGTTATGACCACTAGATGTCATAAGTCGTTCCCATTTGTCCTGTTAATTAAGCAAAGTGTTCTGGTTAAGAACTGCCCCCTTAGGTTCCCGGGGAAAACTAGTCACGCAGACATATTCTACCGGACTTTCTGAAGAGATTCATGTGTGTCCTGCTTTCTGTAAATCACTGCTTCTGTCAATGCGGATTCTGTTTTTACCCGATTTCACCCACTATTGTGTTCACCAATTTCCTTCATTATACCATCCGTTATCATCTACCATTGTTCACATCATCTCAATAAATATAGACTTAAGCACCCATACAGTCTTTTATTGGAGTGGATGAAGGGTTTAGCCGTATGCTGGAAGCCACACAGTCATATGTGGAAGAAGGCAGAACAGTAAAAACGGATCCACCGGTCGCAAGCGGTGGTTACACAGGCTATACGTGACTGCTATCACCCAGACTGCACCGCATACGGGTATTACAGCAGCCGCCATACAGCCGCAGGGAGAAAGAGCACAGTGCTCAGTAAAAACGGAACCGCCGGTCGCAGGCGGTGGTTACACAGGCTACACATGACCGCTACCACCCAAACTGCTCCATATACGGGTATTACAGCAGCCGCCATACAGCTGCAGGGAACAAGAATCCAAGCCCAATAAGAACAGATCAGCTGCCTTCAGTGAAACTGACAGCCGGTCGCAGGCTGCAGTTGACCAGACTGTACGGGACCGCTAACACCCACACTGCTCAGCATACTTGTATCACAGCAGCCTCCGTACAGCCGCAGAACGTTACTGCAGCCCGCCAATAAGTGCTACATCATTCCCGCCACGCATAGATTCAGTTTCCCGCCAAAATATTCAGCAGAACGCAGCTAAGCTCACCATGTCTCAAAACAGCACATCCTCACTCAAAACAAGGTCACGAGCAAGCTCCAGCAGATCATCATTACCAGAGCTCGCTGCTGTTGCCCGTGCCAAAGCCAAAGCAGCCAAAGCATTATCCTCCTTTGCCGAAAGAGAGATGCACCCAGGGTCGGACTGGCCCACCGGAGAACCGGAGGATTCTCCGGTGGGCCTTGGCATCTGGGGGGCCCTGGCACCTGCTGGCATACAGGGGCCAGTTGCCTAGGGCCCCCGCTGCTCCAGGGGCCTCCAGCCGATGGTGTGTCGCTAATAGCGTCACACCACGCAGCTGCCATAGGGGCCCAGTGCCAGCGGAGCAGCAGCGGGTGACAGGAGGCAGGAGCCCCTGTCCCCGCTGCTAAAGAGAAATGAATATTCACTGCTTCCCACGCTCACATGGGCGTGGGAAGCAGTGAATATCATTACTTACCTGTCACCCGCTTAAACTGCTGAGCGCCGCTGTGTCATCGCGTCCTCTCTTGCTGCGATGTTCAGGCATTAGTGAGCGCCTCTCCCTCTGCCTGAGCATTCACTGCCGGAGGACCGAAGACAGCGGCGCTCAGCAGTGGACCCGGTGACAGGTAAATATCGCAGGTGCCGGGGCCCTGAGCCAGTGGTGACACCGGCACCTGTCACCCATAGCGCGCCAGTGCCCCCGCCTGCTCAGGACACCAGCACCTGGCCCCCAGCGACGAGAGGTGAGTATGTCTTTTTTTTTTGCATCTATGGGGGCACAGTCTGTGGAGCATCTATGGGGGCATAATCTATGGGGGCATAATCTGTGGAGCATTTATGGGGGCATAATCTATGGGGGCATATTCTGTGGAGCATTTATGGGGGCATAATCTATGGGGGCATAATCTGTGGAGCATTTATGGGGGCATAATCTATGGGGGCATAATCTGTGGAGCATTTATGGGGGTATAATCTGTGGAGCATTTATGGGGGCATAATCTACGGGGGCATAATCTGTGGAGCATTTATGGGGCATAATCTATGGGGGCATAATCTGTGGAGCATTTATGGGGGCATAATCTGTGGAGCATTTATGGGTGCATAATCTGTGGAGCATTTATGGGGGCATAATCTATGGGGGCATAATCTGTGGAGCATTTATGGGGGCATAATCTGTGGAGCATTTATGGGGGCATAATCTATGGGGGCATAATCTGTGGAGCATTTATGGGGGCATAATCTATGGAGCATCTATGGGGGAATAATCTAAGGAGCATTTATGGGGGCACAATCTATGGAGCTTCTATGGGGGCATAATCTATGGAGCATCTATGGGGGCATAATCTAAGGAGCATTTATGGGGGCACAATCTATGGAGCTTCTATGGGGGCATAATCTAAGGAGCATCTATGGGGGCATAATCTAAGGAGCATCTATGGGGCACAATCTATGGGGGCATAATCTATGGGGGCATAATCTATGGAGCTTCTATGGGGGCATAATCTATGGAGCTTCTATGGGGCATAATCTAAGGAGCATCTATGGGGGCATAATCTATGGGGCATAATCTAAGGAGCATCTATGGGGGCATAATCTATGGGGGCATAATCTAAGGAGCATTTATGGGGGCATAATCTATGGAGCATCTATAGGGGCATAATCTATGGGGGCACAATCTGGAGCTTCTATGGGGGCATAATCTAAGGAGCATCTATGGGGGCACAATCTATGGAGCTTCCATGGGGGCATAATCTAAGGGCATCTATGGGGGAATAATCTATGGAGCATCTATGGGGCATAATCTATGGGGGCATAATCTATGGAGCATCTATGGGGCATAATCTATGGAGCATCTATGAGGGCACAATCTATGGAGCATCTATGGGGGCATAATACATGGGCAGCATATGGGGCACAATCTATGGAGCATCTTGTGGGGCATAATACATGGGGCAGCATATGGGGCATAATCTCATTTTCCACCCTAGGCTTATACTCGAGTCGATAAGTTTTCCCAGTTTTTTGTGCCAAAATTAGGGGGGTCTGCTTATACTCGAGTATATATGGTATCTATCTATTATCTATCTATATATATATAGCATTATACCCTATGGGGGGGCAGCATTATCCTCTATGAGGGGGGCAGCATTATCCCCTATGAGGGGGGCTGCTTTATAATCTATGAGGGAGGCTACCCCAACTCCTGCTACATAATTAAGACATGTACTACCTTGTATTATACCCTGATATTAGTGTGTTTTACTGCACAATTTGTGGTCTTGTATTTATTTCTATGTAGCTACATAGTGGGCCCCAAGAATGATTTTCTCTGGTGGGCCCAAGGTGTTCCAGTCCGACGCTGGATGCACTTAAAGCTGAGATAGGCGGAGCAAGATGCAGATACCGCACGTCTGGAGGCCGAAAGTGCACGTCTGCAGGCAGAGAGAGGCCGAAACCGCACGTCTTCAGGCAGAAAGAGAGGCCGAAACATGCACGCTTGCAAGCCGAAACTCACGTTTGCAAGCAGAGCTAGAAAACTTGCGGCAGACAAGGAGACAGCAGCTGCAATTGCTAAAGCAGAGTATTTGGAAGCTATGAAGGATCCTGATTGTGAGAGACGCAGCAACATTTGCGGACCAGATCTAGGACAGCAAGATCCAGCACAGCACATCGTAGAGTACGTCCGTCAACATTCCGGCATGGATGACAGCCCTGATGCACCACATCGACCAGCCTACGCCAGCTACCAGCGATCCACCCCCGAACTTCGTTACCACAAATAAGGAGTCATCCAGCGCAGAGATGTCGACCACAGCGACTGTTCCACTGAGCAGAAGGTACAGCTTTCATCCCACCTTAAAGAGACACCTCCTTCACCGAGAAGGTACTGCACAGACTATACGAAGTCAGAAGCGTCTCACAGGTATGGTGATACACCACACACTAGACATGACTATAACACATCAGCTCATGCCAGCACTGACCAAGCCACCATAGACTTTGCAAAGTTCCTTGCCCGCCAAGAACTGGTTACAAAAGGACTTGTAAAGTTCACTGATAAACCCGAGAACTATAGGTCATGGCGAGCCTTGTTCCGGGACGCCATTCATGGTCTGGACCTTTCTAATAGTGAGGAGTTAGACCTCCTAGTAAAGTGGCTCGGAAGTGAGTCGGTCGAGCATGCCAAAAGACTAAGAGACATCAATATAAAGCATCCACACATAGGTCTGCGCAAAGTGTGGGAAACACTTGATGAATGGTATGGGACAGTAGAAGTCATAGAGAATGCTTTATACAAAAGAATTGATGATTTTCCTAAGATAGGACCTAAAGGTTATCAAAAGCTTAGAGAATTGAGTGATTTATTGATAGTTACAGGTTGCCAAGGAGGAAGGAGACTTGCCCGGATTGGCATTCTTAGACACCGCTAGGGGTGTCAATCCCATAATACAAAAACTTCCTTACAACCAACAAGAAAAGTGGGTTACATATGGTTCACGGTATAAAACAAAATCATAATGTACCATTCCCTCCTTTCACTGTATTCGTAGAATTTGTCACCCAACAAGCTAACATCAGAAATGACCCTAGTTTTGACTTCACTCTGTCATGTTCCACTGCCCCCGGTGTCAAACCCAGTAGGACACCCGTGGCAGTCCACAAAAGTAACATTGTTTCCACAGGCCCTCCTCACAATGCGAGTAAACCCCCTCCAGACGAGAACAAGCCTCAGGATGTCAGTAAACAGTGTCCTCTACACAAGAAACCACATCCTTTACTAAAATGCAGAGCCTTCAGGGAGACGTCTTTGGAGGATCAAAGAAATTCAAGTGCTATAGAATATACAATAATTGCGATGTATAATATCTAAAGAAATATAATAATAAAATAAAATAATAATGATAACACCAATCTGTGACTCTATCACCTGAACCAAAAAGGATGGCAGACCATCCGGAAATAAAGAACCACCCAGGGTGTGGAAGGGAAAGCCTTAATGAAAGGGAGAAAGACAAAGAGACCAGGAGCACAAAATAAAGAAATAGCCTTTATTAATCGAAAAAATGGCTCAAGAAAACAATGATAAAACCATATACTAAAAATGTATTAAAACAGACACATCACAACTGATACAATGTAGTAAACACACAATAATATCGTTATAATACATCAACACAAGTTGATTCAATAGACATATACTGTGTTTAAACAATTTAGCTCAGATATAATAACCAGGAGGGCATTAAAAAATGAAAAAAATGAAATAATATATTGTGCAATAGCACAGAAATAACACTAGTGTGTATACCAACAACAGCGATAAAAATTATAAAAAATAAAATTATATTTAATAGCGCACAAAGTGCACAGGTGTAAACGTGTATACTGATCAAAAGGACAATAAAAAAATGAAAAAAATTAAATTATGTGCAGTGTAGTAGCATAATAGTTGCACTGGTATGTGTCAAATGATCAGAAGAACACTAAAAAATTATCAAAAAATAAAATAATATACTGTGCAATAACACCTTGAGTGCACTAGTGCATAATCACTCAGCTCAAGTATAATAGCAAAAAAAATTAAAAAAATGAAAATAAAGAAATAGTGACAATAATAACACTAGTACAATAAAGTGACCATATAATCTAAACTGTGCAGTAGCACACTAAATGCACTAATGAGAACGTATTAATAGCAATGTGCAACAAAAAACATGTGAGATAAATGAAAAACTGCACACCAAATATCGCTGAACATATGTATACTGACCACTGTGGGCAAATGAACATGTGCAAAACACTAAAGAATAACACCGCTATACCTGGGAGCAAGAGACCAGCGTGAAGTGTCAGAACGCGCCCCGACGTGCGTTTCGGATGTAACACCTGCTCACAGTGCCAAAACCACTGGTAAATGGTTTACTGACCATGGTATTACTGTGCTCAATTGGCCTGCCAACTCTCCTGACCTGAACCCCATAGAGAATCTGTGGGATATTGTGAAGAGAAAGTTGAGAGACGCAAGACCCAACACTCTGGATGAGCTTAAGGCCGCTATCAAAGCATCCTGGGCCTCCATAACACCTCAGCAGTGTCACAGGCTGATTGCCTCCATGCCACGCCGCATTGAAGCAGTCATTTCTGCAAAAGGATTCCCGACCAAGTATTGAGTGCATAACTGAACTTTATTATTTGATGGTTTTTTTGTTTGTTTTTAAAAAACACTTTTATTTTATTGGATGGTTGAAATATGTTAATTTTTTGAGACAGGTTTTTTGGGTTATCAGGAGTTGTATGCCAAAATCATCAGTATTAAAACAATAAAAGACCTGACAAATTTCAGTTGGTGTGTAATGAATCTAAAATATATGAAAGTTTAATTGTAATCATTAGATTATGGAAAATAATGAAATTTAGCACTATATGCTAATTTTTTGAGAAGGACCTGTACATGTTTTCCAGTCTTCGTAAGGTGCACCCCATCTTTAGCAAGTAGTCCATCGTATAGGTAATTCATTCTGTGATCCAGAAATCCAAATCCTTGCTGACGGCACCATCAACATAGCCAGTTGTTCACCTGCAGAAACTTATTCCACTCCTTGTTCCATGGCCATCCACTGGAAGGATGGAAGAGAAGACCACCTGCAGTCCCAGTTCTTTCACTTTCTTACCTGTTTTCAACGTCACTGCAGATGGTTTCCAGGTCATTTCTTGCGGTGTCATTTGTCCCCACATGTATTAGCAGGAATGGGTAGTCATCTGTAGGTCTGAAGAGTCCTGATAACCTGTCAGACACATCTTTTATTTTTGCACCTGGAAGACAGCACATTTCTCTTGAGGTTAAATCCAGTTTGCAGATAGCGGCCATTGTACCTCTCAACAGGGAATCCCCCATGACCACAACTCTCCGTTTCTTCTTCACAACATTTTTCTTTCTCCATTCAGGAGGACTCTGAAGGCGTACAAAGTTGTTTGTGGTCAGAGTCTTATCCTGATGTATTTCTCATAGTTCTCCTGCGTGAGAGCCTGGTACTGGTTCCTGAGCAGAATGGGTGCTGACTGCATCCCGATCCTCCTGCTTCCATTCCTCTGTTTCTGCAGGTGCACTTCGAATTTCTTCTCTTTTTGTGTAACATGAATAGATAATTCTGCTCTGTCTAAGAACTCTTCACCTTCCTTAATGGTTTTCAATGTAGAAAACCTCTCTTCTAGATTTTTCAACTTTTCCTCCAACAGGGACACAAGCTTGCATTTCTGGCATGTGAAGTGTTCTGCCTTCTTCCACGTATGACTGTGTGACTTCCAGTATACGGGTAACCCTTCATCCACTCCAATAAAAGACTGTATGGGTGCTTAAGTCTATATTTATTGAGATGATGTGAGCAACAATGGTAGATGATAACGGATGGTATAATGAAGGAAATAGGTGAACACAATAGTGGGTGAAATCGGGTAAAAACGGAATCCGCTTTGACAGAAGCAGTGATTTATGGAGAGCAGGACACACATGAATCTCTTCAGAAAGTCCGGGAGAATAAGTCCTTTTCTACGAAGGATCTGACATCTGACCCATACTTTTCTTCGCCTTTTTTGGCAGAATTATGGAGGCCGTAGATAGCGACTGCTGGGGAAGGGCTGTTCCCGAAGATGTGTACCCTCATTTGGTACTCTGTGATGTCTTTTTCTGGGTCATTGTCATGGCACCAGAAGAACCTCAAGTAGTTTCTGTGTTCCTCTTTGATGAGAAAACAGTGGAACATCTGTTGTATGTCAGCCATAAATGCCACCGAATCTCTGCGGAAAGAGAGTAGTACTTCCAGAAGTCTGTTGCTGAGGTCTGGGCCCGACAGTAGGACATAATTTAATGAGACATCTTCACATTTGGCACTTGAGTCGAATACCATTCTTATTTGACCTTGTTTCTTGGGATGGTATACTCCGAAGATGGGCAGGTACCAACACTCCTCTGAGGGCCGAAGTGCAGGTGCAATCTCTGCGTGGTTGTTCTGGAATATCCTTCCCATGAAGGTAAAGAAGTGTTCCTTCGTCTCAGGTGACTTCTTAAGCTTGTGTCTGAGGGAGATGAACCGGCTGTAGACCTGTTCCCTGTTGTTGTGTAGGCTACTTCTCTGAGGTTGAAATGGTAAGGGTGAGACCCAACTGTTCGATTTGTCCTTGACTATTTGTCTATCCATGATGTCCAGGAACATCCTATCTTTTATGGACATCGCTACCTTGTCGTCTTCCTTTGTCCTGTGGAAGACTGTACATCCCATGTGGTCTTGTTCACCTTCACAGGCGTGGTCTTCGTTGGTAGGTACTGAGAAAGGGCAAGGTAGGGGAGTGCTGTTTGGCAATTCCTTTACCAGCAGACTATTGTGACATGGCTGGAAGGGAGATGGATGTCCTTTTTGTAGTGTGCTGGTGAGCATACTGTTGACTGAGGCCGGCTTGTGTTCTCCTCCTAGACAGACGTCTCCTATAATGACCCATCTAAGGTCGAGCTTCTGTGCATATGGAGTGTCCCTTGAGCCATTTATATATTCTCTAGTCTTGTGGACTCGTAGTATATCTCTTCCCAGGAGTAGAGCTATTGGGGCTTCTGGATCCAACTCAGGTATCAGGTGGGCTATACGCTTTAGATTGGGGTGAAATGTCACCACCTCCGGTGATGGTATCTCTGACCTGTTGTCGGGAATCTGGTTGCACTCCAGGATGGTTGGTAGCGATATGCAGGTTTGACCATCTATGGACTCCACCTTGTATCCGGTCGCTTTTCTCTCCGCCGTCTCAATGGTACCTTAACACGTCCTCAGGGAGTAGGGAGAACCAGGGCCTTCAATGCTGAAGTTGTCAAAGAAGGCGGACCTGGCTGAAGACCTGTTACTTTGGCCATCCAGGATTGCACATATCTTGAGGGCTTTGTCCTTGCAGCCTGCAGGATAGACTTGGACAAGGCAGATTTTTGAATAGGACCTTCCTCCTGTGAGTCCCTTGCAGATCTCCATACATTGAGAGCTGAACACAGGGGTATCTTCATCAGTGTTCTTCTCCTTCCCATCGTGCTCCTCTGCTTGTGAAAACACTCGTGGAAGTGGTCCAGGGTGCAAGGCTGTATTGTGATCCGTGCTGCTGTATTCTGCACATTTCACGCTAGCTTCACAGTTCCTGGCGAGGTGAGAGGTTGTGGCATAACATTTGAAGCAGATGTTGTTCTCTTTGAGGAAACCTTTGCGATCCTCCAAAGACAGAGAAGAGAGAGAGAAGAGAGAAGAAGAGAAGGAAAGAACCACCCAGGGTGTGGAAGGGAAAGCCTTAATGAAAGGGAGAAAGACAAAGAGACCAGGAGCTAATTAGTTGATTCAGAAGATTAGGGTAATAGGTCGTTTAGAGAACCTTTTCTTGATATGCTAATTTTTTGAGACGGTTTTTTGGGTTATCAGGAGTTGTATGCCAAAATCATCAGTATTAAAACAATAAAAGACCTGACAAATTTCAGTTGGTGTGTAATGAATCTAAAATATATGAAAGTTTAATTGTAATCATTACATTATGGAAAATAATGAAATTTAGCACTATATGCTAATTTTTTGAGAAGGACCTGTATTTGGAACTAGAACAATGTGGGAAGGGAAGCAAAACGCCAGAAAAAGCCATAAACCTGACAAATACTATTGAGAATTCTGCTATTAGAAGTGAAAGGGAAGAACAAAGACATAAAAATCTAAATAATAAAAATATTTAAGAAAGAGAAACCAATCACAAACTAAAATGTTTCTATACGAATGCACAAAGTATGGGCAACAAACAAGAAAAATTGGAACTACTAACACAGGAAAATAAATATGATGCCATTGAAATCACTGAAACTTGGTGGGACGATATACATGATTGGAATACAAAGCTAGAAGGATACAACTTATTTGCAAGAAACAGACTTGATAAACGAGGAGGAGATGTCGCATTGTATGTTAGAAAAGCGTATATCTGCACAGAGATTGATGCTTCAGAGACTGGGAGTTCTGTGGAAACTGGGTAAGAATACTAGACAGAACAATGGAAAGGACACCATTGTAGGCATTTACTACAGGCCACCTGTGCATGTTGAAGATATGGATGAACTCTTTATGCATCAAATGGCCAAGTTCTCCAAAAAATATGACATAGTGGTCATGGGAGATTTCAACTATCCAGACATTTGTTGGGAATCTCTCTCAGGCAAAAACTAAAGGCACTGTCACACTTAGCGATCGCACCAGTGATCACGACAACGACACGACCTGGCAAGATCATTGATGCGATCGCTATATAGTCGCTAGTTAGCTTCCAAACACAAAGATCTCATCAGAGATCAGCGATCTGTATAACGACCTCTGCTGTCGTTGGGAAAACCCAGTCCCGCCTGTGCCGCTGGTAAAGTCGTTCATAATGGTGTCACACTCAGCGATTCAGGCTCACCAGCGAGACACCAATGACCAAAAAACGGCTCAGAACGTTCATGAATGATCAGCGACATCACAGCGGGGGCCACATCGCCGCTACATGTCACACACAGCGACGTCGCTAACGAGATCGCTGCTGCGTCATAAAATCGCTGGCGCTTTAGCAATCTCGTTAGCGATCTCGCTTAGTGTGACAGTACCTTAACAGGTCAAGGAAATTCTTATCCTCACTTGCTGACAACTTTATCTTCCAAAAGGTAGGGGAGAAATCAAGGGAATCTGCTACCTTGGATCTAATCCTTATAAACAGGAAGGAAATGGTTGAGGAGGTAAGAGTGGCTGGGACCCTAGGAGGTAGAAACCATGCTATTTTAGAATTTTGCATAACTAGAGGAGGAAGACCTGTGAAGACTCAGACGTTAAAGTTAGATTTCAGAAAGGCAGATTTTAAGTGACTCAAAAAGAGAATTGGAGGGATCCAATGGCTGGTTATCCTTAAGGACAAAAATGTCCAAGAAGGATGGCAATTCTTGAAAAATGAGATTCTCAAAGCACAATCGTTAACAATTCCGAAAAGAGGGAAGAAAAGGAAGCATTTAAGGAAACCAGGATGGATGAACACAACTTAAACACATGCTAAAAAGGAAGAAAGAAATGTTTATCAAATGGAAAGAGGGAGGCATATCTAAAAAATAATATAATGCTGTCTGCAGAACCTGCAGGGCACAAATCAGATTAACTAAAGCTGAAAATGAATTAAGGCTTGCAAGAGACGTCAAAAGCAACAAAAAAGGATTTTGGGGATATGTCAAAAGTAAAAGGAAAGTCAAAGATGCTATAGGATTTTTACAGGATGAAAATGATGAGATGGTAAGACAGGATGTTGAAAAGGCCGAACTTTTAAATTCCTATTTTGCATCTGTTCTCTCAGAAAGGAAATGTAACATCAACTGATCTTCACTGTCCCATTAAGAGAATAGAAGAATCCAGGATATCTATAAACAGAAAAATAGTGAGGAAACACTTAGCTAACCTAAATGAATTCAAGTCTCCAGGACCAGATGAAGTACACCCCAGAGTACTGAAGGAGATAGCAGAAGAAATTCTTGAACCACTCTCCATAATCTTTGAAAATTCTTGGAGAACAGGGGAAGTCCCAGAAGACTGGAGAAGAGCAAATGTTGTTCCTATCTTCAAAAAGGGGAAGAAGGTGGACCCAGGGAACTATAGGCCAGTGAGTCTGACTTCTATACCAGGAAAGATCTTTGAACAAATTATTAAACAACATGTATATAAGTACCTGGATAAGAATGAAGTGATTAACCAGAGTCAGCATGGGTTTGTAACTAATAAGTCATGTCACACTAACTTAATTTTCTTCTATGACAGAATCACTGACTGGGTGGATCAGGGAAATGCTATAGATATAGTATATCTTGACTTCAGCAAAGCATTTGACAACGTATCTCTCACAATCCTTATTGAAAAAATGACTAACTATGGAATGGACAAGGCAACTGTTAGGTGGATTCATAACTGGCTTAGTGATCGGTCACAAAGAGTAGTCGTAAATGGCTGCACATCCAGTTGGAAGAATGTCTCAAGTGGGGTACCACAGGGCTCTATCCTGGGCCCTGTATTGTTCAACATCTTTATCAATGATTTAGATGAAGGAATTGAGGGTAAGCTGATTAAATTTGCTGATGACACAAAGCTAGGAGGGATAACTAATACTGGAGAAGAGAGAGAGAGGATTCGAAAAGATATAAATAAACTGGAGCAGAGGGCAGCAACTAACAGAATGGTTTTTAACAGGGAAAAATGCAAAGTACTACATTTGGGCAATAAAAATGAAAAAATCATATACAAAATGGGAGGAATAGGGCTAAGTAACAGCACATGTGAAAAAGACTTGGGTATTACTAATAGATCACAGACTGAACATGAGTCAAAAGTGTGATGCAGCAGCAAAAAAGGCAAATACAATTCTAGGATGTATTATCAGAAGCATACAGTCTAGATCACGTGAAGTCATTAATGCCCTCTACTCCTCTTTGGTCAGACCTCATCTGGAATACTGTGTCCTGTTTTGGGCACTACATTTTAAAAAAGACATCAACAAACTGGAGCAAGTTCAGAGAAGAGCCACCAGAATGGTGACCGGTCTGCAAACCATGTCCTATGAGTAAAGGTTGCAGGATTTGGGAATGTTTAGCTTGGAAAAGAGAAGACTGAGAGGAGACTTAATAGCTGTATACAAATATCTCAAGGGCTGTCACATTGTACAGTAGAAGGATCATCTTTATTCTCATTTGCACAAGGAAAGACTAGAAGCAATGGGATGAAACTGAATGGGAGGAGACAGATTAGATATTAGAAAAAACTTTTTGACAGTTAGAGTGATCAATGAGTGGAACCGGCTGCCATGAGAGGTGGTGAGTTCTCCTTCAATAGAAGTCTTGAAACAGAGGCTGGATAGACATCTGTCTGGGATGATTTAGTGAATCCTGCTTTGAGCAGGGGGTTGGACCAGATGGCCCAGGAGGTCCCTTCCAACTCTACCATTCTATTATTCTATGCTTCCCTCACATACAGTATGATACCCCACGACATGCTACCCCCACAGCCCCCACATACTGAATGCTTCCCACACATACAGTATGATCCCCCACAAGCCTCCACACATAGTATGCTTCCCCCACAGACCCCCACATACAGTATGCTTCCCTCACATACAGTATCATCCCCACAACCCCCACATACATATAATTATATCATGCAAACCAAAGACATTATATGACAGTAAATTAATGTATCATGACTATGTGTCTATAAGTAGCCAAATGAGAGAGTAATAATGGATACTTCGCTTAGATATATACCATATCAGAGACTAGGATTCAAAGTAGATTTATAAAAGACACCCACATACAGTATGATCCCTCACAGACTCTTACAGTGTAATACTCCGCACAGTATGCTTCCAGCACAGCCCCGACACAGTATGCTTCCATCACAACCCCCCAAGCACAGTATGCTTCCATCACAGCCCCCCACATACAGTATGATCCCCCTAAGCCCCCCACACACAGTATGCTTTTATCACAGCCCCATATACAGTATGATCCCCCACAGCCCCCACACATAGTATACTTCACCACATATAATATATATTTTTAAAATAAAAGAGAAACATCATATGTTCACTTAACCCCGGATCCTGGTGAGTCCACCATCATTCTAAGAGCCACAGGGCTGATGGACTGAAACAGCAACGTCATTGTGGTAGGGCATGGACAGGATGCCACATCGCTCAGCCCGCGCCAGGACTTTGATGCCCTGTGTGCCACCTTGCCATTCTGTAGGCTGCAGGCCTAAAGTTACCTACAGAATGGAGAGTGGTAAAGCCAGGAGACCCTCGTCTTGACTGGTGTAGCCGGAACTCTGGGTCTTCCCAAACATAGTCTGACCCTTAACAGGCAGTGTCCAGCACACTGGTGGCGCAGACTTCCCTTTGAGGACAGTCACACTTGTCTCAGCGCCATCTCTGGTCTGAGTCTGCTCCTTTCTTACTCTTGGAGCCAAATCACCCTGTAGTTTGGCGGGCAGTGCTTTTATATCCCGAGGCTCTGCCCTGCAAGTCACCTGACCAGGTTCAGCACATGACGCTGCTCCCCCTTAAATCCTTCCAGTACAAATTGTCTCTACCAGATTGTGCACGGCCAGCTGATTGCAGTCCTTCGTCACTATGATCACATCCCACAAGGGCTCTTCAGTGATATCACTGCTTTCTCTTACACATAAAAACACAGTCATATGGGATCAAAGTATTGTCACAAGATTGTCTGCTTTCAATCAGAGCCATAACAATAGTGGGTGCATGGTTTGCAGTCACACCCTAGCCCTAAATCCCAAAGAGACCTAGAAGATCCCTTAGGTCCTTATCATTGGATACTCTGCTTGAGATTTTGCATCTGGGTTCATGTGATACGAGTGAAGACTCTGCATACCATTGACTAAAATGTCATTGTCTGATATAATTAGGGAAGCACGGTGGCTCAGTGGATAGCACTACAGCCTTGCAGGGCTGGAGTCCTGGGTTCAGATCCCACCAAGGACAACATCTGCAATGAGTTTGTATGTTCTCCCCGTGTTTGCGTGGGTTTCCTCCCACACTCCAAAAACATACTGATAGGGAATCTAGATTGTGAGCCCCATGGGGGACAGCGACGATAATGTGTGGAAACTGTGAAGTGCTGCGGAATATGTTAGCGCTATATAAAATAAAATTTTATTAATTTCTATTCTATTAATCAAGAGAGACCCATTTTATCCTTCCTCTACAAAAGGGATTATGAATTTTGGTAGATGTAAAGGAGTCTACCAAATTTGCCTTGTGTTACATTGACCTACAGCATATGAGTTAGGTGCTTTACTATTTACTTCGGGGAGACTGGTTCTCTTGTTCTTTTGTTTCTCAAGAGGCAGATCAGATCTCAGCACGAAGAGTTCCTTACATTAACCTAACGGAATTTTACTCTCCTCCCTTTTGTTGAGAGCCAAACCTTTTGATAAAAAAAGTCATACGAGTAAATGAATCTAAGATATAAGATAAAAAGCGAATAGCGGTGCCAGTGCACATATACGTAATCAGCTGCAAGTATAGATAAGCCTTCCACCACAAGAAGGGTTAACAAGAATTATAGAAAAAAGGGGGGGACTATACTCGCGCTATGATTAAAGTATACCGCCACCACTGATAGAAAAATTACCTGTGGATTTCACAAAAGAACTGCATACAGAACGGAAGTGTGAATGTTGCTTTGGAAGTAGAAATGCAGAAAACAATTCCAGGGGAGAATGCGCCTTTTTCAAAAGTGATCAGGGAGCTAAAAAAAGAAGAAAGAGGGACTTTAAAGAAATAACCCTAATAAATGACTATACTGTATGTGCATAAAGAATCATAAAACATGAAAGGCATAAAACATGAAAGGCACTAAAATGTTGCACAGAAGCGCTCAAAAGCTTCACTGATGGACCACTTCAGTGGGGATATGATATATGTATGTATAGTTAGAATTACATATATATGTCCGTTTGTGAGAAATAAAACCGTAATGATGCACGTGATACCAGCTGGGGGGTATATATAAAGAAGAACTGCCACACAGAAGGTTTAATAGGTGATTGAACTAACAATAAGTGATTTGCAAAAGATATATAAAAAAGTCTAAAAATACCAGCATTATGGTCCCAAAACGCAGGCAACAATCATATTGTCATGCAGATGATTAAGACAAATCTTGTTAATGTAAGCACTCTCAGTTGTGAGCACTGAGTAAATGAATCTACCTAATGCAGAAGTTGCAATGCTCAACATTGCTTTGTTTGTTTATTTTAGCGATCAGCTGATCAATTCGCCTGGGATCGATTCCCGGGACTGTTGTGCAGAGGCAACGGCAATGGTACCCACCAGCTAGATGGAAGGCCGCAATCCTCTTACCTCTTGGCATTCACATTTTAGTTAAACATTAAATCATGGAGACATGTCCAGTTTTGATCCGACTCACAGATCATTCATCACAAATTTAAGTCTATGAGTCTGTGGAGAAAAAAAAATGGATGCCCTCCGGGTGCTGTCAGTTTTTTAACAACTGTTTGAAAGTTAAAGCTCAAGAATCCTCCATCAGCTTTTTTTTTTCTTCTCTCTTTACATACAAAAAAAAACCTGATAAATATTTGATCCAAATTACTGATGAAAATCGTTCCGTTTTTTTGCAAGAAAAATGACTGACTTCTGAATAAGCCCTAATGCTCTCCGCATATTTATTGTGTTGCAGTTTAGTATAACTTTTACTCTTCACGGATTATTTTGGCTGTAATTATTCCCCTCAGTTCAGTGAGCAAAATGGGATTCTGAGCACAAAGAACTTACATACTATGGTTTATCATTACCAATGAGAGTGAATTTCATTTGCGCAGAGATCTCTGCCCCAGTGCTAGTTGTGCTAGAAAGCCACCCCTGTGCCACACTGGCATCTTTCCTTGTGACTTTTTCTCTCCTCAGACACACTTTTCTTGTAGGCAGCCTAGAGTGCCATTGGGAGGGTGTATAATTCATATATATAAAAACAATAAAGAACACTCTGCCTTTATTTTTCTTTTAGCCACTGTATCTGTGTAGCTGGTAATACCATACATTTCAGAGTTTGATAACTGCAACAAAATTTAAGGTGTATCTGGAAGGAGGTGGCAGGGACCCTCGCGTGCCTCCTCTCTCCTATATACTGGGCACGTGCAGCGTCGGACTGGTGCACCTTGGGCCCAGCAGAGAAAATCATTCTTGGGGCCCACTATGTAGCTACATAGAAATAAATACAAGACCACCAATTGTGTGGTAAAACACGCTAATATCAGGGTATAATATAAGGTAGCACACATCTTAATTATGTAGCAGTAGTTGGGGTAGCCCCCTCAAAGAATATAATGTACCCCCTCATAGAATATAAAGTAGCCCCCCTCATAGAATATAATGTAGCCTCCCTCATGGAATAAAATGCAGCCCCCCCTCATAGAATATAATGCAGCACCCCACAAAATATATGCAACCCCCTCATAAGGTATAAAGGTATAATGCAGCCCCCCATAGAGTATAATGTAGCACCCTCATAGGGTATAATGCAGCACCCCTCCACCTCCATCATTGTTCTCCCCCTCCACCTCCATCATTGTCCTCATCACCACCTCCATCATTGCCTTCTCACCCATTCCCCTTATCATTGCCCTTTCCACCACCTCCATCATTGACCATTCCACCACCTCCATCATTACCTCCTCCCCACCACCATTGTCCTTTCCACCATTGCCATCATTGTCCTTTCCACCACAACAATCAGTGCTTTCTCCCCCACCACCCCATCATTGCCCATTCCAACACCTCAATCATTGCCTCCCACCCACCACCAACATAATTGTCCTTTCCACCACAACCATCATTGCCTTCTCCCCCTCCATCCATCACTGCTCTCTTCATCACCCACATCATTGCCAATCTCCAATACACACACACCGCATCACTCTCTCTCACACACAAAGATAAAGCACTGCACCACATACACACAAACGCATGCACCAGGCAGACAGAAACACGCAGCACCACTCACCTCTCCACAGGTTTCCCGCAGCAGCAGCACATCCCGGCAGATTTCTCTCTGAAACAGCCGCACCCTGAATGATGACGTCGTCCAGCTGCACTGTGTCAGACAGGAAGTCCCGGGCAGGAAGCAGGACGGCATTGGATCCCTGCAGCTTCGCTCCACTGCCAAGCAATTTCCCTCAGGGTTAGCCACACCAGCTTTACATGTGGGCAGTGTTAGCCTTAGCCTGCTGCTAACACTCTCTGCTATTAAAGTGAAATGGTATTCACTCCTCTCCATGCCCAGAGGGGCGTGGGTAAGCATGAATATTCATTTTTCTTTAGCAGCGGGGACAGGCTCCTGTCTCCAGCTGCTGCTCCGCTGGCACCGGGATAGCCCCCATGACTCAGGGGTCCCATAATAGCTGGGTGTGTGACACACCACTGGCTGGGGGTCCCTGGAGCAGCGAGGGCCCTGGACAGCTGCTGGCCAGTATGCCAGCAGATGTCAATGCCTGGGCCCACCGGAGAATCCTCCGGTTCACCGGTGGGCCAGTCCGACCCTGGGCATGTGCATCACATACGGCACACTGATGGGTCACTAACATTTTATATTGTTATATCATGTATTAATGATCTCATAATGTGTAGTGTGCTGTCTCTTAATGTTATAACGTAATGTGATTGCATTTGTACATGTTTAGCTTAGGGACAGAATGAGTTAAACTGTTGGGAGGAGTTACAAAAGGGGGATTGTACAATAGGCTTATAGGAAAAGTTCTTCCTGTTCTTGCAGCAGAGCCCAGGCATGCTTGCCCAGGGCAAGACGCTCTCCACAGCCAGGAACAGAGGACGCCCCGGCCGAGGAGATAAAAAGCTGCCACAGACTGTGGGTCCGTGTGGACGGGCACTGACACTGTGAGAATGACTCCAGAAGGAATGTGGGTTCCCAAACCTGAATGAGAGCCATTGGTATCGTGCAGTTTACTGAAGTTGCAGGGACAGAGCAGGAAGCATTGTGTTGTTTGCAGTAAAGTTTATACCGTTGGAACAGAACTGTGGCTTGTGGTGTTTCTTGAGTACTCATCCCCAGCGTCTGAAGCGAACGTGTGATGAAGGTAACTGACTGTACCGCAGAACTGGGATTTCACTTGTCTTTTCATGTGCAAGGTGCCGGGGTACTCACTGACTGTGACTACCAACCCGTGCCTCCTTGTTACATATCCGGCATATATAAAGGTAAAATTTAGCTCACAAAATGTTTAAAGACTTATTCTGAATCCCGCCATGTACACGTACAACAAGGTTTGTCCCGCCTCTGAGGTTTCCTCACAATAGCAATAATTTCAGTATAACAAAAGAGTCTGCATCATAAAGGATGAACCTTTCTACTGAGTGTTGCTTGTTTGTAACTTGTTAAAGGGAACCTGTCACAGGAGTTATGTTGCTCGATCTGCAGGCGGCACAAATCAGAGCCCAGCTCCCTCATTACAAACAGGTTTTACTCTGAAATAAGGTAGCTAGTCTCTGATCTCTGCAGCCCATGATTTGGGCATAAATTTGCCGCCCATCAGTTACTTATATAAGAAAGCCGATGGCATAAAAAGACTTTTATATAAAAGACACACATATATATATACACATACTGTATGTGTGTGTATATTATGTGTGTGCATTACATGAGTGTGTGCATATATACAGTATGAGTGTGTGTGTATATATAGTACATATATATGTACATGTGTGTATAGTATAAATATGTGTGTATGTAATTATATATATATAAAATATTAGCGTGTATATACAATACATATATAGGTACATGTGTGTGTGTGTGTGTATATATATATATATATATATACATATATATATATATATATATATAGTACATATATATATGTATGTATAATATATATACAGCTCTGGCAAAAATTAAGAGACCACTGCACAGTTTTATAAAAATCAGCTTCTCTACATGTCTGACATACATTGCATTCCAGTGTCAGTTAAATTCCAACCAGAGTACACCTCATTCTACTTAATGTGCTTCTGATTAAGTGATCACCTGAACCAAATCTTATTTAATGAAGGAAAGTATAAAAAAAACCTGCTTGATGGCAAAACAAGTGCTAGTAATATCCCAAAAGTAATAGAAATGAAAAAAAAACTTTTAACCATGCCAAAGGAGTTGAAAAGAAAAGTCTTGAGTGAGGAAAAGAAGGGCTCAATTCTGGCTTTAGTGGCAGAGGGATACAGCGATCATCATGTTGCCTCCATCCTTAAAATTTCTAAGATGGCAGTCCATTACAACAAGGTCAAGCAGCAGACATTGTGGATAACAAAGCTACAGATCGGCAGAGGGCGAAAACGACTCTCCACTGACCAGGATGACCGTCGTCTTATTTGAATGTCACTCAGCAACCGCAGCATGACATCAAGTGACCTACAAAAGGAATGGCAAATGGCAGCTGATTTGAAGTGCACGGCAAGAACAGTTCGCAACAGGCTTCTAGAGGCAGGACTCAAGTCATGTAAAGCTAGAAAAAAAGTATTTCATCCTTTCATCAATGAAAAGAAAAGGAGAGCCAGGCTGAAGTTTGCCAAAGACCATAAAGATTAGACCATTGAGGATTGGAGTAAGGTAATCTTCTCTGAAGAGTCTAATTTTCAGCTTTGCCCAACACATGGTCATCTAATGGTTAGACGGAGACCTGGAGAGGCGTACAAGCAACAGTGTCTTGAACCCACTGTGAAATTTGGTGGCGGATCAGTGATGATCTGGGGATGCTTCAGCAAGGCTGGAATTGGGCAAGTTAATCTTTGCAAAGGACGTATGAATCAAGCCACATACAAGGTTGTCCTGGAAAAACAGTTGATTCCTTCTGCTCAGGCAATGTTCCCTAACTCTGAGGACTGGTTTTTCCAGCAGAACAATGTGTCAAGCCACACAGCTAGGTCAATCAATGTGTGGATGAAGGACCACCACATCAAATCCCTGTCATGGCCAGCCCAATCTCCAGACCTGAACCCCATTGAAAACCTCTGGAATGTAATAAAGTGGAAGATGGATAGTCATAAGCCATCAAGCAAAGAAGAACTGCCTAACCCCTTAACGACCGCCGATACGCCTTTTAACGGCGGTAGTTGAGGGTACTTAAACCACAGCGTTGTTAAATAACGGCGCTGTGGAAAAAGTGTATAGCGCCCCCAGAGTCGGATTTTCTCTGGCGTCTCGGCTGCTGGGGGTAGCCAAGACCCCAGAGAACATGATTCGGGTCGGTTTTTACCAACCCCTGGGTTGCGATCGCCGTTATACAGTTAAAAAAAATCCGATGTGCCATTTAATTTCTCTTTCCTCTGATGTGATCGCACATCAGAGGAGAGAGAAATAGGGTCCTTTGGCCCTCCTGCATCCTCCAGTGGGCACCGCCATCTTCTTCCTGTCAGAAAATGGAGGGCTCATGCCCAGTGAGCCCGCCGCGATCTGCCGGGTGGGTGATTTCCTCCGGGGTCTTGGCTGCCGGGGGTAGCCGAGACCCCAGAGAACATGATTCGGGTCGGTTTTTACTGACCCCAGGATTGCGATCGCCATTATTAACTGTATAATGGCGACGGAAAAAAAAATCAGATGTGCCATTTAATTTCTCTCTCCTCTGATGTGATTGCACATCGTCCCCTATCCTCCCCATACCTCCCGATGGTCCTCGGCCCCTTCTGCATCCTCCGGTGGGCTCTGCCATCTTCTTCCGGTCAGAAAATGGCGGGTGCAGGAGCACTGCGTCCGCCGCGATCTGCTGGCTGGCACCCGGCAACAATAGGAAGATTTTTCCTATTGGTTCATTTCGGTCACTGTGATAAAAGCTATCACAGTGATCAAAATAAAAAAAAATAGTAAATAAACACCCCTTTTATCACCCCCTCTAGCCCTAGAGTTGGGCTAAAGTGAGTTGGGCTAAAGTTTTAGGGTTAGGGTTAGCGTTAGGATAAAGTGAGTTGGGCTAAAGTTTTAGGGTTAGAGTTAGGCTAAAGTGAGTTGGGCTAAAGTTTAAGGGTTAGGGTTAGGCTAAAGTGAGTTGGGCTAAAGTTTTAGGGTTAGGCTAAAGTGAGTTGGGCTAAAGTTTTAGGTTTAAGGTTTGGGTTAGGGTTTGGAATATAATTGGGGTTAGGGTTAGGGTTGGGATTAGAGTTAGGGGTGTGTTGGGGTTAGGTTTGTGGTTAGGGTTATAGTTAGGGTTGGGATTAGTGTTAGGGTTGTGGCTAAGTTTAGGGTTGTGGTTAGGGTTGGGATTAGGGTTAAGGGTGTGTTGGGGTTAGGGTTGTGATTAGAGTTAGGCGTGTGTTGAGGTTAGGGTTGGAGTTAGAATTAGAGGGCTTCCACTGTTTAGTTACATCAGGGGGACTCCAAATGCAACATGGTGCCACCATTGATTCCAGCCAATTTTGAGTTCAAAAAGTCAAACAGTGCTCCCTCCCTTCTGAGCTCTGCCGTGCACCCAAACAGTGGTTTACCCCCACATATGGGGCATCATCCTACTCAGGGCAAATTTCATAACAACTTTGGGGGTCTAGTTTCTACTGTGACCCTTGGGAAAATAAAAAAAATTTGGGGCTAAAAATCATTTTTGTGGAAAAAAAAAGATTTTTTGTATTCATGGCTCTGCATTATAAACTTCTGTGAAGCAATTGGGGGTTCAAAATGCTCACCACACATCTAGATAAACTCCTTTGGGGGTCTAGTTTTCAAAATGGGGTCACTTGTGGGGGGTTTCTACTGTTTAGGCACATCAGGGGCTCTGCAAACGCAACATGATGCCCGCAGACCATTCCATCAAAGTCTGCATTCTAAAAGGGCGCTCCTTCCCTTCCGAGCTCTGCCATGCGCCCAAACATTGGTTCCCCCCAACATATGAGGCATCAGCCTACTCAGGACAAATTGTATAACAACTTTTGAGGTCCAATTTCTCCTGTTATCCTTGTGAAAGTAAAAATTTGGGGGTGAAAAGATCATTTTTGTGGAAAAAAAATGATTTTTTTATTTTCATGGCTCTGCGTTATAAACTTCTGTGAAGCACTTGGGGTTCAAAGTGCTCACCACACATCTAGATAAGTTCCTTAAGGGGTCTAGTTTCCAAAATGGTGTCACTTGTGGGGGTTTCCACTGTTTAGGCACATCAGGGGCTTTCCAAATGCGACATGGCATCCGATTTCAATTCCAGCCAATTCTGCAGTGAAAAAGTCAAACGGTGCTCCTTCACTTCCAAACACTGCCTTGCGCCCAAACAGTAGCTTACCCCCACATACCGGGTTTTGGCACATTCAGGAGAAATTTCACAACAAATTTTGTGATTCATTTTCTATTTTTACACTTGTGAAAATAAAAAAATGGTTCTGAAGTAAAATGTTTGTAAAAAAAAAGTGAAATGTTAATTTTTTCCTTCCACATTGCTTCAGTTCCTGTGAAGCACGTAAAGGGTTAATAAACTTAATAAAGGGTTAAAAACTTGCGGGGTGCAATTTTTAGAATGGTGTCACTTTTAGGTATTTTCTGTCATTTACACCCCTCAAAGTGACTTTAAATATGATGTGGTCCCGAAAAAAAATGGTTTTGTAAATTTTGTTGTAAAAATGAGAAATCGCTGGTCAACTTTTAAGCATTATAACTTCCTAACAAAAAATATTTGTTTTCAAAATTATGCTGATGTAAAGTAGACATGTGGGAAATGTTATTTATTAAGTATTTTGTGTGACATATCTCTCTAATTTAAGGGCATAAAAATTAAAAGTTTGAAAATTGCAAAATTTTCTAAATTTTCGCCATATTTCCGTTTTTTTCATAAATAAACGCAAGTCATATAGAAGAAATGTTACCACTAACATGAAGGACAATATGTCATGAAAAGACAATCTCAGAATCAGCAGGATCCGTTAAAGCGTTATAACCTCATAAAGTGACAGTGGTCAGAATTGTAAAAATTGGCCTGGTCATTAAGCTGCAAATTGGCTCTGTCACTAAGGGGTTACATTTTTGTACCAGAAGTGGCATAAGGTCACCCAAAAGCAGTGTGAAAGACAGGTGGGAAAGCATGCCAAGACTCATTAAAGCTGTGATTAATAATCATGGTTATTCCACAAAATATTGATTTCTGAACTCTTCCTGACTTAAAACATTAGTATTGTTGTTTCTAAATGATTACGAATTTGCTTTCTTAGCATTATTTGAGGTCTGCAAGCACTGCATTTTTTTGTTATTTTGACTATTTCTCATTTTCTGAAAATATATGCAAAATTTATTGCTTGGAAGTTCGGAGACATGTTGTCAGTAGTTTATAGAATAAAAGAGCAATTTACATTTTACTCAAAACATACCTATAAAGAGAAAAATCAGGCAAACTGAAAATTTTGCAGTGGTCTCTTAATTTTTGCCAGAGCTGTATATGTGTATATACAGCACATACAGTATATGTAATATACACTGCTCAAAAAAATAAAGGGAACACTCAAATAACACATCCTAGATCTAAATGAATGATATATTCTCATTGAATACTTTATTCTGTACAAAGTTGAATGTGTTGTCAACATAATCATTAATGGAAATCAAATTTTTGAACCAATGGAGGCCTGGATTTGGAGAGACCCCCAAAATGAAAGTGGAAACAAGTCGAAAAGAAAATCAAAACAAGACAAAATTAAAGTGGAAACAAGTCAAAATGATGCTCAGTATTGTGTGTGGTCTCCACGTGCCTGTATGACCTCCCTACAACACCTGGGCATGCTCCTGATGAGGTTGCGGATTGTCTTTTGAGGAATCTCCTCCCGACCTGGACTAAAGCATCTGCCAACTCCTGGACAGTCTGTGGTGCGAAGTTGTTGGATGGAGCAAGACATGATGTCCCAGATGTGCTCAATTGGATTCAGGTCTGGGGAACGGGCAGGCCAGTCCACAGCTTCAATGCTTTCATCTTGCAGGTACTGCTGACACACTCCAGCCACATGAGGTCAGGCATTGTCCTGCATTAGGAGGAACCCAGGGCCAACCGCACCAGCATATGGTCTCACAAGGGTCTAAGGATCTCATCTCGGTACCTAGTGGCAGTCAGGCTACCTCTGGCGAGAACATGGAGGGCTGTGTGGCCCTCCAAAGAAATGCCACCCCACACCATTACTGACCCACTGCCAAACCGGTCATGCTGAAGGATGTTGCAGGCAGCAGATCACTCTTCACTGCGTCTCCAGACTCTGTCACGTCTGTCACATGCGCTCAGTGTGAACCTGCTTTCATCTGTGAAGAGCACAGAGTGCCATTGTCAAATTTGCCAATCCTGGTGTTCTATGGCAAATGCCAAGTGTCCTGCACAGTATTGGGATGTGATCACAACCCCCATCTGTGGACGTCGGGCCCTCAGACCATCCTCATGGAGTCAGATTCTAACCGTTTGTGCAGATACATGCACATTTGTGGACTGCTGGAGGTCATTTTGCAGGGTTCTGGCAGTGCTCCTCCTGTTCCTCCTTGCACAAAGGCGGAGGTAACGATCCTGCTGCTGAGTTGTTGCCCTCCTATGGCCCCCTCCACGTCTCCTGGTGTACTGGCCTGTCTCCTGGTAGTACCTCCAGCCTCTGGACACTACGCTGACACACACAGCAAACCTTTGGCCACAGCTCACATTGATGTACCATCCTGGATGAGCTGCACTACCTGAGCCACTTGTGTGGGTTGTTGAGT
Organism: Oophaga sylvatica; assembly: GCA_033576555.1. Lineage (NCBI taxonomy): Eukaryota > Metazoa > Chordata > Amphibia > Anura > Dendrobatidae > Oophaga > Oophaga sylvatica. The sequence continues at coordinate 485,283,431 of JARQOD010000001.1, read as the reverse complement.
CCGTCTTATGCTACCACAAGTGTGAAAGCACAACCAACATTCAATAGTGACCAAAACATCAGCCAGAAAGCATTGGTACTGAGATGTGGTCTCTGGTCCCCACCTGCAGAACCACTCCTTTATTGAGGGGGTCTTGATAATTGCCAATAATTTCCACCTGTTGTCTGTTCCATTTGCACAACAGCATGTGAAATTGATTGTCAATCAGTGTTGCTTCCTAAGTGGACAGTTTGATTTCACAGAAGTTTGATTTACTTGGAGTTATATTCTGTTGTTTAAGGGGAATCTGTCACCCTAAATTGGCGGGATATTTAAATGATGGCAGTCAGGTCAGATGGGCGGTGTTTTGGGTACTTGCCTTAACATGTTGTTCGCCGTTGTCTCCATTATTTCTGGGAATTGTAGTCGTTGCCCTCCATATAACGCACCTGCGCATTGCAATCTTGAATTGCGCACACGCAGTATGCTTTGCCCGCAGATTGCAATGCGCAGGCGCGTTATATGGAGGGCAACGACTACAATTCCCAGAAATAATGGAGACAGCGGCGAACAACATGTTAAGGCAAGTACCCAAAACACCGCCCATCTGACCTGACTGCCATCATTTAAATATCCCGCCAATTTAGGGTGACAGATTCCCTTTAATTGACCCCTTTGTTTTTTTGAGCAGTGTATATAGTGAATGATCAGCTCTGTGGTAGACGCTTGTTCACACATGGGACTTAAGGGTATGCCACACTAAGCGAGATCGCTAGTGAGATCGCTCAAGCGTCAGCGATTTTATGACGCAGCAGCGACATCGTTAGCGATGTCGCTGTGTGTGACATGTAGCAGCGATGTGGCCCCTGCTGTGATGTCGCTGATCGTTCACGAACATTCTGGACCGTTTTTTGATTGTTGGCGTCCCGCTGGTGAGCCTGAATCGCTGAGTTTGGCACCTTTTGTGAACGACGAGCGACCTCGTTGGTGATGCATATGTCAGCGGCGCAGGCGGGACTAGGTTTTCTTTAGCGAAAATATATCGCAGCACTACCGTGATGGTGCACAAGTAGGTTTCCCAACCAATATATAGTGAATAGATAAACTTGGCACTCAACTTATAGATGAGAAATTCCAGATTTATTGCAGTCAAAAAACAGATAGAGACGTTTCGGTCCAACAAGGGCCTTCCTCAATCTGATAGCAACATAGAGTACACATTACAATATATTACAATTAAAGAATGAAAACATAACTTAAGGCACAACAAAAAAAGAAAAAGTTTTTTTCTTATATACACATATACATTCCTATGTCCAATGGATCTATCCAGAGAAAAATAACAAAGAGGAGGACATCCATGGTGAATTCATTCTATTAAGTAGAGGGTGTACTAAAGATGTGATAAAGAGAAGTTCCAATACTTACCCGACTGCTTGTGGCGAGGGAATAGTGTGAATGAAAGGCAGTTCGCCTAGGAGAAAGACAAAGTGCTATTTCGTTTGTGTAATCCTATATTGTCCTAGGTAAGGTATCACCGAGTATGTTTTAAAACAAATATAGATGCTGGCCACCAAATACCTTACTAAACAATATGCAACAATTTAACTAACTTATTTGGTCATCTATACAGTGTTCACACTAATACCTATATATATAGCCTACTATGCTATTTACCATCATTTGGATTTTGTGCATTATGTAGCCACGCTTTGTAGGTATATAATCCAACATAGGCTAGTCTAGGACCTATGTTATGTCCAGTTTGAGCCATATTGACCCTGATATCAAACACTGGAATATACCATACTATAGTATACAGCGAGTAGAATAAAATACAACAGGGTGTATTTACACCATAATACATATATTCTTAATATGGTACATCCTCTAATATTTCAGGTCATTTGGGGAGCCATTCTGGCCCATAGCCCTGGATCTCAATTGTGATAATGTGAGTCTTCCATATTACCACTCTTTCTATTCACACTTATCCATATGACCATTAATCACTTATAATCCTATATCTTAGGCCCTAACTAGTTATTACCATCCAGGAACGCACAAAATAACAGAACCATAAGAGGAACTCTCTTCCACTAAGGTATTTGGTGGCCAGCATCTATATTTGTTTTAAAACATACTCGGTGATACCTTACCTAGGACAATATAGGATTACACAAACGAAATAGCACTTTGTCTTTCTCCTAGGCGAACTGCCTTTCATTCACACTATTCCCTCGCCTCAAGCAGTCGGGTAAGTATTGGAACTTCTCTTTATCACATCTTTAGTACACCCTCTACTTAATAGAATGAATTCACCATGGATGTCCTCCTCTTTGTTATTTTTCTCTGGATAGATCCATTGGACATAGGAATGTGTATATATGTATATAAGAAAAAAACTTTTTCTTTTTTTGTTGTGCCTTAAGTTATGTTTTCATTCTTTAATTGTAATATATTGTAATGTACTCTATGTTGCTATCAGATTGAGGAAGGCCCTTGTTGGACCGAAACGTCTCTATCTGTTTTTTGACTGCAATACATCTGGAATTTCTCGTCTATAAGTTGAGTGCCAAGTTTATCTATTCACTAGGTTTTCTTTAGCGGCACAGACTGGATCGCAGTAGCTGCAAAGCAGGCAGGCAGGACTAGGTTTTCTTTAGCGGCACATAGTGGATCGCAGTAGCTACAAAGCAGGCTAGCAGGACGCAGAGAGCAGGAGCGATGCTGGAAATTCCTATGAATCTGAAGCGCTCGAGAACAATGGAAGGGAGCGCTATACGTCGTCTTTCATGACGCGGTCAAAACATTAATTATAACATACATATATAATTATAAAACATATACAGTGACCACCAATCTGTGTTGAGGGGCGTGGAAAAGGTTGCGCTCAACACATGCAGTGACAGATCCTAACGACCGCCAAAGTCGTTATACAGATCGCTGACAGCTGATGTGTCGTTGATGAGATCTCCTGTTTGGAAGCTACTAGCGACCTTAAAGCGATCACACCAACGATCTCGTTAGCTTGCGTCGTTGTCGTGATCGCTAGTGTGATCGCTTAGTGTGGCATACCTTTAGTTCATTGATTCAAAACAAACAAGCGGTTTATTAAAAGTTCATCAACTGTTATGGTCAACAAAAATAAAACAGCCTCTTCCAGGTAAACAAAAGGTATAAGAAAATGGAAAATTACCCGTCCATATACAGCACAAGCTCACCTGTTTACACGAGTCTTTTCCTCTCAGACTCCAACACGGTCTGAGCAGCACATACAAGGCTTGCACACCTTATAAAACACACAGACCAAGTGAGACCGTCCCAGCTGCCTTACATCAGACAATCCAATACCTGGACTGAAGGTAAGTGAGCGGCTGTCCCCACCCATCTATTTCATACTCTCATAAAACACGGACCCATAATCCAAGCCCATTAAACACCTCTCAGCACTATGTGTGCTGGAGTCTGCTTCTCTGGATCCTACATCACCGAGGCGTGGCACCTCAGTGACACATACCTCCCATCCACGACCTGTCCAGCTGCCACGTTACAACATAAAAACCTTCCTTCCAACCCCCAAAGTAGGATGGTCTTTTTTGTCCTTCCTCAGTCTCGGTTCCTCTACCAGAGATCTGGGTGTTATGAACTGGTAGCTGAGGAGAGCAGGCAAAAACGGCAATACACCAGAGAGGTTGGAATCTACTGGATTGCAGTACCCTGACTAACCACAACAACTAAAAGCAGTCGTGGAGCGTTCCTACGTTGGTCCTAGACGCCTCGTCACAGCCTGAGAGGTTAACTACACCTAAAGATAGAAAGAGGAAAGCTATCTGCCCCGGAGCAGATCCCCAAAGAACATAGAAAGCCCCCAAACATGTAATGGCGGTTAGACAAGAGGAAATACAGACACGACAGAAAATAGTATGAGCAAACGTTGGGGCCCAATCTTCCTAGAAAGAAAAGGATGGGAAGGACACTTACTGCAATCCAAAAAACCCTAAAAAAATACCAACTCTACTAATTGCAAAAACACCTGAGATCACACGACCTCTACCACCTAAATTAGTTCTCTGGTGTAAAAAAACAAAGCCGCAGCCACTGAAAAAACTGGAAAAGGCAAATGAACAAATAACAGTGGCTCAGATAAACTGAGAGGAGCACAAGCCCCCCGGAGGGGACCTGGCTGACCTCCACAGAAGTGCAGGGAAAAATGCAAAAAGCAAGCACAAAAATAAAAGCAGAAAATATCTTATCTGTTAGCAGAAGATGCAGGCAAGACTCAGAAAGCTTCCAAGTGAACCAGGAACCAAAGTTGAGACAAGAACAATTGATCACCGGCAACCTTGATGGGAGGGAACCTCCCTTATATAAGACCAGTCTGTAACTGCTGATTGCCAATCTTCACAATCTTCATAGAATGGTTCAGTACTGTTTGTAACCACCAGAGTGAGCTTCTGCTCAGAATTCATTTTTAACACATTCACAACAGTACCCCCCCCTTGAGGAGGGGTCACCGAACCCTCATTTGGGCAACCAGGTCGGTCAGGATGAGCTCTGTGATACGCACGGATCAGTCTCCTAGCATGCATGTCCGAAGCAAACACCCAAGAATTGTCCTCCTGACCATAACCTCTCCACTTAACCAAATACTGGAGTTTCCGTCTAGAAAAACGAGAATCCAATATTTTCTCAACCACATACTCCAGATTGCCCTCAACCAAAACAAGGTCAGGAGGCGCAGCCATAGGAACCACTGGCTCGACAAACCTCTTCAATAAGGACTTGTGGAACACGTTATGGATCTTAAATGTCCCTGGAAGAAGTAAACGAAAGGAAACAGGATTAAGAATCTCCATGATCTTATAAGGTCCAATGAACCTAGGCTTAAACTTAGGAGATGCAACTCTCATAGGGATATTTCTTGAGGACAACCAGACCAAGTCCCCCACTTCAAACCGAGGACCATCAGTCCTATGCCGGTTGGCAAACCGCTGGGCCCTCTCCTGAGAGAGGGACAACCTCTCCACTACCTGGTCCCAAATCTGCTGCATACGCTCCACAACAGAGTCAACACCTGGACAGACAGAAGCCTCCGTCTGTCCCGAAGAAAATCGAGGGTGAAATCCAAAATTGCAGAAAAATGGAGACATCAAAGTGGCAGAGCTAGCCCTATTATTAAGAGCAAACTCAGCCAAAGGCAAAAAAGAGACCCAGTCATCTTGATCAGCAGACACAAAGCATCTCAGATAAGTCTCCAATGTCTGGTTTGTTCTCTCAGTTTGTCCATTGGTCTGAGGATGAAAAGCCGAGGAGAAAGACAATTGAACACAAAGTTTAGAACAAAAAGTCCTCCAAAATCTGGAAACAAACTGGACTCCTCTGTCAGACACAATGTTCTCAGGAATGCCGTGTAACCGAACCACGTGCTGAAGGAACAAAGGCACCAATTCGGAGGAGGAAGGCAACTTAGGTAATGGCACAAGATGTATCATTTTGGAAAACCTATCACAAATCACCCAGATAACGGTCATTCTCTGAGAAACAGGGAGGTCGGAAATGAAATCCATAGAGATATGTGTCCATGGTCTCTTGGGCACAGGCAATGGCATCAACAAACCACTAGAGCGAGAGCAAGGCTTGGAGCGAGAGCAAATCCTGCAGGACTGCACAAATTCCCTGATGTCATGAGACAAAGTAGGCCACCAAAAGGACCGACTAACCAAGTCTCTGGTATCAAAAATTCCGGGATGACCGGCCAACGCGGAACAATGAATCTCAGACATCACACTCTTTTTCCACCGGTCTGGGACAAACAATTTCCCAATAGGGCAGCGCTCGGGTTTATCCTCCTGACACCCTTCCAGAGCCAGTCTCAAATTGGGCGAGATGGCGGAAAGAACTACACCCTCTTTCAAAATAACAGCAGGATCAGATAACTCAGGAGAGTCCGCAAGGAAACTCCTCGAAAGGGCATCCGCCTTAACATTCTTAGTGCCCGGAAGAAAGGAAACCACAAAATTAAAACGTGTGAAAAACAAGGCCCACCTGGCCTGTCTAGGATTAAATCGCTTGGCTGATTCCAGATAAACCAGATTCTTATGGTCCGTGAGGACCACCACCTGATGTTTGGCTCCCTCCAGCCAATGTCTCCACTCTTCAAAAGCCCACTTCATGGCCAATAACTCCCGATTACCCACGTCATAATTACGTTCAGTTGGAGAAAATTTTCGAGAGAAAAAGGCACAAGGGTTACTTTTAGAGGTCTCTGGATCTCTTTGGGACAAAACGGCACCTGCCCCAATTTCAGAGGCATCAACCTCCACCTGAAATGGCAGAGAAACATCAGGCTGCCGTAGAACAGGAGCAGAAATGAATCTCTGCTTAAGTTCCTGAAACGCAGAGACTGCCTCAGAGGCCAATTCACCACATCAGAACCCTTTTTGGTCAAATCAGTCAATGGTTTAACAATAACAGAGAAATTACCAATAAATTTACGATAAAAATTGGCAAAACCCAAGAATCTCTGAAGAACCTTTAATGAAGTAGGTTGGACCCAATCACAGATGGCCTGAACCTTGACCGGGTCCATTTCAATAACAGATGGGGACAAAATGAATCCCAGAAATGAGATCCTCTGTACGCCAAAAAGACACTTTGATCCCTTCACATACAGAGCATTCTCTCTCAAAATCTGGAACACAGTCCGAACATGTTTCACATGAGAGTCCCAGTCATTGGAAAAAATCAAGATATCATCCAAATAAACAATCAGAAATTTATCCACAAAATCCCTGAAAATGTCATTCATGAAGGACTGGAAGACGGAAGGAGCATTAGTGAGCCCAAAGGGCATCACTAGGTACTCAAAATGCCCCTCTGGGGTATTAAATGCCGTCTTCCATTCATCCCCGTGCTTAATGCGAATAAGGTTATACGACCCCCTGAGGTCAAGCTTGGTAAACCAAGTAGCACTTTTCACCCTGGAAAACAGGTCAGAAATCAAGGGTAACAGATATTGATATTTCACAGTGATATTGTTCAAGAGACGATAATCAATACACGGCCTTAATGAACCATCCTTTTTGGCCACAAAGAAAAAACTGGCACCCAAGGATGAAGAGGATGGTCTGATATGACCCTTCTCCAATGACTCCTTGATATAAGACCGCATAACTTCATGTTCAGGTACAGACAAGTTAAAAAGGCGACCTTTAGGGAATTTACTATCAGGCACTAATTCAATAGCGCAGTCATAGCTCCTATGGGGGGGCAAGGATGCAGATTTACTTTCGCTAAACACATCAGAAAAATCAGTCAAAAAGTCAGGAACATCCTGAGCCTGGGGAGAGGCAGAAAAAACAGGAGTGTTGGCATTAACACATTGGCAGCCCCAACTGGTTACAGACACAGATTTCCAATCCAAAACAGGATTATGAGACTGTAACCAAGGGAAACCTAGTACAATAATGTCATGCAGATTATACAGCACCAAAAATTTGCAACTCTCCTGATGATCAGGTTCAACCCTCATTATCACCTGAGTAGAGAACTGGGGTTTATTCTCAGCCAAAGGGTAGAATCAATCCCCAGTAGGGGAATAGACTTCCGTAGGGGTATCAAGGGAAACCCACAACGTTTAGCAAAATCAAAATCCATCAGGTTAATAGCTGCTCCCCAATCAACAAAAGCCTGAGCAGAAAATGTGGACAGGGAGCAAATCAGGGTAACAGTCAACAGAAATTTAGTCTGAACACTACCCAAGACAACTGAGCGTGCAAAACGTCTTCCCCGCTTAGGGCAGACTGAAATAGCATGAGAGGCGTCACCACAGTAGAAACATAACCCATTGCATTTTCGAAACTCATGACGCTGTGCCCCAGAAGCCAGTCTATCACACTGCATGGGTTCAGAAGCTGGTTCACAAGGCAACACTATTCCACGCATACCTCTACGCTCACGCAAACGTCTGTCAATTTGAATCGCTAATGACATAGAATCATTGAGACCAGAGGGAGCAGGGAAACCCACCATAACATCTTTTACATTCTCTGACAGACCCTTCCGAAAAAGGGCTGCCAAAGCATCATCATTCCATTTGGTCAGGACTGCCCACTTTCGAAATTTCTGACAGTATAACTCAGCGTCCTCAAGCCCCTGATTTAATGCCAACAAGGTTTTTACAGCTTGATCAGTGACATTAGGTTCATCGTACAATAACCCCAGAGCCAAAAAAAATGCATCAACATTACTCAAAACAGGGTCCCCTGGTGTCAGGGAAAAAGCCCAATCCTGAGGATTGCCGCGCAGGAGAGAGATGACAATTTGAACCTGCTGTGCTGCATTCCCTGAGGACTTAGGTTTTAAGGCAAAAAACAACTTACAGTTATTTTTGAAATTCAGAAATTTAGCTCGATCCCCTAAAAACAAATCTGGCATGGGGATCCTAGGTTCCACAACAGGCAACCCTGCAAGATAGGTAGCAATACTCCGAACTTCAGTGGCAAGCTGATCCACACGGCCAGACAACTGTGCAAACTCCATTGAGAGAAAAAAAAATCCTCAGCACCCAGAGAAAAAGAGGGAAAAAAAAAATGCAACAAACAGAAAAAAAAAAAAAAATCTCTGACAACTCTGACAACTTTTTTTTTTTTCCACACTATTTTTCCCTTCTGTGAGTACCATATAATTTTCAGTTAGGCCGGTGATACTGTTATGAATTGGTAGCTGAGGAGAGCAGGCAAAAACGGCAATACACCAGAGAGGTTGGAATCTACTGGATTGCAGTATCCTGACTAACCACAACAACTAAAGGCAGCCGTGGAGCGTTCCTACGTTGGTCCTAGACGCCTCGTCACAGCCTGAGAGGTTAACTACACCTAAAGATAGAAAGAGGAAAGCTTTCTGCCCCGGAGCAGATCCCCAAAGAACATAGAAAGCCCCCAAACATGTAATGGCGGTTAGACAAGAGGAAATACAGACACAGACAGAAAATAGTATGAGCAAACGTTGGGGCCCAATCTTCCTAGAAAGAAAAGGATAGGAAGGACACTTACTGCAATCCAAAAAACCCTAAAAAAATACCAACTCTACTAATTGCAAAAACACCTGAGATCACACGACCTCTACCACCTAAATTAGTTCTCTGGTGTACCAAAACTAAGCCGCAGCCACTGAAAAAACTGGAAAATGCAAATGAACAAATAACAGTGGCTCAGATAAACTGAGAGGAGCACAAGCCCCCGGAGGGGACCTGGCTGACCTCCACAGAAGTGCAGGGAAAAATGCAAAAAGCAAGCACAAAAATAAAAGCAGAAAATATCTTATCTGTTAGCAGAAGATGCAGGCAAGACTCAGAAAGCTTCCAAGTGAACCAGGAACCAAAGTTGAGACAAGAACAATTGATCACCAGCAACCTTGATGGGAGGGAACCTCCCTTATATAAGACCAGTCTGTAACTCCTGATTGCCAATCTTCACAATCTTCATTGAATGGTTCAGTACTGTTTGTAACCACCAGAGGGAGCTTCTGCTCAGAATTCATTTCTAACACCTGGGAGTTTGAGAGTTCTGCACAGGATCTTAGTTGTTCCCAGCATTGCGTTTTTCTGTACAAAGAGTTCAGATGTTGCTCCTGGGATCTGTTGTAGCCATTTTTCCAACTTAGGGATCACTGCTCCCAGTGCTCCTATCACCACTGGAATCACTGTTGCCTTCACCTTCTACATCTTCTCCAGTTCTCCTTTGAGACCCTGGTATTTCTCCAGCTCTTCATATTCCTTCTTTCTGATGTTGCTGTCTCTTGGCACTGCCACATCTATTATCATTGCTGTTCTCTGATCCTTGTCTACTATCGCAATATCTGGTTGGTTAGCCAATACCTGCTTATCCATCTGGATCTTGAAGTCCCACAGGATTTTAGCCCTTTCATTCTCCACCACTTTTTCTGGGGTCTCCCAACTGGACTTAGGGGGACTTAGCCCATATGCTGTGTAGATGTTCCTGTATACAATTCCTGCTACTTGGTTGTGGCGTTCGGTATACGCTGTTCCTCACTTTTGGGTCTAGTTTTATGTGGTAGATTCCTGCTTCTATGGATCTTGTACTTAGTGCTTGCTCTTGTGCTGCTATGATTAGTGCCTCTGTTCTGTCTCGGAGTCCAGCTTTCTCCAGCCATTGGTACGATTTCTCCATGTCAGCCACTTCCATTATCTGTCAATGGTACATCCCATGTAGCGGTTTGTTTTGCCATGGCTCTTCGTGTTCCTGTTCTTCCTTCAGATCTGTTGTTGCTGCCTTAGGCATTCTCTCAGCATCTCATCTTTTGGTGCCATTTTTCTGATGTATTCCTGGATACTCCTTGTTTCATCCATGATGGTGGCTTGGATGCTTATCAAGCCTCGACCACCCTCCTTTCTGTTGGTATACAATTTTTGGGTGCTCCATCCAACTACCGCCCAATAACCTGCCTTACAACAACATGTAAACTACTGTCAGGCATCTTAGCCACCAAGCTACAGAACCATATGAACCAGTACATGAATCCAGCTCAGAAAGGCATTGGGATTGACAACAGAAGCTCTAAGCACCAGCTCTTAGTAGATAGAGCAGTCACTCAAGACTCAAGATCCAGACAGACCAATCTCACACAGCCTGGATTGACTACAGAAAAGCCTATGACTCAATGCCACACACATGGATCTGTGAATGCTTGGCTCTGTACAATGTCAACAAGAAATTAAGAACCTTTCTCAGAAACTCAATGGGGCTATGGAGAACAACACTGGAAGTCAACTCAAGACAACCAACGCTAGGGACCATCAAATGTGGCATATACCAAGATGATGTACTGTCCCCGTTGCTGTTCTGCATAGTCTTGAACCCCCTCAGTCAGATAATTACAGAGTCTGGCTATGTATACAAGTTCGAGAGTGGAAACACCATCAGCCACCTCCTCTACATGGATGACATCAAGCTGTATGTAAAAAACAAATGAGTCATCAATTCCCTGATCCACCTGAGAAGGATCTACAGTGAAGACATCAGGATGTCCTTCGGAATGGAGAAGTGCGGCCGGTTGGTAATAAAGAGAGGCAAGGTAGTCTAGACTGATGGAGTGATATTACCAGCAGGGCACATAGCAGATGTACAGACATGCTACAAGAACCTCAGCATCCCACAGGGATACGGTAACTATGATGAGGAGGCAAGGAAAGCAGCAACATCCAAATACCATCAAAAGGTAAAACAGGTCCTGAAGAACCAGCTCAATGGGAAGAATAAAATCCGCACCATCAATACATATGCCCTGCTAGTTATCAGATACCCTGCTGGCATAGTGTGCTGGCCAAAAGAAGAGATGGAAGCTGCATATATACAGCTCTGGCAAAATTAAGAGACCACTGCAAAACTTTCAGTTTGTCTGATTTTTCTCTTCATAGGTATATTTTTGAGTAAAATGTAAATTACTCTTTTATTCTATAAACTACTGACAACATGTCTCAGAATTTCCAAGCAATAAATTTTGTATTTATTTTCAGAAAATGAGAAATCGTCAAAAATAACAAAAAAATTGCAGTGCTTGCAAACCTCAAATAATGCTAAGAAAACAAGTTCATAATCATTTAGAATCAACAATACTAATGTTTTAACTCAGTAAGTGTTCAGAAATCAATATTTTGTGGAATAACCATGATTTTTAATCACAGCTTTCATGCGTCTTTGAATGCTTTCCACCAGTCTTTCACACTGCTTTTGGGTGATCTTATGCCACTCCTGGTACAAAAATTTAAGCAGTTCTTCTTTGTTTGATGGCTTGTGGCTATCCATCTTCATCTTGATTACATTCCAGAGGTTTTCAATGGAGTTCCGGTCTGGAGATTGGGCTAGCCATGAGAGTGATTTGATGTGGTAGTCCTTCATCCACACATTGATGGACCTAGCTGTGTGGCATGTGGCATTGTCCTGCTGGAAAAAACAGTCCTCAGAGTTGGGGATCATTGCCTGAGCAGAAGGAATCAACTGTTTTTCCAGGATAACTATGTATGCGGCTTGATTCATACGTACTTCGCAAAGATTAACCTGCCAATTCCAGCCTTGCTTAAGCATCCCCAGATCATCACTGATCCTCCACCAAATTTCACAGTGGGTGCAAGACACTGTGGTTTGTACGCCTCTCCAGGTCTCCATCTAACCATTAGATGACCAGGTGTTGGGCAAAGCTGAAAATTAGACTCATCAGAGAAGATTACCTTACTCCAGTCCTCTATGGTCCAATCCATATGGTCTTTAGCAAACTTCAGCCTGGCTCTCCTTTGCTTCTCATTGATAAAAGGCTTTTTTCTAGCTTTACATGACTTGAGCCCTGCCTCTATGAGCCTGTTACGAACTGTTCTTGCCGTGCACTTCACCCCAGCTGCCATTTGCCATTCCTTTTGTAGGTCACTTGATGTCATCCTGCAGTTGAGTGACATGCCAATGAATGACAGTCATCCCAGTCAGTGGAGAGTCGTTTTCGTCCTCTGCCCGTCTGTAGCTTTGTTATCCCCAATGTCTGCTGCTTGATCTTGTTGAAATGGACTGCCTTCTTAAAAATTTTAAGGATGGAGGCAACATGAAGCTCACTGTATCCCTTTGCTAGTAAAACCAGAATTGAGCCCTTCTTTTCCTCACTCAAGACTTTTCTTTTCAACTCTTTTGGCATGGTTAAAAGTTATTTTTTCATTCATATTACTTTTGGGATATTACTAGCACTTGTTTTGCCATCCAGCTTGTCCTATTGCAAGGGGATTGTGAACACCACAGCAGTGTTTTTTATACTTTCCTAAATAAGATTTGGTTCTGGTGATCATCTAATCAGAAGCACATTAAGTAGAATGAGGATTACTCTGGTTGGAATTCAACTGACACTGGAATGCAATGTATGTCAGACATGTAGAGAAGCAGATTTTTATAAAACTGTGCAGTTGTCTCTTAATTTTTTTGCCAGAACTGTATATATATATATATATATTATATATATATATGTGTGTGTGTGTGTGTATTATACATATTGTGAGACAGTGAGTGAATATGTGATGAATGGGGTGTACATTTCACCTAGGTATAAGGGAAATGTGTGGCTTTGTAAACCTAGTGGTAGAGAAAGGTCACTACACCTCACATTCAGCACACACTTGCAGCACAAGCCTGAAACTACTCAGGTCTTAATTAGGAGACCAGAAGTAGGTGTCTGCAAACACAATCTGAGAGCTAGTTTAGCCTGGACACAGGAAGGTGTCTCGGCACAAGAAACAGTCTCCAAGAGTGTTAGAGCTGTCTTTAGCCTGGACACAGAGAGGTGTCCTGGCACAAGGAAGCAGTCTCCAAGAGTGTTAGAGCTGTCTTTAGCCTGGACACAGAGAGGTGTCCTGGCACAAGGAAGCAGTCTCCAAGAGTGTTAGAGCTGTCTTTAGCCTGGACACAGAGAGGTGTCCTGGCACAAGGAAGCAGTCTCCAAGAGTGTTAGAACTGTCTTTAGCCTGGACACAGAGAGGTGTCCTGGCACAAGGAAGCAGTCTCCAAGAGTGTTAGAGCTGTCTTTAGCCTGGACACAGAGAGGTGTCCTGGCACAAGGAGGCAGTCTCCAAGAGTGTTAGAGCTGTCTTTAGCCTGGACACAGAGAGGTGTCCTGGCACAAGGAAGCAGTCTCCAAGAGTGTTAGAGCTGTCTTTAGCCTGGACACAGAGAGGTGTCCTGGCACAAGGAAGCAGTCTCCAAGAGTGTTTGAGCTATCTCAGTTTGGGTGCAGGAAGGACCCCGGACATAGGAGTAGTCTCAGTGCGAATCCGTGTGAAGAGCGGCTGAATAGGAGTGGATCTCTCTCAAGTCTGGACATGGAAGGTGCCTTCAGACACAAGGAGGAGTATCTGTGAAGCTCCATACTGGTAACATATGTGATATGTGTTGTTTTGGGCACAGACTGGTAGAGTCTGGGTCCCGGATAGAGAGGGCCATCTATCTAAGTGTAATTAGAGGCTAGACAAGCCTAGGTTTTCTGTTTATGCTTTGTTTTAATCTGTTTGCTGTGGACTTTAATAAAGCTGGTTGCGGCCAGTTTTGCACCAGAACTGCTGTCTGAATGAACTGTTTTCATGCCATTCTGTCTACCCAGACAGCGATCCTAGAGCTAAACCCCTGGAAAGGCTACAATTGGCGAGAATGCTGGGGCAGCGCAGTGCCTGATACAGTTAGTGCTGGAGTGTGCATGCAGCACAGAGGCTTAGAGACAGCATTAAAGGTGAAGTCTATTGAAATAGCAGCAGAAAAAAAAAAAAAGTGTGTCAGCAGAAACGTCTGTTTGGAGCAGTCTTGGAGAGACAGTGGCCCTGATAGGGTCTGCAGAGAGAAAATGTATGCACAGCAAAGCTGAACTTGTTGTGAAAATGACTGTGGAATGTGCAGCAGCAAAAGAAAAGTCTGTGGAGCAGTCTTAAAGAGACAGTAGCCCTAATAGACTTTGCAAGGAAAAAAAAAAAAAAAGTGTCTGCACAGCAGAGCTGAATTTTTCTATGGAAAAGACTGTAGCGTGTGTATGTCTTGAGTGAAGACTGCCGTTGTTAAGACAGAGAAGTCTGACAGCATGGATGACAGCATGGAGGCGCTGTTTGAACAAATGGCGCAAGTTAATGTGCAACATAAGACTGCCGTGGTTGAGACAGATAAGTCCGGCAGTATGGAGGAGCTCATTGAGTACCTGGCCCAGGCCCAGCGAAGCATGCAGCAGAGCATGGAGCAGCAACGCCTGCAGCACCAGCAGCGCATGCAGCAGGCCCAGCAGCAAGTCCTGCAGCAGCAGCAGGAGAATAACCGGTTATTTGTTGAGCAGATGACAGCACCAAAAAAGGATTTCGGTGCCGCGTCCCGAAGTAATGTTGTGAAGGCACCGGCGTTGTCCGCTATAAAGAAGGCGGTAAGACGGTCCTTGAGAAAAATGACACCTCGTGATGATGTGGAGGTATATCTTACTAGGTTTGAGAGACTGGCAGAGAAGGAGAATCTGCCACTATCTGAATGGGCCATGACGGTCGCACCCTATCTGATTGGGGAACCCCAAAAAGTCTGGGCTGACCTGAGCAAGCAGGACAGCGAAGACTATGCCAAGTTGAAAGCGGCGATTCTTACCCGGCTTGGTGTTACGGTGACAGCCCGTGCCAGGGGAGTTCATGACTGGAGATGCAGTTGGGAGTCTGCAGTAAGCAAACCTGATCATGGAGTTGAAAAGGTGATAGTGAACCGCTACACCCGAGCACGTCCTCCTGAGGTACAGCCGTCTGAGAGGTCGTCACTTCAGAGTTCCCGGACGCTGAACTCTCGCGGTAAGAGCGTTCCAGCTGTTGGGGACATGGGGTATGCTGTTAAGCGGGATCAGGCCCGAGGGGACATGTGGGTGGGAGAGTGTGATGGACAGTGTTGGAGCTGGCGTGAAATTGCAGCCAACTGTCCAATAGAGGGGGAGCCTATGTGTTGTGATGTTGGCAGATCCCTCTCTCTCTGCGCAGAACCTGTGTGTGTGTCCACCTCTGCCGAAGAGACTGGACCACAGGGGTCCCCGGTGGTTGTAAATGACTGCCCAGCACAGGCCCTCTTGGACTCAGAGAGTCCAGTGACTTCCGTATGTGACAGCCTGATTGATAGGGACTTCATCCCTGATAAGCACCTGAGTATGGTGTGCATCCATGGAGACACCAAAGTCTACCCAGAGACTGCCGTGGACTTGGTCCCCAAACTCGGGGAGGTTTCATGTGAAGTGGGGGTAGTGAAGACCCTGGTGCAACCCGTTATATTGGGTAATGACTTTCCCCGGTCTAAGGATCTCTGGGGGAAAAATGTTTCTGATGGACAGTGTGATGAAGCTCCTATTGAGGGTGCGCAGTCCGAGGGGCGGAACACAATGCTAGTGGGCCGTTAAACTTGTGTGATAATGATGATGATGATCATGATAATGATGATGACCATGATAATGATGATGATGATAATGATAATGATGATGATGATGATGATCATGATAATGATGATGACCATGATGATGATGCTGATGCTGATGGTGATGGTGGTGATGATCATGATGGTGATGATGATGCTGATCATGGTCATGATAATGATATTGATAATAATGATGACTGTGATAGTGATGAAATTCCTTTGCAGGTGATGTTGGGAGACGAGGATGGTGGTTATGGTGGTTCTCGAGAACCGAGTGTCCCTGACTTACCTGTGTCCTGTGACAATTTTGAGAGTGAGCAGTGGCGAGACCCCTCTCTTAAAACGGCACAGGAAAATATGATTGTTCTAAATGAGGTTTCCCAGGAGCCTGGCTCTGAGGAGAGGTTTCCTCATGCTGCCATGAACAATAGCCTATTGTATAGGGACACTGAAGTCCAGGGAGAGGTCGTGAGTCAGCTCCTGGTACCTGAGCTATATAGAAGTATAGTGCTGGGGTTGTCACATAGTCACATACTTGAGGGACCACCTGAGGGAAACCAGGGACCAGATGGTGAAGTTAATGTTGTGGATGACATGTTAACTAAGGTTCCAGATCAAGATGTGAATGAAAATGAATTGTATAACCCTGACAGTGAGCAGGATGTGAATGAAAATGAATTGTATAACCCTGACAGTGAGCAGGATATGAATGAAAATGAATTGTATAACCCTGACAGTGAGCAGGATGTGAATGAAAATGAAGTGTATAGCCCTGACAGTGAGCCAGATGTGGCTGAGAAAAAGGGGTCAGATAGTGATAGTGAATTATCTGATGACCATAAAGCAACCAGTGCAAATGAGGAAGGCATGGTAGCAGAGGAGGTTGAGAGTCCTGAGAAGAAAGCTGATGCTGACCTTACAGCCAGACAGAAGATGGCATCTGAAGATGTTTTACAGTTGGCCGGTTCCCTGGAGAAGACTAAGGTGAAAGGAGGAGAGCTGAGCTTTAAAGGCAGGACTCTGAAACTGAACACAGCACAAGTGGATGCTGTTGAAGATGAGAAGTTGTCAGTGTGTGGTGTGGATCTGCATCATGCCAAGGACTCTGAAGGTGATGCTGCAGAGGTGGAAAAAGCCATGGAAGTGGTGGTCACCAAGCCAGATGCCTCATCAGAAGCTGAGGTTTCAAGTGAAGCTGTGAGGAGCAAGACTGAAGATATGGGGACTGACTCTGTCCAGGAATCTGTTTCTGCCGAAGACAGCGGCGTGGACGGGTTACGGTCCGGATCAGTAGCTGGCATTGGTGAGCTCAAGCGCACTTTCAGGGAGGCTACATCGGAGCCACGTCCCAACAAATGGGAAAAGCGATGTGTCACTCCGTTGCCGCTGCAGACACACGGGAGCCCAGATGGGATGCAGAACGTGGTGGAAGAGAAGAATCCGGCGGGTTCTGAGTATACAGATGCCGCTATCAAGGAGAACTTGAGGGCTGAATAAATGGAGATATTGGAGACCAAAGTGATGTGGCTGAAGAGGTAGAGTCTAGGACTGACGGTGGGGCTTCTGGGCATGTCCTGCCAGAAGAGCCTGAAAGTGGGGAACTGGAGAAAAGTGAAAAACCCCCTATACCTTCTGTGATAGTTGGTGACACATGGTCAGTGCACCAGGGACAGGAGGTACGTGAGTTTCTGAGGAAGAGTCAGCAGAAGTGTTCTGATGTGTCGGGTCGTACTTCTCTGGCCAGGCACTATATCGAAAATGAGCCCGGCCCTAAGGTCAAGATGAAACCGTGCAGGATACCCGAGGCCCGCAGAGAGTATAGGCCTGGGAGGGTACAGGGTAGTGCGGATGCTTCAGATGAAGAGAAAACTGATGTTGGCTATGACAGTGGTGAGGATGAAGCTGATGAGGGCCATGACTGGTCCAGAGTTCACTGTCTCTGTTGGATTGTTGACCAGCCCTCCGGTCTGGATGACCAGCCCTCCGGTCTAGAGAAGAGGGAGGGGATATGTGAGACAGTGAGTGAATATGTGATGAATGGGGTGTACATTTCACCTAGGTATAAGGGAAATGTGTGGCTTTGTAAACCTAGTGGTAGAGAAAGGTCACTACACCTCACATTCAGCACACACTTGCAGCACAAGCCTGAAACTACTCAGGTCTTAATTAGGAGACCAGAAGTAGGTGTCTGCAAACACAATCTGAGAGCTAGTTTAGCCTGGACACAGGAAGGTGTCTCGGCACAAGAAACAGTCTCCAAGAGTGTTAGAGCTGTCTTTAGCCTGGACACAGAGAGGTGTCCTGGCACAAGGAAGCAGTCTCCAAGAGTGTTTGAGCTATCTCAGTTTGGGTGCAGGAAGGACCCCGGACATAGGAGTAGTCTCAGTGCGAATCCGTGTGAAGAGCGGCTGAATAGGAGTGGATCTCTCTCAAGTCTGGACATGGAAGGTGCCTTCAGACACAAGGAGGAGTATCTGTGAAGCTCCATACTGGTAACATATGTGATATGTGTTGTTTTGGGCACAGACTGGTAGAGTCTGAGTCCCGGATAGAGAGGGCCATCTATCTAAGTGTAATTAGAGGCTAGACAAGCCTAGGTTTTCTGTTTATGCTTTGTTTTAATCTGTTTGCTGTGGACTTTAATAAAGCTGGTTGCGGCCAGTTTTGCACCAGAACTGCTGTCTGAATGAACTGTTTTCATGCCATTCTGTCT
This sequence comes from Oophaga sylvatica, assembly GCA_033576555.1. Taxonomy (NCBI): domain Eukaryota; kingdom Metazoa; phylum Chordata; class Amphibia; order Anura; family Dendrobatidae; genus Oophaga; species Oophaga sylvatica. The sequence continues at coordinate 485,264,777 of JARQOD010000001.1, read as the reverse complement.
ACCCAGACAGCGATCCTAGAGCTAAACCCCCTGGAAAGGCTACAATATATTCATTGAAATGAATGGGTGGTGAAAAAACGCTGAATAAACACACCAAAATTGGGTTATCAGGTTTTGATGCTTTTTTGTGCCAAAACCTGATCCTATAGAATATGACTTTTTTTTCCAACACTAAACTTTATCAGAATGCACAAGAGTCTAATCTAGCATGCTAAAACTGCAGCAAAAAATGCACAAAAAGCAGCATAAAATGCAAGAAAAACCAGACAAAACATGCTTTTTTTCTTTCCTGCCAAGAGATCAGGTTTTGTTGCAGAAAAAAATGCAGAAAAAACACCTAGTGTAAACTTACCCTTAGTCTTTGTGTGTGTTAGGCTACATTCCTACATTGCACTTTAGGTGAGTTTTTTGACATTGCAGAGATTCAGAACCTATAATATCATATAGGTTACTTGCGTTTTTTTAATTTCGCTTGAATGCATTTTTTTACATGCTTTGTTATCGCTGATTTATTTTTTGTCTCTTTTTAATGGGTCAAGCAAGGCCGTACTAGGCCCCCGGTCCTCAAGGGAGGCCGTCATGACAGAGCGACGTGGGATGTAGGGATCCGGCAGGGGTTAATGCGGGGAGAGTAGTGGGTTAATGTGTGGGAAGAAGCAAGAAGGCTCCGGTGGCACGTGGGGATAAGAGAAAGGAGGCGAGAGGTTAAAAGGGGGGAGGGAGAGCACGAGGTTAGTGGGGCAGGGCCATATAAAACGGGTCGGCCAGGTTAGAGGGCATCCATCTTGGGATAATCACCGACCGAAGAAGAAGCTGGGTACCTGGCTTACATGATGGATGTGGAGGATCTTCTACAGCGATTGCGGGATGCGGCTGGTGAGCAGGGCACCGGCTGGCTGCAGGCGTCAGTCGATGGCCTGCTGCAGGGGGCGGCGATCGGAGCTTCTCATGCTCCTCCAGACAGGCGACGGGCAAGGAGGTCCAGGCCTCCAGAGCGCCTCAGCCCTGAGGTCACCCCCCGGGCCCGACGCCAAGTGAGGAGCCACTCCGGGACCCTCCGGCTTCCAGCGGTGACCGCAGGCGAGCGGCAGCCCGCCGGGAGGAATCCTCAGCGTCGGTAGGGCCTGCAGCAGGGGGAGGGGTCGTCCTCCCTCTCTTCAGAGAACACGCGGCGGAGGGTGTTGGTACCAGGAGCGGCTGGCGCTTTTGATGTTCCGGCGCCTGCTCGTCCACGCAGGACGAGGGAATCCAGGAGGCGGGGTCGCGCCGTTCGGCCCCTCAAAAGCTGGAGAGATGCGGGCAGCAGTTGGCTGGCCCTGGCTGCAGCGCGTCACTGGCAGTGGCGCAGATCGATGCTGGGCACATGGTGCTTGGCTCCGGGACGGGGCCTACAGCATCGGGGGATGACAGGAGCAGGCAGCAATCAGCTGCCTCAGTCGGCGCACGTGCTGGTGAGACACAGTCGGCGTCTAATGAAACCGGAGGCTGGCGGCAGGAAGAATCAGCGAGCAAGGGGACATCACCAGTTCCCTGGGTCGGAGTTCAGGTGGCCAGCGCAGTCCACGCCGGTGGCTGGCGGCCTGCAACACAAGGAGACCCGGGAGCTGCGACGCAGGTGGATGCACATCCAGGCAGCGGGTTGAGGACGTCCCATCAGGATTCCGGATCTTCGACTGCTGGGTTCACAGCGCCCAGGCAGCCAGGTGAGAATGAACTTACTCTTCCCTTTGACCCCCACTTATCTTCCCCCCAGTGTAGAGATAAGGATTTGGTACCAGGGGGGTTTCACGGGGGTGTCAGGGTGATTTTACATGCCATTAGCGATCTAGCTAGGGTGTGGGGACTTCAAGGTGGGGCATCACCGTCGGCTGCGTGGATGGGTATTGGTGGGGGGGCCTTAGGGAATCAATCAGGTTTTGGGAGTGGCGTTGGGGCCCTATCAAATTCTAGTCAGGGGACAGGCGTCGCGTCGGCTTCTGTGGGTGGCAGTGCAGTGGTTGATGGGAATATAACAGCAGCTGGGTCAGAATGGGCAGCTCAGACAGCAGGGGTCAGGGCCGATGCGGAAAAGGATGAGGTAATTCGTTTAGATGACACGGTTAAGGGCGAGGTGTATGTTTGTTTCGAGGGTCCATTGGGGGCCCATCTAAAACAGGAGGTCAGGAACAGGATTTAGAAGGGGGAGTACGTGGACATATTTTCGTTATTGCCGTTGGAGCGCTTTAACCTCGATAGGCTTAAAAAAGATGAATCACGGAAGGAAGATGAGGAAAGGCATAGGTATCGTTTGATCCCTATGACCTTTTCTAATTGGCTTCAGGCATTTGTCATTTTGGCAAGTGTGATTGGTGAAAAGGCGCCCGAAAACTGTTCGGGCCTGTTTTGTTATATGGATGCGGTTAGCGAAGCATATCGTGTTTACGGCGGCCTGGGCTGGCTTAGGTACGACGAACAGTTCAGACCCAGTATTCGATGGGAACACAAAGACATTGCCCTCTGGATGAGGGTAATGGTTCCGCCCGTGGTGGTCAGGGTGGTCAATCTTTTCATAGCGGCACCGGCAGTTCAAGACAGTCAGGGCACTCGGTGTCATTACAGAAGGGACTGTGCTTCGCTTTCAACGAGGGTAATTGCAGATTTAATAATAATAATAATAATCTTTATTTATATAGCGCCAACATATTCCGCAGCGCTTTACAGTTTAACAGTTTCAAAACACAAGTCATAAGTAACAATGTAAACAATACAATTATTAAAGCAAAATAAGATGGCCCTGCTCGTGAGAGCTTACAATCTACAATGAGGTGGGGGAGATACAAAGTACAGGTGCGTATATACAAGGGTGTATTTACAATGATGGTCCAGCCATCTTGAGGGAGTGAGGGATGGATGGAGATAGTGAATGGGCTACACACACACACACGTACATATAGAATGACTTTGATTAGTGAACGTGATAGGCCGCTCTGAACAAATGTGTTTTGAGGGAGCGCCTGAAACCATGCAAATTGTGGATAGTCCTGATTTCTTGGGGTAGAGTATTCCAGAGGATTGGCGCAGCGTGGGAGAAGTCTTGGAGTCCAGAGTGGGAGGTACGGATTAGTGCAGAGTTTAGTCGAAAGTCGTTTGCAGAGCGCAGCAGTCGGTTAGGCAGATAGATAGAAATGAGGGAGGAGATGTAGGGGAGTGCTGCACTGTGGAGAGCTTTGTGGGTGAGAACAAGTACTTTGAATTGGATCCTATAATGAATGGGCAGCCAGTGTAAGGACTGGCGAAGAGCGGACGCGTCCGAGTACCGATTAGCCAGATGGATGACCCTGGCTGCTGCATTAAGGATGGACTGGAGAGGGGATAGTCGAGTAATGGGGAGGCCAAGTAATAGAGCGTTGCAGTAGTCCAGGCGTGAGTGGATCAATGCTACAGTGAGGGTTTTTGTTGTTTCCATGGTGAGAAAAGGGCGGATTCTAGAGATGTTCTTTAGGTGTAGGCGGCAAGAGCGGGCAAGAGATTGTATATGGAGGTGCTGCCTGGGTGTTATTATGGTGCCGCCCACGGAGAGGGAAATGTCAAATTTAGGGAGCAAGATTTGTCAGATTTGGGAGCAACTGCAAGTTTAAGCATGAATGCTCCTCATGTGAGGGCTCTCACGGGGCTTCAAGGTGCCTTAAGGGAGGTCGGCAAAGGGGCGGAGGCACAGTTGAAAAAAGGAGTGACGCCAGTACGGCTAGTCGAGATGGAGGACTTCCTAAATAGGTACCCTGATAAGGCCGCGGCAAAATTGTTGAAAGAGGGTTTTCAAAGCGATTTTAAGATCCCATTTGTCGTTCAAGAAGCACAGTTTTCCAAAAAGAATTTAAAGTCAGCGTTTCAGTTTCCGACGCTGTGGCGGAAAAGTTGCAAAAGGAGGTGTAGTTGGGTAGCATGGCGGGCCCCTTTGCAGAGATCCCATTTAGGGCCCTGAGGGTGTCACCATTGGGGGTGGTTCCCAAAAAAGAGTCCAATAAGTATGGGTTGATTCATTATTTATCCTTCCCAAAGGGGTCGTCTGTCAATGACGGGATTGATCCGCAACTGTGCTCGATGTCTTACACATCCTTTGATGCGGCGATGGACTGGGTTCGGTTATGTGGAAAGGGTGCTTTACTAGTGAAGACCGATATAGAGGCTGTGTTCCGTTTGTTGCCAGTGCACCCTGACAGTATGCATCTACTTGGTTGTTTTTGGGACGGGGGTTCTATGTTGACCGTTGCCTCCCGATGGGCTGTTCTTTATCGTGTGCGTACTTTGAGACCTTCAGTACATTTTTAGAATGGGTTGTTAAAGACGTTGCGGGCTTGAGTTCATGCATTCACTATTTAGATGATTTCTTGTTTATTGGTCTGGCTCAAACTTCGGGTTGTTCCATTTTGTTGAGGACAATGGAAAGAATGGCTAAGAGATTTGGGGTTCCATTGGCGGCAGATAAGACGGTGGGGCCCGTGACTTCATTGACCTTTCTTGGCATAGAGATAGATTCCATGGCTATAGAGTGCAGATTGCCCGATGACAAGGTGACTAACCTACGGGACGAGGTTTGTAAGGCGTGTAGTTCAAGAAAGATTACGCTGTGCGATTTACAATCATTGTTAGGAAAATTGAATTTCGCATGCAGGATCATCCCAATGAGTCTGGCTTTCTGTCGTTGGTTGTCTTTGGCGACGGTGGGTGTAAAATCTCCATCACATTTTATTAGGCTAAAAAGTGAGTTAAAACAGGAATTGAAAGTTTGGGCTTTGTTCTTGGAAAATTACAATGACAGATCAATTTGGATTAGGCACGTAGAAAGCGCGGAAAAGTTGGGTTTTTCATTTCAGGAGGTTGATCACCGTGGTTTTGGGTTTTTTTTTCATGGCCAGTGGTTGCTGGGAAAATGGCCCATGGAGTGGATTGAGCGAGGTTTTGTGTCGAATAGGGTTCTGACCAGGGTGGACTTGATTTAAATCAAACTGATTTAAATCACGATTTAAATCACTAGTCAGTAAGGCTTGATTTAAATCAGTGATTTAAATCAAAGTTTCTACCTAAACTAGTTCTTGCTACTTTAACATGCAAGTAGATGAAGATTTTTAGAATCACTTTTTATATTACTTTTTTCTCCCCAGTTTAATGGGTTAATCATTCATATTTGGACACCACTGTTCTGTTGTACTTAGGAAGGAGAAAAATAATCCTGACCTTAATAACAATTTAAATAGATTTATTCAACTGAAACAATAACAACATTACAGCATAAGTTATTTGCTTAAACAAACATCCATGTTTGTTAACTAATTTGGCTAAACAAAGTATATATATATTTTAAGAAACTTAGACTGTCAGCCCAGCCGACACATGAAAAACTTAAATACTACTGTCCCTGCTGTCCTCTGTAGCTCACTCGTCGTCATCTTCATCATCTTCTTCTTTGTTCCTATTCATAATCTGGAAAAGAAAAACAAGCTTTCCTGCTTTATTGGGTCCCAACCGATTTCTCAATTTAGAATGAATGAGTCCAAAGGAAGAGAATATTCTTTCAAGGCCTGCAGAAGAAGCTACTGCTGTTAAAAGTGAAATCATTACTTGAACAGTCTCTAAATCCAAGCGCTTAAGTGATTTCCACCAGTTTACTGGTGTGACCTTCCTTAAAATATCTTCAGCAAACATATATTTCTTGAATGGTTCCCCCTTAGCTCTGAAGTTTATTATAGTTGGCATTAAAGATGGATGATTGCTGGATACCCATGTCATAGCTAACTCCTCTTTCTCAGCACTTAGGTTTTGACCCTGATATTGGATATTGACAATATTTGCCAAAAAATGAGCTGGAGTCAGTGATTGTCCCATTCGTTTGTTTACTGCTTGTAATTTAATTCTGTCCATGTGTAGTTCTGTTTTTAAGTGTTCACTCAGTTCCTTCCAAATTTCAACAGCATCCGCAATAAAACAGCTATTTTTCTGTATTTTGTTTAAAGCTTGAGAGATGGGTTTCAGGAAGCTCAGCATATGTTCAACATTTCTCTTAAGCCCAATGTTGAGGATTTTGGCCGTGACAGTGCCATCTATTTTATCTCGATTTTCTTCACAAAGTGTCATCAGAATAGGCCAGTTTTTGATATACTGCTCAAAACAGTCCACCACAGAGTTCCATCTAACATCTTGTGGGAGCGTTAGCTTGGTTCCACCCATCCTTTTCAGAGCTGCTACAGCAAAATGATTGTTACGGAAGTATTTAGCAATTTCAACAACATTAGCCTTTATTTCTGGAACACTTAAGTCTTTGGCTAAGAGGTGCAGCAAATGAGCACTGCAACCATATGTTTGCAGTGCTTTGTATTCCCTCCCTGCTCTTCTAAATTTCTTCTCATCTTGGATACGTTTGCAGCATTGTCAGTGACCAAACTGCGTACTAGACATTTGAATTTTTGTTCACATGTTGTTATAGCTTTTACTGCCACTTCTTGTAAGTATTCTGCTGTGTGTGCATTTCCTGACGTATCAGTTGTTTGTGCAAGGAAGACTTTACCTTCTTCTGTTGTTATACAAGCACATACAATAGGATCATTGTGGACATTACTCCACCCATCAATACTTAGGTTAACAATTTTACCCTCCAGAGCTGTTGCACATTGCTCCATTTCTCTGTCATACACTTGATCCAGCAGTTTCCCTGCAACATCAGCTCTGCTGGGTGGACTGTATCCTGGTCTCAGTGACTGAACCATATTAATGAAATGTGGGTTCTCACTCAGACGGAAAGAAGAGTTCGTTGCATAAATAAACTGGGCAATTTTTTCATCAATCAACTCTTTTTCTAATCTGCTAGTTCTTATCACAAACCTATCTATGGTGGTTCCAGGAGGTAAAGGTTTTTTCTTCCTTTTGGGTGATGGTGATATGTGGCTGTGGGTGTCTGATGATGATGCTGCTGCTAATGAAGCACTATCCTGGATGGATAACTCTGGAACTGTAGAACAGGATGATGGTGATCTTGGAGGTGGATAGTTTCCAGAATCCATGAATTCCCCTAAACAAAAAAGTCAATGCTGTTATTTTATTGTTTATACAATTTCTGCTTATTGTACACAACACAGCACTGCCCCAAAAGGAATATTTGTTTTTCTTCATAACTGTACCAAATGACAGTAACATGCAGTAATAATAAGAAATATAATTTTTCTCACACATGACAGTTCAGTCTTTAGAAATAGGATTCAATAAAAATGTTTACCAACCTGAAGATCCTGCCTGTTCAGAAGTGTTTCTTCGGTCATCTTCATCACCGCACTTCTCATGATGTTGCCTCATTCGCGCCACCAGGCCTTGCATCTCTTTGTTGCATCGTTTGCATTTTGCACACATGCCTGCCTTACCGATAGGCGAAGGAGCTTCATTAAAATATTCCCAAACTGGGTCTCTTTTACGGCCTGCTGCCATTATAAGGAAAGAATGTAATAAACCTCAGATCGTACACACAAACAGATCCAGACTTGTCTGTCTGTGGCTATGCTGCAGTATTGTGCTCAAAGTTTCACTTTCATTTTCTTGTCTGCTTGCCCTTCCTCCTCCTCACACTTAGATTCACATTCTTCTTGTGTTGTGCAGATCTATTCCACTCCAAACAATCAGAAACATATTGTCTAACTTCTTGGACTTGGCACTGAAGGGGTTGATTCTGTAGTCATATAGGTTTGTAGAACAATAGGATTAAGATCTTTTTCTCAACTCTGTTCATGTTGTAACATTTTTGCCGTGAAGAAGAGGCTGGGACCTCTGCGGAGTCAAATTCAGTTTTGAGAACTGCGTAAGTAAAGCGAGCGTCTGTGATAATATAGGAGAGAAACTGCCCACTAATCCTACAGAAACCTCTGGAAGAGCATGGCATTGTGAATGTTACACATATACAGCCTTTATTCTACTGAGTTAAACAACTCAGCTTTATCTCATGATGGAAGAACCTTTGGATGGTAAAATATTTTCCTCAAAAAGCAGTTTATTGAAAAAAATCCGATTTAAATAAAAAAAATCCGATTTAAATCAAAAAAATCCAATTTTTTTGATTTTTTTAAAAAAAATCATTGATTTTTATCCACCCTGGTTCTGACTCAGTTGTTCACAAGAGTTGTCGCATTGTCATTATGGGGTGGAATGGTGCAGAACAGAAAAATTTGCTTTCATTGTGATCACATCGGAGTAGTAGCGGCTATCAACACGTTATCCGCGGGAACGTCAGAAATAGTAAAATTATTGCAGCAGTTGGTTTTTTTTGGGTTTGACATTTAACTTATAGATAGTCGCTGAGGTTGGCTCTGGCATTGTTGACCCTTCCGCTGACGCTCTGTTTCATTCGCAGTGGGACCTCTTCTGGGAGTCGGATCGTCTCTCAACTTCAGTGGGCCGGATTTGCCTACAGCTTTATGGAACCTGCCCTTCGGGCGGTAAAGGATCTGTTTGATAGGTCATTGTCAGACAGGTCATGGAGGCAATACGATCAGGCTTGGTCGGCGTGGCAGGAGTGGAGGGCATTGTGCGGACAGGGGTTGGGTGATGAGAATGGGTTGTTGTTGTTTTTAGGCCATTATTGGGAAGCGGGCAGGTCAGCGGCAAAGGTTGATAAATTTCTGGCGGGTCTGTCATTCGGTTTCAAGGCCAGCGGGATCATAGACGTGACAAAATCATTTCTTGTCAAGCAGGCAGTTAGGGGTTGAAAGAAAGGATGGAAGTCAAGGGATGGCAGGAGGCCGGTGTCTTACAAGGTTCTGTTGGTTATCGAAAAACAATTATTGGCATTATGTTCTTCCAGCTGGGAGGTTGATTTGTTTCGGGCAGCCTTCGCCTTGGCATTCTTTGGGGCTTTTCGTTTAGGGGAAGTGGTTAGCCCTTCCAGGTTTAAAAAGGGGGGCCTTTTAAGGGAAGATGATGACGTCTCAGCGGACAGAGTTGTGGTATTCTTACGATCATCCAAGACAGATGTGACAGGTTGTGCTCTATTGGGTTCAAGGTTCGCCGATGTGTCCAGTTGTTTCTGTGGGAAATTTTATGAGAAAGGGGGGTGTTTTGGGCGACCCATTATTGAGGCACGCGGATGGATCATTCTTATCACGTTTCCAAGTTATTACGGTTTTTAGGCGTTGTTTAGAGGCAGGGAGTATTCCGGCAAAAAATTTCAATGGACATTCTTTTAGAATTGGGGCTGCAACAGAGGCGGCGAGGTTGGGTTTGGGCGAAGAAATGGTAAAAAGGATAGGGCGGTGGGAATCGGTAAGGTTTCAGTCGTATGTTCGCCCAAACTTGGTTTGAGTTTACAGATTTATAGCACTGTTTAATCTCCTATTGCGGTTGTTATGTTTTTTCTTTCTATTGCAGAACTCGGTCAACGGCTGGTGTGGATTATGGGACACTCATTCATTTTCTGGGCATCTCTGAGAGCAGCGGTCCAACCGGAGGGGCGACAGTTAGGTTTCCCACGAGAGTCAGTGATTTTGCGGTGGATTGGGAAAAGGGGGATGACATGGGGTCAGTTTTTGCCAGATTTTCATCGTTTTGTGCGTCTAGATCGAGTTCCGGACATAGTGGTTATACACTTAGGGGGGAACGACTTGGGTAGGAGGCCGTGCAGGGAATTAATAAACGACATCAAGTTTTACATGTAGCAGTTATGGCGTTCGTTCCCGAGGGTGACGGTAGTCTGGTCAGACGTGGTTTTCAGGAAAGTTTGGAGGGGAGCACGGTCATTGTCTGGGGTTAATAAAGCTCGAATCAAATTGAACAAAGCTGTTTCGAGGTTCATGGCGAGGAACGGGGCATTGGTTGTGAGGCACAAAGATTTCGAGTCAGGGGAAGGTGGTTTTTGGAGGAACAATGGTGTTCATCTGAATGCGGTCGGTACGGATTTGTGGTGCTTGGCCATTCAGGAGGGCATCGAAACAGCTTTGAGTGTGTGGAGGGACACAAATGCTTGAGGGGTCAGATCATTTGTGTAGGTGGCGGGGGGAGATCCTCGAAGTTGGTGGAAGTGGAAAATGGCGGATTGGTGGGGGGGATCTTAAGAGGTCCTGGACTCCCCTCGGTGAATTTCTGGTGAACGGTGTACTGATAACCCCGGGGAGGGGTTATTTCGGTGGACCCCTTAAGGGGTTTTTTGGTTTTGGCCAGGCTAATCGTTAACTATCCCTGAGCTGGTGCCTAGCAGCTGGGGGGAAGACTTAGCCTGGGGTCAAAATAGAGGTGGAATATGTGGTCACTTACGGTTGTGGGGATTTTGGGCATCGAGGACCTTCCCCTCTTGGGTGAAAATGTTTAAAAAATTGTTGTGTATTTTATTTTAATAAATGGCTGCTTTGGACAATTAATCCAATAGATGTTTATGTCTTTCATTGGGGTCGGAGTACGTATATTGGGTTATGGAGTTAGATAAGAGGGGAACTGACGGTTACGGGGTCACTATTTCACAGAAGCTCACAGGAGTCACGGATACCCGCTGTCAAGCAAGGCCGTACTGGGCCCCCAGCCCTCAAGGGAGGCCGCCATGACAGGGCGACGTGGGATGTAGGGAGTTGGCAGGGGTTAATGCGGGGAGAGTAGTGGGTTAATGTGTGGGAAGAAGCAAGAAGGCTCCGGTGGCACGTGCTGATAAGAGAAAGGAGGCAAGGGGTTAAAAGGGGGGAGGGAGAGCACAAGGGTAGTGGGGCAGGGCCATATAAAAGGGGTCGACCGTATTAGAGGGCATCCATCTTAGGATAATCACCGACCAAAGAAGAAGCTCCCACCCACCCTCCCTTTTTTGTTTGAGGGGGAGGACTAGTAATTTGCCTCGAGGGGGGTTTATGTTTGGGAATATCAAGGCTGATTACTTCTATGTCATTAATGTAGTTCTCTTCTTTATTAGCAGGTTGTGTTAGGTCAATTTTATGTCATAGCAGTGGGGAGCCGGGGGCAGATCCTCGAAGTTGGTGGAAGTGGAAAATGGCGGATTGATGGGGGGATCTTAATAGGTCCTGGACTCCCCTCGGTGAATTTCTGGTGAACGGTGTACTGATAACCCGGGGAGGGGTTATTTCGGCGGGCCCTTTAAGGGGTTTTTTGGTTTTGGCCAGGCTAATCGTTAACTATCCCAGAGCTGGTGCCTAGCGGCTGGGGGTAAGACTTAGCCTGGGGCCAAAATAAAGGTGGAATATGTGGTCACTTACGGTTGCGGGATTTTTGGGCTTCGAGGACCTTCCCCCTCTTGGGTGAAAATGTTTAAAAAATTGTTATGTATTTTATTTTAATAAACGGCTGCTGTGGCCAATTAATCCAATAGATGTTTATGTCTTTCATTGGGGTCGGAGTACGTATATTGGGTTATGGAGTTAGATAAGAGGGGAACTGACGGTTATGGGGTCACTATTTCACAGAAGCTCACAGGAGTCACGGATACCCGCTGTCATGCTTTAAATAAAGCTGCTTTGATTTTGAATGTGCTTGCTGGTGCTTAGATGACGTTATGTCACGTGAGCGCTGCAGACGATCTTCAGCAGCTGATGTGCTGCAGCGCTCACGTGACATATTGTAATCATGCCAATCTAGGAAGTGAGAATATGCTGTTTGCTATTTTACATTGTGAACTGGTCATCCATTACTACTTAATATAAACTCCTACCTGGCTGGTATTTTCGTTGGAAAATGTAGCAGCGTGAATCTTGTGACCGGTTCCTTTTATTCTTCAGTGTGGATTAATCTCTCTCATGAACAGAGGTTCTGCTTCCCAGAATTATGTATGTAACAAAGGCTCTTAATGGCAAATACTTTACTACCTGCAGCCACAGGTAAAAGCTTAGACTTATTTCCATTAGTGCATTAAAGGCATTTGCAGATGCTTTGTGCTTTTAGGACGTATATAATTAGCCTGGTTGAATTAAAGTCCATCAAATGTTTTAAACAGTACGTATAAAATTATATTCACACGTGTCAGAATGGCATCTCGCAAATCCAACATGTACATGTTTTCCTACAAAATCTACAGCAGAAATTTGAGTGACGCAAATCCAGATTAACAGTATGATCTACCGTGGGTCCATGTGTCGATTATCCTAAATCAGTGGCGTTATTCTGCTTCTGGCTTATCTGTACAGTATCCAACAGAATAAATAGCATTTTTTATCTCATGGATTTTCCTCTGTGCAGATATTTTCAGATGCATTTTGGAGGTGTTGCGTTTTAGAGTTGTCCTTCATCATATCTACTGTATAACTTCTTCAGATTTGAAAAGCATTCTAATATAAACTGATCCTTCTTGGAAAATCCAGCAGTAATTTAATTTCTTTACACACTGAAGAATGGCAACGTCCCTTAGTATTATGGCTTGTGACAAGTACCGAGCAGTGTATCCTAGGAAGATGACAGATAAATCTTGCAGACAAGTTACTATGGTTTATCAAAATAACTAGAACTATCTGTAGAGCCAAGACTATTCTGCGATATGTTAAATTTCCTTCTGACTTTTATAACTTTGGTACTGTAATAAGTTCCATATTAGTCATTTAAAGTTCCATATTAGTCATTTAAAGAGGACCTGTCACAAGATCATAAGTAGGGATGAGCGAACCCAAACTGTAAAGTTCACGTTCCGTTCCATTCACGGACCCAGAATACGGACTTCCCCCTGAAGTCCGTGTTACTTTTCGGGTTCGGCAGCTTGAACATCCAGTGTTTCCCATGCTGTCATACAGATGACACCAGCTGTGATTGGTGGTAAGTTCGTTACTGACAGTTCCCACTCTGTCATCTTTATGACAGCAGCTGTGACTGGCGGTAAAAAGGTTAGCGCAAGTCACAGGCGTCGACTGATGAGATGGCTAAGGTCATCATCGTACGCCCGTCTCGCTGATGGCAGCGAGTGTAGGTGTACTATGATGAGAGTATTCATCAGCTTTCTCCTGTGAAATTAATAAATGAATAATTTAAATCAACGGTGTGAAGCTTTTTAACAACCAGCCAAACTAAAGCAGACAGCTGGGGACTGGTATTCTCAGACTGGACAGGAACCATGGATATTGCCCCTCCCCTCCAGCCTAAAAATAGCAACCCACATCCACCTCAGAAAAGGTGCATCTATTAGCTGCCCCAATTCTGGCACTTTGCTTGGCTTTTCACACATGCCCTGGTGCGGTTGCAAGTGGGGTTCATATTTGTGGGATTGATGACAGCTTTGTAATGTCCGGTGATATCAAGCCCACAGGTTAGTAATGGAGAGGCGTCTATAAGACACCCCCATTACTAATCCCATAGTCAAATGTTATAAAAACACAGACACAAAGGAAAGTCCTTTATTTGAAATAAAAAGACAGACTTCTTTATTTGAAAGAGGCTCTCCAACTCGGCTACATCTGAATTGCATGGCTGAGCGCTGGTGTGATGCGACCTCTCAGCCGTGAATCTAGGAGACACTGAGTGGAGCCTGGGAACACTGCTGCAGCGCTGAGCGGTGATGTCAGTAAGGTGAGTTTAGTTCATAGTCTATTAATTAAAATTAATTTTGTTCGTGGGAAAACCCCTTTAAGTATTAGATTCATTTGTAAGTCAACTAATAAATATTCATTAATAATGGTATACTTCTAAGAAATAATAATTATAGGTTATTTGGTTTTAAAATTGTGAACTTTTTATTGCATTACTTTTTTCTGTTTTGTCAACATCAATCAACATTTTCTTTTCTGCTAGATGGAAAAAAAGGGAAAAACCTGTAGATTGTGAATGCTGGCTGGAGATAGCGCATTGCTGTCAACAGAAAATATCAAATTATGTTTTGCTCATATCAAATTGGTCTGCATGAAAATTGCAATGTATTTTGAAAACATCACCATTCTCACAAACTTTGTTAAAACTTTGACTGTTTTAGTTTTTTCTATGGTGTGCCTTATAGATTAATTATTTAAAAGGAACCTGTCAGCAGGATTGTGCATAGTAACCTACATACAGTGTCAGGTCAGCGCCGTTATACTGATTAGGCTGGAGTCACACACACAGTCTAAAAAATTGGACCGTTTTAGACGGCCGATAATCGCACAAATGTTTCCTGAACACTGATCCGTCTGTCATCCAATTTGAATGCGAGAATGCGATTTTCTCGCATCTGAGCTTACGTTTGACATCCATTTGACAATCGTCTGGCGAGATTTTGTCGGTGGCTAGCAAAACCGACATATAATGGATCCAAATGATAGTTTTTAAATCACAAAAGAAAGAATAGATATATACACATACAATACATATATATATATATATATATATATATATATATATATGTTATTGAGACATATACAGTACAGACCAAAAGTTTGGACACACCTTCTCATTCAAAGATTCTTCTGTATTTTCATGACTATGAAAATTGTAGAATCACACCTTGCTATTGGAAGGTGACTTTAAGCCAGGTTAATAATTGAGAGTTGTCAATTAGACAACTCTCAATTATTAATCCTATTGTATGAAATTAAAAAAAAAACACGCACACATTAATTAATAATCATTTTAATGAAATAAACACACAGTTTTTGACCATCTTTTACTGTACTAATAATCCTTCGATTCCCTTGTTCTCCTGTAATAAAAAAAAAATAATAAAACAACATTATTCTTACCTCACCGGCGCTCAGTCAGGTCCCACGCTGCAATCCTTCACAAAGGGTTAACATGTTTACTGTGTGGACAGGAGCTAATGCTGCCAGCCTTGCAGTAAACCCCCGAATAAATGAGCTCATCTCCTCGGCTGACAGGAGAGGAAGTGATTAGCTGGGAAGCTTAATTGATTGTTTCCCAGGCTAATCAGTTCAGTTCAGGTCAGTCGGGGACACCGCACAGCATCAGTGACGTCAGAGGGAGTCCCCTGACATGAACTGATTAGCCTGGGAAACAATCAATTAAGCTTCCCAGCTAATCACTTCCTCTCCTGTCAGCTGGGAGAGGAACTCATTCATTCGGGGGTTTACTGCGAGGCTGGCAGCATTAGCTCCGGTCCACGCAGTAAACATGTTAACCCTTTGTGAAAGATTACAGCGTTGGACCAGACTAAACGCCGGATAGGTAAGAATAATGATGTTTTATTTATTTTTTTTTATTACAGGAGAACAAGGGAATCGAAGGAATACCAGTACAATAAAAGATGGTCAAAAACTGTGTGTTTAATTAAAATGATTTTTAATTAATGTGTGTGTGTTTTTTTTAATTTTATACAATAGGAATAATAATTGAGAGTTGTCTAATTGACAACTCTCATTTATTAACCTGGCTTAAAGTCACCTTCCAATAGCAAGGTGGCTTTAACCCATTATTAACCCATTAGCCACCGCTACAGGGCAATGGGAATAGATGGGCTAAGTGCCAGAAAGGGCGCATCTAATTATAGATTTGCCTTTTCTGGGGTGGCTGGGGGCAGATGTTAGTAGCCGGGGGGGCACAAAATAAATGCACCCTCCCTAGGCTATTATTATCTGCCCCCACTCGCTGGCTTTGCCTGCCTGGTGGAGAAAATACAAAGGGAGCCCACACATTTTTTTTCAAAGAATTTACACATTTAATTAACCCCTACATGTATGAAATTTTGCACACATACACTCATGTAATTATTAGTGAAAACCATATATCAAACTACATGAAACATTTCATGTCAGGTTCTGTAATTTCACAAAAGCCGGCAATTGAATTAGCGGCTATTATACTATGTAGAAGTGTATGAACTATAAAAAATATATATATATGTCACAATGTGTGTATATGTATTCTTTCTATTCTTTATTATTAAAGCTGTCAGTGTGATTTTACAGTATAGCCGGGGATGAATTGCCAGCTTTTCTAAAGGACAACGGTGCGATTTTCTCGCAAGTCACGTGTGTGGTCCGTTTGTAATCCGATTTTTCATCGCACCCATAGACTTGCATTGGCGATTGTAGACCGATAATCGGTGACAATCGCAGCATGCTGCGATTGTCTTGGTCCGAGGAAAACGGCTGAGAAAAAATCGGATGCTGGGAGCTGCTCCATAGATTAACATTGGTCCGACTGCAATGCGATATTTCATCGCATTGCAGTCGTCCGTTTTTGTCGCCAGTGTGACTCCAGCCTTACAATGATAACTAGTGATGAAATCCATCTTGTGTTTGTTGTGTAATCTTTAGTTTCAGTTTTGAGTTAATGATATGCTCATGCTCCAGGGCGGCCTTCATGTGGTGCTGACCTGCCCCCTAGTTTACATAATGAATACCTGTACATACTGAGGAAAAAAAACCCTTCTACAGGCAGGGTTTTTTTAGTGTCCCTGCTTTCTTGATCACTGTATAGACAATGCTGAAGAAGCGCTGGGTATACATTAATACAAAGCACTGATGTTACTTCCTCCTCCAGACCAAACCGTCCT
The DNA here is from genome assembly GCA_033576555.1 of Oophaga sylvatica. Classification (NCBI taxonomy): domain Eukaryota; kingdom Metazoa; phylum Chordata; class Amphibia; order Anura; family Dendrobatidae; genus Oophaga; species Oophaga sylvatica. The sequence goes on along the minus strand of JARQOD010000001.1, from coordinate 485,248,369 downwards.
CTAATTGCTGAGTTTAGGGAAAGAGCAGGATCTACTGAATCCTAGTAAACCCAGTCAGCTCTGCTATGAACTGGTTTAAGAAATGGATAAAAACTGCAAGAAAAAGAATGCTGTGTGTTATTTAAAGAGTAACCACCATCATTATAATTTTTATTTCATAAACCAATAGTACATATGAAATAGTTCTAAGCTTAAGTTCCTCATCTGCATGCTAGCATGTTGATCTCCGCAAGGAGTGCGATATTTCTTGGACATGGTCTGACCTCTCACACAGCAACAGATCTCGCTTTGCACTGATGAGGCTGAACCCGAACACGTGTCTGCAAATGAGATTTGTTTGGCTATTATCTAGGTCTGTGATAAGGCTCGTAAGGGTTGACATGACTTGTAGGATTGCTACCTTCCAAAGTGGCACTAGAGTTCTAGCTCTCTTCCTCTCTGAAGAGCAATTTGATAATTAGCATATTTCCAGAGGAGCATTGCGGCTTAAGTCTCCTCATCTGCATGCTTAGCATGTTGATCTCCGCAAGGAGTGACGATATTCTTGACAATGGTCTACGCCTCTCACACAGCCAAACCAGATCTCGCTTTGCACTGACGAGGGTGAACCCCGAAACACGTGTCTGCAAATAGATTCTGGTTTGGCTATTATCCTAGTCATGTGATAAGGCTTTAAAGGGTTGAATTGACTTGTAGGATTGCTACCTTCCAAAAGGTGGCACTAGAGTTCTAGCTCTTCTCTCTGAAGAGACAATTTGCATAATTAGCATATTTCCCAGAGGAGCATTGCGGCTTTAAGTCTCCTCATCTGCATGCTTAGCATGTTGATCTCCGCAAGGAGTGACGATATTTCTTGGACAATGGTCTGACGCCTCTCACACAGCCAAACCAGATCTCCGCTTTGCACTGACGAGGGGCTGAACCCCGAAACACAGTGTCTGCAAATTGAGATTCTGGTTTGGCTATTATCCTAGGTCATGTGATAAGGCTCGTTAAAGGGTTGACATTGACTTGTAGGATTGCTACCTTCCAAAAGGTGGCACTAGAGTTCTAGCTCTCTTCCTCTCTGAAGAGACAATTTGCATAATTAGCATATTTCCCAGAGGAGCATTGCGGCTTTAAGTCTCCTCATCTGCATGCTTAGCATGTTGATCTCCGCAAGGAGTGACGATATTTCTTGGACAATGGTCTGACGCCTCTCACACAGCCAAACCAGATCTCCGCTTTGCACTGACGAGGGGCTGAACCCGAAAACACAGTGTCTGCAAATTGAGATTCTGGTTTGGCTATTATCCTAGGTCATGTGATAAGGCTCGTTAAAGGGTTGACATTGACTTGTAGGATTGCTACCTTCCAAAAGGTGGCACTAGAGTTCTAGCTCTCTTCCTCTCTGAAGAGACAATTTGCATAATTAGCATATGAAAATAAGAAACATTATAATATATTTTATCAGAGAAATCTGCTTCTTTCTCCTCCAGGATTGATCCTTCATTTTCAAAATTCTCAATTTCTGGGTATCCAAGAAGTACTGTTTCTCCTTGCGGAGATTGACATGCTAAGCATGTCAATCTCCGCAAGGAGAAACAGTACTTCTTGGATATCGGTCAGACGCCTCTCACACAGTCAAACCAGATCATCTCACACTTTGCATTGACGAGGAGCAGTACCCCGAAACACAGTGTCTGCAAATTGAGATCCTGGTTTGGCTTTTATCTTAAGTCATGTGACAAGGCTCGTTAAAGGGTCGACATTGACTTTTTGGATTGCTACTTCCAATAGGTAGCACTAGAGTTCTAGTCCTCTTCCTCTCTGAAGAGATGATTTGTCAATTTCTGGGTAAAATCTATTTTCATCAAATACAGATTTTTTTTGCTTTCTTTTACTTTTTTTTTGTAAGTAGATCATAGGTAACAAATGCAAGGAAAATGGATCTTATGATCTGTTATTGTAAAATGCTGTATTTTGCAACAGAAATAAGCAAGGGTGAAACAAAAAGGCTATGCTTGTTCAAACCTTTGTCACAGGTGTGTCAAGGGTGACTTACACTCATCCCGGATCTGGCTGTAGAAGGTCTTTGCGATTAGCTCAAGCACCTTCTTGATTTTTGTATCTCTGTTGTGGAGCGATATCCCTCTCCCTTTAAGGGTGAGTTTCCACGATCAGTAAACGCTGCGTGTTTGGCGCTGTGCGCTGGCGCAGCGCCAAACACGCAGCGTCCAGATGTTACAGCATAGTGGAGGGGATTTCAAGAAATCCCGTCTCCACTATGCGTAACAACACGCAGGTGGCAGACCTGCGTAAACGGACATGCGGCGCGTCTTTTCAGACCGCAGCATGTCCTCGCGTGTTGCGGCGACGTTGCGTCGCCGCAACAGAATTTCACACAGGGCTATGTAGCCCTGCGTTCTTTCCGGAGGTGTTCCGGAGGTGTCCTGTACACCTCCGGAAAGAGCGCGCGTCAGAAAGGGGCGGGGCTTAGACGGAGCGGAATTTCCGCTCCGTCCAAAGCGCTGTGGTTCCGGACCGTGGAACCACAGCCTAAGACCCAACGGTTACCTCCACCTTCTGCTGCTAATTAGACACCTTTGATGAGGGTTTATATTCATTCCATGTCTGCAACATTACCTGGTGTTAGCTCTTACTTGTTTCTGTCTAGCAGAAAGTACTAACAGTCGTTTTTTACCTTCTTTGAAGACTCTTGGAGGATTGCTGGCGTGACATCTCGGTGTCTTCAAGCTAAGTGTTCCCTTGTTCATCTACCCTTTCTTTCTTTGTAGTGGGGACTAACTTGAGGTACTTCGTCATCTCTCTAACTAGGACCTATTTCTAGGGTCAGGCAGAGATTAGGTTCCTGCTCGGTGATAGGTGCAGAACCTATATAGGGACGTTTAGGGCAGATAGGGTGATTTTAGATCTTACTAAGGGTCTCCTCTCCTCACTTCCCTCATGTTTGGGCTCCACCTTCCCTCTTCCCTTTGTTGTGCACTTACTTATCCTTCACCCAGTGTGACACCAATTCATTTAGACTATGAGCTGTTGTTATGTATGCCAGTCTTAATGAAGGGGCTCACTTGAGTACAATGTGCCAAATTCATTAAAAGGCAAAAACCACTTAATGAATTAAGCACAACTGTTAATTGGCATGTGCCTCCACCCGAGATATACTCAAGTAATATAGTCAGAGACAGGAACACATTTCAGGAGTAATACACCACTAATATGGCGTTACATTTTATGAATTTGATAGGTGATGGGCTAATTTGGTGGCCTCATCCAACCCATGCTACGGTCATATTGGCATAGTTGTCAGAGACTGCTGTGTAAATTCTAAATGTTACAATACTTTTGCTCAACTTCTGAGTTGCACAAAAATATTGTAACTTCTTAAGGTGTTTTATGCTATAAATCTGGAGTAAACACCTTAATGAATTGAGCTCCAAGTTTCCATGATGAGTATTTTCTGCACTAGTTAGCCAATTTACACTATTTTTTTATGTTGTTTTGTTTGCATGATTTTTATCATGTTTTTTTTAATCTTTTTTGGTATGCCATGTTTTAAGAATAACTACTTAGTTTTGGAGATTTTCTGTTACTTAACTTTGATAAAACATTATTGATAAACTCATGGGCGAATTATGTCTTTCTACCGCGCTTGCATTGTTGAAACGCCCTGTAAGGGTCTGAGCAGGAACGCGGGATACAGTGACAGAACGCAGGCAGAACAAGGGTTAAAGTATTTATTAAACAGGGAATATACTCCATGCAGGGAGTGAGGGATTGTAGGGTGATTGTTTGGAATGGGGCGGAACTGGGAGAGTGGCAAGCAGGGTAGTTCAGGGACGAATGAAAGTTCAGTAATAAAGAGGTGAAACTTCTCAGTCTGTAGTTTCTTGGGTGCAGCTCCTCGGTGTTCCAACGCTGGCACCAACAGCAATGGTGCGTGACGTGAAGATGAAGTCTGTGGCAGGCAGGAATTCAACGGTGGCACTGACAACTGCGGCGCGTGTCGTCTCGTCGAAGTCTCTGGGTAACAGGAGGATTTCCCATGCTTAAACGTGGCTAGCACAGTACTGAGTCCAAGGGAATGAACCGCCAAAACAAGACTTCGCTCCGCGGTGTGCTCAAGTCCTTAGTAGTCAGACTCTGGCCTAGCCGTCTGTCTCTCTCTCTGAGTCGTACACTCAGTGCAGTCTCTGGCGTCAACTGGAGTCACCTCCTAACGTAGAGGGTAGCGGGGAGGCTGACAGACGGTCGTCCACAAAAGGTGGACCTATATGCAAGGTGTCTGTCAAGTATGCGGTGACTCTTGGGCAGAGCGTGTGAGGTACTCACTATCACGCCAGGTACGGCACCAAGCTTAGCTCTACTCTGCTGGCACAGCTCTGTGCGGCTCTGCTCTGCTCTGCTGGCACGGCTCTGCACGGCTCTGCTCTGCAGGTGACAGGGGCTCCTTCTATATGGTCCGTCGCCACACCGGGACACTCTGATGGGAAGAGCGCGCTCCACACTGCTCTGCGCGATGCTCCCTATGCTGTCCTGCACTGGCGCAAGACTGACCTTTTTGGCGCGCTTTCTCTTTTTATGCCCCTGATGCTGTGCGCCCTTTTTTGGTTCCGCCCACCCTCCTCGGACTGCAGGAAGCTCCGTATCTCTCTGGCTTCCCTCATGCATCAGAGGGAGGTCCGCCCCACTCAGGCTTCTCCCCGGGAACAGAGGATGCAGCCCTTCTAGTTCCGGACCCGGCATGCAGGTATCCGAGGTCCGATCTATCTCCTTACAGCCCTAAAACCGCAAAGGCAGTTTTTTGTGGATTCTCTGCATCTCATTCAAGTCTATAGGGAAAATCCACAAATAAAACTCGTATATACCACAAGAAAGGTTGACCTATTGCATTAAAAAAACAGCAAAGTGGGCATTAGATTTGCATAAACATCATCCACTTCGCTGAAACGTTAATGTGCTGCGTTTTTTGTGCACAATAATGCACAACAAAAAAGAAACCCACCAAATACTCATTGTGGGATTTTAGCCTTGATGCAATAGTAACAGAATAGGGATGAGCAAATATGTTTGAGTGCAACTGAATTCTACGTAAAGTTAAAAAAAAAACACGCATTTGCCAAAATTCGGTAGTTTTGGAATTTGCTTCTCCACAGATTCATCAAAATGGTGGCCGTTAAAAGATTAAAAAATAAAATACACTCATTGTCCAGTCCCTCCGCTCCTCACTGTCACCCATCTTGTCCTTGTCACATCTTCTTATCACTGCTCGTATTGGATCTCTGGGCCTCTTCACGTTGGCCCGGGACTTTAAGCTTTGAACAGTTATGTGGTTGCGCGCAGAAGATCAGGGCACATATCTTGATGTCATGACCTTACTCATAATTACGCAGAACCTTCCAAAACCTCATCAGGGTTAGAAGTCCCGGCCCAATGCCCGGAATTCAGCGAGTGCAGCAGTGATAAGAAGTTGTGAAGAGGACCAGAATGGTGGCAGTGAAGAGTGGAGGGGACAAAAAGGGGACTTTTATTATACTCTGGGGTCGGCAGTGAGGATAAAGGCCCATTCATGCGGCCATATTGTAAGTAGATGGACATACTGTCCACGTTATCCTTTGAAGAATATGTGTAATCTTATATTGTGTAATGTGAAAAGTGATATGCGTTGATGATATTTTTCTGTGTAGTGATCTTTGTTGTTGGTGATGAGGTTGCATTCTGCCCAGCAACAGGAAGTTAGCAGGACAGTTAGAGTTAATGTTTTGGACTAGCCCAGAGTAGGAGGCGCTAAACTAAAGAGAAAGGAGAAACAGTTTCCTACTAGTGAGTAAGAAAGGCCTTGCAGTGCATAGAGAAAGGACCTAAGATCTATTGTGAGCAGTGCCACATTTTGGGGTGTCCCTAAAGTGAGAGGACACTGAAATCAAGGGATAGCAAGATCCGGAGGAGAAGTGACTCAGTGACAGAGTGATCATTCGGAGACAAGTCCTGAGAGATGACGCCTAGCAGTCTAAACTAGAGTTTACAACTCGCTAGGTAACAGCCTAGACATAATACAAAATCTTAAAGACAGAATACATTATGTACACAGTGGTCCTAGGCAACTATAACTATAACTGAACCACCAAAGGCAATAGCCTATGACTTCATAGTAGATATATTTTGATCACTATATTTGTGCTGACATAGCCGCACGAGTCTCACTGAGGATCTTGATATAGTTAATGCACTGTCACTTTCCTTATTCTATGGGTCTGATCATTGAACTCTAATTTGTTATGCTGTACCTGTGGTGTTGCACTTGACTTTTTCTTGTTACACCTGTTTCCTTGCCTTTAAAAAAATCTGTCATTGATATGGTTGTAATTGTTCTTGAAGTGCCTTTTATATAATGACCTAAATAAAAATACTTGTCTTTTTATCTTTTTGGTGGATTGTTTTACTCCATTCTTTGCATGTTTACAATGGGCCTAGACATGACTGAGTACGGGAGATAAATGTGTAGCCCAGCTTCGCAGGCACACATAAAAGTCCAGGAGAGTGCACAGGAAGGTAACCGCAAAAGCTTGATATGCATTCACTGTCACTCACTCTTCAGACACACTTATCTGAGATATAAGGGGGAGTGACACGTGGTTAGTCAGATAGTTTTCCGAGAGGAGTCAGTCAGTTAGCTCCGGGAGGCTCAGGAGTGAGTCATCCCTTGGATAGTTTCCTGTCTGAGATAAGATCAGTCTGTGTGGAGCTTAGTGTTCAGTGGAGTTCAGCCTGTTAGCTTCTGTCTCAAGGACAGAGCAGCCATTCAGTCTCGGTCCTGTGTGGACTTTGGAGGAAACTGAGAGCTGTGCAGCGAGCTCTGGATGAAGCTGACCTTTTCCACAAAAGCCACCAGTGCTTATGTTAAGAGCGGAAAGCAGGGCGAAGGGCACAGTGGAGAAGATAGAGAAGTGCTTTAGGTATTGGATTGCCTGCACTAAATTGCCGGACACCGGGGTCCGAAGTGTTGCTACTGTTTCAAGCATAGTAACAAGAAACCCGGAGGCATCTGGACTACAGGTCGCAGAGAGCAGCCCTAAGTGTCAATACGTAACCGGAGTCAGGTGGAACAGGGACTTTGAGCGGGGCCCATGCAAAAGTAAGGACTTAGTTTCATCACATAGAAGGCTCCACCACAATATTGGCCGGGCAGTACAGCTATTGAGAAAGCTGGAGATTCAGAGTTAACTTCGCTTCAGGCAGGTTGGACTCACAAGTATATGGAAGTAAAGGAGGCCTCTAACCTGCTCAGCGGTTACCCGAATGTGCATTCTCCACCCCGACCAGCTCCCCGGGATCTACGTGAACCATCTACCAGTAAAAGGTATGAAAAGAAGCTATTTCGTGTGTGACTGAATTATTATCTATACCCTGCATCATCATCACCATAGACTTCCAGGGACCCGTCTCACCTGTGGGAGACTACCACCCAGCTGCCCCCATAACATCCCCTGTGAAAGTCCTTATAGCAGCGCTGGTTCAATTAACCAGATACCACAGGTGGCGTCACGAACTACCTATCCTATTAATCCCCTGTAAATATCCCCCCATTGCACGACCGCCAGGGCCACGGACCGAGCCACCGCTACCAGTGACAACTCCCATAGATTTCCATGGGCTCGGCTCCGAGTACCCCATAGCCCTGGTATCCACAATTGTGGTGCGTGGTCGGAACATAAACAGATTGACTAGAACAGGAGTTCCAGAGCATCAGCACTAGAGAAGATAAGGACCGGTCATACTGGCACCCTAATCGGAAGGAAGGCGTAACGTGTTGGGGCGCAAGAGAGGAGTACTGCTCCCACACCTACCACCTGCACCACATTGCAATATTTTCAGTCCGAGTTCTGCCTGTGAAAAAAATGGACAGCACACAGACCAATGTTATTTAATGGTGCATTTGACGAACTTGCATGTGAAAACAATCTCAGCATGCACTAGTTTCTGCATTTTTTGCATTTACATAAAACTTTCTATTGTCCATGTAAGGCGGCCAAGGTGGTAGTCGTGGCAACGGGCTGTACTGTTCCCACACCCTGGCGCCCACAGATAAAACACAATGTTCCTTCTGCTGCACATACAGAGCATGCAGCAGAGCACTCACGGTTACTGTCAGAGTTCCTTCCAGTTCTGTCACTCCAGCTCCTTGTTCCCTAGTTCCACAAAACACTTTGGAGTCACAGTCTTTTTCCAACAGTTCAACTTTACTTATCAAAAGGGCACTCATCAACTTGGCAGAACAATTCACACAGAGCCACATATCCTGTAGTTTCCCTGCCTTCCGGGCAGACTCTATTCTTTCTGTAATCTCTGTTTCCTCCCAGAATTCGCTGCTGTATCTCTGGTCAAACTCTGTTCTATCCATTCCTTCATTTTCCATGCCATCCTTGCAGTCTCTTTGGACAGTCTGTGTCCCATCTGTGCCTTCCACGTCACCAGGTCCCTGTCAGTCCCTCATCCAGTTCCAATTGGGACAAGTGCTGGGAACGCCATCTCAGCTGCTCCCGCCCTGGTCATAGACCCCAAATCCTTTTGGGGAAGGTCCTCTTGAGCTGGTGCCCGACTGCACTATTTTCCACTTGGGGCCCCTTACTGCCATAGCAGACTTATCCCCACAGCCAGCTCCTGTCTGCTTCACTGTTTCTCACACAACATGCCCTGGGCAGGTTGCCAGGTCTTCTCTCTCTAATCAGGAAGTCACAGTCCTATACTTCTCTGCTCTGTGCTACTCTGCTCTATGACCCCTCCCATTTGCTTAACCCCTATGCTGCCTACATCTAACTAATACTCATTTATTCTCTAATGTACCATCCTCTATTCTAACCCTGCTATTACTCTATGCTAACTTCTATCCCTAATCCTAAACATATTACATTACATGATATTACAGTACATAAATATTACACTTCACAATAACAAACAATGAGGTGCCGCATGTAAACGTGCGAACAGCATCCAAGGGAGAGGAGGCACGTGAGGTTCCCCGCAACCTCATTACATCCGCATCATTGCAGTATGATGCATTTATTTGTTTTGATGTCCTGTCCTTCCTCCTGATACTTGTGTTTCAGAGAAGAAAATAGAAAAGCTAATTAACATTCAATTACCTCCCAGCAATTACTCGAGAACAATTTGCTTTGTGAAGAGGTCAATGCGGCAGTGATGGTGTTCCCCATTACGAGCCTCCTGAATTTATATGAAGTGAGCTTTTCTTCTATGAAACGTCATGAATGGTCTGAGCGCAGCTGGAACACTTAATGAGCGCTGATGAAATTGGGCCAGAGTTTCTTGGAATTATATCAATGCAAATATGCGAATGACATCAAGAAAATACTTTATTTTATTTACCTTTAATGGCTTATTTATTTAAGGTACATGAAATATGTCAACTGATTAGCGAAACATTGGGAAGGAAAAACAGCGGATAAAGAAATAAAAATATACTTTCTCCTTTATCCCTAACTAGCCCCTTTCCTTAGTGAAAGCTGATGGATAGCTTTACATTTTTGACAGATATTACAGTATTGTGAGCAAAATTGTTAATGGCAACCACATGTGATGATGAATATGGCATTATTGTCTGTTAGTGTCCTGTCATACAGTTTTAACTTAAGAAGTCTTCCACCCCTTTGATAGTGACAGTCTATCTTAGATATGATCATCAATATGAGATTGAATGAAATCAAAAACCCGGCAGATGGATGTCACCAGCTTGGGCTTGTTCACACGTTACTTTACAGCGTTTTTCCTTACATTTTTAAGGGTAAAAGTGTTGGCATATGCAACAGATTAGGACTTATTATAAGTAAAAGGAGGACTTTATGCTGACCTGACAGTAGATGGCAATGTTGTGTAACATTTCCTTCTGTTTAATGTGTTGTATAAGAAATAGTCTCACTTGTACTTTCACTTTCGTTTTTTTCCTGTTTTCCTGATGCAATGCTGGAATGACTGTGCATTTCCTTTTACCTCATGTTGTAAGAAATAAAAGCTTGTTATCCCATGAAGCCTGCTCTGTGAAGTTTTCTACTGCAAAGGTGTGGATACAGAAGCTGTGCAACAGGTTATGGGCCCAGATACAGCGTACTCCGAGAATCCAGACACCAGAGAATTCCAGACACCAAAAATACCAGATACCCAGGACACTGGGACTCTCAGCAAGACCCCGGTGAATGCAGAAGAATTCTTCAGTGCAAATTTCTCCAAACAAGTAAGATAAGTTAAAAATGACAAGTAGCACAGAGCTAAAACTAGCAGTAGCTAAACTGAATGATGAGAACTATCAGCTATGGAAGTTCAAAGTAGAGATGTTATTGTCTAAAGATGATTTATGGGAAGTAATCACTACAGATATCCCATGTCTGATTATCTTGAACAGGTCTAAGAAAAATAGACAAACGAGAGCCACCATTAGCTTATTAGTGGATGATGCTCAATTAATACATATAAGAAATGAAGAAACAGCGAAAGGAATGTGGAAAGCATTAAGAAAGCTATATGAGAGACCCAGCTTAAATCACAAGTTATTTTTTATTAAGAAAGCTTTACAGTATGAGACTAAGTGCAGACAGTGACATGCAGAAGCATATATTCTCAATGATGGAAGTGATATCATAGCTAAGATCTATTGGTGAAGATATTAAAGAAAGTCATATAGCAGCTATATTGTTGTGCAGTTTACCAGATTCGTATACAGCCTTGATAAATGCTCTTGAGACGAGACCAGAAACTGACATTACATTAGATTTTGTGAAAACAAGACTCATAGATGAATATCAGAGAAGAAAAGAACAAAGCAATGATTCTTCTACTGAAAAGGACAGTGAAAACGCTCTTAAAGCTACAGAATTTAAAAAACCCTATAATAAAGAGACAAGAGAATGCTTCAGATGTAAGAAAAAAGATCATTTAAAGAAAGACTGTACCATATGGAAAGCAGAACAACAAAAATTACAACATAAAAGGCATACACAGAAAGTGAAAAACAAAATTTCCGATTCGTGTGAGAATAATTGGAATGGCACATTCAAAATAACAGACAAGAAATCATCACTTGGTTGTTTTATTGATTCAGGAGCAACGAGTCATATGACAAGTGACAAGAATTTCTTTACTGATCTTGATTTAAATAAGAAAGAAGCCATTTATCTTGCAGATGGAAGCAAAATAACCGCAGAACGTATCGGACAAGGTATGCTAAATTGTTCAAACAATTGTTCCAAAATTGGAAGGCGGAAACATTTAACAGCAAAAGGACTTACAGTAAAATTCAAAGATAATGAGCGTGCAATTATTGCAGGAAACAAGATGATAACCAAAGTCAAGGCAGATGAACAATTATATCATTTTGACAAACCAAAGGAACAGATGAAGGCATGTACACATGATCACAAAAACTGTATTCACATGTGGCATAGACGTCTAGGACATAGACACCTGGACAGTATAAGGGAACTACAGAGAAAAGAATTGACAAAAGATTTAAAGATATCAGATTGCTCAATTACCATAAGATGTGAATGTTGTATAAAATCCAAAGCCACAAGGATATCTATTCCAAAAGAAAGTGAGATGAAAAGCGAAAGACCACTTGATTTGGTGCATACTGACGTATGTGGACCCATGAAAGTGACTACATCAGGAGGCAAGAGATACATGTTGACTTTTATAGACAACTACTCAAGATACACAGTCACATACTTAATTAAGAACAAAAGTGAAGTTTTTGATAAACTTGTAGACTATGTAACAAGATCAAGTAACAAATTTCAAAGGAAGCCAATTGTCATCAGAAGTGATAATGGAGGTGAATGTACAGGTCACAGAATAGAAGACTACTTAAGACAAAATGTCAGGATCCCGTCTGGGTTGGAGCCGATGTTACTGCAAACACTAGGGGAAGCAGAGGCAGGTAACGTGGTCAGAGGATTGCCGGGTCGGTACACTGGAAAGGCGTATTAGTAGCACTGGATCAGGTAGAGAGCGTAGTCAGAAGACAGGCCGAGGTCAGTTCACAGGAGAGCGGTATTGGTAGCAATGGATCAGGCGGAGAGCGTAGTCAGAAGACAGGCCGAGGTCAGTTCACAGGAGAGCGGTATTGGTAGAAGCAGGAAACAGCAGGAAGAGCTTGACTAGAGGCTAGGAGCACAATAATCTCGCAATGACACACCCACAGGGCCAGGTTTATATAGGGTGTGTAATTGGCAATCAGAGGCCAATCAAGAGAGCACTGGGTGGAGCCGATCAGGAAGAACAGTCAATGGTATCTGGGTTCAGCAAGGAACTTTGCAGCCAGCAGAATAGCTCAGATGGCAGAGCCGCTGGCCTGTGGACAAGAGGCACCGGGTTCGATTCCTGACAGTACTCCCCTCCTTCCAGGATGGTCTCTGGACATCTCAGGAGCTGGCTTATCTGGGTACCTCTGATGAAAGGCTCTTGTAAGTCTGGGAGCATGGACGTTGTCCTTTGGTTCCCATGAATTTTCCTCTGGTCCGTAACCCTTCCACTGCACCAGATACTGCAGTTTACCTCTGAATTTTCGGGAGTCCAGAATCCTATCCACAATGTATTCTTCTTCACCACGGATCCTTTCTGGTGGAGGAGGTGGCTGAATTCTTCCTGGAAGCGGGTTTCACAAAAGGGTTTGAGCAAGGATATGTGAAATACTGGATGAATCTTTAGATTGTTGGGAAGTTTTAAACGAAAAGCAACCTGGTTAATTTTTGCAGAAATTTGAAAAGGTCCAATGAATTTTTGACCCAATTTGGAAGATGGCACATGTGTCTTTAGATTTTTAGTGGACAGCCAAACTTTGTCTCCAACCTGAAGAGCAGGGGGCACTCTCCGATGTCTATCTGCTGCTTCCTTATATTCTTCCTGGGTCTTGAGTAACATCTCTGATAGTTCCTTCTGGGATTCCTGTAATTTTGCAAGCCTGTCATTAACAGCAGGAATAGGAGTGTTCACTGGCAGATTAGGGATAAATACTGGATGTGATCCATAGTTAGCAAAAAATGGGGTTTGAGATGTAGCGCTATGTATGGAGTTGTTGTAGGCAAACTCTGCTGTTGGTAAATAGTCCACCCAGTCATCCTGAAGATAGGAAATGAAGCAACGGAGGTATTGCTCCAAAGTCTGGTTCGTTCTCTCCGTCTGGCCATTGGACTGAGGATGGAAAGCGGTAGAAAGATTCACCGTGACTCCCAAGGCTGCACAGAAACTCTTCCAAAATTTTGACGTAAACTGAACGCCTCTGCCAGACACCACACTGTCAGGAATTCCATGTAACCTGAATACCTCTTTGATCATCAGTTCTGCAGTTTTTTCAGCAGTAGGAATTCCTTCAGTTGGAATAAAGTGGGCCATTTTTGTGAGTCGGTCCACTATGACAAGGATGACGGTCATCTGTTTGGAAGGGGGTAGTTCCACAATAAAATCCATGGAAATAGATCCCCAAGGCCTGGATGGAACTGGGAGTGGTTGCAAGAGTCCTAAAGGAGACGATCGTGGGGTCTTGTTTTGTGCGCATGTTAAACAGGTTGAAACATATTTCCTCACGTCCTTCCTACAATTAGGCCACCAAAAGAAACGAAGTAGTAAGTCTTGTGTTTTTGCAACTCCAGGATGTCCTGCCAATTTAGAATCATGGACACTTTTGAGGACTTCAAGGCGAGAAGATTCAGGTACATATATTTTGTATTTCTGCATCCAAAACCCCTCTTTGAATGAAAGATCGACGTCTTCCGAAGGATGGTTAAGGAAAGAGTCCTCTTGGTATCCATCTTTAATTCTATTACATAGTCCTTTAGAGTGCAATATTCCCAAAAAATTTTTAGGGCCTAGAATTGTATCGTCATTACTAGACCTCTCCTGAGGTTCCGAACACATCCTGGACAGGGCGTCAGCCTTGCCATTTTTTGAACCAGGCCGGTAAGAAATTATAAAATTGAATCATGAGAAAAATAAAGCCCATCGTGCTTGTCTTGCAGACAATCTTTTTGCTGTACGGAGGAATTCAAGATTCTTGTGGTCCGTGAGGACAGTCACAGGGTGATTGGCACCTTCCAGAAGATGTCTCCACTCGGAGAAGGCAACTTTAATGGCTAACAGTTCTTTATTACCGATGTCGTAGTTCTTTTCTGCAGATGACATGGTGTGGGAAAGAAACGCACATGGGTGAAGTTGCATTTTGTCCCCAACTCGCTGAGACAGAATGGCTCCCACTGCAGAGTCCGAGGCGTCCACTTCGATAGTAAATGGCAGTTCAGGATTTGGGTGTACTAACAATGGAGCAGACGTAAAAAGAGTTTTCAACTTGTCAAAAGCCTCCTGTGCCTCCGGAGACCAGAAAAATGCTTTGGTCTTTTTTGTTAGTGTAGTAATTGGTAGTATGATCCTGAAAAGTTCTTTATAAATTTTCGGTAAAAATTTGCAAATCCTATGAAACGCTGGACGTCTTTTAAATTTCTTGGAACAGGCCAGTCCACTACAGCATTGATTTTACCGGGATCCATGCTCAGACCTTCTGGGGAGATGATATATCCCAGAAATTGAATACTGGTTTGTTCAAACTCACATTTTTCAAGTTTAATGTAAAGATGGTTCTCCTGTAGTCGTTCCAAGACTAACTGGACGTGCCTGCGATGCTCTTCCAAGGTGTCTGAAAATATAAGAATGTCATCGAGATAAGCAACAGCGAATTGATCCAAGAAATCTCGAAATACATCATTAATAAAATGTTGAAAGGTGGCTGGGGCATTGCTAAGGCCAAAGGTCATAACCAGAGATTCAAAATGTCCATATCTCGTTCTGAAGGCGGTCTTCCACTCATCTCCTGGGCGAATCCGTATGAGATTGTAAGCCCCTCTAAGATCCAGCTTCGTAAAGATTTTCGCAGAACGGAGTCTCTCGAATAGTTCAGGAATCAAGGGTAGCGGGTAGCGATTCTTGACGGTGATATTATTAATCTCTCTGTAGTCAATACATGGCCGCAGAGTGGAGTCTTTCTTTTCAACAAAGAACAGGGGTGCCCCAGCTGGAGATGTGGAAGGTCGAATAAAGCCTTTCTCTAAATTTTCATCCAGGAACTCTCTTAATACCTTCAATTCAGGTTCGGAAAGATTGTAAATCCGCCCAAATGGAATGGTTGCTCCTGGCAGCAATTCAATGGGACAGTCGTAAGGACGGTGAGGAGGTAATTGATCTGCTTTATTCTTACTGCAGACATCAGAGAACTGCTGATATTGAGGTGGTAGTTTCTCTTCCTTCTCATGCGAAATCTCAGAGATTTGGACTTGTTGGAGAACAGGGGTTCCTTATGACAATTATTCTTGCAGTAGTCAGATGGAAAGGTGATGGTCCTTGATGCCCAGTTGATAGAAGGGTTATGGACTGAAAACCAGGGGATCCCTAGGATAACCGGAAATTTCGGAGATGAAATAAGGTGAAAACTGACAGTTTCATGATGATCCGGTTCGATACAAATCTCAAGTTCGATTGTCTCATGCGTGACAGGTCCAGAAGACAAGGGTGATCCATCCACAGTTTCCATTTCAATTGGTGTGAATTTGGTCCTACTGGAAATATTGTTATCACGTGTAAATTTTAAGTCCATAAAATTTCCTCCTGCTCCTGAATCCAACAGGGCAGAGCATTGTATTTTTTGGGTGCCCATTACGACCTGAATGGGGATTACAAAATGAGATGATGTAGTATGTATTTTGTCTGTTTCTGGTGTTACTGATGAGATAGTCTGCATGATGGAATCCGACTGCTGAGAAAGGTCCATATTGCTGGCAGACCTGTTGTTGGTAAAGGCTATAGTCCTTTTGTTAGGACAGTTGATGGCATAGTGTCCAGGGTCCCCACAATAGAGGCAGAGATGTTCTGCACGTCGCCTCTCCTTCTCCTGTGCAGAGAGTGGTCTTCGGATGACGTCGATCTGCATCGGTTCAGATACGCCTTGCGTCTTTTCTTGGTGGTCTGATGCTGGAAATGAGAAGCCAGGGCTATTCCCAAATGCTCGCAGTCTCTCCTTTCTCCTTTCAGTAAGTCTCTGGTCTATCCGGATACACAGTTGAATAAAGTCCTCCAACTGGTCAGGGGTCTCAACCCTGGCAAGCTCGTCTTTCACTGGTTCTGATAATCCTCGTCGAAATTGACTTCTCTGGGCCGCTGAATTCCAGGTGGTGTCGGCCACCCAGCGACAGAACTCCGCTGTATATTCCGCAACTGAGCGACGTCCTTGGCGCAAATTATGTAATTTGGTTTCTGCTGTGGCACAGCGGTTTGGGTCATCAAAAACTTGATTCATAGCTGCGGTGAAAGCTTCCAGGTCATTAAGGAGGCCATAGTCCTTTTCTACATAAGGTGAAGCCCAAGCAAGAGCTTCATCCGTCAGGAGATTTATCATGAAAAAAACTTTCTTCCTCTCACTGGTAAAGGGAGCAGGTTGCATCTGGAAGTATATGCGGCATTGATTGAGGAATCCTCGGTACTGCTGGCGATCCCCACTGAACTTTGCAGGCAGCGGCAGCTGCGCGTTTGATTCGGACCCTAAATTGCGCACGTCCAGAAGTTGTTTTTGTAGCTCAATTACTTCCTGTTGTAGACCAATGAACTCAGTTTGTAACTTGGAATATTTTCCTTGATAGTTAGTACAGAAATTTTGAAGTTCCGTAACTTGCTGCCTCAGGGTGCTTACAGCGGACTCCATTTTGGCGCGAGATTATTCTGTCAGGATCTCGTCTGGGTTGGAGCCGATATTACTGCAAACACTAGGGGAAGCAGAGGCAGGTAACGTGGTCAGAGGATTGCCGGGTCGGTACACTGGAAAGGCGTATTAGTAGCACTGGATCAGGCAGAGAGCGTAGTCAGAAGACAGGCCGAGGTCAGTTCACAGGAGAGCGGTATTGGTAGCAATGGATCAGGCGGAGAGCGTAGTCAGAAGGCAGGCCGAGGTCCGTTCACAGGAGAGCGGTATTGGGAGCAATGGATCAGGCAGAGAGCGTAGTCAGAAGACAGGCGAGGTCAGTTCACAGGAGAGTGGTATTGGTAGAAGCAGGAAACAGCAGGAAGAGCTTGACTAGAGGCTAGGAGCACAATAATCTCGCAATGACACACCCACAGGGCCAGGTTTATATAGGGTGTGTAATTGGCAATCAGAGGCCAATCAAGAGAGCACTGGGTGGAGCCGATCAGGAAGAACAGTCAATGGTATCTGGGTTCAGCAAGGAACTTTGCAGCCAGCAGAATAGCTCAGATGGCAGAGCCGCTGGCCGGTGGACAAGAGGCATCGGGTTCGATTCCTG
>JARQOD010000001.1:485212631-485230924 GCA_033576555.1 Oophaga sylvatica | reverse complement strand
TGCGTCCAACTTTTTACGGGTTTCAAAATTTCGGGAGGGACCCGGGCCAAAAAACCCCCCCCGGGGTTGGGTATCTTTTTTTTTTCAAAACCCCGGGGGGAATCCGCCCTTTTTCCCTTTTTTGGACGGATTGGCCTGACGGCAAAAACCAAAATGTTGAAAGGCCAAGCCTTTCCCCTTCTTTGCCAGCTAAATGTTTCTTGTTTTGAAGCCCTCGCCCCGTGAAAATTTTTTTATAACTATTTTCCTATTGGCTTCCATGCCCTTTTTTTTGCATCCTGAGGATCTTTCATCCGAGTGGGCTGAAGTCTTTTACAACCCCATTTTCTTCCCATCATCTAACAGAGTCATGGTCAAATGGGGCAGTAAAAGGCTACACAATGTTCAATAATTCAGTGCAAAAATTGAATGATGTTTTTTTCTGCCTTTGGCCCTGACCCATACATTATCGCTGATGCCAAGAAGTCAGCAGGGTTGCTGACTCGAACTTATGTTTGGGGGCCCTTTATGTCTACTATAAAAGTGCAACAAAAAGGGCTCCGGGTCCTCAATATATTTTTCCCCTTTTATGCACAAAAATTGTTTTAAAATTTTTGAAAAACATTAAACAAAATATTGAATAATAATATTTAAAATACTGTAAGTAGCATTCAAAGGGGGATCAAAAACGTGAGAATGTTTCCGGGTTTATAGTTTGGGGAGCCCAATTATAAAAAAAAAACAAATAGAACAAACGGGCCCCAAATTTGTTTTTTACAGGGAAAGCATGGGGAAAAAGGGGGTTTCCCAAAGCCGTAGTCAGAAAAAACTAAGTAAACCCCTTAGTGTTTTTTTAGAAGGCCTTTTTTCAAGTAAATGTATCAGTTTTTATTTCGATGTTCTTTGGTTCCATTGGGGTTTTCGCACCCCAAAAAAGTAAAAGGGGTTTTATTTTTTATATTGTCCACACCTGTTACTTGCCACAGGTTTAGCATGAACGACATCAAAATGGTTGAAACAAAATTTTTTTGCCCACCAAATTTTTTAAAAGGGCCAAAAAAATTTTTTCCTGCCCCTTTTGGGGGGGTTTTTGTGAAATTAAAGTCCAATTTTTTTTTTCTTTTTCTCATTTTTTTTGTTTTTACAATATGCATAAAGGAAATAAATTTTTGTATAACAAAACATGTATAAAATTTAAAAAAAGCGAGAGAAAAAATTTCAAAATTTTTTTGAAAAATTTCAAGCCCCGCGTGAAATTTTAAACCCCCAAAGGGCTTTTTAAAAAACCTGCGCACCTGCCAAGGGTTTCTTAACCCTGCTGTAGAACCATGAAAAACTGCTTTGGCACCATGGGGTTTTTATGAAACCCCCGGGTTTAAAATTATCAAATTTCATTAAAAAGAACATGCTGGCTGTTCAGAATAATCAAGTTTTATTCTGTCCCTCCCCTTTTAGAACACAGTAATGAAAACAAGCGTAACTTTGAAGTGATTTTTTTGTCACCAAACAAACCCCAAACGAAAATTTATACCAAAATGCTTTACTAATAACTAAAAGTATTCAAATTCAATAAAAGAAATGCATAATAACTGCAACTGTGTGGATTATAGTAAAAACATAATGGCAACGAATGATCTGGCAATAAATTTAGCCCTTGCATTCACTGCACGTCATAGTGGCATGTTCTTCACAAATGAACTTCTTGCAGTCACTGCAAACAAATCTCGTCTTTTTGTCCTTCGATCGAGGACAAACATAGCACCGTTTGCGCTGTCCTGTAACACTGCTGGGTCGAAAGTGACGCAGATGTAGTCTAGCCATTGTTTATTTACAATTATATTACAAAACCTGTGAATAAATAGAAAATATTCAAAAAAATGTCAGACAATAAAGGTACTATGGGGTCAGGAGAGTCCCACAGAAAATTGAATATAACTTTGAAACAAAATTGAAAAACAAATTCAAAATATCATCAACATAAGCAGAAACATGTTACGTGAAAATACAAGAAGGTCAATGTCTGAGACTGACCAGTTTTAGAAATATTTCAATTTATTCAGCGCTGGGGTCTATATGACCCCATGGTTCCACAGCAGGGTTAATAATGTCGCTTCAAGGAAAACCAAAGCTACTTCACTGGTGGTTTTGTTTGTTTTCCAGACAGAATCCTGGAAGTAGCATGCACATGTTTTTTCACCAGACGTTTTTCAAAACCTCTTCAGAAAAAAAAGCTCAAAATACTTCTCGTATGACCAGCAACATGGATTTTCTGGAACAGTTTTAAGGTTGCCAACAATTACGGCCATGACTGAACATTTCAAAAATGTCATGGAAGACAAACAGGCATGAAAAGTAACCGTACATTGAACTCCATACGGTTCACTATGAAGCAGCACTCTGTGACCTCAGCACCGTCATTTTTTCCACGGTGCTGAGGTTACAGAGTTCAGCTGTCAGCGAGCACAGGCTCAGTGACGTCACCCTCAGTCACTGAGCCTCTGCGCGCTGCTTCCATTCATTCCCCAGTAGTTTACAGTCGGAGCGGCTGCATTAGCAGCGCTCCGGCTGTAAACTGATTAACCCTTGAGATGGATTTACGCCGTGGGACTTGACTGTACGGCGGACAGGTATGGGATATTGTTGCTTTTTTATTTTATATTTTTTACAGTAGATCGAGGGCTTTGGAATTGGAGTGTAATAAAGATTTTAAAACTGTGTAGTGTATTCTTTCATTAAAAGACTTTATTCTTTTTGTGTGTGTGTTTATTTAACCCTTTATTTACTATAGGATTAGTAATGAATAGGTGTCTTATTGACACCTCTTCATTATTAAGCCTGTCTTAATGTCACCTTACAATAGAAGGTGACATTAACCTTTTATTAACCCCACTTGCCACAGCTACAGGGCAAGTGAGAAGAACTCAACAAAGCTCCAGAATAGGCGCATCTAATAGATGTGCCTTTTTTGTGCAGCTGCAGGCTGCTGTTGTTAGCCTGGGGGGGCCCATATTCATGGCCCCTTACCAGCCTGAGAATAGCAGACCGCAGCTGTATAGTTTTGCCGGGTTGGTTCAAAAACTAAGGGGGACCCACATCGTGTTTTACATTCATTCTCCCTGCTCGCAGTTGCCGGCAGAGCAGGGAGAATAATGACAGCAGACTTCAGCACCACTGGCAGGGGACAGCGCTTACTGTAGCTGTCCATGCCATCCGTGTGGTCCTGATGCGGCACACGTGTGCCACACGGTTATAGCACGTATTTACACAGACACACAGACACGAATTTCTCCGGTAAGGTGTTTACCGGTACCGGAAATATCTGGACGTGTGAAACTGGCCTTAGGGTACGTGCACAAGACATCTATTTCAGGAGGATTCTGCCTGGAAAACAACAGCAAAACCGCCAGTGAAGCAGCGTTTGTTTTCCTTGAAGCGGTTCACTAACAAAGCCTTGGCAGGTGTCCTTGGGCTAAGTTCACTCAATTTTTTGAAGAGTTCAAAAACCTTGAGTTTTCCATGCAGAAACTTCTTTAAGGAAACTCTCCTGTTTTGGAGAAGTTTTTTTTTCCCTTTTCCTGAATCATTTTCTGAAAATGGTTTTGGAAGACTTTTCTTTGGTGATGTTTCCTTTTCGATCCTCTTCAAACAAGCAACTTGCACTTTCTTTTTCTCACCAGGCATTTTTGAAAACCCTTTCAGGGAAGAAAAAAATCTTAAATTGCCTCTTAATCAGCAAAACAGATTTCCCATAGAATTGAATTGGAACGGTTTTCCAAAAGTTTTTGAAGCAGCTTTTAATGAAAATTTTGGAGAGGCTCTGCCCCCAAAAACTTTTTATGAACATACCTTTAGGGTATGTTCATAATGTTTTCAAGCAGAAACTAGTTCAGGAAACAATCCTATTTTGGTTCAGTTTTGGAGTTTTTCTTTACCTGAAGTTTTTGAGTTGGGTTTTGGAGAGTTTCCACTGAAATCTACTGGAGATAAAAAAGGCCCAAACCTCCTTGTGAACATTATGTCAGGGTCATTCAACCTGGGTGATTACACAGGGTGCTTTAGTCACATCTTGCTAATGGCCTTGACATTGTAAAGCACTGTTAGGGTATATGAACAAAGTCTTTATGCAGAGTTTTTTTTATTATTTTTTTGAGATTTTTTTTACTTTTTTTTAGATTTATTTACATTTTTTAAGAGGATTCTGAGAGTTTCTGCTCGTTTTCTGTAAAAAAAAACTCAGCCAAAAAAATACCCTTTGGTTTTTGGTGCAGGAAAAACAGTGCATGCAATACATGTATTTTTTTATTTTTTTATACGTTGAAAAAAAAAAAACGCTGAAAGAATTGACACACTGCATACTAGAAAAAAAAAATGGATTAAAATCTGGAAGGAAAAAAAGGTGAATGTGCATGAGATTTCAGAAATCTTATTCATTTTGCTGGGAGCTGGGACTCTAAACTGCAGCGTCCTTTTGTTGCACAGCTTCTGAATCTACACCTTTGCAGTAGAAAACTTCACAGAGCAGGCTTCATGGGATATCAAGCTTTTACTTCTTACAACATGAGGTAAAAGGAAAATGCACAGTCATTCCAGTATTGCATCAGGAAAACAGGAACAAAACGAAAGTGAAAGTACAAGTGAGACTATTTCTTATACAATACATTAAACAGAAGGAAATGTTACACAACATCGCCATCTACTGTCAGGTCAGCATAAAGTCCTCCTTTTACTTACAATAAGTCCTAATCTGTTGCATATGCCAACACCCTTTCTCAACAGTAAGGACTTATTCAATCAAACCCAACTTTTTTATTAGTCTCTGATGTTTATCAGCATTCAACACCTTTGTGAAAATGTCATTTCTTCAGTAGGACAATACTCCAACTTCAAGACTCCTTGATCCTCTTTTAGTTTTGTTGGTTCCAAGTGTGATTGTCCTAATTCTGTCAACAATTGTCTTAACCACAGTACTTCTTGTCTTTCTATCTGTATTCCTAGGTACTGTTTTACATTTCCTAAGTCTTTGATTTCAAAATGTTGTTTCAGGGTTTTTAGAATGTTTTCTTTATCCCTTTCTTGTTTAAAATAAATGAAAATGTCGTCTACATATATGAGTACATAAATCCATCTATTACTCAGCCTTTTTGTGTACAAGCATGGATCAGCTTTGCTTCTTTGAAATTTTTCATTTATTAGTACTTCCGTGATTTTGTCATTCCACGCTTTAGCTGCTTGTGTCATGTATATAATCCAAATAAGCATTGGAAGCATATATAATTAGCCAGTAATTTGCCAATATACTTTCTACGGCCACAGCTGCCAAACGTATTGATAAAATGGTATTTCACTTAATGTAGTCGTAGTTCCAATACACACTATGATTGTAAATATGCCGCTAATGCACACAAGGCACTTTTTTACCACACTATATTGTTTTTGGCAAAGTGTTAGTGACACATCCCCTAATAGTGCACATACTTGGCATTTATGACTGCTTTATTTAAGGTGATAAATCATGAATCTAACTATACATAGATGCCTGAAGTTTAGTCATATACATCTAGCATCTAGCACTGCTGTCTAGCACAGTCTACAAATACATCATAGTGGACATTTTTCTATGCGAAATTTATCACTGGATAATATATTAGTCCGCATTAGCGGCATATTTACAATCATAGTGTGTATTGGAACTACGACTACATTAAGTGAAATACCATTTTATCAATTATATAGTGCCTGTATTCTAATCAATTTAAAATATTTAACACTGTTTAATAGCACTATCTACTGACGCATCATACTTAACAGCAATATCTAGCCTCCGACTCTAGATTAAAATTCATTTATTAGTCATGGTATCTACACCTGTGGGAGTGTACTGTATATACATCCCTTTTTAAATGGATTTTTTAACTGTGTATTGTTATGAATGTAATTTTCTAATAAAGTTTTGTATATTTTTGGCATAATGCTTCCAATGCTTATTTGGATTATACTTCTGTATAGGAAGTGCCATTCTATTAGGTTGACATTGGTAGGATTTTTTGTGTCATGTATAGTGTACAGTTCCTATAGCGTCTTGTGCTTGGGTGCGAGGAAAACACAGGAGACATAGGTTGAAATGAAATGACTTGTATTACTTCATACAAGCATGCTGAAAAGTTCACACAGTTTGCAGGAACAGCGACAGGAGACACAGCAGGCCAGAGTAACTTCAAGCACTACAATAAATCTCCAAAGCAGGTTCAGGATCTCTTCTCTGTACCGTAATTCCTCTGCAAACATGGATTCACCAAACAGCAGGTTTCCAGAGTCCAAAAGTGTTCCAAGGTTCCTCAGTAGGGAATAGCTGGAGTACAAGTCCAAGGCTTCCAGGAGTCAGGTCACAGACTGACTGAGGCTTGATTCAGGAGCACTGATTGTTCAGCTGAGGCTGCTTAAGAAGCAAGAGGGAAGAATCAGGGCGGGAACATGAAAACTGGAAACTCCATATTAACTGAGGGCAAGAGCTGCAGAAAGACAGAAAGCAAAATGGCCGACGGAAAACTGAGTTTCAAGGAACATGTCAACAGAGACAAAGAACCTTACATTACTCCCCCCTTAGGGACAACCTCCGGATGACCTCAGACCAGGCTTGTCAGGGTACCTCTGATGAAACTGGCGGAGCAGGCGAGGAGCATTTACATTATTGACTGGTTCCCAAGAGTTGTCCTCCACTGGGTAGCCCTGCCATTTAATCAAATATTGCAACTGATTTCTGTACAACCTGGAATCTAGAATCCTTTCCACCATAAATTCTTCCTGACCATCGACCAGCACTGGGTCAGGGCAAGGAGAAGAACGTCCAGGAAACGTATTGGGTGTTGCAGCCTTTAGTAGGGATACATGAAAGACAGGGTGGATTCTCATAGTTCTGGGCAGTTAAAGACGACAAGCAACAGCACTTATAATCTTATTGATCTTATAAGGTCCAATGTACTTATGTCCCAATTTAGACGATGGAATCTTTAATTTAAGATTTCTGGTTGACAGCCAGACCAAATCTCCTACCTTGAAAGCTGGTGCAGGTTTACGAAATTTATCTGCTGCTTTCTTGTACCTTTCCTGAGCCAATTCTAGATTTTGCTTTAGAAGATCCATATTCTTTTGTAAAGAAGTGATTCTTTCAGCCACTGCCGGCAAGGGCGTATCTATGGGAAATCGAGGAAGAATGTTAGGATGATAACCTAGATTGGAGTAAAAATGAGACTGCTTAGTGGAGGCGCTCTGAGAGTTGTTATAAGAGAACTCAGCCAGTGGAAGTAGATCCACCCAATCATCCTGTAGGTGGCAGATAAAACAGCGGAGATACTGCTCCAGGGTCTGATTGGTTCGTTCTGTTTGTCCATTAGTCTGGGGATGAAAAGCAGAAGAAAGGTTTACTTTAATGTCCAATGCTGCACAGAAATTTTGCCAAAACCTTGAAGTGAATTGCACCCTCGATCCGAAATGACCTCATCCGGTACTCCATGTAAGCGAAACACATTCTTAATCATCAAGTCTGATGTCTGTTTTGCAGTGGGTAAGCCGACACTAGGGATAAAATGAGCTGCCTTTGTTAGACGGTCAACCACCACTAGAATGGTGTTCTTCCCTTGAGAGGTTGGTAACTCCACAATGAAGTCCATAGAAATGGATCCCCACGGGCGGGATGGGGTGGGAAGAGGTTGCAACAGACCAGTTGGTGAGGAGCGAGGTGTTTTGCATCTTGCACAGACTTCACATGAAGTGACATAGTTTAAGACATCTTTCCTGTAAGTGGGCCACCAAAAGAAACGAGAAAGAAATTCTTGTGTCTTTAGAATTCCCCTATGCCCGGCTATCTTGGAATCGTGGATGAGTTGCAATACTCTCAATCTGACTGTTTCAGGTATATACAGACGTTGTCCCTGAATCCACACACCATTCTTAAAGACAAGACTTACGTCCCTTGGGGGTTGAGCCAACAAAGAATCCGCATGGTATGCTTCCTTGATGTCCTTAAGTAGGTCTTGATTATGAATCACTCCCAGGAATCTAGAGTCAGGAAGAATAGTCTTAGGAGGAGAAAGTGGACGTGTCTCTGCTGAATGAATCCTAGAGAGTGCATCAGCCTTTCCATTGCGCGATCCTGGTCTATAAGAAATGACAAAATTAAATTGGTTTAGGAAAAGATTCCAGCAAGCCTGGCGAGGAGTCAGGCACTTAGCCGACCTGATAAATTCAAGGTTACGATGGTCTGTCAGGACGACTATTTGCTGTGCAGCTCCCTGAAGAAGGTGTCTCCATTCCTTGAAGGCGGCAATAATGGCCAACAATTCTCTATTGCCCACATCGTAGTTCCTCTCAGCTGAAGACAACTGCTGGGAAAAGAAGGCACAGGGATGCAAGACATTCTTCTCACCTGTTCTCTGAGAGAGTATAGCTCCAATGGCACAGTCTGAAGCATCCACCTCTATTATGAAGGCAAGCTCGGGGTTGGGATGTACTAAGATAGGTGCGGTGGTAAATTTATCCTTTAAACAGGAAAATGCTTCCTGAGCTTGCGGGGTCCAGGAGAACCTAGACTGTTTCCGGGTAAGTTGGGTGATAGGTGACACTACCTCAGAAAAATTCTTAATGAAACGTCTATAGAAGTTGGCAAACCCGATGAAACGCTGCACCTCCTTCACATTTCTTGGAATTGGCCAATCCTTGATGGCTTGGGTCTTGCTTCCATCCATACTAATCCCTTACGTAGATAGTACATACCCCAGAAATTGAATTTCGGTCCTATGGAATTCACATTTTTCAAGTTTGCTGTAGAGATGGTTTTGTCTTAGGCGTTCTAAGACCATTCTCACATGTCCATGATGTTCCTCTGTGGAGTTAGAAAAAATTAGAATATCATCCAGATAAATCACCACAAATGTATCTAGGAGATCCCTGAAGATATCATTCACGAAGTGTTGGAAAGTGGCTGGGGCGGTACTCAGACCAAAAGGCATAACTAGATATTCAAAGTGTCCATAGCGTGACCTGAAAGCAGTCTTCCATTCATCCCCAGGTCTAATACGGACCAAGTTATAGGCCCCACGGAGATCCAGTTTAGAGAAAATTTTGGCATGCCGCACTCTCTCCAACAATTCAGGGATTAAAGGCAATGGATAACGGTTTCTAATAGTAACCTTATTGAGTTCCCTATAGTCTATGCAGGGTC
This sequence comes from Oophaga sylvatica, assembly GCA_033576555.1. NCBI lineage: Eukaryota > Metazoa > Chordata > Amphibia > Anura > Dendrobatidae > Oophaga > Oophaga sylvatica. The sequence goes on along the minus strand of JARQOD010000001.1, from coordinate 485,221,728 downwards.
TCAGAGATCCATCTTTCTTCTTCACAAAGAAGATGGGTGCACCTGCGGGAGATGAAGAGGGGCGTATGAAGCCCTTGGCTAAATTTTCGTCTATATAATCCTTCAAAGCTTTTAGCTCGGGCCCCGCTAGGGGGTAGATCTTACCAAAAGGTATCTCGGCTCCAGGCAATAATTCAATTGGACAATCATATGGACGGTGAGGAGGAAGCTGATCAGCGTTCTTCTTGTCACATAAATCCACATAGTCCTGGTATACAGCTGGTAGTTCAGGGACTGACATGGTTCCTTTAGGAACAGAGCAAGCTGAAACTCCTTGACTCATCTGTTTCTCCGGAAAGTGTAATTCCTTGGTCTCCCAGTTAATCGTAGGATTCTGCGCCTGCAGCCATGGTAGCCCTAGAATAATGGGAAAGTGGGGAGAAGAGATAAGCATAAAAGACATTTTCTCCTGATGATCTTTACCCATAAGGACCCTCAAAGGCTCTGTTTCTTGATCCACTGGTCCAGAAGTCAGTAGAGAGCCATCCACAGTCTCCATCTGTACTGGAGTAGCCTTCTTCACTGAACGTATCCCCTGTTTCAGAGCAAAGGAGATATCCATAAAATTTCCACTTGCTCCTGAGTCGATCATAGCAGAGCTAGACACCCAGACTGAGTCAACCCAGAGTTTGATGGAAAGGAAGCAATGAGAATTGTTTCTTTTACAACTCAGCTGGGACACCGCTGAGGAAACTTGAAAAATTGCAGCGTTTATACCGTCATCGTCCCCAGAACTAACAGAGTTTAAGTCCGAGAAATCAAGATCTCTTGCAGCAGATCTCTCTGGAGCCTGAGGCTCGGACATGACAGAGCTCCTCTCGCAACACTCACAGTGAATGACTGCTGCAGTAGTCTTACGAGAACGGCTGGGGCAGTTTATAATGAAGTGCCCTGACTTACCACAGTAGAAACATAGATTTTCCTTTATACGATGTTCTTTGCGTGCATCACTAACCCGTCTTTGTAAAGAGTCCACCTGCATGGGTTCAGGTTCTGGTTCCCTTGTGATCCTACTCAAAGGTTCCTTAGCTGAGGAGGGAGGTAGTAAAAGGTTAGTGCGATTATTTTCGAACCATCTCTCTTGTCTGCGTTCAGTCAGACGAGCATCAATACGGATACAATAGTTAATAAAGTCACCTAACGCAGTGGGAGGGTCGGCACGAGCAAGTTCATCCTTAATCAGTGGAGACAACCCTTTCCGAAAAATAGATTTTTTAGCAGAAGTGTCCCAAGTGGTATCAAGAGCCCATCTCCTGAAATCCAGGGCATATTCGGCTACTGAACGCTTACCTTGGCGCAAAGTTAACATGGCTGCTTCAGCTGTTGCACCTCGATTGGGGTCATCAAACACCTGCCCCATGGCTGAAATAAAAGCATCAAGGTGATTCAAACAATCATCCTCAGTCTCTATCAGAGGGTTTGCCCACATCAAAGCCTTATTGGTAAGCAACATGATTATAGAAAGCACTTTGGATCGTTCAGTGGGAAATTGTGAAGCATGTGCAGAGAAAAATAAATTGCATTGATTAATAAATCCCCTGAATTTCTCACGTTCACCGCCAAAACGAAAAGGAGGTAATTTGGGGATCCCAGAACTTGGGGTTATGGCAGGAGCCTGGGCTCGTTCCTCTAGAGCCTCAATCCTGGCTCGCAATTCCTGGGTAGTCTGTCCAAACACTTGCAAATTATGATTAGTGAGGTCCTGTAGGCTTGCAAAACGGGTTTTTAAAGTCTGTACATCTGAAAGGATTGTATCAGTCACTCCGCAAAGTTCCTTTATGCGGGCCTCCATCTTCCAGATCTTTTAAGGCAGAAGTGCTGGAAGGAGAAGAGGAAAGGAAAGAAAAAAAAAAACAATAGTGTTTACCTGTGGTAACACTCCAGAGTAAAATTTTAAGGGAATGCGCTCACCTGGAATGGTTGTGAGAAGTCACAACCACTGTCATCACATAAGGTATTAAACGGACATCTGATATCCACAGTCACAGCAGACACGGCTTTCCCAGACCCAGCAGACACTAAACATTGGCTCCTGAATCTTGTCATGTATAGTGTACAGTTCCTATAGCGTCTTGTGCTTGGGTGCGAGGAAAACACAGGAGACATAGGTTGAAATGAAATGACTTGTATTACTTCATACAAGCATGCTGAAAAGTTCACACAGTTTGCAGGAACAGCGACAGGAGACACAGCAGGCCAGAGTAACTTCAAGCACTACAATAAATCTCCAAAGCAGGTTCAGGATCTCTTCTCTGTACCGTAATTCCTCTGCAAACATGGATTCACCAAACAGCAGGTTTCCAGAGTCCAAAAGTGTTCCAAGGTTCCTCAGTAGGGAATAGCTGGAGTACAAGTCCAAGGCTTCCAGGAGTCAGGTCACAGACTGACTGAGGCTTGATTCAGGAGCACTGATTGTTCAGCTGAGGCTGCTTAAGAAGCAAGAGGGAAGAATCAGGGCGGGAACATGAAAACTGGAAACTCCATATTAACTGAGGGCAAGAGCTGCAGAAAGACAGAAAGCAAAATGGCCGACGGAAAACTGAGTTTCAAGGAACATGTCAACAGAGACAAAGAACCTTACAGCTTGTTTTAAACCATATATGCTTTTCTGTAGTTTACAAACTTTGTTTGGATTTATTTCATCTTTGAATCCTGCAGACTGTTCCATGTAAATGTCTTCTGTTAAATCTCCATTCAAAAAAAGCTGTCTTTACATCCAGATGTCTTAGTTCCATCTGTTCCATTGCTGCAACTGTAAGTAAAGTTCTTATTGTAGTGTGTTTGACAACTGGAGCAAATGTTTCATCATAGTCTTCTCCATATTTTTGAGAATACCCTTTAGCTATGAGTCTTGCTCGATATCTTTCAGGTGTGCCATCTGTTTGGTATTTTACTTTAAAAATCCATTTACATCCTATGGCTTTTCTTCTTCTGGCAAATCTGTTAGTGTCCATGTATTTGAATCATGCATGGATTTAATTTCTGTTTCTGTTGCTTCTATCCATTTATTAGCTTCTTCTTCAGGAAGTTTAGATATGTCTTCCCAAGAGGTAGGCTCATGGAGTTTTCTTATACTTGTATGAGAGACATTTTGGTGGTTTTCCTTTGTTCTCTCTTATTGAACGTCTTGGTTCTGTGTCTGTTTGTAGTTGTGATTCTTCACTTTCAGTATTTTGTTCTTCATTAATTCCTACTTCTTTCTCATCAGATATTTCTTCAGTTATGTCACTATTGTTTTTCTCATTTCTTGCTTCAACTGAAATCATAATGTCTTCATTTAAATCTTCAATGAATGTCACCATGTTACTCACTGTAACTCTGTCTGTTTTGGGATCTAAGATTCCATATCCTTTGCAATTTTCACTACATCCAACGAATATTCCTTCCATGGATCTGTTTTGAAGTTTGGAACGTTTTTCTGTTGGAATGAATATAAAAACTTTACATCCAAAATCTTTTAAATGATTGACACTTGGTTTCATAACTTGCCACAGTTCATATCGAGTTTTCGTCAGTTTTCTTGAAAAAAGTCAGTTCTGTAGATATGTAGCTGTCATTGCTGCCTCACCACAATATTTCTCTGGTAGTTTAGAATCTGTCAGCATACATCTCATCATTTCTGTTAGAGTTATGCTTTTCCTTTCTGCTGCTCCATTTTGTTCAGGTGTGTATGGAACAGTTTTCTGATGTTCTATTCCATTTTGTGTCAGGAATCGAACCCGATGCCTCTTGTCCACCGCCAGCGGCTCTGCCATCTGAGCTATTCTGCTGGCTGCAAAGTTCCTTGCTGAACCCAGATACCATTGACTGTTCTTCCTGATCGGCTCCACCCAGTGCTCTCTTGATTGGCCTCTGATTGCCAATTACACACCCTATATAAACCTGGCCCTGTGGGTGTGTCATTGCGAGATTATTGTGCTCCTAGCCTCTAGTCAAGCTCTTCCTGCTGTTTCCTGCTTCTACCAATACCACTCTCCTGTGAACTGACCTCGGCCTGTCTTCTGACTACGCTCTCTGCCTGATCCATTGCTCCCAATACCGCTCTCCTGTGAACGGACCTCGGCCTGCCTTCTGACTACGCTCTCCGCCTGATCCATTGCTACCAATACCGCTCTCCTGTGAACTGACCTCGGCCTGTCTTCTGACTACGCTCTCTGCCTGATCCAGTGCTACTAATACGCCTTTCCAGTGTACCGACCCGGCAATCCTCTGACCACGTTACCTGCCTCTGCTTCCCCTAGTGTTTGCAGTAATATCGGCTCCAACCCAGACGAGATCCTGACAGAATAATCTCGCGCCAAAATGGAGTCCGCTGTAAGCACCCTGAGGCAGCAAGTTACGGAACTTCAAAATTTCTGTACTAACTATCAAGGAAAATATTCCAAGTTACAAACTGAGTTCATTGGTCTACAACAGGAAGTAATTGAGCTACAAAAACAACTTCTGGACGTGCGCAATTTAGGGTCCGAATCAAACGCGCAGCTGCCGCTGCCTGCAAAGTTCAGTGGGGATCGCCAGCAGTACCGAGGATTCCTCAATCAATGCCGCATATACTTCCAGATGCAACCTGCTCCCTTTACCAGTGAGAGGAAGAAAGTTTTTTTCATGATAAATCTCCTGACGGATGAAGCTCTTGCTTGGGCTTCACCTTATGTAGAAAAGGACTATGGCCTCCTTAATGACCTGGAAGCTTTCACCGCAGCTATGAATCAAGTTTTTGATGACCCAAACCGCTGTGCCACAGCAGAAACCAAATTACATAATTTGCGCCAAGGACGTCGCTCAGTTGCGGAATATACAGCGGAGTTCTGTCGCTGGGTGGCCGACACCACCTGGAATTCAGCGGCCCAGAGAAGTCAATTTCGACGAGGATTATCAGAACCAGTGAAAGACGAGCTTGCCAGGGTTGAGACCCCTGACCAGTTGGAGGACTTTATTCAACTGTGTATCCGGATAGACCAGAGACTTACTGAAAGGAGAAAGGAGAGACTGCGAGCATTTGGGAATAGCCCTGGCTTCTCATTTCCAGCATCAGACCACCAAGAAAAGACGCAAGGCGTATCTGAACCGATGCAGATCGACGTCATCCGAAGACCACTCTCTGCACAGGAGAAGGAGAGGCGACGTGCAGAACATCTCTGCCTCTATTGTGGGGACCCTGGACACTATGCCATCAACTGTCCTAACAAAAGGACTATAGCCTTTACCAACAACAGGTCTGCCAGCAATATGGACCTTTCTCAGCAGTCGGATTCCATCATGCAGACTATCTCATCAGTAACACCAGAAACAGACAAAATACATACTACATCATCTCATTTTGTAATCCCCATTCAGGTCGTAATGGGCACCCAAAAAATACAATGCTCTGCCCTGTTGGATTCAGGAGCAGGAGGAAATTTTATGGACTTAAAATTTACACGTGATAACAATATTTCCAGTAGGACCAAATTCACACCAATTGAAATGGAAACTGTGGATGGATCACCCTTGTCTTCTGGACCTGTCACGCATGAGACAATCGAACTTGAGATTTGTATCGAACCGGATCATCATGAAACTGTCAGTTTTCACCTTATTTCATCTCCGAAATTTCCGGTTATCCTAGGGATCCCCTGGTTTTCAGTCCATAACCCTTCTATCAACTGGGCATCAAGGACCATCACCTTTCCATCTGACTACTGCAAGAATAATTGTCATAAGGAACCCCCTGTTCTCCAACAAGTCCAAATCTCTGAGATTTCGCATGAGAAGGAAGAGAAACTACCACCTCAATATCAGCAGTTCTCTGATGTCTGCAGTAAGAATAAAGCAGATCAATTACCTCCTCACCGTCCTTACGACTGTCCCATTGAATTGCTGCCAGGAGCAACCATTCCATTTGGGCGGATTTACAATCTTTCCGAACCTGAATTGAAGGTATTAAGAGAGTTCCTGGATGAAAATTTAGAGAAAGGCTTTATTCGACCTTCCACATCTCCAGCTGGGGCACCCCTGTTCTTTGTTGAAAAGAAAGACTCCACTCTGCGGCCATGTATTGACTACAGAGAGATTAATAATATCACCGTCAAGAATCGCTACCCGCTACCCTTGATTCCTGAACTATTCGAGAGACTCCGTTCTGCGAAAATCTTTACGAAGCTGGATCTTAGAGGGGCTTACAATCTCATACGGATTCGCCCAGGAGATGAGTGGAAGACCGCCTTCAGAACGAGATATGGACATTTTGAATCTCTGGTTATGACCTTTGGCCTTAGCAATGCCCCAGCCACCTTTCAACATTTTATTAATGATGTATTTCGAGATTTCTTGGATCAATTCGCTGTTGCTTATCTCGATGACATTCTTATATTTTCAGACACCTTGGAAGAGCATCGCAGGCACGTCCAGTTAGTCTTGGAACGACTACAGGAGAACCATCTTTACATTAAACTTGAAAAATGTGAGTTTGAACAAACCAGTATTCAATTTCTGGGATATATCATCTCCCCAGAAGGTCTGAGCATGGATCCCGGTAAAATCAATGCTGTAGTGGACTGGCCTGTTCCAAGAAATTTAAAAGACGTCCAGCGTTTCATAGGATTTGCAAATTTTTACCGAAAATTTATAAAGAACTTTTCACGGATCATACTACCAATTACTACACTAACAAAAAAGACCAAAGCATTTTTCTGGTCTCCGGAGGCACAGGAGGCTTTTGACAAGTTGAAAACTCTTTTTACGTCTGCTCCATTGTTAGTACACCCAAATCCTGAACTGCCATTTACTATCGAAGTGGACGCCTCGGACTCTGCAGTGGGAGCCATTCTGTCTCAGCGAGTTGGGGACAAAATGCAACTTCACCCATGTGCGTTTCTTTCCCACACCATGTCATCTGCAGAAAAGAACTACGACATCGGTAATAAAGAACTGTTAGCCATTAAAGTTGCCTTCTCCGAGTGGAGACATCTTCTGGAAGGTGCCAATCACCCTGTGACTGTCCTCACGGACCACAAGAATCTTGAATTCCTCCGTACAGCAAAAAGATTGTCTGCAAGACAAGCACGATGGGCTTTATTTTTCTCATGATTCAATTTTATAATTTCTTACCGGCCTGGTTCAAAAAATGGCAAGGCTGACGCCCTGTCCAGGATGTGTTCGGAACCTCAGGAGAGGTCTAGTAATGACGATACAATTCTAGGCCCTAAAAATTTTTTGGGAATATTGCACTCTAAAGGACTATGTAATAGAATTAAAGATGGATACCAAGAGGACTCTTTCCTTAACCATCCTTCGGAAGACGTCGATCTTTCATTCAAAGAGGGGTTTTGGATGCAGAAATACAAAATATATGTACCTGAATCTTCTCGCCTTGAAGTCCTCAAAAGTGTCCATGATTCTAAATTGGCAGGACATCCTGGAGTTGCAAAAACACAAGACTTACTACTTCGTTTCTTTTGGTGGCCTAATTGTAGGAAGGACGTGAGGAAATATGTTTCAACCTGTTTAACATGCGCACAAAACAAGACCCCACGATCGTCTCCTTTAGGACTCTTGCAACCACTCCCAGTTCCATCCAGGCCTTGGGGATCTATTTCCATGGATTTTATTGTGGAACTACCCCCTTCCAAACAGATGACCGTCATCCTTGTCATAGTGGACCGACTCACAAAAATGGCCCACTTTATTCCAACTGAAGGAATTCCTACTGCTGAAAAAACTGCAGAACTGATGATCAAAGAGGTATTCAGGTTACATGGAATTCCTGACAGTGTGGTGTCTGGCAGAGGCGTTCAGTTTACGTCAAAATTTTGGAAGAGTTTCTGTGCAGCCTTGGGAGTCACGGTGAATCTTTCTACCGCTTTCCATCCTCAGTCCAATGGCCAGACGGAGAGAACGAACCAGACTTTGGAGCAATACCTCCGTTGCTTCATTTCCTATCTTCAGGATGACTGGGTGGACTATTTACCAACAGCAGAGTTTGCCTACAACAACTCCATACATAGCGCTACATCTCAAACCCCATTTTTTGCTAACTATGGATCACATCCAGTATTTATCCCTAATCTGCCAGTGAACACTCCTATTCCTGCTGTTAATGACAGGCTTGCAAAATTACAGGAATCCCAGAAGGAACTATCAGAGATGTTACTCAAGACCCAGGAAGAATATAAGGAAGCAGCAGATAGACATCGGAGAGTGCCCCCTGCTCTTCAGGTTGGAGACAAAGTTTGGCTGTCCACTAAAAATCTAAAGACACATGTGCCATCTTCCAAATTGGGTCAAAAATTCATTGGACCTTTTCAAATTTCTGCAAAAATTAACCAGGTTGCTTTTCGTTTAAAACTTCCCAACAATCTAAAGATTCATCCAGTATTTCACATATCCTTGCTCAAACCCTTTTGTGAAAACCCTTCCAGGAAGAATTCAGCCACCTCCTCCACCAGAAAGGATCCGTGGTGAAGAAGAATACATTGTGGATAGGATTCTGGACTCCCGAAAATTCAGAGGTAAACTGCAGTATCTGGTGCAGTGGAAGGGTTACGGACCAGAGGAAAATTCATGGGAACCAAAGGACAACGTCCATGCTCCCAGACTTACAAGAGCCTTTCATCAGAGGTACCCAGATAAGCCAGCTCCTGAGATGTCCAGAGACCATCCTGGAAGGAGGGGAGTACTGTCAGGAATCGAACCCGGTGCCTCTTGTCCACAGGCCAGCGGCTCTGCCATCTGAGCTATTCTGCTGGCTGCAAAGTTCCTTGCTGAACCCAGATACCATTGACTGTTCTTCCTGATCGGCTCCACCCAGTGCTCTCTTGATTGGCCTCTGATTGCCAATTACACACCCTATATAAACCTGGCCCTGTGGGTGTGTCATTGCGAGATTATTGTGCTCCTAGCCTCTAGTCAAGCTCTTCCTGCTGTTTCCTGCTTCTACCAATACCACTCTCCTGTGAACTGACCTCGGCCTGTCTTCTGACTACGCTCTCTGCCTGATCCATTGCTCCAATACCGCTCTCCTGTGAACGGACCTCGGCCTGCCTTCTGACTACGCTCTCCGCCTGATCCATTGCTACAA
>JARQOD010000001.1:485196840-485212531 GCA_033576555.1 Oophaga sylvatica | reverse complement strand
CCCACACAACGCGTCCTATGTGACGCCCACCACATGTCAGGAGCCGCGGCAAGCAATCGCGCATGCGCGCTGCACATATAATGCCAAGTATGTATCAAATACAATAAATAAGATGCAACAAAACACCCAGTGGTACAAAAGTAAGGTCATAACATAAGTCATAATGATACATAGGAGACATATCAATTCAAAGCGAATGAATTAGCAGAAGTATACAATTCAAGGAGAAAATCTTGAAATGGTGCATCATCGCTTTGGAAACAATCTCCCATGGTTGTGTAATAAGGAAATCAATGTTGTAAGGTCCAACTAAATAGGAAAAAAGAAATAATAAATAATACCAACAGAAAAAACGAAATAACAACAATACATATTAAAAGAATAAAAAAATGAAACCACACATACGAAAGGGTATCGGGGGTTTGAACGTCCGAAAAGACAGGAATATATAAATATCACCATAAATCGTAAATCATCATAAATGATGTATATGTATGCACTCATAGAAAAGGTGAAAAAGACAGAGACTCATTAAGACCCCGAGGGGTCATTGTATCCAAAGTAACGATCCATCTTGTTTCGACTGGAGCGAGCCTTTTTTTGTAATCACCCCCTCTGATGCCTAGATGTATAACATCAATTCCTCTAACTTTAAAAGATGAGGGTTCACAATTGTGGTGGTAAAAATAATGACGGGGGATAGTTTTTAAATTATCCGGGTCGGTCGCCGTCTTGGCCGCGCAAATGTCCCGCACATGCTCCCTAATCCTTATCCTCAGCACTCTTGAGGTAAGACCAATATATATTTTTGAACATCCACAAGTGGCATAATAAATGACATTCGATGTATTGCATGAAATGCGATGTCGGATATTGAACGTTCTCATGCCATCTGAGGACTGGAAAGTGGAGCAGCGCAGGACATTTGCGCAGGCAAGACAGCGACCGCACGGGACCATACCTGGAGTGGGGCCACGAGATCCAAAGGGATGGCTAATGCTGGGTACATAATGACTTTGGACGAGAAGGTCACGTAAATTGCTAGACCTCCTCGCAGTCATGGATGGCAGCTCATTACTAGATAGACCCAAACGAGATTCGGCACGAAGAACAGACCAATGCTTATTTAGGATAAATCTCATCTCCTCCCATGCATGATTGTAAGTTGAAATAAATTTAACGGCCCCCTATCTTTGGGTGTCATTTCCTTCTTCCTAGGACACAGTAAAGTGTCGCGTGGAGTAGACCTTGCTCTCCTGTAGCCACGTTTTATGCACCTATTAGAATATCCTCGATTTTGAAACCGTGCCGTTAAATCCGAGGCCTGTGCCTCAAATCTGGTGTCTGAAGAGCAGATCCGCCTCGCCCGTAGGAACTGTCCGACCGGGACGGCTCTGATGGTGGAAGGATTGTGAGCAGAGGACGCATGAATCAGAGCATTCACTGAGGTGGATTTCCGATACATATCGGTATGAATGCGTCCACAATCATCAACCTCAAAGGTTATGTCAAGAAAATTAATCCTATGAAAATCATAGGAGTAAGTAAGATGAATATTGAATGAGTTCTGATTCAGCGTCCCCATAAAATCCTCGAGCTGCTCCACCGTGCCATCCAACAAAAATAAAATATCATCAATATACCTGTGCCAGCACAGCACATGGGAGATGCCCGACACGCCCTCGCCACCAAAAACCAACCTCTCCCAGGAGCCCAGAAAGAGGTTGGCGTACGAGCTCCCATGACTGTGCCGCGTCTCTGTACAAAAAATTATGTGTCAGAACAAAGTGGAGCAGCTCAAGGATTAGCCCACATAAAGAGCCGTCCAGGTCGGAGGTCCCCAGGAAGAGGCGGACCGCGTCCAGACCCAGAGAATGTTCAATGCACGTATACAAACTTTCAACGTCTGCGGTCACTAGCAGTGTGCCTGGGTCCACAAGGATGCCATTCATCCGAGCCAGGGCGTCCGTAGTGTCACGTATGTACGATGGTAACGTCTCAACCAAAGGTTTGAGATAAAAATCAATGAGTTGACAAACCCGATCACAAGGGCCATCAATACCGGACACTATGGGACGCCCCGGGGGACAAAGGGCATCCTTGTGGACCTTCGGCAGAAGATAAAAAGTAGGGGTTCTAGGACACTTCACAATCAAACCATCCAGAACCGGCTTGGTAATAATGCCATTATCAAAAGCCAAGTTAAGTATACATTGTAAGTCAAGAGCGAATGGGATCAGAGGACTGGAGGTCAATTTAGTATATGTATTAATATCTCTCAACTGGCGAAAGGCTTCCTTCTCATACTTAGTATGAGGCCAGATAACAATGTTTCCCCCCTTATCCGCTGGTTTGATAACCACGTCAGTAAGGGATTGTAAATCGGCAATAGCCCGGCGTTCCTCAGAGGTAAGATTATCATAGCGTCGTCGCGTAGACAACCTTTTAAAATCATCACTTACCAATTTAGTGAAGACCTCTATAGCCGGACTGAGGGATAAGGGGGGAAACCTTGTTGATCTGGGTAAGATGGTAGAGGGAGCCTGTTCAAAGTAGGATTATTCTGTTCGCCAAGGAGATCTTCCAGGTTCTGAAGAGCCTCTCTCTCGAGTTCACTCAAAGGCTCAGAGGATGTCTGTTTGTTGTGAAATGTCCGTAGAAGCATTTTCCGTGAGAACAAGTGATCTTTTAGGGCTACAAAATAGTTAAATGCATTAGTAGAAGAGAAGGAAAGACCCTTGGAAAGGACACGTATTTGTACATTAGTGAGATCATGCATGGAAAGGTTAAGCACCTGTAAATCGCCTTGCGATTGAGAAGAAGTCGATGCAACAGGTCTGTTCCTCGTGTTTTGTCTCGTCAAACGCTTATTGGCATTTTTTGATCCATTACTACCGTTGGATGTGGGAGGTCTGAATGAGCTATTGTTGTCACCAAAATTGGATCTCAAAGATGCTGATCTAGATCTAGAATGCGATGATCCCCTAAAACGTGATCTGGACCTGTCATGGGTGTTATACCATTTATAAACACGTAACCCTTTCTTATCTTCCACATCTCTTTGAAATTTCTTCGATTTATTAGTTTGTATTTCTTTAACCCATTTCTGTGACAGTATGTCCATTTCATCATTAAATTTTTTGAGGTCATCACTATTCATCTCCTTACGGAGTTTGACCTGTAATTGTTCCATCTCTAGCTCAAAGGAGGTAAGAGATTTGGAATTCATGTCTTTCAATAATTGCATGAATCCCCTCGAGCATGTATCGGCAGTGGCCTCCCAGTTATTCTTAAATGTCTCGTCAGTAATAGGGAAAGATGGGAATACCTGGACTCTAAGTCCTCTAGGTATCAGACCTTTCTGCAGATATTTATCAAGGAATTCATGAATTCATTTTTATTCTTTTAATACGTATTGTTGTTATTTCGTTTTTTCTGTTGGTATTATTTATTATTTCTTTTTTCCTATTTAGTTGGACCTTACAACATTGATTTCCTTATTACACAACCATGGGAGATTGTTTCCAAAGCGATGATGCACCATTTCAAGATTTTCTCCTTGAATTGTATACTTCTGCTAATTCATTCGCTTTGAATTGATATGTCTCCTATGTATCATTATGACTTATGTTATGACCTTACTTTTGTACCACTGGGTGTTTTGTTGCATCTTATTTATTGTATTTGATACATACTTGGCATTATATGTGCAGCGCGCATGCGCGATTGCTTGCCGCGGCTCCTGACATGTGGTGGGCGTCACATAGGACGCGTTGTGTGGGCGCGCCCTTTGGTGCGTGCGCACTGGCGTCCTGACGCCTCATACACATGTTTCAAGGACCTGCGGCTTGCATTGCGCATGCGTCATTATGCGCACTGCCATTGGTTTCCATTGATCATGTGATTCGATCACATGTTCTTTTAAAGGTCCTTCTATGGTCTACCTATACATTCCCCTTGAGGAAGTGTGCTGTGACGCACAAGAAACGCGCGTCGGGGGTCTACACTGCCGGCCCAGGACTTCTCTCTCCTCTCTGGACTTTAAATACATTGGTAAGCGCCCCTTTCACTTATGGGTCTATTTTGAACCTCTATATATACACCGGCCATCGCACTGGCGCACTGGTGATGATTTTTGTGGAGGGACGCTTGCCCGTTTCACCCATGTCCTTTCTATACACTGGTAACCTCAGGACATGAGGGTTTCTCCCTTTTTTACCACATGATATGGGGATTCTGTGAGGAGAGTGGATGCCCTGTGGAGCCTTAGGTTTTCTGCTCTGAGTCATGTTTACTATTTCCTCTGCATGTTATTTTCTGTTTTGACTTTTGTACTTTTTCTAATAAAATACATTTAAAATTATTTTATTTCTTGTCACCCATTTGCTTCTTTTCCTCCTGGTGTACATGTCGCTTTGGAGCGGGTGTAGTCTGTTTCTATATGGGCTTATGCTCTTGATCTGTGGCACCATTTGTATGCCACTATGGGGTATTTTTGTTTATACTATAATTTTGGTGATGTAGTTCATTATCACAAATCCTAAAACAATGGTTGGACCGTAAGTTATATCTAATAATTTTCCTGTACTGTAGGTTAGTCATAAAAAATTTGCTAAATAATACTCAAGATACAATTTCTCATATTATGTGCACATGATATCATCTATATGCTCAAATGATAGAAGTAACTTTGTGAGCAAGAGCATCGAGCATGACCACCTTTGAGTCAAGTTTGGGAGCCTGCCTTGAAATGTTGCTTTAATGAGGAAGGTGGTTTCCTGTCTGCAAGCTCATTTATTTTTTGTTCCAATATGTTGCCTAAAAGGAATTTGTCTGGAGGTTTTTGCTATTTAATCTGCAAGCATCATGATACAGGGGCAGAAAACCTGCTTCCATAGATTTGTCACTTACTAGGCTTCTTGTTGTAGTTTCAATAAAATCATTGTTTTATCAGCAGGAGATAATCACTACAGGACTAAGTGCCAGGTGCTTCCTAGTCCTCCTGCTCTGTGTACCCCGCCCACACCACTGATTGGCAGCTTTCTGTTTATTCGCAGTTTATGCAAAAAGTCTCCAATCAGGGGTGTGGGCGGGGTTACACAGAGCTCAGCATTTGGGCTCTGCAGCTTAGAAAAACCTACAACATGCAAACTAGTAAGAGACACATTGCTGGATTTAGGGTCTTTTCCTCTCAACCATTCAGCTCTCAGATTATATACTAAAACCTGCTCACAGTTTCCCTTTAAAAGAATGCAAATATTGTGATTATGGGCAGACATACTAGTATATATTATACATTAAAACCTTCTCCATTCTAAAAAATAATAAATGCATAAACTAATAGATAAAATGCACAAGTGTTATAGAAAATGAAACAGAGGTGCACTGTGACTGTATATAATGTAATAGGTAGTTGCAAAACAAAATTCAGATACACAGCTTGTGTCATGTCCACAGCCAGAGAGACTGACTGACTCCATGAACGCTTTTCACATTGAGTTGTAATATGCTACCAAAATGCAGATATTTTTCAGCTGGTTTTCTACTTTTTAGTTTAATTTATGTATATCAGGTCCACCACTTTATTCATTCTCCATGGGACTGCTGGAAAACTCCAAGTGCTGAACTAGGCTATCTCCAGCAGCTCCATAGGGAATGTATAGAGCACGGACGTGCATGATGTCCAGTCGACACTCTTCTAGTCTGGCATTTCAGAGCCCCTTTCTCTCGGAACCGTGGTAATCAACAAATTGTCACCTGTCCTTTGAATCGGAGACGTTTAATGCTGGGAATAAGTATATTTCTTTGTGAAGAATTCAAGCAACTATTTCTATGTATATGTGTTTGGAGTGGAAATAAGATTTTAAGGATTGCTCCCACTATCATATTGTCTGTCCAGGAGAGCTCCACTCTCCAGGTAGACAACTTCCTTATTGCCGTGGGTTGGGAGATCCTGGTTAATTGACAATTTGGACTAGCGGCATCATTGCACTACTGATCCAAACTACACACCTATGATGCTGCTTTGCCTCTGCAGCATCAGTCACAGTGGCACCTAGGCTGGAGTGTACTCCATCAATCCTGGCTAACTTTGTTGCAGTGCTTACAAACTCTATTGGAAATAGCTTGTAAGCACTGCCTATGTTCTGCCACTGATACTTGACTGTAGCATTGGCCGGTCCCATAGGCAAGAAGCTGTAAACAATAAAAAATAAACTGTTGATTATCAGGCTGAGTGGAGGGAGTAAATTTTATCAATACCCATCCGTGAAAATGGAAATAAGCCTTTTAAACAAACTATATAACAAATATAAAACTATATTTTTTAATAATGTTTGTAGCCTGATTTCAGTACCTTTAATCATTGGTCTATTTTAAATTATTATGAAGAATATTAATAGCTCTTCAATTAAATAACTTAATTATGTAGTCAAACAGTGGCTGAAATTAATGTAGGCACAATAACAAGTCAGATAGGAAAATGCAAAATAAATTAAATTTTCCTTTCACTTGCCTGGAACAGACAGAGATAAATGAGGTGATGAGTGTTGAATATCACAGCTCATTAAACTTCTTCATTATTACTTTTAACTAGTGACGGGCGAGTGTGCTTGGCACTGTTTGAGGCTTGATCGAGCATCCTGGTGCTTGAGATACTAGGCAATTGATCGAGTGTCAGGATGCACATTCACCCTGCTCGAGTCCCCACCACGCATGTTTGGCTACTGGCATTACTGTGATTGGCTGGACGTACTGCGACATAAGGTCTATATAAAACTCTGTACTGCCAACTTTCTTGCATTGTACGCGGAAATAGCTTAGAGGAAGATGCAGGAGAAGTGATAGTGTGCTGGGCAGCGTTTATATATTCTATTCTCTAAGGCCGGGGTCACACACAACGATAAAAAATCGGTCCGTATTATACGGCCGTAATACGCCGAAAAGTGCCTAGAAAAGTGATCCGTATGTAATCCGTTTGCAATGCGAGGATGCAATTTCCTCGCATCAAAACATCCGTGTGTCATCCATATGGCATCCGTATGGCATCCGTACGACGAGATTTTCTCGCCGGCTTGCAAAACGGACATATAATTGATCCCAATGACAGTTTTTACATTACTAAAGAAAGAATAGATATATACACATAGAATACATATAAATATATATATACAGATATATATTATATATATATATATATATATATATATATAAATACATGTCATTGTGACATATATATATATATATTTATAGTTCAAACACTTCTGCATAGTATAATAGCCGATAATTCAATTGCCAGCTTTTGTGAAATTACAGAACTCGACATGAAATGACATATGGTTTACATACAGTTAACCATGTCATTTCATGTAGTTTGATATATGGTTTTCACTAACAATGACATGAGTGTATGTGTGCAAAATGTCATACATGTAGGGGTTAATTAAAGGTGTAAATTCGCTGAAAAAAATGCGTGGGCTCCTGCGCTAATTTCTCCACCAGACAGGGAAAGCCAGCGAGTGGGGGCAGATAATAATAGCCTAGGGAGGGTGCATTTATTTTGTGCCCCCCCGGCTACTAACATCTGCCCCCAGACACCCCAGAAAGGGCAAATCTATAATTAGATGCGCCCTTTCTGGCACTTAGCCCGTCTATTCCCATTGCCCTGTAGTGGTGGCTAATGGGTTAATAATGGGTTAAAGCCACCTTGCTATTGGAAAGTGACTTTAAGCCAGGTTAATAATTGAGAGCTATCAATTAGACAACTATCAATTATTAATCCTATTGTATGAAATAATAATAAAACACACACACTTTAATTAAAAATCATTTTAATGAAATAAACACACAGTTTTTGACCATATTTTATTTTACTCATATTCCTTCGATTCCCTTGTTCACCTGTAATAAAAATAAAATAATAAAGCAACATTATTTTTACCTATCCGGTGCTCAGTCAGGTCCCAAGCTGTAATCCTTCACAAAGGGTTAAATGGGTAACAGCAAGCAGCACAGCTAATGCTGGCAGCTCAGCTGTAAGCCCCCGAATGAATGAGTTCCTCTCCCGGCCGACAGGAGAGGAAGTGATTAGCGGGGAAGCTTAATTGATTGCTTCCCAGGCTAATCAGTTCAGGTCAGCCGGGGGCACCGCACAGCATCAGTGACATCAGAGGCAGTCCCCGGCTGACCTGAACTGAACTGATTAGTCTGGGAAGCAATCAATGCAAAAATACATAAAGATACCCAAAATCCCCCCGGTCACCGTATAATCTCTGGTATCGATTCAATTACATACAACTTATCACATTACGTTGATCTTTTTTACAGAAGTATGTTCTTAAACTGGATTCTTATTTAAGGGATTCTTCCCAACTTATTGAACATCTCCAATCATTACCATGTATCCCCAATTGTGTCCTGTTAACTTTGCACATTAGTGCCCTATATACCAATATCTCCCATGACCTAGGTTTGGAGGCTGTTGACCATTACCTCTCGTCTGACAAAGATTTACCCTCTCCTCAAAAAGAATTTTTAAAAAAGGCAATAATTTTTATTTTGAACAATAAAGTTTTTTCTTTTGAAAATGTGTTCTTTCGGCATTTGAAATGCTGCACAATGGGGAGAAGATTTGCCCCCAGTTTCGCCAACCATTTCATGGGGACATTCGAGTCGGTCTCGTTCGCGCAGTCCTATTTCACACATGGGAAGATAGCATTATACTGTTGATTCATTGATGACCTATTCATCATTTGGACCGGACCTTCCCATGAAGTCTCTGAATTTGTTCAAATGCTGAACAACAATTCCTGGGGCCTTACATTCACTGCCCAAACATCTAATATAGCAATACAATTCTTAGATCTAATGATACACTTTAATTTAGAAGGAAAAACCACAAAAAATAATAAAAGTAAATAGCTCCAAAAGCATGTATATACCAAAAGAACCAAGAAAAGAGCTTAATTACTGTATAAAAATATTTTTATTGAAGACAAAGTATAATATAATATAATGAATAAAAAACTGTTTCAAAGCTAATAAACAGATGCTAAATTAATCCACAGACAATCTGAAGGAGACCTCAATGTATATAAAACTCACATATATAACCTATCAAAAAAATTTTTGAAATAATTAATATAAGAAGTTCATAAGAAAAAGGTTCATAAAAATAGTTCAGGGCAATCAGGAACCATACATACATATCATTGTTATATTGAAATATAAAAAAAAGTGCAAAAAATGTAATTGAGTGTGCAGAGAAAGTGCATCTAGTGCTGTAAACTCCAAAAACCTGACAAATGTCAGACAATATTAATAATAACACATGAAAATAAAAAGTGAAAAAATTATATAATAATAATAAATAAAAAATAAAAAGTAAATAAAAAAAAAAGTAAATAAAAAATATTTAATAAAAATATTTTTATACAGTAATTAAGCTCTTTTCTTGGTTCTTTTGGTATATCTAATGATACACGTAGATCCAACTGGCAAATTTTCCACATCTACACATTTCAAAAATGTAGATGTGAAAAGCTATTTGAATTTTAATAGTGGGCACCTTCCGAAATGGATTTTAAACATTCCTTACGGACAGTTCTGGCGAGTAAGGAAAAATTGTACACACGATAGTGACTTTTTGAGAGAAGCAGATGTACTAAAGGAGCGGTTCCAACAAAAAGGCTATCCGAAAAGACTTATCTCTGATGCGTTTTCTAAAACTAAAGATTTTTCACAAAAAGATTGTATTTATAAAATGAAAAATAAAACTAATGCAACCAAAATTACTTCTGAAATAGGAAAATGGAGCCTGGTCACTACTTTTAAACATTCTCACAGGATTATTCGTAATCTCCTTGAGAAGTACTGGTTCATTCTAAGAAACGATCCCGTTCTTTCCAGGCATCTGCCTTTCCATCCCAGAATAATATAGAAAAAATCGTACACTCCGTAACTTGGTTGCCCCCAGTAACACGGCTCTTTGTACTAACTTCTCTTTAAACCACAAGACCAGTAATAGTGGCTGTTTTGCTTTTAGTACAGCAAAATGTCTTTGCTGTACAGTCATGGCCAAAAGTTTTGAGAATGACACAAATATTATATTTTCACATGATCTGCTGCCCTCAGGTTTTTATGTGTGTTTGACAGATGTTTTTATCACAGACAGAAATATAATTGCAAATATATGAGTAACAAAAGCTTATATTGACAGTTAGAATGAGTTAATGCAGCAAGTCAATATTTGCAGTATTGACCCTTCTTCTTCAGGACCTCTGCAATTCTCCCTGGCATGCTCTCAATCAACTTCTGGACCAAATCCTGACTGATAGCAGTCCATTCTTGCACAATCAATGCTTTCATTTTGTCAGAATTTTTAGGTTTTTGTTTGTCCACCCGTCTCTTGATGATTGACCACAAGTTCTCAATGGGATTAAGATCTGGGGAGTTTCCAGGCCATGGACCCAAAATCTCTATGTTTTGTTCCCTGAGCCATTTAGTTATCACCTTTGCTTTATGGCAAGGTGCTCCATCATGCTGGAAAAGGCATTGTTGATCGCCAAACTGCTCTTGGAGGGTTGGGAGAAGTTGCTCTTGGAGGACATTCTGGTACCATTCTTTATTCATGGCTGTGTTTTTAGGCAAGACTGTGAGAGAGCCGATTCCCTTGGCTGAGAAGCAACCCCACACATGAATGGTTTCAGGATGCTTAACAGTTGGCATGAGACAAGACTGGTGGTAGCGCTCACCTTGTCTTCTCCGAATGAGGCGTTTTCCTGATGTCCCAAACAATCGAAAAGGGGATTCATCAGAGAAAATAACTTTACCCCAGTCCTCAGCAGTCCACTGCCTGTACCTTTTGCAGAATATCAGTCTGTCCATGATGTTTTTTCTGGAGAGAAGTGGCTTCTTTGCTGCCCTCCTTGAGACCAGGCCTTGCTCCAAGAGTCTCCGCCTCACAGTGCGTGCAGATGCACTCACACCTGCCTGCTGCCATTCCTGAGCAAGCTCTGCACTGCTGGTAGCCCGATCCCGCAGCTGAAACACTTTTAAGAGACGGTCCTGGCGCTTGCTGGTCTTTCTTGGGCGCCCTGGAGCCTTTTTGGCAACAATGGAACCTCTCTCCTTGAAGTTCTTGATGATGCGATAGATTGTTGACTGAGGTGCAATCTTTCTAGCTGCGATACTCTTCCCTGTTAGGCCATTTTTGTGCATTGCAATGATGACTGCACGTGTTTCTTTAGAGATAACCATGGTTAACAGAAGAGAAACAATGATGCCAAGCACCAGCCTCCTTTTAAAGTGTCCAGTGGTGTCATTCTTACTTAATCATGACAGATTGATCTCCAGCCATGTCCTCATCAACACCCACACCTGTGTTAATGGAGCAATCACTGAAAAGAGGTTAGCTGGTCCTTTTAAGGCAGGGCTGCAATGATGTTGAAATGTGTTTTGGGGGATAAAGTTCATTTTCTAGCCAAATATTGACTTTGCAAGTAATTGCTGTTAAGCTGATCACTCTTTATAACATTCTGGAGTATATGCAAATTGCCATTAGAAAAAGTGAAGCAGTAGACTTTGTAAAAATTAATATTTGTGTCATTCTCAAAACTTTTGTCCATGACTGTACATCCATCTCTCATGGATCCAAGAAATTCAGATCCAATACAACAGGTACTAACTACAATATTAATTGTTATGTTGACTGCCAATCAACCTTTGTAATATATTTAATTTTAGTGTACTTGTGGTCTCCAATATATTGGTCGAACCATCCAGACAATGCATGTCAGATTAAATAAACATCGCCAAAATATTAGAAACGGCTATCTTTTACATGTCTAAACATTTTTCTTTGGTACATCAAAAAGACCCAAAATACCTCAAATTGATTATAATTGATCAAATACCTGATACTGCTCCTAACCGGTATAGGAGTTTGATCAATAGAGAAAGTTATTGGATATTTAAATTAGGTACACTTGCCCCTGATGGCCTGAATCTTACCATTGAGAATACAGAGAGGTAAAATGTCCTTTGACGATTAAATTTATCATATATCTATTTCTACTGTTTTTATATATATTGTTTTTATGGTGATTTTATTGTGTTTATACTTTGTTTTATGTTGATTTTATTATTTTTAATTCAATCAATCAATCAATCAATTCAATCAATTTTGATTGGTCCACCATTTATATATATATATATATATATATATATATTATATATATGTATATACCCCCTTCTCCCTATCTAATCATGTACCCACCTGAGGAAGACAGCGTCCTGCTGTCAAAACGCATTGTGGAATAAAGAGATCAAACAGGCTTCCCTCTCGTCCTTGTCGCCCTCCTGACCGCAGTTCATTGCTCTACATTTACTGTCCCTCAACGAGGGTCTGTGGCTGGTGCTGCCTTGGGCCTGTCATCTTCCGTCCTCCTTACTTGTGTGGCTTACGCCAGCGCTCCATTGAGACCGTTTTCTTTTGTTCCCATTTATGAATGTAGGAGTAACAGCACCTAACAATTTGAACAAAATGTGTATGAGGCCCTCCTTTATGTTTAATGCAGGGTGTATCGCTGTCCCTTTTCCTTCTCATTTTTGCCAGGTCTTGCATTGTCTGCATTGGTTGGTGGCGTAAAACAGTCCCTCATTCATAAATTAAACAGAATGTGTCTCACCAAGTCATACACACCTCATGCCCAGTTAAGGAAGTAAAATGTTAAAATTACATTTAACAGGAAATGTTTTTTCACCATTTAAAGCAATGTGAAAGTGCAAAAACGTAGCAGAAATGCAGTAAAAACATCATCTGCTGGCCCTCCAAATTTTATAATTGTATGTATAAATCAGTGTTCTGCAAATTTATATAACACGTGGATCTTGGGAAACACAGTGGTACATAAAGTTAGCCATGTCTGTCAGAGGTCCAACAGTCAAGAGTTCCCTGTCCCCACAATAAGAAGGACTACATCTCCCACTCCCTCTCTAATATTTCATTCTTGTTGCTGGCCCAAAACTTTCAAACATTTTTCAAAGAGCCTGTGAAGCAGATAATAAATAAAATAATGCAAGACTGGGAACTGCTGAAAGGGATTTCTGCAGTCATTGCAAATTTTTTTCATTTTTTTTTTTTTAAAAGGCCATCCCAAAAGAGAGCCCTCACAAATGTATGATAGAGGGCTGCCTGAGAGATCTCCCAAATGAATGGTAGAGGCCGCCTGAGAGCCCTCCCAAATATATGGTAGAGGGCCGCCTGAGAGCCCTCACAAATGTATGATAGAGGGCTGCCTGAGAGATCTCCCAAATGAATGGTAGAGGCCACCTGAGAGCCCTCCCAAATATATGGTAGAGGGCCGCCTGAGAGCCCTCGCAAATGAATGGTAGAGCCCGCATGAGACCCCTCCCAAATGTATGGTAGATGGCCTCCTGAGGGCCCACCCAAATGTATAGTAGAGGGCTGCCTGAGAGCCATCTCAAATGTATGGTAGAGGGCCACCTGAGAGCCCTCCCAAATGTATGGTAGAGGGCCACCTGAGGGCCCACCCATATGTATGGTAGAGGGCCGCCTGAGAACCCTCCCAAATATATGGTAGAGGGCCACCTGAGAGCCCTCCCAAATGTATGGTAGAGGGCCGCCTGAGGGCCCTCAAAAATTTAGGAGTTGTGAGGCAGTGAGGGGTTTCATATGCGAGGGTCAATATATGCCCCCCAGGATGCGGACAGAGTCTTATAAAACCTGCTGGAGCGCCTTGTGTTCACAGCAGAACGCCTGTGAATCACAAGGCAGAATAAAAGAAAGAGTGGATTGGGTCCAAGTAGTGACCTCGTCAGATTTTTAGGAAAACCCGTGAACGGCTTTTATTTTAGAGGAATTTGCAGGTTTGGTAGTGGGGCAAATCCCTTTCTCCACTCCAGGTTTTGGAATTGGCCCTATGGCCATGATTCCATTTAAGGTCTGTCAGTTTTGTTTTAGGTCCACTGCCTTATTACTGCATAGGGTGCTACCGCTGTACTACATATGGCTAGAGAATGCGGAGCAGTGTGAGCTGAGGCATGCTCCAAAGCGTGGGGCATGTCGGTGAGCAAGTTTGCTGGAGAAATAGAGGAGCTTTTGAAGCAGCTGGTCCTCATTCAGCAGGAGCAGGAGCTGTAGTGGCAGCAGCAGGAGCTGCAGTTCCAGCAGCAGCAAGAGGCGCTGCAGCAACAAGAGATGCAGTACAACACTAGCGGCAAGAAGCACTGCACTTCCAGCAGCAGCAAGAGGCGCTGCGGTTACTGCAGCAGCAGCAAGAGGCACTGCAGTTGCAGTGGCTGCAACCGGAGCATCAGCGGTGTAAAGAGAAGACCCCTAAGGTAAGTGGTGATCAGAGGGTGAACCAGTGGTCCTTTGCAGAGACTCATTCCGCCAGGTCTCAGGCATTTGACTTATTACAGTTGGTGGAGGAATGGCTCCAGCCTGAGACTTTGACCCCGGCCCAGATGGTAGAGAGGGTGGTGGTCAACTGGCTGGTGAGGGCTCTGCTGGCCTCCCTGCAGCGTTGGGTGGGGTAAAGGGACCTGGTACTCTGGATCAGCTGATAAGTTTGATTGAGCGGTATACAGCTACTCAGGTGTGGCACCCCAGGAGTTCAGTTGCCACAGTGACCTTGCCTCCCTCCAGGGGGAGTAATGTCATGCCTGGAAGCAAGGAAGGATCCCCTTAACAGGTAACACACCACATACAACATTTTTCCTACTCCAGACCAGAAGGGGAAGCCCAACATCTGATTTCAGGGGAGCTTCTCTGGAATATTCTGGCTGGGAGAGGAGTTAGTGTCTGAGGAGGGTTGAGGAAGGACGTGTGGGAGACAAGCTGGGGACAGGAGCTATAGCGAGCTCACCCCTAGCCCTGTGCACCAGAAACTGGACCCCGGAGTCCAAGGCTGAGTGGTAACTAAAGCACAAGCAGCAGAATCCGGAGGGCAGAAGACAGCAGGTCCTCTGCCCCAACTAATACTCGATTACACAGCAGCCCGTGTGAGCAGGAGACGCCAGAGAGGAGTGATCTCTGAAGCAGGCTACAGCTGTCTGTCATTCGAGTGGAGTTCTACTTAAAAGTAACAGAGAGAAAAGGAACTTGAACAGAGTTTACAACAGCAAGTACCTCAGAGAATAGAGCTAGAAAGGAGGCCTCACAACCCACCTGAAATAAGGAGATTTCCAAATTGCTTTCAGGCTGACCAACTCCCAAACCATCTTTACCAGTGCCCTGGACACTTTGCCTGCAGAACTGTGAGTAAAGCTTTGGAAACTGCATTTGACTGTGTCTTCTCAAGTTCTTCCTGCAACACCCACTCAACACTGCTACATCCCTTGCTAAATATTACATCTTTACCATCTAACTTCTATTACATCTGCCCTGGGATATAGCTCCACCTGCGGGGAGCTTTACCAACTCTGCTGCATCAC
The DNA here is from genome assembly GCA_033576555.1 of Oophaga sylvatica. NCBI lineage: Eukaryota > Metazoa > Chordata > Amphibia > Anura > Dendrobatidae > Oophaga > Oophaga sylvatica. The sequence continues at coordinate 485,197,075 of JARQOD010000001.1, read as the reverse complement.
CACCAGTCCCAGAGGATTGGCACTGCAGCTCTGGTCACCTCTGACCAGAAACCACAGGTAGAGTCACGAACACTCTATTACAAACTCTATTATCCCTTGTAAATATTCCTCTTTTATTGGACGCCCAGGGGCCACGGACCGGGTCACTGCCGCTGTGACACTGCCCCTTTAACAAGCAGCCCGGTACCGAGTACCCCATTGCCCTGGCGGGCGATCCACAGGACTTTGTACAGGT
>JARQOD010000001.1:485168785-485196740 GCA_033576555.1 Oophaga sylvatica | reverse complement strand
CACTGCCTTTCCCATCACCCTCACGATCTCAAAATTTTGGGTGAAGGGCAATACTGATTGGTGACACTTCTAGACCCACGCTACCAGGAGAACTTTCTATTTCTTATTCCAGAGGCAGACAGGTGTACTAAAATGTTGGAAGACCAGACCCTTCTTGCGGAATTATTAAAAAAATTCCCATATGAAAATGCTGGCAGCAGAGGTCACAGTTTATTGGCCAAGCAAGGAGTACAGGTGAGAGAGGCACAACTCCAATCCAGCAGAGGCAGTGGAACACTGGCAAAGTTCGGGGAGAGTTTTCTCAGACCCACCCATCGTCCTGGCCCTGAGGTGCGGTGGACTCTCTCAAGGAGTGAAAAGTTTGTGAAAATGCTGAGGGAGTAACTTTCTGACCATACCAACGTCCTCTCTCATTCTTCTGTGCCTTATAATTTTTGGTTATAAATGCTGAACACGTGGCATGACCTGGCTTTCTGTACTGCGCATGTGCGCTGTATTCACAGTCAAGGAGTGCATGGCGCCTCGCTCTCTGGCTGTCACTGGTCATACGGCACCTCGCTAAAAGGCAGTACTGCTTTTAGTGGCGGGAGCCAATGGGAACAGTCCTTTGCAACGCCAGTGCTCTAAGGACGGAGCACGCTGCTCAGCCTCCTATGCGCTACTTGCCATGCCAAAAATCTATGCTGTTGTGCCCGCTTTATGTTAAGCTGGCCCCCTGCCTTTAGGTCACAGGGTCTGTCTCTCTGCTGAAGTTTGCCGCAGCGTCGGTGCTTCGGGTGCGTAGTGCATAGTGCGCTGCCCCCCTTCATGCTCACACGCTCACAGCTGAGGACCCACTCATGCTTTTTGATTTTTTACCGCACCTTCCGCACAGGTTACTTGTCTAAACACGCCCCCTCTTCATGGGTAATGGGACCTGTCCGTTCCCCTATTTCTTCCCCAGGGAAACAGGGGACGCAGCTTTGACTGTTCCGGACCCGGCGCAGCACAGGTACCCGCAGCCCAGTCATCCTGAATCCATACATATCTGGCCAATCAGTTCTTTAATGCAAGCATCATAGAAGGCATGTTCTTCCTAATTTAAAGAGAAATTGTACATTACATCAAGAACAGTGTCACTTTGAAGGACTTTGTGGATCATATCAATCCACAACATGACACTAGTAATCTCATACTTCTAATTTTCGGTGGAAAATCATTTCCCTGTGATAGGTTGTGTCTGTTCTGGCTTATGTAACATCATTTGGGTGATAATAATTATTCATACCTATTTGCTTCACAATATATTCATCTTTTTCTTTAAGGCTTCCGTATATAATGTAAAAGTGAAAACAAGTTGGTGAAGTGTGTTTAAACTGAAATGTGAAAATAATTGTCATCTTTACTATTTTTCCATTCCGTGTGTGGCTAACCCACTTCATTGATCTTATTGATTTCTTTGGCAAGAAACCAACAGCTCCATCAATACCACGTGCTTTTCCAATTAATTCATCATGCTTGTAAAGTAGAGGTGAAATTAGGGATCTACATAACATCTCGGGACTGTAGTCAACATGAAACTGTGCCACAACCCACTGGGGTTTAGCTAACAATTTCACATAGTTAGTGCACTGCAGAACAGAGTTGTCAGAAAAACAAGATTTTTATTCAATAACATGTTGGATGGATTGTCAGGTTGAAACACCCATATAGTATTATTATAATTATTATTTAGTTATATAGCGCCATTTATTCCATGGTGCTGTACATGAGAAGGGGTTACATACAAAGTAATAGATATCGTTTACAGTTAAAAAATTTAAAATGACAGACTGGTACAGAGGGGAGAGCACCTTGTCCTTGCGGACTTACATTCTGCGGGATAATGGGGAAGAGACAGAAGTTCGGGGGTGCGGCACCTCGGTTGGTGGAGAGGCGGCATCTCGGGTGGTGGTGTACAAGTCACATCTACGACCACCACGCTCTCCAATTGACACCTCTTGAAATGCAGCCAAAATGTCATAATCTCTAGCTTCTGTTATAGAAAATGCAGGGGCTCCTTTTTGACATCATCGTCCAACAAGTTCAGTATTAGTAGGTGATGGCTTATCAGAGTCCGGCCCAGGAACACCAGGCTTCAGTAGTTGCGAGTCCTGGCTCCGTGCTCTTCCAGATGCTCTTTCTCCGGCTCTTAGATTCATGATTTCATCTAGAACATTTCGCCTTTGTAATCCAGAGACAAAGTACAACACCGCCCAAGCTCCTCAGACTTTCTATCTGCGCAGTGACAGACTCTAGGCAGAAGATGATGATGGTGGTAGTAGTTGGAGCATTTAAGATAGTCATGAAGCAGCCATAACAACGTGAAACAGAAGTATTTTTACAGAGTTGCCACACATTCATTATTTGGGCTGTATTTTTACCCCAAAATAGTGTAGAGAACTAGGGTAACAGACAGCAAATAAAGTGGAATGTAGGCCTGAATTGCCACAATTTAGGGTCCACAAATACATCAGACGTCTGACAGCGATACCGCACTGTTCTATATATGGCCTGAATTTTTTTAATTTTTGAAAAAGTCAAAAAAACAGATTCGGGAAGACCTAACAGTTGGATTGGCATCTTCCATCATGTTGGTGTTATGGGGAACGGTGGCCTGCCTTCTGTCTGCAACCACCACATGGCTTCTTCCTGCCTGAAGGGGTGCTATGCCTCCCTCCCCCTGTGTGCTGCTGTCCTCTCTCTGCATGTCCTCCTGCCAGGTTGGGTCAGTTACTATATCATCCACCACCTCATCTTCCACTTCTGCACCCTGGTCCTACTACTGACTTTCCGGCAAATAAATCTCATCATCGTCCATTCTTTGGACTGTGGTTGCTCAAATATTTGGGCATCGCTACATGGAATCTCATCTTGCCCCGCTTCAAGTGGACCGGGCGAGAGGCCCGAATATATAGATGGAAAAGTGAATAGCTCTTCAAAGTGTCCAATATGGGATCAGTTTTCTTAGGGCAATCAGCATGGTGGGAGGAAGGAGAGTCAGGGTAAGGAATATGCAGGCCAGATTCATGGCTACTCAGACTTGACCGTGTGTAAGACAGGGTGCTGGTGGTGGTGGCCATGTAACTGGAATTATTATCCGCTATCCAACCAGCAACCTTTTCACACTGCTCTGGCTTCAATAGTGCTATCTTGCTGTGGTCCCCTAGGACTTCGGAAACTATGGTCCAGCGAGGCGATATAGGTGTTTTTGTTGGCCAAATTTCAGCTTGCCCACGACCTCTGCCTTGGCATGCACCATGACCATCATGGCCACTTCCCTGTCCTTTGCCACGCGCCTTGCCCATTGTAAATGGACTGGAATATTATACACGTTCACTACAAATGGTTGAATTGGGAGCAAACTTGTATGTGATAAGTGTGTGTGAAAGCCACACTTTAAAATATGTGGACTGTAGTTACAAATGTTTGTTTGCTCAGTCAATTGGTGCCACTAAGTACCCTAACAGACAGCAAAAACACTAGAATAGGTAGGCCTGCAATGCCCAAATTTGTAGCACACGGATGTATAATGCATGTCACAGATATACCACACTGTAAAATATGTGTGGTGTTTTATTTAAAAAAGCAACATAGCGCTGTATATAACTTGAGTAACAGACAGGAAAGCACAGGACTACCGGCCTAAAATGCACAAATTTGGAGCACATGGATGTATGAGACGTGTCACAGATATACCACACTGTAAAATATGTGGGCTGTTTTATTTAAAAATGCTATATAGAGGAGAAAACAGCCGCACCCAAGATATGATTTTTCATATGCAAAAAACGCAAAATTTTATTGAGGTTGCCACAGCAAAAAACAATAGTATATCGAGGTAACGTTTTGACCCATTTGAGGGCCTTTATCAAACCTCACTTGAGTAGAAAGAGTAAACTATAGACAGCTTCCACAGCGGAATAGAGCAGAGGTCCCAATTGGGGCTATGAAGTATATATGAAAGTCCGTCAGGGCACAAGGGAGGACAAAGGTCCTGGCAGAGGCTTAAGGTCCAGAGCATGTTGCCAGGACCTTTGTCTTTCCTTGTGCCCTGACGGACTTTCATATATACTTCACTATCGTATGCCAGTGTAAGGAGACTTATCAGCCATGCAATCCTCCTCTGGAAAATTAAATATGCAAATTGTCTCCTCAGAGAGGAAGAGAACTTGAACTCTAATGCCACTTATTGGAAATAGTAATTCCTAAAAGTCAATATCGTCCCTTTAATGAGCCTTGTCACATGACTTGAGATAAAAGCCAAACCGAAATAATCTCAATTTGCAGACACGTGTTTTGTGGTGTTGCCCTTCCTAAGTGCAAAGCATGAGATTTGATATGGTTATTTGTCTGTATGAGAGGCCTCTTACTAGAGGATAAGGGGTAACATCTCTCCCAGTGGAGAGTGACATGCCTGACATGCTAATGTAAGGCCTATCATATGGCCAAATTAGATGTCATGCATGGCTCTGAGGAGGAGCAACACCCCGAAATACATGTCTGAAAATTGAGATTCTAGTTTGGCTTTTATCCCAAGTCATGTGACAAGACTCGTTTAAGGGTTGATATTGACTTTTTAGAATGCTACTTCCAATAGGTTGCACCAGAAATCAAGTCCTCTTCCTCTATGAAAAGGCAATTTGCGTGTTATAGGCATTTCACAAAATAGGAATGGCCCACCCTCTTTTACCTGTGTATTTTGGAGTCTATAACTTTTTAGCTCAGCTGCAGAAGATCCTGTACCCAGTTTTTTTCATTCTCTTCTTATAAATTTACATTATCTTTAAGGGGAAAATGCTAAGGTTAGGTGATTGGTTGCAGTGGTCACATGTATAGTCCCGACCGTCAATGCTGCAGACTTTTTTCACTTTGCTACATTGATGGCATTTCTGACTATTCCTAATGATTGCTGCAGATAATCATTTGCCTCAGCAGTGCACAGCTGTGACCAGTGACTGACTGCATGTGTCACATAGGTAGGTTATGAGGCCAGGGTAGTAGTCATGGCAAGGAGCTGTTGCTTTGACACATCCTGGCACCCCACAAAGGAAACATAAAGTTCCGACTGTTGTGTATAATGTGTTCCAAGCAGAGCACTCACATTAGATTCTGGGGTTCCTTCGGATTCTGCAATCCCAGCTCCAGATTCACGGTTCGCACAAACAACTCCAGACTCCATGTCCATACTCAACAGTTCAACTTTACTTGAAAACAGGGTTCTTGATACAGACGTAGCACAGTTCACATACATTGGCATTCCTGGAACTCTCCCCACCTTCTCTGACAGCTTCCATCCTGAAGACACTTGTATCCTTTGAGCTGTCCCTGTCTTCTCTGACACAGCTTCCATTCTGAAGGCACTTATATCTCTGTCCCTTCCGACAACTTTTGTCCCGCAGATACTCCTTTCTCTTCTGCAGCGTCCATGCCCCTAGGTCCACCAACTTCCTCCCATTCCCCTTGTCTGGTTTCAATAGGAAAAGGTAAAAGGCGCGCTCAGCTCTGCCTAGTCTCGGCCGTGGGCTCAGGATCCTCTTTGAAATGGTTGCTGCATAAGATGGTGACCACTCGCACACTGCTCAGTCTGGGGTCCCTTCTTGCCTCAGCATGGCTAGCTGACTGCCTTCTTTCACTGCTGCATCACTACTCCCCACCAAACAAGAAGTCTCTTCACTAAAGCTCACTACACCCCACCATACCCATCTGTAACTCCTCCCAGTTTGGAAAACCCCTTATGCTAACTATGCTTGTGCTGGCACTCTCATTCCCTATCTCTAGTGTGCCCCACTAATCTATGCCCACTATTGTCCTATGCTACTGCTACCCTTCTATTCTATCTTCGATCCCTAATACTATACACAATACATGTAAAGTACATACACAGCAAAATAACAGTAAAATAATACATTAACTTTCATAAATTCTATGGAACCGCACGTATTTAATGTGAACACTGTTCAAGGAGGGTGAGGCACATGACTGCCTCTGTCACCGGTGATTGGTTGCAGTGATCATCACATATATACTTTGCTACATTGATGCATTGCTGACTATTTCTGATGATTGCGGCAGATAATCATTTGCCTCAGCGGCGCACAGCTGTGACCAGCGACTGACTGCAGGTGTCACATGGGTAGATGGTAGCATCATTGTTGAACAGCAGACCAACCGAAAGCACAGGATTGGTGGTGCTTGATCGGCGATGGAGTTTTTAGGTAAATAATGTGGGTTTTTTTTTATGGTTTCATGCAATGTTCTCTGTTATGATTTGGTAGCTGAGGAGAGCAGGCAAAAAAGGCAATACACCAGAGAGGTTGGAATCTACTGGATTGCAGTACCCTGACTAACCACCACAACTAAAGGCAGCCGTGGAGAGTACCTACGTTGGTCCTAGACGCCTCGTCACAGCCTGAGAAGCTAACTACACCTAAAAATAGAAAGAGGAAAACTATCTGCCCCGGAGCAGATCCCCAAAGAACATAGGAAGCCCCCAAACATGTAATGGCGGTTAGACAAGAGGAAATACAGACACAGACAGAAAATAGTATGAGCAAACGTTGGGGCCCAATCTTCCTAGAAAGAAAAGGATAGGAAGGACACTTACTGCAATCCAAAAAACCCTAAAAAAATACCAACACACTAATTGCAAAAACACCTGAGATCACACGACCTCTACCACCTAAATTAGTTCTCTGGTGTAACAAAACTAAGCAGCAGCCACTGAAAAAACTGGAAAAGGCAAATGAACAAATAACAGTGGCTCAGATAAACTGAGAGGAGCACAAGCCCCCGGAGGGGACCCGGCCGACCTCCACAGAAGTGCAGGACAAAATGCAAAAAGCAAGCACAAAAATAAAAGCAGAAAATATCTTATCTGTTGGCAGAAGATGCAGGCAAGACACAGCAAGCTTCCAAGTGAACCAGGAACCAAAGTTGAGACAAGAACAATTGATCACCGGCAACCCTGATGGGAGGGAACCTCCCTTATATAAGACCAGTCTGTAACACCTGATTGCCAATCTTCACAATCTTCATTGAATAGTTCAGTACTGTTTGTAACCACCAGAGATAGCTTCTGCTCAGAATTCATTTTTAACACATTCACAACAGTTCTCCCACTAGAAATTTTTGAACCTGAAAGCCCTTTAAATCTTGTGTCCAACATAAGATTCCACTTTAATTAAATGCGGGTGGGGTTTATATACACCCCTGGTAGAAAGGGCTTTATGCCAACAAGCAAGCAACGGTTTTGTGGGATTCAGAGATAGTTGTGCCTAAGTGTCTGGTTTGATCCAGAATCTCGGGGACTTGAAATGTGTAGGGCGGTTTCTGTGTAAAAGTGCTGCTTGATAGATTTAGAGCATAAAATGGGGACTGTGAAGACTAAATTGATCCAGATTTTCCACATAGTATAATATGGGTGTTAGAGACACCGATTCCGACAAAGAGTCACTTATCAGGCTGTGTGCTGTAGTTTCAATACAATTAGTGTTTTATAAACAGGAGTTTAACATTACAGGACTAGGTCTCGCAAGCAGAGCAGTACAGCTAATCTGTAAAACCCCACCTCCACTACTGATTGGCAGCTTGCTAACTATATGCAGTGTACACAGGAATCTGCCAATCACGGGTGTGGGCGGGGTTATACAATTCTCAGCAATCTGATCACTGCTACATATAAAGCATAGAACAGGAATTCCATCAAAACAGCACCAATCAGACCCTACATCATGTTGCTTTCAGAATTCATGGCAAAACTGCTGACAGTTCCCTTTAATAATGGAGCGTGATTGTTTATTATATGCCACATATCCTAGGGATTTGTGTTTTTAGAACACTTGATAAAGACCTCAGTTTGGGTCCAAACATGATGTTGGTATGTGTCGAAGTCAATAAAATAAGCACTTAAAGGGTAATGTAACAAATTAGCAAAAGGGCAAAATGTCATGCTAGTGAGATAGCCTTTCACTCACAGAACACTAAAACGTAACATTTATTTCTTACATTTAAAAACAGTCATTATTGTCAATTAATTGTTTGGGGTCGTGAAAGATTCATTTTCCACACTTGTTGGTTTTCATAGGCGTATTATGCTTGTCACCTACAGTTGTTCTCAAAAGTTTACAGAATTTTTGCTTTCTTGGCATTTTTTCAGAGAATATGATTGATAACACCAAAACTTTTTCTCCACTCATGGTTAGTGGTTGGGTGAAGCCAACTACTGTGTTTTCTCTTCTTAAAACATAATGACAACCCAAAACATCCAAATGACCCTGATCAAAAGTTCACATACCGTGTATTGCCCCCCTCTAACATCAATGACAGCTTGAATTCTTTTTGTGGTAGTTGTGGATGAGGTTCTTTATTTTCTCAGATGGTAAAGCTGCCCACTCTTCTCGGCAAAAAGCCTCCAGTTCCTGTAAATTCCTGTTCTGTCTAGCATGAACTGCGCTCTTGAGATCTCCCCAGAGTGGCTCAATGATATAGAGGTCAGGACACTGAGATGGCCACTCCAGAACCTTCACTTTGTTCTGCTGTAGCCAATGACAGGTCAACTTGGCCTTGTGTTTTGGATCGTTGTCTTGTTGGAACATCCAAGTACGTCCCATGCTCAGCTTCCGGGCTGATGATTGCAAATTTGCCTCCAGTATTTGCTGATAACGTGCTACATTCATCTTTCCTTCAACTTTGACCAAGTTTCCTGTGCCTTTGTAGCTCACACATCCCCAAAACATCAGCGATCCACCTCCATGCTTTACAGTAGGAATGGAGTTTCTTTCATCATAGGCCTTGTTGACTTCTCTCCAAATGTAATGTTTATGGTTGTGGCCAAAAAGTTCAATTTTGGTCTCATCACTCCAAATTACCTTGTTCCAGAAGTTTTGAGGCTTGTCTGTGTGCTGTTTTGAGCATTGTAGGTGAGATACTTTGTAGCATTTGCGCAGTAATAGCTTTCTTCCAGGACATTGAAAAGATCAAAATCAATCACACAAAATAAAAAATGATCTGCACTCCTTGAATACAAGATGCACAATGAGAACATTATGAGTAACATATCCAAACCGTTTTTTTCCACACAATATAGTCCTCAGTTTTCCCTTATGAAAAACATTGTGCAGAAACATTTACCAGTGATTTTAGAAGATGACTTACTTTCCTTCATTTTAAAATCAGGTTGTGCAGTAGTAGCGAAGAGAGCACCCTCAATGGGTAATCGGCTTTCACCTAGCTTTTTGTCGTAAACTCAAACACCTAGTCACACCTGGCTCAATTTCAAATGTTTTTTCCGTTGTGCATGGCAATGCACTTTTTTCTCTAATTCAGCGAACAACCAAAATTATGGCATCAAACTATTTATTTATTGTATTACAGAGCATGCTTTCTATGCCATAGAATGCACAATTATATTGTATATGAATATATTGGTTGTACATCCCGTAAATTGAAAATCAGTATTAATGAACATGTAAATGATATCACCAACATCAATCACAATAACCGGCGCATATCTTCTGCATCCAGACATTTTATTAATGCACAGCATAGGAACACTTCCCCTTTAAAAATCTTTGGCTTTGAAAGGGATAATAAACCCACTTGTGGTGGTGATATGCGAAGGCGCTTACTAGTGAGAGAAGCTTTTTGGATTTTCAACTTAGGCACTCGTTCCCCCATGGTCTTAATTTCAAAAATGAGACTGCATACCATTATTAAATTGTACTCAACATTAATTAATTTTTAGTTTCCTGCTGTATTCCTCCCTCCTTTATCTTTAAAATTTACTGCTTTTCCTTTGAAAATGTTTTTTTCTTTTTTCACATTTGTCAGTCTGAATTGTTGAATTATTTCTCATGTGTTTTAATTGATCACCTGTGCATTTAAGGCTGTTACTTGGTCATTTCCAAACTAAGCTTTGACAAAGAACAACCATGTTCGAAACACGTCGCTTCTTGGCAATCCTGCCTTGGATTTTTTAACTTTAATGAAATAAAATTGGTCTATTTGACTTTTACAGTAAGCTGGAACAATTTCTACTTTTTTTTCCACATTCCAAACACGAGTGGTCGGTTCGTGGTTCCGTGCAAGCTGGACTTTTATGGTGAGCCGGCATTACATTCGCTTTTCTTTCTGATTTACTAGGTTGCATAGTTAAATATTTAGTAAGATTTAAAAAAGTCCATCAAATTCAACTGAGAATGGGAAAGGGAAAATGAAAGGGGTGTACAGTATATACCACCACCACAATGTAGGATACTGTCCGCTCCAGAAGAGCCCGTCTTTCCCTCCTGATCCCTATTGTCGATCCACTGGACAGAGCATTCAGTGGATCAATAATTGGCATTTGGCTGCTGCTCACCACATAATATCCACATCATTGACATAACTGTGGTGCAGTATTTTGATAGGGCGGAGCAAAAACGTATCTTTGGGTTGTTGACTAATCATAAGATGCAAAGTTCAAATTGTTGCTCAAGCTTTAATTTGCATCCTATGAGTGGGCAACCTAAATGTATTTTCTTGCTCTGGACTGTCAAAATAAAAGCAACCAGTGTAATTACATAAAAAGGTATTTCCAAATCTATGTGGACATTTCATTTAGATTGTATAGGTGAATAAATAAAAAAAAAAATAGGTTAAATGAGTGTACAATTTTCAGGAGTTTAAAATCTTATTTTGCAAGTTCGTTGTGATAAAAATAATAAAATCTGCTGGCACTCCAACCTCCTTGGAATGAGAGTTGTCTTCACCGCTGCTCCTTTAACCCCTTCCCGACCCATGACGCCACGTAGGCGTCATGAAAATCAGTGCCAATCCGACCCATGACGCCTATGTGGCGTCATGAAAGGATCGCGTTCCTGCGGGTCGGGTGACCGGGGTCACTGAAAGGTCACCCGACCCGCCGGCACAGGACCCTTTGTGCTTCACCACAGGGGGGTTGGCTTAACCCCCCTGTGGCCACGATCGCTCTGATTGGCTGTTAAAAGTGAAACAGCCAATCAGAGCAATCTGTAATATTTCACCAATATAATTGGTGAAATATTACAATCCAGCCATGGCCGATGCTGCAATAGCATCTGCCATGGCTGGACACCGAGCCCTGACCCCCCCACACGGATTCACGGCGGCGATCGGCCGCCGCCACCGAAAGATGGCAGCGGTCGGTCACCGCCGTCACTAAAAGCTCCCCTCGTCCTGGCCTCCGCTGCCCCACCTTCCGATCCCCCCCCTCACTTCCGACCCCCATACTCACCTCTCCCGGTCCACCGATGTCCCTGGATCCTTCCCGGCGGCTGCCCGGGATTCTTCATGGGTGACGCCATCTTGGAAAATGGCGGCGCATGCGCAGTGCGCCCGCCGGCCGCGCATGCGCAGTGCGCCCTGCCTAGTCAAAAAATTTATTTTGATCACTGTGATAAACTGTCACAGTGATCAAAATAAAAAAAAGTAAGTGAACCCTCCCTGTCATAGGTAGGGAAAAATAATAAAGAATTTTTTTTTTTTTCCTATTAGGCCCTGTGCACACGTTGCGGATTTTGCTGCGGATCCACAGCTGATTTCTCTGCTGATCCGCAGCTGATTTCTCTGCTGATCCGCAGCTGATTTCGCTGCTGATCCGCAGCGGATTTCGCTGCTGATCCGCAGCGGATTTCGCTGCTGATCCGCAGCTGATTTCGCTGCTGATCCGCAGCTGATTTCGCTGTTGATCCTCAGCTGATTTCGCTGCTGATCCGCTGCTGATTTCGCTGCGGATCAGCAGCGAAATCAGCTGCGGATCAGCAGCGAAATCAGCTGCGGATCAGCAGCGAAATCAGCTGCGGATCAGCAGCGAAATCAGCTGCGGATCAGCAGCGGATTTCGCTGCTGATCCGCAGCTGATTTCGCTGCTGATCCGCAGCGGATTTCGCTGCTAATCCGCAGCTGATTTCGCTGCTGATCCGCAGCTGATTTCGCTGCTGATCCGCAGCGGATTTCGCTGCTAAACCGCAGCGTATTTTGCTGCGGATCAGCAGCGGATTTTGCTGCGGATCCGCAGCGGATTTGGTGCTGCGGATCCACAGCAGATCCAGAAACCATGTACAGTACAATGCAAAAAAATGGTAAAAAAAAAACGCTGTGCACATGCTGCAGATTTTTCAGCGCGGATTTGCTGCGGTTTTAAATCTGCAACATGTCAATTCTTTGTGCGGATTCCGCAGCGATTTTACACCTATTCCATTATAGGCGTAAAACCGCAGAGAAAAACCGCAGCAAATCCGCGCTAAATACGCAGGTAAAAGGCAGGTCGTTTTACCTGCGGATTTTAGAAAAATCCGCAAGTGAATCCGCAACGTGTGCACGGGGCCTTAGGGTCAGGCTGGGTTCATATTGCATTATGGCAGTCCGTTAGATGGACTGCGTTTCACCGCGGTATAACGCGGTGTAACGCAGTCCGTTAACGCTGCAATTCACCCCATTCGTGTGCGCATCGCAACGCATGCCATGAAGCGGCATGCGTTCGCGACGTGTCGTCATTCAGTGACGGAGCCTTGGACGCGGGCTGCAGCGTCTGGGCTCCATCACCGCTAGCACAGATGAATCATCGCTGATTCCTCTGCACTAGCGGGTATAGCATAACCGATCACGTTATGCTATACCGTTACCAGCCCGTCAACGCTACGTGTTGAACGGGCTGGTAAAACGCAATATGAACCCAGCCTTAGGGTTAGAACTAGGGTTAGGGTTAGAACTAGGGTAAGGGTTAGAACTAGGGTAAGGGTTAGAACTAGGGTTAGGGTTGGAATTAGGGTTAGGGTTGGAATTAGGGTTAAGGTTGGGATTAGGGTTAGGGTTGGGATAAGCGTTAGGGGTGTTTTGGGTTAGGGTTGGATTAGGGTTAGGCTTGTGGTTAGGTTTAGGTTAGAGTTGGGTGTTAGGGGTGGTTAGGGTTAGGTGTTTGGGGTTAGGGTTATGGTTAGGGTTTGTATTAGGGTTAGGGGTGTAGGGGTTAGGGTTGGGGTTAGGGGTGTGTTGGGGTTAGGGTTGGAGTTAGAATTGAGGGGTTTCCACTATTTAGGTACATCAGGGGATCTCCATATGCGACATGGCGCCACCATTGATTCCTGCAAATTTTGCGTTCAAAAAGTCAAACAGTGCTCCCTTTATTCCAAGCCCCGACGTGTGCCCAAACAGTGGTTTACCCCCACATATGGGGTATCAGCGTACTCGGGAAAAATTGCACAACAACTTTGGGGGTCTAATTTCTCCTGTTACTGTTGGGAAAAAAAATTGGGGACTAAAAAAGTTATTTTTGTGGAAAAAAAAATGATTTTTTATTTTCACGGCTCTGCGTTATAAACTTCTGTGAAGAACTTGGGGTTCAAAGTGCTCACCACACATCTAGATAAGTTCCTTGCGGGGTCTAGTTTCCAAAATGGGGTCACTTGTGGGGAGTTTATACTGTTTAGGCACATCAGGGACTCTGCAAACGTAACATGACGCCCGCAGACCATTCCATCAAGTCGGCAATTCAAAACGTCACTACTTCCCTTCCGAGCCCCGAAGTGTGCCCATACAGTAGTTTTCTCCAACATATGGGATATCAGCGTACTCAGGACAAATTGGACAACAACTTTTGAGGTCTAATTTCTCCTGTTACCCTTGGGAAAATAAAAAAATTGGGGACTAAAAGATCATGTTTGTGGAAAAAATATGATTTTTTTATTTTCATGGCCCGGCGTTATAAACTTCTGTGTAGCCCTTGGGGGTTCAAAGTGCTCACTACACATCTAGATAAGCTCCTTGGGGGGTCTAGTTTCCAAAATGGGGTCACTTGTGGGGGTTTCTACTGTTAAGGCACATCAGGGGCTCTGCAAAGGCAACATGACGCCCACAGAACATTCCATCAAGTCTGCATTCCAAAATGGCGCTCCTTCCCTTCTGTGCTCTCCCATGCGCCAAAACAGTGGTTCCCCCCCACATATGGGGTACCAGTGTACTCAGGACAAACTGTACAACAACTTTTTTGGTCCAATTTCTCCTGTTACCCTTGTGAAAATAAAAAATTGCGGGTTAAAAAAATCAGTTTTTGAGGAAAAAAATGATTTTTTATTTTCACGGCTCTGCATTACAAACTTCTGTGAAGCACGTGGGGGTTCAAGGTGCTCACCACACATCTAGTTAAGTTCCTTGAGGGGTTTAGTTTACAAAATGTGGTCACTTGTGGGGGTTTCTACTGTTTAGGCACATCAGGGCTCTGCCCGCCCGCAGACCATTCCATCAAGTCGGCATTTCAAAGCGTCACTACATCCCTTCCAAGCCCTGACGTGTGTCCAAACAGTGGTTCTCCCCCACATGTGAGGTACTAGCGTACTTAGGACAAATTAGACAACAACTTTTGGGGTCCAATTTCTCCTGTAACCATTGTGAAAATAAAAAATATGGGGCTAAATAATAATTTTTTGAGAAAAAAAAATGATTTTTTATTTTCACGGCTCTGCGTTATAAAGTTTTGTGAAGCACCTGGGGGTTCAAACTGGGGTCATTTGTGGGGGAGCTCCAAAGTTTAGGCAACAGGGGCTCTCCAAACATGACATGGTGTCCGCTAACGACTGGAGCTAATTTTCCATTCAAAAAGTCAAATGGCGCTCCTTCCCTTCTGAGCCCTGCCGTGCGCCCAAACAGTGGTTTATGACCACATATGAGGTATCTGTGTACTCAGGAGAAATTGTACTTTCTTTTTTTTACGGATCAATTTGTGAAGCACCTGGGGGTTCAAAGTGCTCACTCTGCATCTAGATAAGTTCCTTAGGGCGTCTAGTTTCCAAAATGGGGTCACTTGTGGGGGAGCTCCAATGTTTAGGCACACAGGGACTCTCCAAATGCGACATGGCAACCGCTAAATATTCCAGCATATTTTCCATTCAAAAAGTCAAATGGCGTTCCTTCCCTTCTGAGCCCTGCCGTGCGCCCAAACAGTGGTTTATGACCACATATGAGGTATCTGTATACTCAGGAGAAATTGCCCAACAAATTTTAGGGTCCATTTTATCCTGATGCCCATACAAAAATGAAAAAATTGATGCTAAAAGAAAAATTTTGTTGGAAAAATTAAAATGTCCATTTTTTCCTTCCACGTTGCTTTAGTTCCTGTGAAGCACCTGAAGGGTTAATAATCTTCTTGAATGTAGTTTTGAGTAGCTTGAGGGGTGCAGTTTTTATAATGGTGTCACTTTTTGGTATTTTCTGCCATATAGACCCCTCAAAGTGACTTCAAATGTGAGGTGGTCTCTAAAAAAAATGGTTTTGTAAATTTTGCTGTAAAAATGAGAAATCGCTGGTCAACTTTTAACCCTTATAACTTCCTAACAAAAAAAATGTTGTTCCCAAAATTGTGCTGATATAAAGTAGACATGTGGGAAATGTTATTTATTAACTATTTTGTGTCACATAACTCTCTGGTTTAACAGAATAAAAATTCAAAATTTGAAAATTGCAAAATTTTCAAAATTTTGGCCAAAGTTCCATTTTTTTCACAAATAAACGCAAAAATTATCGACCTAAATTTACCACTAACATGAAGCCCAATATGTCACGAAAAAACATTCTCAGAATCGCTAGGATCCATTGAAGCGTTCCTGAGTTATTACCTCATAAAGGGACATTGGTCAGAATTGCAAAAAATGGCCAGGTCATTTAGGTCAAAATAGGCTGGGTCATGAAGGGGTTAATTATGTCTTTGGCGTTGCAGCCAATCACTGAGCTCAAGTATAAATCTGCAGCCAATCGCTGAGTTCAGCAATGTACAACCTCAGAGGTGCTGAGCTCAATGATTGGCTGCAGCACTACAGATGTGGCATCATCACTGCATCCTGTACACAATCAATGAAGCTGCAGCAGGGATGCAGAACTGGACCCCGAGATGGCAATTACCTGCTGATTTTATTTATCTATTTTATAATCTCAAGGACCAATGGATCGATTTGTATGTCTATTTATATAGTTATCACATTATTGGATTTTTGCACAGACATGTTTGTCAAAATAAATTAAGCTTTCATCTACACCTCACTTTCACTTTAAAAAAAAAATACTCTTCAAAAAGATTCTGTGCATAGACATCAAAGTCTATGGAAAAAGTGAATATCAAACAGGCACAATTTCCTAATTATATAAGGTTTTTCTGTTCCTTTATCAAACATAATTATAATATAAATTGTGCAATGAAATGGTAACAAATGAGAATATGTAGAAAGTTAGTGTGAGGTCTGTCATTGATATTGTTAACCTGTTAAAGAAATGAAGTACTTGAAAGGATTGTGTGAGATTAATGTGAATGTGAGATTTTTGTCTTACTGGAACAATAAAAATGAAAGAATATTATAGACTGATGTCCACCTGACAGGGAGAATGTCTTCTCTTGCTCAAGTGCATGCTTGAGTCTAGTCCTAGATTCTTTCCAATAGGCACATGTCTTGTTTGTCTCTATGGTGAATATGTCCCTTGGCATTCACAATAATATTAATTCAGTAGCTACATATATAATGGCAAGAAAATATTGGTGCCGATACCCGGAAATCTACAGTTTCAATGCAGCTATGGCACCAGCAGTACCACATTAGTCCTGCTGCTTTGAGGTGGGCTGTGGTGTCAGTGACCATATTGCTGGTCATCCACCCTGCATACTGCAAAGTCTCCCTTTCAATCTGTTGCTTATATGGACATGGAAGGATCCCAAAAAGTCTGGGGATGGATTCCGGTTTGCCCAACCCACTTACTGATGTTTCGGTCACGAGCTGAGAAATTGTCTGACAAAGCGGATGCTCTGCAACACAGGAAAAAAATTGTGGGACTGAACAAAGGGTAGAGAGGAGGAAGACTGAGCAGAAAGGTGAAAAGAGTAAACTGGTAGGGCTGTAACTGAGATTGTAATACCTACTTGCATTCACCCCAGAATTGGCGCATCACATTAGATGCGCCAATTCTGGCACTTTTGCTGGCTCTTCCCGATTACCCTGGTGCCTTGGCAATCTGGGTATTATTTTTTAGGGTTGATGTCAGCTGGCATCAAGCTCAGGGTTTAGTAATTGGAGAGGTGACTATCAGACACCCCCATTACTAATGCAGTAAATTAAAAGGAAAAAAAAACACACCACAAAATATTTTATTTAATAAAACACTTCCCGACTCCCTTGTTCACCAATTTATTAATGAAAAAAAGCTGTGCTGGCCCGAAGTAATTGAAGAATTCCGACATATTCCACAAATGGAAACCTGAAAGACATAAAAAGAGAGAATTAAATAAAGACAAGAGACAGTCCCTCATTCACCAATTTACTGACACTGCAGCTCCGACATAATCCATAGCATTCTCATGACGTCCACCGATGATTCTGGAGAACAACCTATGGAGTCTCGTTCTCAGAATGATGCTTCATAGGTCACTCTGTGTCAGGCAGTGCTTTGCGATATCCGGCGACTGAGACAAACCACAATGACATCAGTAACGTTACTGACATCACCGCTCTCGCCGGGTCAAACAAAGCACATTCTGACCGGAAGTGACGTATTAAACTTCTTTCTCAGAATGAAGGCTCCATAGGTTGTACTCCAGAATCGGTGGATGTCGTGGGAACACTATGGATATGTCTGAGCAGCGGGTTAATAAATTGGTGAATGAGGGACTGTCTCTTGTCTTTATCTCTTTTTGCGTCTTTCAGTTTGCCATTTGTGGACTATGGTGGCTTGGACTACCTCTGAATAGCATGGCTTTTTTTTATTAATATATTGATGAACCAGGGAGTAGGGGAGTTCATTTTTTTAAATAACGTGTATGTGTATATATATATATATATATATATATATATATATATATATATGTGTCGTCATCATTACTAAGCTCTGGGCTTGATGCCAGCTGACATTAAACAGCTGACATCAACCCCATAAACCATTACCCAATTGACACCGCACCAGGGCAATTAGGAATAGCCAGGCAAAGTGCCAGAATTGGTGCATCTAATGTAAAGTGCCAATTCTGAGGCAGCTGCGTGCTGGTATTTTTAGACTGGGAAGGGATCAATATCCATAGATTTTCCCAGCCTCATTTTTTAAATTATTTGTTTAATAGTATATACTATTCCACTGGCGTTGACACAAGAATATTTAATTTAGAACAGCCTCTTTGGATAACAGCTACCACCTGCTGTCAAATATTGTAAAGGTATTTATGTATACTAAAAAGTTCCAAACGGCGCTCAAACAGTCAAAGAGACTGTTTGAGCACCATTTGGAACTTTTTGGTATTTATTTAATAGGTTTTAAAAAGGTTAAAAAACCCTTTGCTCCATGAAAGGCACTAAAGGGCGCAACTTTATAATATTTAGGGCAAGGTGGACAATAATTCAAGCTTTCCCTCCTATAACAACTCTCCCTGAACTGCTTCTTGAGGAGACTGTGCTGAGCATCTATGATAGCACTTTTTTGTGCTGCTTATGCAATTACAGTACCATGTGCCACATTTCTATAATTAATCCGGATCATTTTTATGGTTTTGCTATGTGATTTTTTGGTGCTGTGATAATAGCATTTGTTTTAGCTGTAGAAGCCATGCAGCCAAAAACCACATAGTAAAACTGTGCAAATCTGCAGTAAAACGTGTGCAGTTTTGCACAATGGTAATTGGCCACAAATATTCACACGTTCTACATGTCTGAAAGCAAAACGGTCATTGTTGCCCAAAACAACCAATCACAATGCAGCTTTGTAATCTTATGTTTATGTTTATTAATCAAAGCAACCAATCGCAGTGCATTATATGAAATAAAAGCCAACAAGAACAGATTGGGGGATTTATAAAACTGTCTAAGAAACAAAGTGTAGGATTCCTACTATGAACAATGCAAAAAAAAAAAAAAATAAAATGATTCGCCCAGAAAACATTCAAGAAATAATTTCTCTCGGTTTATTCTACTGTATCAATTAAATGAATAACGATTTCATATTTGTAATTTTCAAGTCAAAGATCAAAACTATTATTATATTTATAGCAATAATATTCCAAAATCTGCATTAGTTTCTCTCCTAATAAGCTGTAAACACGTTTTCATCCAAAGCAGTAAATATATTCACAAAAGATCTCCTAGGGTTTATAATTGTATGGAATGGTAGTTTCTACCGCTCCAGAGACTTGAAAAGATTGTTCTCAGTTATTAAAATGTATCCGCAAACTATCTGATAACAATAGTACAAAAAGTTCTAGCATATGACAAACTCATTAGGATTAATTCATATGTGTAAAGATAAGCGTTTGCTCTCAGACCTCATTGTCCCCAACCCTTTTGCTCCCTTTGCACTAATGCAGACTCATTAAACAGCATGGTTAATTAAAGACTGTTATATCTCTGGTGCTCCCAGCAGCACGCCGCACAATGGCCACCTGTAATCCTACAAAGAGTGACACTGAATACATTACTGAGGGATGAACGCAAAGCGAGAAGCGGAAAAGAAAAAAGCAGGCTTACATTTCATCCAGCTGGAAATGGAAACACATAAGTGACTCCTTTATATAGATAGTTTGCATTTATGGAACAATTATTTAGTATCCAATATATTCAGGATTAAAACGAAATAGGTTTTACAGAAATGCATTATAAACACTTGGAAAGAATGCTATGGATTTCAAATGCTTTTTCATAGTGTTTTTTTACACTTATTTTTGTGTTTTTCTCCAATTTTGTTACATTAGTAATGCATTTTTAAGGGAAACTTATCAGATCAACTTTGCCTAATAAATCACTGAAATAACTTTAAACAAATCCTAATCCAGTATTTAAACAATTCGCCATTTGTGGGAGTTTTTTATTTTTAATCTAATGGTCTTTGTTGACGTTTTTGCACAAATTCTTCAAAGTGGAACACATTGTGAATTTTTCATAAAAATGCTTTATATTTTTGTGTTTAACCTTTTTAACATCATTGTCTCTCCTAGTGTATCCTCACCCATCCCTGTAGACTGTGGGCCCTTGCGGGCAGGGTCCTCTCTCCTTCTGTACTTGTGTGTGCCTTGTATTGCTCATGTTTACTGTACTTGTCTATATTTGCCCCTCTTCACATGTAAAGCGCCATGGAATAAATGGCGCTATAAAAATCTATAATAATAATAATAAATAAATTGTCAGGTCACCTCCAAGTCTGTCACATGCACATTATGTTCTGACTGCCTGTGAAGATGCATTGCCAACAGTTAAGTAAAGAAACATAAGTTCTGTAAGTGTGGTATCACATTCCGTATTTCTGGAAAAATGCTGTGTTTTTTGTGACATTTTACATTAATTTTTTTCTTTCCCCAAAGAAGTACGTTACATACAGAACTATGAAATGCATTACAAACAATGTTCTTTTGTATTTTTTTGAGTGCTTACAATATTTTTGGCTACTGTTAAGCATAATTGGTCATAAGCTATACTTTCAACAGTTGAAATAACAGTGTCATCCATTTGTAACTCGTCTTCCGTGCCCCTGCCCGATACAGAAAAACTGATTTAGTTTTCAGTGTGTGTGTAGTTGTTTTTCCATTGCAGACACCTCCAGTTGGGCTACCATGTTTTACACGGCGCCGGTTCCCTTTGACCCGAAGATAAGAAAACCATACTAGCTTATAAAAACAAAGTCCTTTTTACTAACAACCAAACTTATATACATAAAATAACAGGATATGAGCTCGCCATATTCTTCCGTACAATGCAGAGGCACGTTATCCTTAGTTATGGGTAGCGTCAGAATTGATGAAATACAGATTACAGTAGAATTGCAGGATAAGTGGAGGACTTTTATTATTTTCCTTCGTGAGAATCACGTAAGAATGCGCCCCTGGCTATCACCTTATGAAACGTGTCCTAGCTTTTCTGACACTGTCTCTCTGACAGCTTCCAAGATCTGGCTGACATTAGATGTTCCCAATAGTCCCAATAGTCCCTTAGCGACCTTGCTAGGAATTATTTGCTATGGATCCCCCTACTTGCCTGCTTGAATTAGTACACTAGCACCCTTGAGATTTGTGGCGCCACTGCGGTCTCAGTCGCCACAGAGGTACTGCACCTCAACCAAAGGTGTGGTACTCCGCTCTCATGTAAGTAGGGGACACTACCCAGAACCCACACACTTGCACTCAACACCAGACCTCTAAAGGCCAGGGAGGGACTGGATAGAGGGTGTGGGTGGAGTAAGTAGAGAAGGGGCAAAGCTTTAGGAGTGACAGTTGGTGGTGAGCAGGGAAGCTGCTAGAAGGGAGAGACGGAGTAAGAGAGAGGACGTGTGAGAAGCAGAGAGAAGCTTCTAGAAAGAAGGGGTCCTAGGGGCACGGGAAGTGAGGAATCCATCCGTGGCACCCGAATCCAGCCTGACCAGAGTCGAGTGGAGTGACCAGGTCGCAGTAGGGGAACTGGTCCCTAAGACTAGTGGATGACTACAAGACTCCGCTAGCAAACCGGAGGCTGAGGTATCTGTATGTGCCTCAGCCGCCTCCACACACATTCTCCGAAAACGCAGCTGGATAGGACCAAGGGGACCTAGAGTACATCGCCCGACAGGATCCGAGGCTGCCGGCTTGGGACACTGTGTATGTGGTGCAGGGCAGGAGAGGTGGTAGCCAGCGCAGGGAGACAGCCAGTGGAAGAAACACAAGAAGGGGGTTCTGGCAAAGTGTACAATGAACTACCTGAGAGCTGGCAGGGCCACCTATCCAGAGGACACAGCACCCTGGCTGGGGATTATTTCAACAATAGTGAGTAAACTGAAAAGACTGCACTCTGCTGTGTCCTCTGAATTATTTACTGCATCATCAGCCCTGCACAACAACCGTTACCATCATCTACTTTAAACTATATAACTGCCCTGGGGTCTAGCTCTACCTGTGGAGAGCTATAACAACTTTGCTGTGTCACCAACTGCCCCAATGGATCTGTACCGCAGTGTCGGCCATCACCTTCATTGCCGAATACCACTGGTGGCGTCACAAACAATTCCCCTATAAACTTTTCCCTTTTCGTCGTCTTTATTCAATCACCTTTTTATTGGACGCCCAGGGAAATGGATCGGGTCACTGCTGCCACGACAATTCCCCTGAACAACTGTCCGACCCGGACCGAGTTCCCCTGGCCCTATGGGGCGCTCCAGATTCTCTTGTTCTGGCTCTTTCCTCTTTATCGCTTGACACACATACACCCAATGAGGATCACTTTTTTTGAGGGTGTCCTTTCTTTTTCCTCTGTTTCTTAACAAACTATACTTCCTGTACAACTAACCTAGAGATACCCAATCCTCCTCTCCACTATGGGACAGCCCTACACATAACCCTGTGATAACCAACTAAACAGGAACTGCAGCCACAGGAGGATGCGGCCCTCACACTTTCATAATAGGTCTTCATGAATGTCAGGATTTGTCAGATGAGAGGCGCGCCCTCCTATCCACC
Source organism: Oophaga sylvatica (assembly GCA_033576555.1). Taxonomy (NCBI): domain Eukaryota; kingdom Metazoa; phylum Chordata; class Amphibia; order Anura; family Dendrobatidae; genus Oophaga; species Oophaga sylvatica. Next base: position 485,174,269 of record JARQOD010000001.1, on the reverse strand, counting down.
CTGACCTGTTGCACTTTCCTATACAGGTAAATAAACAATATTCAGATATCTCATTTTCAAGATAAGCAAACAACAAAGTCTGAGAATCGCCCATCAGATTGCTGAATCACAAAATAGGTGAACTTAAAGGGCTTGTCCACTACTCAAACAACCCCTTCTCAATCCCTTTGTTTTCACCTTCTAAAATATTAACACTCAAACTCCCCTCAGTGGCCACCCTTTTACAATGGTGTCCGCACTGGCAGTCCCCAGGATCGCGTCACATTCATATGTCACGGGATCCCTGTGGCCAATCAACGCTTCACTCTTCTCTGCTATGAATTTAATTGACATCTAGAGGAACTGAGAAAGTAGCAGCCATCTCACTTCCTCCAGCTGTATGAGATTTGTCTGAAGGAAAGGAGAGGGATGCCGGCACTGATTGGCCATAGACATAGCAGTGTCACACGATCCCCGGAAGAGCCAGTGCCGACACTGCTGAAACAGGGCCAGCACCGGAAGTGAGTGTGTTATTTTACAGTGGGAAAGTATAGGGATTGACAAGGGTTGTCAAAGTAAAAGTGGACAACTTCTTTAATATAGCATGTCATAATTTATTATGCATATTAACAAATCACGAATGTGCTCATTGACTAAATATACTGTACATAATTATATTCCTGGATACTGTAAATATGGGGTCACAGAGGCCTATATTATACTTACAATACCAGTTTAAGACACTTTAGTGGGCATTTTAGAACCTTTTAACCTAAGACTATGTGATTTTGATTTACAGTTACCAAAGCAGGTGTCTACAATGCATGCTTACTGCAGACAATAACCCAGGCAACATGCCAACATGGCCAAGGCCATGTTATTTTTAAGCTGCTGACTAAACTATTCATGAATAGTATGTGACTATCCCATGAGCATTCTGCTAGCTTAATAATTACATTTACCTCTATATCATTACTTTTTCAAGGCTTAAAGCAGGATTGTGCACCTACACACAGTGTCAAGTCGGCGCCGTTATACTGATTACAATGATACCTAGATGATGAAATCCGTTTGTGGTTGTTGTTTAATCTTAATTTTCAGTTTTGAGTTAAGTATATGCTCATGCTCCGGCGCAGCCTGTGGGGGTGGTCGTCATGTGGTACTCTGATTAGCTATTCATAATATAGACTGCTGCATTATGAATGATATGCCCGGAGTCCGGGCATATCATTAACTCAAAACTGAAAATAACAATTAAACAACAACCACAAGATGAATTTCATCACCCAGGTATGATTGTAATCAGTATAACGATGCTGACCTGACACTGTCTGTAGGTTACTGTGCACAGTCCTGCTTATTTTTATCCAAGTTGCCACTTTTAAATCCTAAATTTACTGGGCAAACTCCCAAATTATAAATGTGTTCATGTTTCCAACATGGAGGGTTTTCAGAAGTTACATAGGCTAATAAAAAATAGCCTCCCTGTGCCATAGCCCTGCAAACCCCTGAGGATGTCATGCTAACTAGTGTGCGTATGGTGCGTGATGATGTGTGTACTGCTTTAGTCAACATTGGGCATACACCTTTTTTATGGTAGCAAATACTTTTAAACTTAATATAAGAAAAGACACATAATATTTTTTTTTTATTTCTTATGGACTGATTAATCAAAAAGTATTTACCACAAAACTGGTATAAAATGTTTTGAAAAGTTTTTAACAATTTTGCACAACCTGGAATTTTGAAATAAATGTAATAACTTTTAGCTTTTTCAAGACAGTTTCATGCTAAATAGGCAGAGTTGGAAAGGAACCGGTATGGGTTGTGGTTATGCTCAACTGTCCAATTCTGCAAAAGTGCCAGGGTCAAATGTCAGAAATGCTACTCTAGTCCATGCAAAGCTACATTGCACTATGAAATCCCCAGAGTGCAGATGACCTTTTGAGCCTCGTGGAAAGATATTTGGCAATCAAGAGAGCCTGAGGTCAACTTTCTGGGATACCCAAAAGAGGGGGTCTAAGCTCATATCTGAGGAGTGCACAAACACACAGGAAGGGTCAGAGCCAGCTTCAAGGGGTACATCTCATACCATAGTCTGTTAGAGGTGTCAGGCCTCAGGTCAAATAGCAGCCCATTGTCCTATGGTCCAAGACCCAATGGTCTGTTCTGTAAGTTGATGCTTCTCATTTGTTAACACATCCTGAATGCAGTGCCATACCTCACTCTGGTGAGGGACTTCAGCTGTGCCAGGTGTTGGTGAATAGCGTTGCTGTTGACAGTACTTTTGGACTCAGGGAGTTTGGTGACCCTATTAACTACCACACTTCTGCATCTGCTAGTTCCTGGGAAGAGAGTGAGGGTAAGGTGAACCCTTGAAGATGCCAAGAACTATCCCATGGCCTAGGTCGATATATGCACAGACTGTGGTTCCATGTCCCACCAAGTAAGAATTGTTAAGGACTTATTGCATGCTATTGTTATTGGATAACATTTTCCATTGTTTTGGGACTTATGGAGTAAAGCTTTGGAACCCAATAGTTCGCTATGCCACCAACAGTGGACTGCGGTATCAAGGTCACATGATGCAACCTTTGAATTTCCTTTCACTGAACTGACTAGAGAGGAGGATGAGGAAGCATCCCCTGAAGTCAATATCCCTGACCTGGAGGGGTCCCAGCACAACTTGGGGACTACCCTGCTTAGGGACAAGTGATCAAGGGTACACTGGTTATGGATTCATGGTGCCCTGCCCCCGACTTTGTGCAGAGAAGGAGGGTATGTAGGAAAGCAGGAGGTAAGGTCCTGGATGGTAGATATGTGTCAGTAATGTAAGCTGTACTAGTAACACTAGGTTATTGAGAGGGTTTAATGTGACTGGATTTTAGGTCTGGGTTTTTTGAGTAACCAAGGTAATCAGGCTGGTAAAGGTCATTGCCATGATCCAGCCTGGGGCTTGCAGGCTTAATTACAGCAGATGAGTTAGCTCAGCAGTGTGGATTGTGTTGAGACTGGAGGAAAGCAGAGCTGCTGGTTAGCCTGTTCTGCAAAGAGAAGTGTGCTGAAGCCAAATAGAGAGGTGTTTGTTTTGGAGAAAAAGTTAAATACAAGTGTGGGCTGCTGCTGGGAATACCAAGGTTGGTGAGGCTGCTACATTTATGTTGTTTCATTCTGCCTGAAGAAAATGACTGTTTATGTTATCCATTGTTACTAAATGAATGCTGCTTTTGTTTTGGAGCTGTCAGGTGTATGATGAGCAATAAACTACACTCTGTTTTTATGTAAAACCCTGTGCCAGGTGTATCCAAGCAACTACCCAAGAGCGTGAATACCTACACCACCTACTGTGGATTTCTCTCCCAGCCTATCTTCTTTTGATACTCTGCACTGGCTCAGAGACGATTCATCACACATTGTCCTTCAATGCTTATAGTATCTTCCTGACTGGGAGAAAGACTTAGACCTCTCTCTTACACCAGACCAAAGGCAATTCTCATCCTTGCACACAAATCCTCAATAAGCTCAAAATTTCAGGAGGCACGCTACAAGTTTCTCTCGTCATGGTACTAGATTACCACGCCTGATGCCAGAGGTTGGAGAAATGGTGTGCAAGAAGACACAATTCTCCATTCTTTCTGGTCATCTAAACAATTGTCTTTATTTTGTGTGATGTGATATGTGAGACTAGGAAACGTACTGGACTCGATATAGAAATTGTCCGAGCTCTGTTCTTTCTTCATCTGTGAAAATTTCTCCATCACTGCGGCGTACAAAACTCCTCAGTGATTGAAGCCAGATCACGCATTGTCTTGTTTTGGAAAAAGAGCGAACCCCCTACAGTCACATTAAGGATTTCTAACGTAGATTACATTATGCACATGGAAGATTTGACTTCACCAATTAAAAATTCCCTAGGGAAATTTTCCAAAACCTGGTTATACTGGTCAAATTTCAACACTCCCTGGAATACCTCTCACAAATCATCCCGAGAATTCGATAGTAGTTAAATAAACCATACTCTAAGCCAAACGGTAATGATTCTTCTATTGGGACTGCTCTTCTTTTTTTTCTCTCTGTCATCTTCCTTTTATTTTATACCTTTTTGCTACATTTTTAGTGTTTATAAAATGTGACAGAGTTCACAGTGCAAATTGATATTTCTTCTTGCTTAAATTCTATACTGTCACATTATGTTCATATTGTGTGCAGCTAAGTTGGTAATTCCCACTTTGTAACAATGTCATGTTTAATAAAGTCTATATAGGAAGTAAAATGGATACAAAACGGATGACAAATTACTTTTTTTGATGGATGTAAAAAAGACAGAAAAAGAAAAGTGGATTTGTGACTATAACCTGTGGCACTGTGGGACAATCACCAAAATCGCATTAGCACAGATGATGAGCAGATCAGAAAAAAATTGAATTTGCCTGTTTGCACAGATTTTCCACTGAAATTGGATTGCAAATTTAAATGCAAGATATAAAAAAAAATCCTTATGCTCACCTTGCCGCTCAACTCTCTGGCCCCTCTGCTCCTCACTGTCACTGTCACCCGTCCGGTCATCACCATGTCTTCTGATTACTGCATATCTACAAGAGTACTTTTTCTTCCCGTTTTGTTGTTCTGATTACCACAGCTCCACAGAATTCCTCACAAGTGCTCAAAAGATCATGGCGTCATGATGTCACAATGTGTGCCGTGACCTTGTGTGCATATGGGAATTTCAGCAATTGCGGGGGCAATCAGAAGATGCTACAAAGACCAGACAGGTGACATTGAGGAGCAGAGGGCCGATAGAGGCAAGTAGTGAGGTGAATAGAAGGATTTTTTTTAAATGCTGACATTTTGATGGTCCTCTACGATATAGAAAATTGGAGTACAGTGTCTGGATCTTGCACGGGAGCACAAAAAAGATGCATTTTGGCGAATGCAGATTATTATTAGTCTCGAGCCATGGTGACTTGGTGGATGAATGCTCTATAGCAAGATGGATCTTGTATAAGCCTAGATGGTCCACCAGGGTCTTCTCCACAATTATGTTGATAGTAGACTTCCTCTTCACTTTCTTTCTTCTATTCTTCCAACCATGATGTCCTTCTTGATTGCTCTCTTCCTATGATGTGTCCAAAGAAGGCAAGTCGTAACTTGGTGATTCCTACTTCTAATATTTTCTAATATTTCATTAGAATTCATTTTAAGGTGAATATATTCACTCACCTCTAGAAAAAAAAAATCACCATATAATCAAAATACAGGTTATTTCACGTGATTAAACTTTAATTTCTAACAATATTTCTAGTACGTTTCCCCTGTACCTTTCCTTCTTCAGTGAATAAAGACAATCGTTAACATTCTCTGCTACTCATGTTGTTATCGTTAGTTGGTCATGTAGGTTCTATAAGATCTCCAGCTCATTACAATTATATACTATTAGAACATCAGTAGAATATCCTTTGTGGTGTGACACATGCATGTAGTAGTTATATGTAGCTTAGTGGGAAC
>JARQOD010000001.1:485135371-485168685 GCA_033576555.1 Oophaga sylvatica | reverse complement strand
ACCACAACTCTGCCTCTGACCACAAGTCGTGGTGGCTCTTCAGGTCGCATGGGTTCTAAGCCTTGCATAGCCTGGGCATTTTTTCAGATCGATAAGGATGACCCAACTCGTGTTATCTGTTACATTTGTGACCAAAAGCTAAGTAGAGGCCAAAAAATCCATAGTTTGAGTACTTCATGCATGAACCGTCACATGGATACGAAGCATAAGTTGCAGTGGCAAGCTCACTGTGCTACAATGCGGCCTAGCGGGCCGGGCCAACCACCGTCTGCCCCATCTTGTGCATCCGCGACCGCGGCCTCTTCATCCTCTGTGACTGGGGGGACAGCAGTCAGACCTGTTTTGAGACTCAGACCTGGCACCTCTTTACTCGCAACAGCCAGTCTGATTGGCAGGTCATCATCATTTCATTTGGAAGTGGAAACTCCAGCTGGTGTTGAGCGCTCTCCGACATCGAGAGCACCAACTTTGGATCAAGGCAACCTAAGTTTTGCGCCTGCATCTTCCTCACAGACCATCAATTGTCCGGGGACACCCTACTCAACCCCGTCTACGCACAACAGCCAGCCCTCGGTCCCTCAGATGTGGACAAGTAAAAGACCATTTCCTCCTAGCCATGAGAAAGCAAAGAGTTTGAATTTCACCATCTGCAAGCTCTTGGCTGCAGAAATGCTGCCTTTCCGCCTGGTAGACACAGAGGATTTTCGAGACCTTATGTCCGTTGCAGTGCCCCAGTACCAGATGCCCAGTCGACACTACTTCTCAAAGAAAGGTGTGCTTGCGCTCCACCAGCATGTCGCACACAACATCACCGCTTCTTTGAGAAACTCAGTGTGTGACAGGGTGCATTTCACCACAGACACTTGGATGAGTAGGCATGGACAGGGGCGTTACATGTCGCTGACTGGGCACTGGGTAACTATGGTGACAGCAGGACAAGGGGCTGCTGTCCAAGTCTTGCCGTCGCCACGAGTTGTGCGTCAAATCCTCTTTATCTCAAAGTTCCTCCACTGCTTCTGCCTCCTCAACCTCCTCTCGGTACTCCACCTGCACCCAAAGCCTGTCAGGTCACGCCACCGGCTTTCTAACTGGGCAGAAGGGATCCTGCACACCTCCTTGCTATGCTGGCAGCAGGGCTCAATGTCATCAGGCGGTTTTTACATTGAAATGTCTGGGAAAAGTGAGTCACACAGCTGAGGAGCTTTGGTCAGCTCTGGAAAACCAGTTTCAGGAATGGTTGTCTCCACTGGACCTGCAACCAGGGAAGGCCGTGTGCAACAATGCAGCAAACCTGGGTGCGGCCCTTCGCCGGGGAAATGTCACACACATGCCTTGTATGGCTCACTTGTTGAATCTGGTAGTCCAGCAATTTTTAGCCCACTATCCTGGACTACATGGCCTTCTGCAGAGGGCAAGTTCGCTGTGTGCGCACTTCCGCCGTTCGCATCCCGCAGCTCAGCGACTTACATCTCTACAGAAGTCATTGGGCCTGCCACTTCACCGGCTAAAATGCGATATGCCAACACGGTGGAATTCAACTCTGCACATGTTGCAGCGACTGTGGCAGAACCGACAAGCCCTGGTGCAATACGTTCTGACTTATAGCCTGGGCCAACGAGATCCAGAGGTGGGGCAAATCACGCTTGAGGAATGGTCTCAGATCAGGGACCTATGCACCCTTCTGCACAGTTTTGAAATGGCCACGAAGATGTTTAGTGCTGACGATGCCATTATCAGCATGACTGTTCCGGTGATTTACATGCTGGAGCACATGTTAAACAGAATTTGGAGTCAGGTGGTGGAACAAGAGGAGGTGGAGGAAGTAGAGGAGGAGGAGTTGTATGCGGAAGGGCTAACTTCTGCAAGGTCCAGACAGTCGGCAGCACCAAGGCGGCTGGCATGGAGGGTGGGGGAGAGGGATTAACCAGGCACATAGTAGCAGCCAAACTAGTGAGGAAGGTGCAGGAGCCCAGGAAGAAGTGGAGGACGAACTGGTGATGGGCATGGAAGACTCATCAGATGAGGGAGACCTTGATCACATTTCTGTTGTGCGAGGTTGGGGGGAGAGGGCAGAGGAAGGAAGCAGGATTCTTACCTCGCCACCAACACAACAGGGACTTGGTGCTCCTGGATGCGCAGAACACATGAGTGCCTTCTTGCTGCACTACCTGCAACATGACCCTCGAATTGTCAGAATTCAAACTAATCCTGACTACTGGGTAGCCACACTGTTAGATCCCCGGTACAAAAGTAAATTTGCCGAAATAATTCCAGCCATAGAAAGGGATTCACGCATGCAGGAGTATCAGCAGAGACTGTTGCAGAATCTTACATGTGCTTTTCCACAAAACACCAATGGTGCACGTAGTGAATCTCATAGTTCTAACTTGCCAACCGTAGGACTGTCGTTGAGTCTTCAACACTCAAACCGTAACAGAAACACAGTATCTGCTGGTGTTAACAGCAATTTTGCGGAATCATTTCACCACTTTTTTAGCCTATTCTTTGCAAGGCTACAGGAGACAAGAAGTCAGACACATAGTCAACGCCTAGAGACAATGGTACAGGAGTATCTCCAACTGAACATGGAAACCATGACTGTGTCACTGGACCCTTGCTCTTTTTGGGCTTCCAATCTGGATTAATGACCAGAGCTCGCCACTCACGCCTTGGAGATCCTGTCATGCCCCGCAGCCAGCGTTCTCTCTGAAATTGTGTTCAGCGCTGCTGGTGGAGTGCTGACAGAAAAGCGCACACGGCTGTCCACTGCCAATGTAGACAGACTCATGTTCATAAAGATGAACAAATCATGGATCCGCAAGGACTTTTCTACTCCTGTGTCATCCTGGGGAAGTAAAAGCTTGAGGATTTGTTAAAATCACCTCACCAAACTTTTAAGCAACTCTGGAGCAATTGATGCTACTTAAAGGGAATCTGTCACCCTAAATTGGCGGGATATTTAAATGATGGCAGTCAGGTCAGATGGGCGGTTTTTGGGTACTTGCCTTAACATTTTGTTCGCCGCTGTCTCCATTATTTCTGGGAATTGTAGTCGTTGCCCTCCATAAACGCGACTGCGCATTGCAATCTGCGGGCAAAGCATACTGCACGTGCGCAATTCAAGATTGCAATGCGCAGGCGCGTTATATGGAGGGCAACGACTACAATTCCCAGAAATAATGGAGACAGCGGCGAACAATATGTTAAGGCAAGTACCCAAAACACCGCCCATCTGACCTTACTGCCATCATTTAAATATCCCGCCAATTTAGGGTGACAGATTCCCTTTAAGTGGTGTCTGTGCCCCAAATTTTTGCAAAAAATGGAGACTGTTTTTGGAGTCCCCTTGCCGTGTTTTACGTGACGTTGACATCGTCAATTACAGGTGGGTTGGGTCTTTCCCCCCCCCCTTTTAACCGTAAGAAACTACATACACTATGGCTTGGGGTAACACAGATGGTTGAGTGTCAAGACTGAGCTGTTTACTCATACTATAGCCTTGGAATCAGAGGTCTGCTCCAAAGCTTCAGTGTCTGCTAGTCAGTGGAGTAGCCACCGGCTGTAGATCTAATTACAAATCTTTTTTTGGAAATTCCTTTTTTTTTTTTTTTTTTGTGGTGAAAAAGTACAAGAAAATACAATATACATAGTAAAATGGGTAGTATAACTATAAATGTATGCATAACGACAGTACATTGGGGGTACAGGGAGGGTTTTCCATCAATATCCGGATCAAGCATGTATTTTTCTTTTGCACTAATTTCATTCAAATTTTCAGTGATGGGAAGGGAAACAATAGGGAATAAGGAAGGGAAAGAGGGAGATAGAAGGAAACGGAAAGGAAAAAGCAGGAAAGGCAGTGAAGGAGGAAACAATATGAAATTGTAACTATAGTACATTAGTGACAAAGTTTATAACATAAAATGAACTAATAAGAAAGAAAACAGACAAGTACATTTCGTATATTAGGGAAACAATTCCATCCATTTGGACCATTTTTTGAAGAATTTATCGCAGTGGTTATTAACCAATGCTAGTTTATATTCAATCGATTTATGAAGTGTGATTTTATCAACAATGTCTTGAAAAGAGGGTGACTGATTTTTTCCATTAGAGAGCAATGCTGTTTTTGGTTACCAGTAGGATGTGGACTATTAATAATCTCAAATGTGGGTCAATTTTTTAAGTATTTAGTGTGAGAAGGGCCAATTGAGGTGTTAGTAGAATTTGTTTAGAAGAGATGGCATTAATAAGACCCAAAACTTTCTTCCAGAGGGGACGGATTTTCGGGCATTGCCAGAAAATGTGGAGGAGATTACCATAACTACCACAGTTTCTCCAGCAATTAGGTGAATGAATTTTGTTACTTTTAGATAATCTAGCAGGAGTAAAATACCACCTTGTGAGGAGTTTGTGGTATGATTCTTGAAGGGCCATAGAGAGAGAAGATGCATAGGAAAGCGTACATGCATATTCCCATTCAGAGTGGTCAAATGGTAAATGAAGTTCCGACTCCCATTTAACCAAGTTTTGTGTTTTGACCAACTGCATGCTGTGGTTAAACCATTGGTAAACGTAGTTAAGACTCCAAAACATTTTATGATCTAAGTTGCAAAGTAAATTTAAAACTGGTTCAGAAATCCGAGGGCGCACTTGCAGGAAGACATAAATTTGTTCCTTGAGAATAATGTAGTGAAAAAATGATAGGGAGGATGAATGGAAATGTTCTTTAATAAAAGAATAAGGATAGAATTTAGAACCATCGTAGATGTCTCCCAGTTTCTTAATACCCAATTAATACCCAATTTGAGCCAGAGAGGATCCATGAACTTGACACATTAATACCCAAAGGGTTAAACAGAGAATACGATGTATTGGCATTTTTGTCATAATCTATTGTAATTAGTGTTGAGCGATACGATACTGCAAATATCGGGTATCGGCCGATATTAGCTGTATCGGGCTTTCGATTCCGAGTACCGATATTTTCGTCATATCGGATACCGGAATCGGATTTGTCACTGTCACTGTGAGTGTCCGTCGGTCGGGTCTGTCAGGAGTCAGCGGCACTTACCTGGCAGAAGATCTCCGGCGGTCACGTCCTGGACTGCTTGATGGCCGCCATTATCTTCTCCCTGGCGGTCACATGCAGTTTTTCGCGATAACTGCAGTGACTGCAGGGTAATCCCGGCCGTAAACCAGTCCGATGACGTCACCGCCGGGGAAGCAGGTAATCAGCTGTGCTGCGCCGGGATGACAGGCTCTGCCTGTCATTCTGATGTAGCAGAGCTGGATCGTCGTGGGACACTCGTTACTATGGACTGCGTCGGACAGGTGGTATACTGCTGTTTTTTTTTTTCATTTTTTTACAGGAGATCGATGGCGTCGCAGGATGAGACTGTAATAAAAGTAATGAAAACTGTGTTGTTTTTTTATTACATTAAAAACTTTTTTATGAACATTCACCCGTCCGGGTACATCAACAATTTAACTATTTACATACAGGGACCCTGTCCGGGTTATTTATAATTCTTTGGCAGGGGTGTTCCAGGTACCACCTGGTACTCTTCTGATGCTTGCCAAACATCCGAGACACCAAGGACCACCAGGACCTGATGACGTCGTGTGGTCTGTACAGTCAAGTCGTGACCCGCTATCTGTGTCTGTGTGGCCACCTCTTTCATCTCCCTCCGGTCTGGAGCCCTATGTCCCGGACTGAACGAACCCCAGGGGGCCTAACAGGCGCTGGGTACGGGCCAGCTATCATTATCATGTCCATAGCTGGGGCTGCTGAGGAGACCACTGAGGGAGGCTGGGGAGATTTACGGCGTGGGGTGGGCACTTGTGCAGAGGCCTGGATGTGGGAGGCTGAAGGCTCCGAGGGTCTCACAGGTTCCTGACACTCTGGGGACCAGGGGTCGCACCTGGTGACATTTAGGGCATACCATCCATTGTAACCCCAGTGTCGGGTGTAAGTTACCAAGTCTCCTGGCAACAGGTCCCTCCCCGGGTGTCCTTCTGGGAGGTGAGTCTCCACGTCCCGCCGGGTCACAAACACTTCTAAATAAAGTCCAGGCTCCTGGATGAAGCCCCAACCAGCTTTCAATTTAAAGCTCCGTACTGCACCCTTACGCCGCGGCTCCCTCACCGTACTTTTATCTTTTCTCATCCGGTCCTTATCTGCCCGGTCCTTCTCGATGTGACTTGGCGAAGCTTCTGGGATTCGCGCTGCTCCCTTTGTCGCTCGGCTTCTCTCTCCCGACGTCTACACTCTTCCTCCTGACGCCGGTTGTAATTCTCCTCCACCAGCATCTCCATGTCTCCACCATCAAACTGCAGCTTATGATGTCCGGTTTGCGGCAGCTCTCCTGGCGCCCGACAGTCCTGGCGGCGCTCACCTGCGGAGGAAGCAGCCGGCTCTGGAACAGATGACAGTCGGGGCTCCGGTACAGACAGGTAGACCTCGGGTGCCTGCGCGGCCTCCTCCATGAGGACGGGTGTCGCTTCTTCTGTCTCAGCGACGGGGGCAGACAGCGGGATCTGGGGTGCTGCAGGTGCAGCGTTTTTTGCAGGAACGGGTGCCTCCACTGCGACAACGTCAACCGGATCACATTGCAAGGGCTGGGATGCCCGCACGGACTCCTCTACTAGAACGGATGCCTCACCTTCCGGTACAGACACTTCAGGTAAGAGGGATTGGCGCCGCTCCAAGTTTAGTTTTAGGGCACGCCAGCTGGCTTCCATCCTGGCGACCTCCTCCCGGTGCCGGGCCAGGTCTCTCAGGGTATCCTCCGCTTCTTGCAGCGTAGGAGGGTTTCCAGGCCGGGTGCCCAACGTGGTTCCGTGGCGATCGGGTCGCTTCCGTGGGGGAGAGCTCTGACTGCTCCATCCCTTCACACTTCTGCTCGTGTCCATTAGCCATCTCTGCCAAGTCACATGTGTCATTAGCATCTGGAGAGGGCCCCTCTTTTGTAGTGAGGCGGGACCTTCGTGTTAGTTTCCGCACACTGAGGAGGATGAGGAGGCGGAACTCAAGAGCTGTGGGGCACGATCTTACATTGCAGTAACATTTAGAGTGGTCGGCCATCGTTTTCCGCCACTGAGTGAGTGTACACCCACGAAGAGCACGCCCTTCTTCTTCACCAGTGCCTCGTCGTGACGCAGATATGGCGGAAAAATGGCAAATACATTCTCTGATGATTTTAGCAATTCTCAAGCACAAAACCAGTTCAATTCAGGCACACAGGACTCGCTTATAGCGAGCTACAGAATCCTGTTTGTGACGCCCAAGTTGAGTCGCACAGAGCCAGAGGTTTTGGGGTACTCGGCACCGAGCCCGTCGACTTCTATGGGGTATGTCACGGCTTTACCCGGCAATTGAATCAGAGTCTATTTTACTATGTAGAAGTGTATAAACTATAAATTTATGTATATATATATGTCACAATGACATGTATATATATATATATATATATATATATATGTATTCTATGTGTGTATATTTTGTGTTTACAACGAAAGAAAGTGTTTTTTTAGTTGCGATATTTTGTTCCCATAGACTTACATGGGACTTGCGGTATTGGAATCGGATATCGACGATATTTAGTGATATCGGCGATACCATCCCGATCCGATATTTTTAGATATCGAGCAGTATCGCTCAACACTAATTGTAATATCAGGTTTATTAATGTTTTTCTCCATATACAGTATTGCATGGCACTGACTATATATTTCTTTATTGCAGAATCAACCGCAATTAAATTTCTGTGTAACTTTCCTTCTGATCACGGACCATGTGAACACCACCTTTCCATTTTCATCCACCCGTTCAATACCATCCAGCACTTGTATGGTTCACCACCTCCTGCTCTCTCGGACCGCTACAAGCACAGTTACGCCCTTCAGGATCACAATATTGCGCACCAGTTACACTAAGACATAGTCTCATCTGCCCTCCATACTGGTTCCTGTAAGTGGAACGCAGCATCGTCATGCTGGAACGCATGCCGCACTACTTCCGGTTCCGGACTTCCGGTCCAGACCCCACGCTCTCACTACTACTTAAAGCTGGCATTTCTCCCCTCTCAGCGCTCCTGACAAGGGGTGGAATACCGCGTCTATGCCACCACATATCTAATCACAATACTGGTAAGCACACCCTCAGCGATATATATCTCTCACCGTATACCTGTGCGCCTTTGGTCCTTAATGCAGGTCACCATTATCATTATTATAGATGTTACAGACACATGGTCTGAAGTTTCTGCCACCCATTTTAGTGGTATGTATAATCTCCCTGACATCATTTTTATCACGCATGACAAGCCAGATCACCATGACACCCTATTCCACTATATCTTCTTCAGGTTATTTCTATTTTCCTCCAGGCTCACAGTATCTGTATACTGGTATGTGCATCTTTTTTCACTATTAATCTTGTTATTTTGGGGCTGCTATTTACCTCTGATTATATATGATAGCCGTACTTGGATGGTTCTGAGCATTATATGTTAATCCATACAGTCCATTTCCATATGAATTCGTTATGAATCGATACCAATGTATGAATATTGCTACATGTTTTGTTATACTTTTGTTCTGTCCCACTTCTTTTTTTGATAAATAGTTATTTTGTATATTCACATTTATTTCATGTCACAGTACATTGAGGAAGGTCATGGACGACGGAAACGTTTGCTGTATGTACTGGTTTTGATTAAAGTCTACACTTTTTCATAAGACCACTTGTGTGTGCCAAGGTTTATACTATATGCCTATATCTGTGTCTCCCCATCCTTTTACTCCTCCAACTCTTTTCTTTTCGCATGACTATATGTACTTGTCACTTTTCCATGTGTTAGTTGTGTCTTCTGAACAGTTTGTCAGCTTTTGGACACCTTTGAAGTGTTTTCTATGTGTTTTCTATGTGTTTCTATGTGTTTTAGTTTGCCTGCCATTGGTTTTAATGGTGTTCGACGAACAGTTCGTCGAACACACGGGTGTTCGGCGAACCGAACCAAACTTGAACACTACGGGGGTGGCTCAACACTAATTACAAATACTTATAGCAGCTCTCCTCACAGCTCTGTCAGCTCTGCAGTAATGCCTCTACCTCTACATTGGCTATGTGAGATAAAAAAGAAGTCTATGTTGTCACACTTATTTCTACCAGGTACTTTCAAATCACGTGCAGCTCTGCAGTGGGATCGGAAGGGAAGACTGTCAGCCATCACATATCATACCGGTAACTCCTCCATTCCTTTAAAACAAGCTTTGGAGACAGATTATTTGGGAAATCTGTATCCCGCCCATAGAAAAATGTGTGTTTCTCTACAATAATACATCGGATAGCACATATTAAACTCTCATTATATTCAGCCTCCTATGACATGCGTGCCCATATACACAGCTTAGAAGGGTTAATCTTATGACAGGTGCCCTTTAAAAGTATTAAATCAAGTGAACAATGATTACACAAGGCAGACCATCACTGATGATAAATTACATCGTTTTTTAACAAAATCAGTTGCAAAGAACTTTGTACTCTTCTGAGAATTCATTGAACTTTAATATATTCAGCTAATGTCAATGCATGCAGCAAGAGGCTGGTCTATCTTTTTGTCAATATTTAAAGCTTTTTAGGAAAGTAATTCTGCCCATCTTCCTTATCTTTACTAAATTATAGACCAGCAGACTTGGCTTGCTGCAATATATTTTTCTTTCCCACTCTGAAAAGGCAAACGTCTCAGCTCGATTTTCAATATTATTATTATTTTAGTGTTGTTTATAAAATGACATATAGAGAATTGACTTTGGTAAGAGATGAAGCACACGATCTTGAATAATTGGTTTGAAACTCACCAAAGACAGTGCAGCAATGCTCTATGTGAACAAAGTCCTCTTACACTTTTGCAACACATTAGAATCGGTAGAAAAAATCCACAAAATGCAATCTTCTTTTTACTTCATATCCTCGTAATATTTGAGGCAAAATGTCTCAACTCCATCTTCCTCATGCACACGTAATGAACCAGCTGTAAAAGCATCATAGACCCACATTTTTCAACTACAATATCACGTTACAATAAAATAGTATAATACATACAAAATTAATTATCCAAATTAACCAGACAGCGATTAAAATGGACAATATCATGCACAGAAAGTGTTATGCCATATATTAATATGTATCATGATAGCACATATAATAAATAGTCAATAGTAGCGATTAACCCAATGTTTTCACCAAAAGAATAAGATTTTAGTCTAGGATCATATAAATACACTTTTGAGTTACATAATCTTCACTTTTGATACATGCTTGAAGAAAAGGGAGATGCCTGCAAAACATTTGTGGCGCCCTGAGGGTCCAGTCGCCACAGAGATATTGTATCGCACCCAGCGGTGTGGCACCTGACTCTCAGGTAAGAGGGAAGCACCCCATTGACTCCAACCACTGCATCCATCACACATCATGCTAGCTGAGTGCAGGCAGACCCTTCGGGAGGATGGTCTGACTCAGGCTGGTTAGAACAGGGTGTAGCTAGATGGGTGGGAGGGGCTTAGGCAGCGTTAGGCTGCATGTGAGATGAGAGAATCCAGTTTGAGACAGGCAGTCAGTGTGTAGGTACTGGACTGTCCTGCTGCTCCTCTGAGTCCACCTCAGGGAGCCTAACTGAGTGAGCAAAAGGGTCCAGGGCGAGACAGCAACTGAGGCTGTGCCCCATCCTGAAGAAAGGAGGACCAGGCAAACATCGAGGAACGGTCCCTAGACTAGTGGGAAAGTTCAGCCCCACTAGTAACACCGAGAACAGTGGGTCTCTTCAAGGGGCCACTAGCCACCATAATCTCACTGGGAGGAAGCTTAGGGGTCAAGTACGTCCAGGACCTCCGTACCGAGTGGCCGGTTGAACCACAGGTCTGGCCTGGTAATTGAAAGGACCCAATACTCCCTTGTCCGAGGGCTCTGTGGTGGCGTGGTGCATGGAAGTAAGGAGAGTTAGCACCTAGAGAAGAAGCCGGAAAGGAACATACTGAAAGGGGAGTCTTTGGAAGTGCGACTAACTTACCTGAGGGTTGCTGGACCATTCTCTTGGAGGACACAGTGCCCGGCTGGTATCTGTTTAGAGCTCAACAGACTGTGAGTAAAACCTTGAAATTGCAACAGAACTGTTTCCCTGATTATTTCAGTGACGCACACTCCCCTCTGCTATATCCCTCTGCACCATTGCTACACCTATCATCCATCTGCCCTGGGAGAACACAGTCTCACCTGTAGGAGACTTTACATCAAGCTGCACAACACCATCCCTCCCAGAGGACCTGCACAGCAGCACTGGTCACCCTGACCAGGTACTACAGGTGGCGTCACGAATCATCATACGAACATTTATTCCCCTGTAAATATCCCCCCTTTTTGGTGAGCGCCCAGGGCCACGGACCGAGCCGTGGCTGCCCGTGACATCCCCCATAGAAGTCGACGGGCTCGGTGCCGAGTACCCCATGGCCCTGGCGGGCGGCTCACATTCAAGTGTGTCCATGTTGAGTCCTCTCTGTTCGGTAGCACTATTACGATTTAGACCTAATTGTGGTGTATGTAAAATAATGTATATCAAAATATGTCAGAGCTCAGATATGCTGTTACTACTAGATAGCTCATCCCAGGTTTGTGACTGAAACAGAGAATGCATACATGATGAAGTGAGTTTGGATGAGACAGCTTCCTTGCTCGTCTCCAGCTTTGCACTGCCCACATCATGCTGTACATTTCTGTTTAGCACTTCAATGTGTGTGCTGAATGTCCAGATTGAAAAAGTCGTTCTCCGCTACACAGGTGAGCAGGTGGCATGGCAACTTATTCCCTCAACCCCCACCTCCTGGCTAGTAAGTGCAGGTCATAGTATTCTCTACAGCAGGGTTCCCCAACTCCAGTCCTCAAGGCCCACTAACAGGTCATGTTTTCAGGATTTCCTTAGTATTGCCCAAGTGATAATTACATCACATGTGCAATACTGAGGAAATCCTGAAAACATGACCTGTTGGTGGGCCTTGAGGACTGGAGTTGGGAACCCTGCTCTACAGTATCAATAATTAGGGATGAAGAGCCTCTTTTTTAGCCCACTTTTATAAATGCCTCAGCATGACATGTGGTCAATGAAGCACATGGTTGCAGTATTTCAATTAAAAACTGACAAAGAACAGGTTAAGGCATATACAGTTACAGTGGAGAAAATAAGTACACTGCCAATTTTGCAAATTTTCCCATCGACAAAAATGGAGAAGTCTGTAATTTTTATCGTAGGTACACTTCAACTGTGAGAAACAGAATCTAAAAATAAAAAACATAAAATCACATTGTATGATTTTTAAATAATTTGTATTTGATTGCACAAAATAAGAATTCGATCACCTACCAACCAGCAAGAATTCTGGCTCTCACAGACCTGTTAGTTTTTCTTAGGTGTAATGCCGCATATTCTACTACCACCGAGGATTGCTAGACATTTCTCTGTTCATTTTGCCCTTCCTTTGCTTCCTCCACTACCCCCTCAACCAGTCAGTGGAACACCTGCACCACCAACCTCAGCCCAGCTAGGGTAAAACGACAGCAGGCTGTTCTGAAACTCATCTGTTTGGGTGAAAAATCCCAGACTGCGCAGGAGCTGTGGATGGGGATCAAACAACAGACCTGTTGTGAATGTGCTAGAGATGAATTCTGAGCGGAAGCTCCCTCTGGTGGTTACAAACAGTACTGAACTATCCAATGAAGATTGTGAAGATTGGCAATCAGGTGTTACTGACTGGTCTTATATAAGGAGGTTCCCTCCCATCAGGGTTGCCGGTGATCAAATGTTCTGGTCTCATCTTTGATTCCTGTTCATTTTGTAGCTTGCTGTTTCGTGCCTGCATCTTCTGCTAACAGATAAGACATTTTCTTCTTTTAGTTTTTGTGCTTGCTTTTTGCATTTTGTCCTGTGCTCCTCTCAGTTTAGTTCAGCCACTGTTGTTTGTTCATTTGCCTTTTCCAGTTTTTTCAGTGGCTGCTGTTTAGTTTTGTTACACCAGAGAATTAATTTAGGTGGTAGAGGTCGTGTGATCTCAGGTGTTTTTGTAATTAGTAGAGTTGGTACTTTTCAGGTTTTTTGGGGATTGCAGTAAGTGTCCTTCCTATCCTTTTCTATTTAGGAAGTTTGGACCCCAACGTTTGCTCATACTATTTTCTATCTGTGTCTGTATTTTCCTCTTGTCTAACCGCCATTACATGTTTGGGGGCTTTCTATGTTCTTTGGGGATCTGCTCCGGGGCAGATAGTTTTCCTCTTTCTATCTTTAGGTGAAGTTAGCTTCTCAGGCTGTGACGAGGCGTCTAGGACCAACGTAGGTACGCTCCACGGCTGCCTTTAGTTGTGGTGGTTAGTCAGGGTACTGCAATCCCATAGATTCCAACCTCTCTGGTGTATTTCCTTTTTTGCCTGCTCTCCTCACCTACCAAATCATAACAGTATCACCGGCCCAAAAACTGATATTTGTATGGTACTCACAGAAGGGAAAAATAGTGTTAAAGAAAGAAAATTGTCAGAGTTGTCAGAGATTTTTTTTTTTTTTCCCTCTGTTTCTCTGAATGCTGAGGAGGATTTTTTTTCTCTCAATGGAGTTTGCACAGTTGTCTGGCCGTGTGGATCAGCTTGCCACTGAAGTTCGGAGTATTGCTACCTATCTTGCAGGGTTGCCTGTTGTGGAACCTAGGATTCCCATGCCAGATTTGTTTTTAGGGGATCGAGCTAAATTTCTGAATTTCAAAAATAACTGTAAGTTGTTTTTTGCCTTGAAATCTAAGTCCTCAGGGAACGCAGCACAGCAGGTTCAAATTGTCATCTCTCTCCTGCGCGGCGATCCTCAGGATTGGGCTTTTTCCCTGACACCTGGGGATCCTGTTTTGAGTAATGTTGATGCATTTTTTCAGGCTCTGGGGTTATTGTACAATGAGCCTAATGTCACTGATCAAGCTGAAAAAGCCTTGTTGGCATTAAATCAGGGGCTTGAGGACGCTGAGTTATACTGTCAGAGATTCCGAAGGTGGGCAGTCCTGACCAAATGGAATGACGATGCTTTGGCAGCCCTTTTTCGGAAGGGTCTGTCAAAGAATGTAAAGGATGTTATGGTGGGATTCCCTGTCCCCTCTGGTCTCAATGATTCTATGTCATTAGCGATTCAAATTGACAGACATTTGCGTGAGCGTAGAGGTATGCGTGGAACAGTGTTGCCTTGTGAACCAGCTTCTGAACCCATGCAGTGTGATAGAGTGGCTTCTGGGGCACAGCGTCATGAGTTTCGTAAACGCAATGGGTTATGTTTCTACTGTGGTGATGCCTCTCATGCTATTTCAGTCTGCCCTAAGCGGGGAAGACGTTTTGCACGTTCAGTTGTCTTGGGTAGTGTTCAGACTAAATTTTTGTTGACTGTTACCCTGATTTGCTCCCTGTCCACATTTTCTGCTCAGGCTTTTGTTGATTTGGGAGCAGCTATTAACCTGATGGATTTTGATTTTGCTAAACGTTGTGGGTTTCCCTTGATACCCCTACGGAAGTCTATTCCCCTACTGGGGATCGATTCTACCCCTTTGGCTGAGATTAAACCTCAGTTCTCTACTCAGGTGATAATGAGGGTTGAACCTGATCATTAGGAGAGTTGCAAATTTTTGGTGCTGTATAATCTGCATGACATTATCGTACTGGGTTTCCCTTGGTTACAGTCTCATAATCCTGTTTTGGATTGGAAATCTGTGTCTGTAACTAGTTGGGGCTGCCAATTGTTAATACCAACACTCCTGTTTTTTCTGCCTCCCCCCAGGCTCAGGATGTTCCTGACTTTTTGACTGATTTTTCTGATGTGTTTAGCGAAAGTAAATCTGCATCCTTGCCCCCCCATAGGAGCTATGACTGCACTATTGAATTAGTGCCTGGTAGTAAATTCCCTAAAGGTCGCCTTTTTAACTTGTCTGTACCTGAACATGACGCTATGCGGTCTTATATCAAGGATTCATTGGAGAAGGGTCATATCAGACCATCCTCTTCACCCTTGGGTGCCGGTTTTTTCTTTGTGGCCAAAAAGGATGGTTCATTAAGGCCGTGTATTGATTATCGTCTCTTGAACAATATCACTGTGAAATATCAATATCTGTTACCCTTGATTTCTGACCTGTTTTCCAGGGTGAAAAGTGCTACTTGGTTTACCAAGCTTGACTTCAGGGGGGCATATAACCTTATTCGCATTAAGCACGGGGATGAATGGAAGACGGCATTTAATACCCCAGAGGGGCATTTTGAGTACCTAGTGATGCCCTTTGGGCTCACTAATGCTCCTTCTGTCTTCCAGTTCTTCATGAATGACATTTTCAGGGATTTTGTGGATAAATTTATGATTGTTTATTTGGATGATATCTTGATTTTTTCCAATGACTGGGACTCTCATGTGAAACATGTTCGGACTGTGTTCCAGATTTTGAGAGAGAATGCTCTGTATGTGAAGGGATCAAAGTGTCTTTTTGGCGTACAGAGGATCTCATTTCTGGGATTCATTTTGTCCCCATCTGTTATTGAAATGGACCTGGTCAAGGTTCAGGCCATCTGTGATTGGGTCCAAACTACTTCATTAAAGGCTCTTCAAAGATTCTTGGGTTTTGCCAATTTTTATCGTAAATTTATTGGTAATTTCTCTGTTATTGTTAAACCATTGACTGATTTGACCAAAAAGGGTTCTGATGTGGTGAATTGGCCTCCTGAGGCAGTCTCTGCGTTTCAGGAACTTAAGCAGAAATTCACTTCTGCTCCTGTTCTACGGCAGCCTGATGTTTTTCTGCCATTTCAGGTGGAGGTTGATGCCTCTGAAATTGGGGCAGGTGCTGTTTTATCCCATAGAGATCCAGAGACCTCTAAAAGTAACCCTTGTGCCTTTTTCTCTCGAAAATTTTCTCCAACTGAACGTAATTATGACGTGGGTAATCGGGAGTTATTGGCCATGAAGTGGGCTTTTGAAGAGTGGAGACATTGGCTGGAGGGAGCCAAACATCAGGTGGTGGTCCTCACGGACCATAAGAATCTGGTTTATCTCGAATCAGCCAAGCGACTTAATCCTAGACAGGCCAGGTGGGCCTTGTTTTTCACACGTTTTAATTTTGTGGTTTTCTTTCTTCCTGGCACTAAGAATGTTAAGGCGGATGCCCTCTCGCGGAGTTTCCTTGCGGACTCTCCTGAGTTATCTGGTCCTGCTGTTATTTTGAAAGAGGGTGTAGTTCTTTCCGCATCTCGCCCAATTTGAGACTGGCTCTGGAAGGGTGTCAGGAGGATAAACCCGAGCGCTGACCTATTGGGAAATTGTTTGTCCCAGACCGGTGGAAAAAGAGTGTGATGTCTGAGATTCATTGTTCCGCGTTGGCCGGTCATCCCGGAATTTTTGGTACCAGAGACTTGGTTAGTCGGTCCTTTTGGTGGCCTACTTTGTCTCGTGACGTCAGGGAATTTGTGCAGTCCTGTGGGACTTGCTCTCGCTCCAAGCCTTGCTCTCGCTCTAGTGGTTTGTTGATGCCATTGCCTGTGCCCAAGAGACCATGGACCCATATCTCTATGGATTTCATTTCCGACCTCCCTTTTTCTCAGAGAATGACCGTTATCTGGGTGATTTGTGATAGGTTTTCCAAAATGATATATCTTGTGCCATTACCTAAGTTGCCTTCCTCCTCTGAATTGGTGCCTTTGTTCCTTCAGCACATGGTTCGGTTACACGGCATCCCTGAGAACATTGTGTCTGACAGAGGAGTCCAGTTTGTTTCCAGATTTTGGAGGACTTTTTGTTCTAAACTTGATGTTCAATTGTCTTTCTCCTCGACTTTTCATCCTCAGACCAATGGACAAACTGAGAGAACAAACCAGACATTGGAGACTTATCTGAGATGCTTTGTGTCTGCTGATCAGGATGACTGGGTCTCTTTTTTGCCTTTGGCTGAGTTTGCTCTTAATAATAGGGCTAGCTCTGCCACTTTGATGTCTCCATTTTTCTGCAATTTTGGGTTTCACCCTCGATTTTCTTTGGGACAGATGGAGGCTTCTGTCTGTCCAGGTGTTGACTCTGTTGTGGAGCGTATGCAGCAGATTTGGGACCAGGTAGTGGAGAGGTTGTCCCTCTCTCAGGAGAGGGCCCAGCGGTTTGCCAACCGGCATAGGACTGATGGTCCTCGGTTTGAAGTGGGGGACTTGGTCTGGTTGCCCTCAAGAAATATCCCTATGAGAGTTGCATCTCCTAAGTTTAAGCCTAGGTTCATTGGATCTTATAAGATCATGGAGATTCTTAATCCTGTTTCCTTTCGTTTACTTCTTCCAGGGAGATTTAAGATCCATAACGTGTTCCACAAGTCCTTATTGAAGAGGTTTGTCAAGCCAGTGGTTCCTATGGCTGTGCCTCCTGACCCTGTTTTGGTTGAGGGCAATCTGGAGTATGTGGTTGAGAAAATATTGAATTCTCGTTTTTCTAGACGGAAACTCCAGTATTTGGTTAAGTGGAGAGGTTATGGTCAGGACAATTCTTGGGTGTTTGCTTCGGACATCCATGCTAGGAGACTCATCCGTGCGTATCACAGAGCTCATCCTGACCGACCTGGTTGCTCAAATGAGGGTTCGGTGACCCCTCCTCAAGCGGGGGGGTACTGTTGTGAATGTGCTAGAGATTAATTCTGAGTGGAAGCTCCCTCTGGTGGTTACAAACAGTACTGAACTATCCAATGAAGATTGTGAAGATTGGCGATCAGATGTTACTGACTGGTCTTATATAAGGGAGGTTCCCTCCCATCAGGGTTGCCGGTGATCAATTGTTCTGGTCTCATCTTTGATTCCTGTTCACTTTGAAGCTTGCTGTTTCATGCCTGCATCTTCTGCTAACAGATAAGGCATTTTCTTCTTTTAGTTTTTTGTGCTTGCTTTTTGCATTTTGTCCTGCACTTCTGTGGGGGTCTGCCGGGTCCCCTACTGGGGCTTGTGCTCCTCTCAGTTTAGTTCAGCCACTGTTGTTTGTTCATTTGCCTTTTCCAGTTTTTTCAGTGGCTGCTGTTTAGTTTTGTTACACCAGAGAACTAATTTAGGTGGTAGAGGTCGTGTGATCTCAGGTGTTTTTGTAATTAGTAGAGTTGGTACTTTTCAGGGTTTTTTGGGATTGCAGTAAGTGTCCTTCCTATCCTTTTCTATTTAGGAAGTTTGGGCCCCAACGTTTGCTCATACTATTTTCTATCTGTGTCTGTATTTTCCTCTTGTCTAACCGCCATTACATGTTTGGGGGCTTTCTATGTTCTTTGGGGATCTGCTCCGGGGCAGATAGTTTTCCTCTTTCTATCTTTAGGTGAAGTTAGCTTCTCAGGCTGTGACGAGGCGTCTAGGACCAACGTAGGTACGCTCCACGGCTGCCTTTAGTTGTGGTGGTTAGTCAGGGTACTGCAATCCCATAGATTCCAACCTCTCAGGTGTATTTCCTTTTTTGCCTGCTCTCCTCAGCTACCAATTCATAGCACAGACCGATGAGTGGTTGGTGCCGCTGAACCTCAAGTCTGGCCTGGTGGTGTGCGATAATGGGCCAAATCTCGTAGCAATGCTGGGCCTAGCCGATTTGATGCACATCCCTTAACAGGTGCATGTTCTTAATTGGTAGTGCACACCATCCTGAACAATTACCTCAACAAGTCTGAGCTGCTGCTGAAACTGCGGACTGTCGGTGTGCACTTTCGGTGTTCTCACTACGATGCTTGCCTGTCTGCACTGCAGCGTCACTTCTTCCCGCTCACCACCTCGCATGGAACGTACCCACAAAGTGGAACTCTACCTTACACATGAATGAAAGACTGTGCAAACAACAGGCAATAGGGTAGTTTCAGCTGCATCAAGCATGGGTGAGTTGCTATGTGAAAAACCACTTCACTACAAATGAGTGTGCCTCCATGTGAGATGCTTTTGCCGTGTTGTTCTGCTTCGAGTACTCTACCAACATGGCTAGTGCTGATGCCATCATCAGTGTAACGAATGGAAGCGGAGGCAGAGGTGGTGAAGTTCACATTCGTATTTATTTTTTAATGTGGAACCTCGAGACCGCGGTCCGGGGGGCTCCGAAGGGGGCGTAACTAGTGAGCCCCGGGTACCCGTAGTAAGACCCCTCGAACAGGACCAGAATGGAATACCCGGAGGACACAGGTGCTACCTCCAGTTAGACCCCGGACACGTGGCAGCTGTCCCAGAGGGACCAAAAGGGTAACAAGTATTTACAGAGTCCGTGGAAAGTTCTTGACGGAGAAGGGTAAGGTCCTGGTCCAGAACGGATGGTAGAAGGCTGGCTTCAGTGACCTTGTCACGGTCCACGGGTATAGATGGCTGATGGCGGAATGGGATGACACTTGCGCCAGTAATAGCCGAGATTGTCCAGATTAGCCAGATACGGGTTAGCAATGATCTGAGGAGACAAACAGTATCAGCGAAGCACAGAGACTGCAGACGCAGCGCAGACAGAACAGGAAAAGAACCGGATGTAGCAATGATAGAACACGTTGCTCCGGCACTCCCCTAATGGTGGAGTGACCAGATATAGTACCGAGTGCGCAGCCATTGGATAATTAGTAGTGTTGAGCGATACGATACTGCAAATATCGGGTATCGGCCGATATTAGCTCTATCGGCCTTTCGATAATTCGTTTCGATATTTTCGTCATATCGGATACCGGAATCGGAAGTTCCCATAATTCTTTGCGAGGCAATGTGATTTTAGTCAGCCAATGAGAAATCCTAAGAAGTGTGGGCACATCCTGTACTGCTGCGGTCATGTTAACTAATGGCATGGCTGTGATTGGATGCTGAAATGATGTCAGAATGCACTATAAAAGGCGCCGCCGCCATTTTAGCGTCACTGTGCTGTGAATTCAGTTAGGGACAGAACGCTGCTGTGCTGACTCTGAGGGACAGTTAGAGATTGCGATTTAGTGTACTATGCTGTAGGCAGGCTAGCACCAACCGCTGTGTAAAGCTTCCTTTTGCCTGCAGTGTTGTTTTAACAGCTCTGCAAGGTGTGTGTGAGTGCAGGTGACGCTGCAGTTTGTTCTGCATGCAACGCTGTCTGTAGGCATCTGCACATATCACTCACAGACTCTTTTTTTTTTCCTTCAGTGTAATTCTTGCTGCTCCATGCAATTTAACTATTAGTGTGACGCGCTTCCATCCGTATCCAATACATTGGTTGCAAACACTATAGAAGTAGACAAAGGAGTAGCCTTTCACAGATTGTGAACAGTTGTGTTTCAGTGTTCACTTCAGTCTGTGTTTTTTATTTTTTGAGTGCACATCACGCTCCAGTTACTTGTTCAAGCACTGCTGCTTGTACTCTGCTGAGCGTGTCTCAGTGGCTCATCCTTTTCATTTATCTCCAATTGGTTCTGCTCCATTCCATTTAAAATATAATCTATTAGTGTGACGCGCTTCCATCCGTATACAATACATTGGTTGCAAACACTATAGAAGTAGACAAAGGAGTAGCCTTTCACAGATTGTGAACAGTTGTGTTTCAGTGTTCACTTCAGTCTGTGTTTTTTATTTTTTGAGTGCACATCACGCTCCAGTTACTTGTTCAAGCACTGCTGCTTGTACTCTGCTGAGCGTGTCTCAGTGGCTCATCCTTTTCATTTATCTCCAATTGGTTCTGCTCCATTCCATTTAAAATATAATCTATTAGTGTGACGCGCTTCCATCCGTATACAATACATTGGTTGCAAACACTATAGAAGTAGACAAAGGAGTAGCCTTTCACAGATTGTGAACAGTTGTGTTTCAGTGTTCACTTCAGTCTGTGTTTTTTATTTTTTGAGTGCACATCACGCTCCAGTTACTTGTTCAAGCACTGCTGCTTGTACTCTGCTGAGCGTGTCTCAGTGGCTCATCCTTTTCATTTATCTCCAATTGGTTCTGCTCCATTCCATTTAAAATATAATCTATTAGTGTGACGCGCTTCCATCCGTATACAATACATTGGTTGCAAACACTATAGAAGTAGACAAAGGAGTAGCCTTTCACAGATTGTGAACAGTTGTGTTTCAGTGTTCACTTCAGTCTGTGTTTTTTATTTTTTGAGTGCACATCACGCTCCAGTTACTTGTTCAAGCACTGCTGCTTGTACTCTGCTGAGCGTGTCTCAGTGGCTCATCCTTTTCATTTATCTCCAATTGGTTCTGCTCCATTCCATTTAAAATATAATCTATTAGTGTGACGCGCTTCCATCCGTATACAATACATTGGTTGCAAACACTATAGAAGTAGACAAAGGAGTAGCCTTTCACAGATTGTGAACAGTTGTGTTTCAGTGTTCACTTCAGTCTGTGTTTTTTATTTTTTGAGTGCACATCACGCTCCAGTTACTTGTTCAAGCACTGCTGCTTGTACTCTGCTGAGCGTGTCTCAGTGGCTCATCCTTTTCATTTATCTCCAATTGGTTCTGCTCCATTCCATTTAAAATATAATCTATTAGTGTGACGCGCTTCCATCCGTATACAATACATTGGTTGCAAACACTATAGAAGTAGACAAAGGAGTAGCCTTTCACAGATTGTGAACAGTTGTGTTTCAGTGTTCACTTCAGTCTGTGTTTTTTATTTTTTGAGTGCACATCACGCTCCAGTTACTTGTTCAAGCACTGCTGCTTGTACTCTGCTGAGCGTGTCTCAGTGGCTCATCCTTTTCATTTATCTCCAATTGGTTCTGCTCCATTCCATTTAAAATATAATCTATTAGTGTGACGCGCTTCCATCCGTATACAATACATTGGTTGCAAACACTATAGAAGTAGACAAAGGAGTAGCCTTTTACAGATTGTGAACAGTTGTGTTTCAGTGTTCACTTCAGTCTGTGTTTTTTATTTTTTGAGTGCACATCACGCTCCAGTTACTTGTTCAAGCACTGCTGCTTGTACTCTGCTGAGCGTGTCTCAGTGGCTCATCCTTTTCATTTATCTCCAATTGGTTCTGCTCCATTCCATTTAAAATATAATCTATTAGTGTGACGGTTTTCCATCCGTATACAATACATTGGTTGCAAACACTATAGAAGTAGACAAAGGAGTAGCCTTTCACAGATTGTGAACAGTTGTGTTTCAGTGTTCACTTCAGTCTGTGTTTTTTATTTTTTGAGTGCACATCACGCTCCAGTTACTTGTTCAAGCACTGCTGCTTGTACTCTGCTGAGCGTGTCTCAGTGGCTCATCCTTTTCATTTATCTCCAATTGGTTCTGCTCCATTCCATTTAAAATATAATCTATTAGTGTGACGCGCTTCCATCCGTATACAATACATTGGTTGCAAACACTATAGAAGTAGACAAAGGAGTAGCCTTTCACAGATTGTGAACAGTTGTGTTTCAGTGTTCACTTCAGTCTGGTGTTTTTTATTTTTTGAGTGCACATCACGCTCCAGTTACTTGTTCAAGCACTGCTGCTTGTACTCTGCTGAGCGTGTCTCAGTGGCTCATCCTTTTCATTTATCTCCAATTGGTTCTGCTCCATTCCATTTAAAATATAATCTATTAGTGTGACGTGCTTCCATCCGTATACAATACATTGGTTGCAAACACTATAGAAGTAGACAAAGGAGTAGCCTTTCACAGATTGTGAACAGTTGTGTTTCAGTGTTCACTTCAGTCGGGTTTTTTTATTTTTTGAGTGCACATCACGCTCCAGTTACTTGTTCAAGCACTGCTGCTTGTACTCTGCTGAGCGTGTCTCAGTGGCTCATCCTTTTCATTTATCTCCAATTGGTTCTGCTCCATTCCATTTAAAATATAATCTATTAGTGTGACGCGCTTCCATCCGTATACAATACTTTGGTTGCAAACACTATAGAAGTAGACAAAGGAGTAGCCTTTTACAGATTGTGAACAGTTGTGTTTCAGTGTTCACTTCAGTCTGTGTTTTTTATTTTTTGAGTGCACATCACGCTCCAGTTACTTGTTCAAGCACTGCTGCTTGTACTCTGCTGAGCGTGTCTCAGTGGCTCATCCTTTTCATTTATCTCCAATTGGTTCTGCTCCATTCCATTTAAAATATAATCTATTAGTGTGACGGGCTTCCATCCGTATACAATACATTGGTTGCAAACAATATAGAAGTAGACAAAGGAGTAGCCTTTCACAGATTGTGAACAGTTGTGTTTCAGTGTTCACTTCAGTCTCTGCGTAATAACCACACTTAGGCCTTATAACTTTTCTGACTTTCTTTCTCAATCTACCAAGATGAAGAAGTCAGTGAGTAAGGCACGTGGTCGTGGCCGTGGAGTTTCAGCAGGGAGAGGACGTGGGGATTCTGTGGCTGCTGCCGCCCTCAGTGACACAGCATCCACCATTTATCCCCGTGAGCGTTCCTTTATGCGCACTTTGGTAGGAGCTCGGCGTGCCCCCCTGCTGCGGGAAGAACAAATTGAAGCCGTTGTTGGTTGGATGGCAGCCAATTCATCGACTTCAATTCCTTCCACCTCCTCTCAGAACACAACACTGTTGAGCAACCATCTGTCTGTTCACCGCCTGTCAAATTGCCCAGGCAGTCAGAGAGTTCTGTACAGGAGCCAGCTGAGTCTCTGCTTCTGTTCTCAGAATCTGTTGGCTCGCAAACACGGGCACAGGCAAGCAGCATTCTGCAATTTGAAGAAGAGGGAGTATGCAGTGATGCGCAACAGCTGTGTCTCTCTCAATCTGAAGAGGCGGGTGAGCCAGTGCCGATGGACAGCACACCGCAGAACGCATCTTATGATGATGATGAGACTCAGGTGCCAGGTTTTGTGGAGCATGGTGCTGCCCAGACCATCCAACAGCAGCAGGTGTTGGAAGAGGGTAGTGTAGATGATGAAGTCCGAGACCCAACGTGAGCAACAGGAAGGTGGTGGGAGCAGCTCTGAGGAAGAGATTGTCCCAACGGTACAAAGAGGAGGGAGAGGTAGGCTGCAGACTCGCTTGCCTGTAGCCTCCAGTTTGGCACCTGTTGGGAGCAGTTCTCTTAGAAATGTCAAAATTGGCGCTCCCATGACTTGCACTGCGTGGTGTTTTTTTGACAGACTTGTAGATGATATTTGCTATGTTCAATGCAAGCTGTGTAAGCAAAAAGTTAAAAGAGGTAAAAATATCAGTAACCTGAATACCACAAATATGTGGAAACATGTACGGACAAAGCACGTAGCTGAGTTACAAAGACACACTGGAGATGTAGGCCAACCTACAGCAGCACCTACATCTTTAGGTCATGTTCGAGCCTCTACCTCCAGCTCTCACACACCTGGTTCGGCTTCCTCACAGGATCTCCATGGAAGAACCTCGGTCACTGTTGTCCATAGACAAACTGTTATTCCACCCACAGCAGCAAGTTCACAGTCATCGTCACACTCCCAGACCAAAAAACAGCCATCGGTACCACAGACATGGGATAAAAGACGGCCATACTCGGCAAACCATCCACGAGCACAGGCTCTGAATGCTGGCATTGCAAAACTCCTGTCCCTTGAAATGCTGTCATTCAGGCTGGTGGAGACTGACAGTTTCAGGAACTTTATGGCATTGGCAGTCCCACAATATAATGTGCCAAGCCGATTTTATTTCAGCAGGCAAGCTGTCCCTGCTCTGCAAAAACATGTCGAGGGAAACATTAAACATGCGCTACTAAACGCCGTCAGTAGCAGGGTCCACCTGACCACCGATGCGTGGACCAGTACCCATGGCCAGGGACGATACCTTTCCCTCACTGCCATTGGGTCAATGTTGTGGAGCCGGGTACAGATCTTGCCAGTGGCGCTGTACGTGTTCTGCCAACTCCAAGGATTGCAGGAATCCAGTCTGTGCACATTGATTCCTCCTCCTACTCCAGTTCCTCAGAATCATCGCTTCACGAGCCGTCACGGTATACCTCCACATGGACCCGTGAACGCTTACCTGTTGCGACCGATATGAGCACAGCCGTGGCCAAACGTCAACAGGCCGTCCTGAAATTAATTCCCATGGGGAATCGAAGCCACACAGCGCAGGAGCTCTGGGATGCCATCAAGCAGGAGAGCGACGTGTGGTTTTTGTCAGCTAATCTCCAGCCAGGCTTGGTAGTGTGTGACAATGGCCGAAATCTGGTGGCAGCTCTGGGCTTTGGCAACCTCACTCACATACCATGTCTGGCACATGTGCTCAACTTGGTCGTGCAGAGTTTTTTGAGGGACTATCCGGATCTTGATGCACTGCTGCACAAGTTCCGCCTAGAGTGCGCTCACTTGCGACGTTCCAGCATGGCCAGATCGCGCATTGCAGCTCTGCAAGTCAGATTTCGCCTTCCTGAACATCGCATCATATGTGACGTACCACCAGGTGGAATTCCACGTTACATATGTTGGAGCGGTTGTGTGAACAGCAGCCAGCAGTAATGGAGTATCAGCTGCAACAGGCGCAATCAACTCGCAATTTGCGCCGTTCACACTTCACCACTACTGAGTGGGCCTCTATGAAGGACATCTGCGACGTTTTGCGTGCGTTTGATGTCTCAACGCGGATGGCGAGTGCAGATGATGCACTAGTCAGCATGACTGTCCCCCTTATCTGCCTGCTTCAGAAATCACTGAAAGCACTAAAGGAAGAGGTTTTGGAAGAGGTGGAGGATGAGGAGTCACAAATTCAATTACCTTCAGGACAGTCAGCGCAACGTGGTTCCTCACAAAGGGCTGGGCAGTGCTCACTTTGTGAGGAGGATGAGGAGGAGGAGGAGTCAATGGAGGAGGAAGAAATCCCTACAGAGGGAGGTACACAACGCTGTAGTCAGTATGTAGAGCGAGGGTGGGGTGATGCAGAGGAGACAGAGATGACGCCTCTTCCAGAGGACAGCCTTTGTTGGCCAGTTGGGAGTCTGCAGCACATGGTTGATTTCATGCTTCAGTGCCTGAGAAACGACCGCCGCATCGCCCACATTCTCAGCACGTCAGATTATTGGGTGTACACCCTCCTAGACCCTCGCTACCGGGACAACTTACAAACCCTCATCACACCGGTGAACCGGGACCGTAAAATGCAGGAGTACCAAGACACACTGGTGCAATCCATACTATTGTACATTCCAGCCGAGAGAGCTGCTGCTGCTGCTACTGCTTTACAAAGCAGCTCTGTGCGTCGAGGCAGTGTAGACACCTCTACAACAAGAGGGAGCAGAAGCAGCGCCTCTGCACAGGGCAAGAACTGTATGTTACAAATGTGGCAACGTTTTGTGACAACGCCAGCAAGGTCTACACCATCCGAGACGGCTCCAGTCACCAGGAAGAAACGTTTCCGTAAGATGGTGACAGACTACTTGGCTTTCCCTCTAAGTGTACTCCCAGATGCCTCTTCCCCTTTCAAATTTTGGGTCTCTAAGTTGGATACATGGCCAGAGCTTAGCCAGTATGCATTGGAGGTGCTGGCTTGCCCTGCTGCCAGTGTATTATCTGAGCGTGTCTTTAGTGCTGCAAGTGGTGTAGTAACAGACCGTCGCATGCGACTATCCTCAGAGAATGTAGACCGGCTTACTTTTCTGAAAATGAACAAGGCATGGATCTCACCTGAATTTGCCTGTCCGTTTTCAGATTAAATAACTGTTTGGCAACGTTTTCCATGTCTCCTGTTATGTTCATCTTTCTACCACCTGAAACTATACTCCCTGGGCTACAACACCGCCATTTGTTGCTCGTAAGTAATTGGCAGGGGTACTGACTCCTGGCCAGCCTGGTTACAGCACGACAGCTGTTTCCTGGCAGTGTGAACGTCAATTATCCTCCAATAAGTTGTGCTGTCGTGTTGCATTCGGGTTAGCCGACTCTATGGTGCCTGCAGTTTAGGTGATTCCTATGTGTGCTGTGGGATATGTAAATAAAGGCGGTTTCCATTGTGACAATAGGATAAGCACCCACTGTAGGACTGTGTGATTCGGTAACTGCGGACGGCTTGCGTCCTGTCAACTTACATTTTCATGGGTGCGTTCTTCTACCCGTCCGGGGTCCAGTACCGTCAAGTGGTTCTCCCCAGTGCCTTTGGCCTAGGTGCCTCCATCTCCGTATCCGAGTTCCAGCAACGTCTGCTGGTCCTTGGTAGTGCTTTGGAGCACAGGTACCTCCTGCTTAGTAACCGTGTCACAGTAACGTCAGCTGGTACTCGGTTGTGACATTGCCTCTTTTCCTTCTGCTACCCGTCCGGGGTCCAGTACCGTCAAGTGGTTCTCCCCAGTGCCTTTGGCCTAGGTGCCTCCATCTCCGTATCCGAGTTCCAGCAACGTCTGCTGGTCCTTGGTAGTGCTTTGGAGCACAGGTACCTCCTGCTTAGTAACCGTGTCACAGTAACGTCAGCTGGTACACGGTTGTGACATTGCCTCTTTTCCTTCTGCTACCCGTCCGGGGTCCAGTACCGTCAAGTGGTTCTCCCCAGTGCCTTTGGCCTAGGTGCCTCCATCTCCGTATCCGAGTTCCAGCAACGTCTGCTGGTCCTTGGTAGTGCTTTGGAGCACAAGTACCTCCTGCTTAGTAACCGTGTCACAGTAACGTCAGCTGGTACTCGGTTGTGACATTGCCTCTTTTCCTTCTGCTACCCGTCCGGGGTCCAGTACCGTCAAGTGGTTCTCCCCAGTGCCTTTTGCCTAGGTGCCTCCATCTCCGTATCCGAGTTCCAGCAACGTCTGCTGGTCCTTGGTAGTGCTTTGGAGCACAGGTACCTCCTGCTTAGTAACCGTGTCACAGTAACGTCAGCTGGTACTCGGTTGTGACATTGCCTCTTTTCCTTCTGCTACCCGTCCGGGGTCCAGTACCGTCAAGTGGTTCTCCCCAGTGCCTTTGGCCTAGGTGCCTCCATCTCCGTATCCGAGTTCCACTAACGTCTGCTGGTCCTTGGTAGTGCTTTGGAGCACAAGTACCTCCTGCTTAGTAACCGTGTCACAGTAACGTCAGCTGGTACTCGGTTGTGACATTGCCTCTTTTCCTTCTGCTACCCGTCCGGGGTCCAGCACAGTCAGCTGGTCCTCGTTACTTCCATTGTCTCCTGCTCCATCTGATACCCTTCAGGGTTCCAGTAACGTCAGCTGTTTCTCGGAAATTAGACGACCTTAAAGACCACCCAGAAGAAGATGACGACAACAAGGACGACGAGCATGAAGCCAACCAGCCTGAACACCATCACAAAGAAAAAATAAAAGATTACCCAGAAGAAGATCACCAACAGGACAAAGAAGGTTAAGACAAACTACAAGATACAGAACAAGAGACAGAAGAACAATAAGCAAAAGATCAAAAAGCAGAAGAACATGAAGTATAAGACCAAAATGAAGAGCAAAATATATGCTCTAAATTCTAAGCAGAAGAAGACTAAGCAGTGTATGGGGGTGAGTCCGTTCCTCATCGTGGTGCCCCTGGAAAATGCCTGCTGCTGCTGCAGGCTAAACTGAACACGGACAAATACTGTTGTAATTTAAATCTTTTGTGACAGCAAGAACGGAAGGATGAACAATTCATACTTTTACAGATTACAAGTACAGGAATCTCTGTCACAAATAAGAATATGATGAAGAAGATGAAGAGGAAGAAGATGAAGAATTTGAATATGAAGAAGATTAATTAGTTTAATAATAACAATATGAGTAATGTAAACAAAAACATGAATAGCAAGAAGTTTAAGAAGAAGATTAAGAAGGTGAAGATGAAGAATAATTTGATGAGAAAGATGATGCTGCTGCTGAAGATTATGAAGGAGAAAGTGTGGCACTGGCAAAAGTTAAAAAGGTGAAGAGCATGGAAGTTGTGAAACATACATATTTGCCAAAATAGAAAAAAGGTTAACAACATTGTCAATTTGTTAGTCAATCCAAACGTATTTCCAAAAAAAAATATATTAATGCTATTCCAATGCATTGGGTTAAACATGTATGCCTTTATTGTCTCCTCAACCTCCCCCAATACATTCTACATTAGTCTTTGTTGTTTTCCTTCATGTACAATTAACCAACAAGGCAAGAATGGTTTTTTTTAATGTCGATATTTGGTTCCCATAGACTTACATTGGACTTCCGGTATCGGAATCGGATATCGACGATATTTAGTGATATCGGCGATACCATTCCGATCCGATATTTTTAGATATCGAGCAGTATCGCTCAACACTAATAATTAGCTATTTCAAAAGATGCACGCTGCCCCTTTAAGAGAGGCGGTGGGCGCGGCCTCGCGTCCTAAGCCGACTGTCTGGAGGCCTGCCAGCAGCGTGCCAGTAAGTGGAGAAGGACTCAGGACTCCGGAGAGCAGATGGGACAGGAGACCCAGCCCACGCACAGACCGCCACAGAGGGACAGCCCGAGGAACAGGTGAGTGAGCAGAACGGAGTGCAGAGGCAGCGCTGGGACCGGGTGTAACAGTATCCCCCTCTTTACTCCCCCTCTTTTTCAAGCCTGCGTGAAATCTTTTAAGAAGAAGAGGGGCCTGGATGTTCTCTTTAGGCTCCCAAGACCTCTCCTCAGGACCAAAACCCTTCCAGTCCACCAGGTAATAGATCCTACCTCTTACTCGCTTAGGGGCCAAGATATGTTTTACCTCAAAAACATCATCCTCAGAGACCGGATCAGGAGTGGTACCCGGGTCCTTAAAAAAGGAGCTCAACACTACTGGTTTGAGGAGGGAAACATGAAAGGAGTTAGGTACTCTTAGAGAATTAGGCAATTTCAGTTTATAAGAGACCGGGTTGATCTGTCTCAAAACTTCAAAGGGACCAATGAAACGAGGACCCAATTTGTACGATGGTAACTTCAGACGGATGTACTTGGAGGAGAGCCATACCTTGTCTCCTGGACGAAAGATGGGAGCCTCCAAACGTCTTTTGTCTGCATGCGTTTTCATACGTTGAGAAGCTTTCTCCAAAGCCGACCTGGTCTCTCTCCAAATGTCCGAGAAATTCTTTGACAAGGTATCGACTGCCGGAACATCCGACAATCCCGAGACAGGAAGAGGAATTCCGGGTTGCAGTCCAAACACAATCTGAAAGGGAGACTTTCCAGAAGATTCACTTACTTGATTGTTGTAGGAGAATTCCGCCCAGGGCAGTAATTCTACCCAGTCATTATGATGAGCGTTGACGAAGTGACGCAGGTATCCAGCCAGGATTTGATTGATCCTCTCCACTTGCCCATTAGACTGGGGATGATATGCAGAAGAAAAATCTAGTTCAATTTTTACCATTTTACAGAGTCCTCTCCAGAACTTAGAGGTGAACTGGACGCCCCTGTCGGACACGATGTGGAGAGGAAATCCATGTAGACGAAAGATGTGCTGGATGAAGTGAGTGGCCAGTTCTGGAGCAGACGGGAGGCCAGATAGCGGAACGAAGTGAGACATTTTAGAGAAGCGGTCCACCACAACCCATACCACTGAGCAGCCAGAAGAGATGGGAAGATCCGTGATGAAATCCATCGCGATGTGCTGCCAGGGAGCGGACGGAATCGGAAGAGGCAGAAGCCTGCCCTGGTAGATGTTTAACAGTTTTGTTACGAGCACATGAAGGACATGCTGCGACGAACTCCTGGATATCTTTGACCATGGTAGGCCACCAGTAATACCGGGAGATGAGTTGCTGCGTCTTTTTCTGACCAGCATGGCCAGCCAACTTAGAAGAATGACCCCAGCGCAGAACACGAGTACGGTCAGAAGCAGACACTAAAGTTTTCCCCAGGAGGAACCCGGGGCCAGATCAGTGGAGGGCAACAGAGACTAACCTAGAAGGTTCAATAATGTGCTGAGGTTCCTCCTCCAGTTCAGGAGGCAAGAAGGCCCTAGAGAGTGCGTCTGCCTTGATGTTCTTGTCAGCTGGACGGAAATGAAGTACAAAATTGAAACGGGCAAAAATAATGCCCAACGGGCCTGACGGGGATTCAGTCTTAAAGCAATTGGAGATAGCAAGGTTTTTATGGTCGGTGAATATAATTACCTGGTGATGAGCTCCTTCAAGAAGATGTCTCCATTCCTCCAGAGCCAATTTGATGGCCAACAGTTCGCGATCACCGACAGAGTAGTTCCTTTCTGCAGGAGAAAAAACTTGGAAAAAAAACCACACGAGATCATCCGCCCGGTAGACACTTCTGGGTCAGAACTGCTCCTGCCCTATGGAAGAAGCGTCAACTTCAAGAAAAAATTGCTCACTTGAATTAGGACGATGGAGAACGGGTGCGGAAGCGAAGGCTTTTTTGAGAGAAACAAAGGCCTCTTCTGCCTCGGAGGACCATTCCTTAGAGTTTACACCTTTCCGGGTTAAGGCTGTGATTGGAGCCACTCGGGTGGAAAAGTGTGGAATGAATTGCCAGTAGTAATTGGCGAATCCGAGGAACCTTTGTATGGCTTTTAGCCCAACGGATGAGGCCAGTTGAGAACTGCAGACAACTTCTCCGGATCCATCTTTAATCCTGTGGAAGATACAATGTACCCAAGGAAAGGCAAAGAGGACTGCTCAAGAGGCATTTCTCATATTTGGCATAGAGCCTGTTCTCTCTCTCAGTCTTTGTAAGACCAGGCGTACTGGCCTCCGGTGTGACGTCAAGTCAGCAGAAAAAATCAAAATATCGTCCAGGTAAACCACGACACAAGTATAGAGCAAGTCCCTGAAAATGTCATTAACAAATTCCTGAAAAACCGCAGGTGCATTGCTTAGGCCGAATGCATACCAGGTATTCATAGTGGCCGTCACGGGTGTTGAAGGCTGTTTTCCATTCGTCTCCTCTCTGATTCGGATCAGGTGTAGCCCCTCTGAGGTCCAATTGGTGAAGACCTTGGCCCCTCGAGACGATCAAACAGCTCTGAAATAAGAGGCAATGGATACCTGTTTTTTACCGTGATTTGATTTAGACCCCGATAGTCAATGCAGGCCGCAAGGACCGTCCTTTTTCTTCACAAAGAAGAATCCACTCCTGCCGGTGACGATGACTTTCAGATAAATCCTCTAGCCAAATTCTCTTGAATGTAGTCCGACATGGCCTGAGTCTCGCCTGTGAAAGAGGATAAAACTCTCCCGCGAGGGGGTGATGCTCCTGAAGAAGCTCTATCTGACAGTCATACGACCTGTGTGGAGTAGTCTCTCAGCCTCTTTTTTCCCAAAGACGTCAGAGAAGGACCAATAGGCGGAAGGCAACCCTGGCAGGGTATCAGGCTGGACTGGAGGCGAAACAGTTGAATCCGGGTTAAGCAACGATTCATGCAGTATCTCCCCAACGCAGAACTTCTCCAGTTTTCCAATTAAGGACTGGTTCATGCATCTGAAGCCAAGGTAAACCTAGAAGCATGGATGGGATAAACCAGGATATACATAAAATCGCATTCGTTCAGTATGCATTAGACCTACCCGGAGTTCCACCAACTCGTTTGAAACTGGACGGGCTCGGTCAGCGGTTTGCCATACACCGGCGGACACCTGTAATGGATCAGGAAGATGCTGGACTGTAAGCGTAATGATCCACAACCGCCTGCTGGAAGAAGTTCCCTGCAGCTCCAGAATCCAGTAGACAGTGTTCGGAGAATTTTATTGCTCCATAGGACACGGTGACAGAGATGTGTAAAGAGGGAGAGGACTGCTCTTTACCTAGGTTGGCCCCTCCTACCGAACCTAGGCACTGGAGTTTCCCGACTTTTTAGGACAGAAATGAATCAAATGTTCAAACTACCGCAGTAGTAACAACTT
Source organism: Oophaga sylvatica (assembly GCA_033576555.1). Classification (NCBI taxonomy): domain Eukaryota; kingdom Metazoa; phylum Chordata; class Amphibia; order Anura; family Dendrobatidae; genus Oophaga; species Oophaga sylvatica. Next base: position 485,135,936 of record JARQOD010000001.1, on the reverse strand, counting down.
CCCTCCTTGCGACGTGCCTCCCGGAGGCGGGTGGCCAAACTTACATGGGTCCACCTCCATGGCCTCGGAGGCGGAGGGTGAAGTACCTGTTTTGTACAAACGAGAGTCCAGGTGATAGGACCTTTTGTCCCGCTTGATCTCCATGGAGCGCTCCTGAAAACGCAGGTCAATTCGGGTTGCCAAGGATATTAGCTCTTCCAAGAGAGTTAGGTCTGTCCCATCCCACCACTCATCCTTGATTCTTCCGGATAGGCCTTCCCAGAAGTTAGCAACCAGGGCCTCATTGTTCCACGATAATTCAGACGAAGGGTGCGAATTTAACAGCATACTGAGCTACCGTGAGAGTACCTTGGCGCAGGCGGAGCAGAGCTGATGCAGTCGAAGTGGTACGACCAGGTTCATCGAAAGTCCTGCGAAAAGCCTCTAGGAAAGATTGAAGATCGTTAACCACCGGATCCCCTCTCTCCCATAGCGGGTTTTAGCCAGGCGAGGGCTTCTCCTCCCAGGTGACATGATAAGCCCACCTTGGCTCGGCAGAAGCAAACATATGCCCCAAGATTTCGAA
>JARQOD010000001.1:485045674-485135271 GCA_033576555.1 Oophaga sylvatica | reverse complement strand
TGTTAGGGGAAAGGCCTTTTTTTCATCGGGCCCGTAGCCAGCACGCATCGCTGCGTGTGACAGCGGGAGACCACGATCAGCGAGCTGGTATCCAATGTACACATCGGGTAACTAAGGGCTGCGTAGCCCTTAGTTACCCGATGTGTACCATTGGATGCCAGCGTGCTCACTGGTCCTGATCGCTGGTGAGTCTGCCCATGTGACAGCTCACTAGCGATCAGCTAACGATGTCCCAGCGATCCCATCCAGGTCAGATCGTGGTGGGATCGCTGGGACATTGAAGAGTGTGACGGGACCCTAAAAGTGGGTCTTTGTACAGCAGGATATTCTGAAAGACATCCTAGGACTTTGTCACATCATCACTGGCATGGTTTTAATTCCTGCTATCAGTGTGTATGGACACAGTGAGGAACAGTACAGCTGTCCAATCTAGGAAAGGGTAGTGCTGAGCTGTCAGTATGGTGATGAACACCTCAGGCATCCAATCGGATGATGGGGCTTATTGAGTTGTCAGTAGAGTTGAGCGAAACAGGTCGGTCAGATTAAAAAATCACTGACTTTCGCCAAAGTCGGGTTTCGCCGAGCGAAACTCGACCATAGCGTGAGGTAGGCCATGCGGTCGTCGACCCAAGCACCAAAGTCGGTTTGCCCATAATGATTGCAGGCGCCTTTTCTCAGCCAATGAACAAGGACGCACACTGTGGGCAACAAGATGACATGGTCAGCGGCCACCACCATCTTAGAGAAGGGCATTGCAGTGATTGGCTTGCTTTGTGTGGCATCACAGTGGCTATAAAAGCCCTGACTGCCGACCGCCATTTTACTTCTGCCGATCTTAGCGTAGGGAGAGGTTGCTGCCGCTGTTTCTCAGTAGGGAGAGAGCTAGGCAGGAAAAAAAAAGTTATTCTGTGCTTGTGCTGATAGCGATTGTACTGTACAGTTAATGTGCAGTGACAGGGGAGGATTTTGTTGTGTGCAGCAGCGCTGGTTATTAGGCTGCCTGCCAGTGACAGGGGAGGAATTTCTTGTGTGCAGAGGCAGAACTGATTATTAGGCTGCCTGCCAGTGACAGGGGAGGAATTTATTGTGTGCAGCAGCAGAGCTAATTATTAGGCTGCCTGCCAATGACAGGGAAGGAATTTATTGTGTGCAGCAGCAGAGCTGATTATTAGGCTTCCTGCTAGCTGTATTGCTGTGTGTACACTGCTGTGCAGACTGCTTTTTACACAGCACCTACACAGCACTAATACTTTGATTCTTTTTTTCTGCACTGTTATCGAGCGTTCATTTTTTCCCACACCGTATAGAGCTGTATGCTCCTCACACACAACCGTGTACCGGCTGGTATCACGGGACAAATACATGTTGACTATCTGTGTGTGACTCCGGAAATATATACGGAGATTTCAATTTTCCCCAAAACCGTATACAGCTGGTATCTTCTGATACAGTATCGTTTTTCTGCCTTCTGTATTACGGTCAAATCCATACTGAGAGAGCGTCTGTGTGTGACTCCGGAAATACCGTATATACGGAGATTTAAATTTTCCCCAAAACCGTATACAGCTGGTATCTTCTGATACGGTACTGTTTTTCTGCCTTCTGTATTATGGTCAAATCCATACTGAGAGAGTGTCTGCGTGTGACTCCGGAAATATATACCGAGATTTAAATTTTCCCCAAAACCGTATACAGCTGGTATCTTCTGAAACAGTACCGTTTTTCTGCCTTCTGTATTACGGTCAAATCCATTCTGAGAGAGCGTCTGTGTGTTACTCCGAAAATTTATACGGAGATTTACAATTACCCCTACTCTGTATATGCCTGGTATCTTCGGATACATTAGCCTTTTTTGCTTTTCATATTCTGGTCTACTCCATACTGAGCCTGTGAGAGTCTGTGTGTTACTCCGGAAATATATACTGAGATTTACAATTACCCCAACACTGTACACAGCTGTACGCTTCTGATACAGTACACTTTTTCTGCTTTTCATATTCTGGTCTAATCCATACTGAGCCTGTGAGCATCTTTGTGTTACTCCAGAAATATATACGGAGATTGACAATTACCCCAACACTGTATACAGCTGTATGCTTCTGATACAGTACACTTTTTCTGCTTTTCATATTCCGGTCTAATCCATACTGAGCCTGTGATCATCTGTGTGTTACTCTGGAAATATATGCGGAGATTGACAATTACCCCAACACTGTGTACAGCTGTACACTTCTGATACAGTACACTTTTTCTGCTTTTCATATTCTGGTCTAATCCATACTGAGCCTGTGAGCGTCTGTGTGTTACTCCGGAAATATATACGGAAATTGACAATTACCCCAACACTGTATACAGCTGTACGCTTCTGATACAGTACACTTTTTCTGCTTTTCATATTCTGGTCTAATCCATACTGAGCCTGTGAGCGTCTGTGTGTTACTCTGGAAATATATACGGAGATTTAAAAATTACCCCAACACTGTATACAGCTGTACGCTTCTGATACATTACCCTTTTTCTACTTTTTATATTCTGGTATGATCCATACTGAGCCTGTGAGAGTCTGTGTCTGACTCTGGAAATATATACGGAGATTTAAAATTACCCCAACACTGTATACGGCTGTACACTTCAAATACATTACCCTTTTTCTGCTTTTTATATTCTGGTCTAATCCATATTGAGCCTGTGAACTTCAGTCTGTTACTCCGGAAATATATACAGAGATTTACAATTAACCCTAGACTGTATACAGCTGTACGCTTGTGATAAAGTACCCTTTTTGGCAGAAAGTCCTCCTCCACCCCCACCACTGTAAGTGCATCATTGACACCTGGAACATTGGCCCACATGTGTGATTATTTCTTGGGGATCTGCTTTTTATATTCTAGTCTAATCCATACTGAGCCTAAGAGCGTCTATGTCTGACTCCTGAAATATATATGGAGATTTCCAATATTTTCTCTATACTATATATACCTGGTAACTGGTGATACAGTACCCCTTTTTCAGCTTTTTATATTCTTGTCTAATCCATGCTGAGCCTGAGAGCGTCTGTGTCTGACTCCTGAAATATATATGGAGATTTCCAATATTTTCACTCTACTATATATACCTGCTATCTGGTGATACATGTTTAACCCTCTTTTTCTAGACTCTTTTACTTTATATTCTTGTCTAATCCATCACTGAGCCTGAGAAGGACCATCTTTGCTCTGGAACTCCTGCTAACTAATATATACGGAGATTTACCAATATTTTCACATATACTATATATACCTGGTTTCTGGTGATACAGTACCCTTTTTTCAGCTTTTTATATTCTTGTCTAATCCATACTGAGCCTGAGAGCGTCTGTGTCTGACTCCTGAAATATATACGGAGATTTACAATTATCCCTAGACTGTATACAGCTGTACGCCTGATACAGTACCATATATCTGCTGGTATTTTGTGTACATTTTCCGAAAAATGAGGAAGTATGGTGGAAGAGGCCACGGACGTGGGCGTGGGGGGCCAGCTGGTACTGATGGTGGTGGTGGTGCATCTGCTGGTAGTGCCAAAAGCACAATATCACCTGAGGCAGGAGGTGTTGAGCCTGCGTCATCGTCTAGCTCCAGAAGGCCTGGAAGCCTCCCTTTTCTGGGAGTAAGTAAATTGCTTTTAAAGCCAGAGCATCAGTAACAAGTTTTGGCTTACAAACAGCCTCCTGCTCTATAGCCTCCTCTTCTGAAGTTTCAAAAAATGCAAGCACTGAGTCGTCAGTGCAGGCTCCTGGTCAGGAACAGCACCTTTCCTTGTGTCCTTTACCCCCACCAAAAGTGAAGGATACGGCAGCCCACACTTCAGATTACTCCATGGAGCTGTTTTCACATACCATGCCTGGGTTATCAAGTCAAATCCTGAATTCCCCAGTCCAACATGAATCAGAGATGGAGTGCACTGATGCACAGCCACTGCTAGATGATTCTGCAGGTATATTAACCCAGATCACTACATTGCCCTCGCAGTCTACTGAGCCAGTATCTGACCCTGATGAAACTCAGGTGCCCCTTCCCGCATACTATACCACCTTACACGGTGACACAGAAGAAGGTGCAGATGAATTTGAAGAGGAGGTGATGGATGACCCAGTTGTTGATCCGCATTGGCATCCATTGGGGGAAGAGGGTGCCGCTGGCAATAGCTCAGAAGAAGAGAAGGATCCGCAGCAGGCATCGACATCACAGCTGTGGTTATCTGGCAGGCCCGTAGCAGTCCAAAAAACGTGTTAAAAAAGCAAAAAGAGTTGCAGGACAGCTTGGCCAGACGGTCAAATTAGCACAGCGTGCAAGCCCTGAAGATTTATACCATAGTAGGAAGAGTGCAGTGTGGCACGTTTTTGACCAAAATCCTATTGATGAGGCAAAGGTTATCTGTAAGAAGTGCGGAAGGACCTTTAGCCGAGGGAAAAATCTCTGAAATTTGAATGCCAGTTGCATGCTTAGACATTTAATGAACATGCACTTGCAAGCGTGGACGGACTACAAAACCTCAGGTAGCACATGTGCACCTGCTCCGACTGAAGGTAGCACCAATGCTCCATCGCTTCCCCCACTGTAAGCCCACCAGTTAGCACACCACCAGCAAGAAATGTTGAGGTGTCGTCGCAAGGCCAAAACAGTCGGGGAGTCACAATGTTTTTGCTACGAAAGACTGAATCTGGCCATCACCACAGGCAACAGTTAGCTGTAGGCGTTCGACCATCCTCCTCCTCCAGAAGCGAAAGCTCGTCGACAGAGCGCAGTCGCACGAGCACTCCATCCGCATCTGCCAGTGTTGAACACAAGGTGTCCCACTATCGAACAGCTAGTGGTAAGTGTCAGCAGGCTGTTTTAAAGATGTCTTTGGGCGAAAGCAGACACACCGCGGCGGTACTGGCCGACTACTTGCAGCGAGAAACTGAGTCATGGCTGTGCAGTCTACATCTTGCGCCGGGCAAGGTAGTCAGTGATAACGGCTGTAATTTTGTGGCAGCCATAGCCCTGGCAAAACTCAGACACATTTCTTGCCTGGCTCACACCTTGATCCTGGTGGTGCGGTGCTTCCTAAATAATAATCCGGAGTTAACAGCCCTGCTCCATAAGGTGCGAAGACTGTGCTCGCACATCCATCGCTCGCCCGTAGACTCCAGTCGTATGCAGAGGCTGCAGCGATCGCTCCACCTCCCCAAGCACCGCCTAATAATAGACGTTGCAACTAGGTGGAACTCCACCATGCACATGGTTGAGAGGCTGTGCAAACAGAGGCAGGCTGTAATGCATTTGTGGGAGGATACACAGGTAGGCAGTTTGAGGGCAGACATGGAGTTGTCGGGTGTGCAGTGGTCAAAGCTGAAAGACCTCTCTAAAGTACTTCAGTGTTTTGAGGAATGCACACGGCTGGTAAGCGCAGAAGACGCCATCATAAGCATAAGCACATTAAGGATCAGGCGTCTGCAGCGGAGGAGGAAGAGGAGGAGGAGTAGGGAAGCCTTGATGACAGTCAGGGGATGATTATTTTGGGGAGGAGGATGCTTCTCAGGGGGCAAGAGAAAATGTTGGCTTGCCAAGGTCAGGTACAGGGTTTGTGCGTGACTGGAGGGATGTGGATTTGGCAGAAAGTGCTCCTCCACCCACCACTGGCAGTTCATCATTGACACCTGGAACATTGGCCCACATGTGTAACTATGTCTTGCGTATCCTAAAAAGGGACCTCCGCATTGACAAACTTATAAAGGATGACGACTACTGGTTGGCCAGCATCCTCGATCCACGCTATAAAGACAAATTAGAGAACATCATGCCACAAGAGAACCTAGAGCTAATATTGGCAAACAAACAAGCAATTCTGGTAAACCGTTTGTTAGAGGCATTCCCAGCACACAGCAGCGGTGCAGGTTCTACCACGAGCCATACTGGGCCAAACGGAAGAGGTGTTCGTGGTGCACACAGCCGAAGTGGCATTGGAGACAGGGGTTTCATGACCATATTTTGGACTGATTTCTTGAGTACCGCTCACACGACTGGTAATACTGAATCGATTGCAACAGACAGAAGACAGCAGTTGTCAACTATGGTTCAAAATTACCTCTCCTCCCCTATCGATGTTCTCCCTCACAGTTCATTCCCCTTTAACTACTGGGCCTGTAATCTGGACACCTGGCCTGAATTGGCCCAATATGCTTTACAGGAGCTCGCTTGCCCTGCTGGTAGTGTGCTATCAGAAAGAGTCTTCAGTGCAGCAGGATCAATCCTGACAGAAAGACCCGGCTGTCGACCCAAAATGTTGGTGATCTCACCTTCATAAAAATGAACCATGCCTGGGTTTCAAAGGATTTTGTACCACCTTCCCCTAATGACACATAGGTTGCCAGCAAAATGGCTCGCTTTGTCCTCCTCTTCCTCCGACTTCTCCAATTCCTCCATTTGCAGCTGCTGAACGTCCAGCCTACACCTTAACATATGCCAGTTTTTCCACCTCCCTAACTGGGCTGTCCCCCCCCAGGGCTGGGGTCAGCACCTGGCGCACCCGGGTAAGTGCCGGTTCCCTGAGCAGGTGGGGGGGCCGACTTGTGGGCGACGGCACTGGCACAGGACCCCTCATAGTACGCAAAAGTGTCTTTGACGGTGGGGGGACCCACTCGCCGTCAGACACACCAGCGTACTATGAGGGGCCCTGTGCCAGTGCCGTCGCCCACGAGTGGGTGCCCCTGCTTGCTCAGGGCCCCAGCACTTGCAATACTTACCTCTCCCTGCTCCACCGCTGTGACGTCTTCTGCGTTTCCTGACAGTGACATTCAGGTCAGAGAGCGCGATGACGTCACGTCTGTACGCCCTCTGCCTAAACAGTCCAAGTGCAGAGAGCTGGAAGATGGCAATGCTGAGGAGTCCAGAGTAGAGCAGTGCACAGCGAGGAGAGGTATTTAATTTTTTTTAATGTTTGGTGCAATATATGGGGAGCATTATACACTGGAGAATGATATATGGGGCCCATCATACACTGGAGCATCATCCATGGGGCCCATCATATACTGGAGCATTCTAAATGGGGCACATCAGACACTGGAGCAGCATATATGGGGCCCATTATACACTGGAGCATTATTAATGGGGCCCATTATATATGGAGCATTATATTGGCCCATAAGGCACTGGAGCATCATCCATGGGGACCATCATATACTGGAGCATTATGTGTAGCTCATCATATACTGTATGGAACATTATATGGCACCAATTATATATGGACTAATATATGGGGCTCATTATTCTGTATGGCGCACTATGTGGTGGCCATAATACTGTATGGAGGACTATACTGTCCGGTTTTTGAGCTATTGTAGATTTTAAAATAGATATCAGTCATGTAATGTAAGAAGTGAAGTGTTTGTCATTGTACCATACCTATATTTCTGTGCCGTATCGGAGCATCATGAATTATGGTATGTGTTAAAGGGGCCCACTGACACTCTTTCACGAAAACCTGGAGCCAGCCCTGCCCCCCCCCACAACTTTAGCCAAATAACCCCGAGTTTTCAATGTGTAACTATTATTATAAAGTAATTTCAGGTTGCCAAGCTTAAGGAATAAGAATTGATGTCGTTGGCATTGAAATGGGCACTGTAGGTGTGTTTACTGTCCTCCACTCCCTGCCGACTTTGCTTCCCCATTGACTTGCATTGGGTTTCGTGTTTCAGTTGGACCTCCGACTTTTCCCGATAGTCGGCCGATTTCGTTCGACTCGACTTTTGAGAAAGTCGGGTTTCATGAAACCCAACTCGACCGTAAAAAAGGCAAAGCCGCTCATCTCTAGTTGTCAGTATTTTGAGTGACAGTCCAACCCCCCAATCTGGACTAGGGCATGCGGGGTCTCCTCCATATGTTTCCTGTTCCTAGAGATTACCTGTATATTTAGCTGGCTCTCTGGCTATACGCAGTAGTGTGTGCCTTGTATTCCTGTGCTCCGTCTCAGATCTATTTTTCCCAATCTTTTAACCTTGCTTCTGACCATCCATTAGCCTACCCCCTTTGATCCAAATCCTTCCTGGAATCTTGACCTCAGACCATGGTCTGAGTTCGCTTTTGTCTTACCCCTTTGTTTATAATAAGTTCTCTTGGTATCTGACTCCGGACCTCTTGACTACCCAGCTTCACAGCTTGCAGAGAGAAGTGACTAGCATCACAGTTTTGAGTTGAATAGGTCATGTGATAATCCTGATCAAAGTTCCAAAGGCATACTCCACCATTCATCAAGCTCTAGTCTGTCTGTAGTTGTAAATATACCTATCGTAGTTAAGTTCACGACTGGAGTAAGGTTTGATAAGGGTGCCTCACATCTGGGATGCCTCATCACCACCTCCAACAAAAAATTATATAACAGGCCCACCAGTCCTCGGAAAGGGCTTGGCTGTTTAGTGTCTAAAATCTACAGAATAAAGCTTGTGGTACAGATCTTGAAGGTGCTGGATTTTCAAGTGGTCATACTCCCAAATGTCCAACGAAAGTAATTTTTTTTACAAATTGAATGCTCCTTATTAGATTCTCCAGACACAAGAGCATAATAAAACTAGGATGAATAAAAAAACAAACTAAACAAAAGAAAACAACTAATACCTTAATGCCCACCTTCTGTGCCTGCTACCTGCATGTCTTGTCTTCAGGGCATCTTTTTTCCGCAGTCACATATCAGTATCCCTAGTCTAGAACAGGACTTCCAGCTCTAAGTGCGAAGGCTATGGCGCGTCGTGACAAGACTTGCCATCGGTCTGTCGGTGTGCCTCATGGGGTTGCTATTTTGCTGAATTCACAAGGAGTGAATTACAAGAAAATCTGTATTCTAGATATCATGTATTCTTAGAAAATGTGAATGGAATTCAATTCATTCGCCCATCTTTAATGGTAACTGATGTAAAACTGGAACCAAAATGCAGTTTCTAAAAGGATCCAGTAAAAAAATGTTTTTCATAGCAAACAGAACAAAAATTGATGCAAACTGGATACCAAAATGTCAGTTTTTTATTGGATTTCTTTTTCTTTAATACTGGACACTTTACAAATGGAATACAACTGTACATATGAACAGGGCCTTACTATTTATTCTCTTCTAAAGATGTCATGATGACCTGGCTAATATGAGCAGATGAACGCCAAATAAATAATACAGAACTTGCCAACCCTATGAATATCTTTGAAGCATGAGGAGATCTTAGGAGACTTTGTCCTTCTATAAGCAGAACAAAATGCAGGTGGCAGCCTTGCATGTGGATCTAGAACTGAGGAGCATTTTTTTTGACGGTAAAGAACACATTTAACTATCTGTATGCTGCATGGCTACTGTATAAAACTAAATTTATGTGGAAGTGATAATTTTATATCAACACTTGCGACATAATAAAAACTTAGGATAAATCAGAACTTGAAATTAGAGCTGAAAAGTCACAGCTATTAATGTGAAAACTGATTTAAAATGTAATCTGAACTGATGTGTTAAAATCTGCAGGCACCATGTTATAGAGCAGGTGGAGCAGAGAAGCATGATATAGTATAACTTAGTCAGAACTAGTGTTGAGCGATACGATAATGCAAATATCGGCTATCGGCCGATATTAGCTCTATCGGCCTTTCGATAATTCGTTTCGATATTTTCGTCTTATCGAATACCGGAATCGGAAGTTCCCATAATTATTTGCGAGGCAATGTGATTTTATTCAGCCAATAAGGAATCCTAAGAAGTGTGGGCACATCCTGTACTGCTGCGGTCATGTTAACTAATGGCATGGCTGTGATTGGATGCTGAAATGATGTCAGAATGCACTATAAAAGGCGCCGCCGCCATTTTAGCGTCACTGTGCTGTGAACTCAGTAAGGGACAGAACGCTCTGTGCTGACTCTGAGGGACAGTTAGAGATTGCGATTTAGTGTACTGTGCTGTAGGCAGGCTAGCACCAACCGCTGTGTAAAGCTTCCTTTTGCCTTGCAGTGTTGTTTTAACAGCTCTGCAAGGTGTGTGTGAGTGCAGGTGACGCTGCAGTTTGCTCTGCATGCAACGCTGTCGTAGGCATCTGCACATGTCACTCACAGACTCTTTTTTTTTTTTCTTCAGTGTAATTCTTGCAGCTCCATGCAATTTAACTATTAGTGTGACGTGCTTCCATCCGTATCCAATACATTGGTTGCAAACACTATAGAAGTAGACAAAGGAGTAGCCTTTCACAGATTGTGATTTGTGAACAGTTGTGTTTCAGTGTTCACTTCAGTCTCTGCGTAATAACCACACTTAGGCCTTAAGTTATAACTTTTCTGACTTTCTTTATCAATCTACCAAGATGAAGAAGTCAGTGAGTAAGGCACGTGGTCGTGGCCGTGGAGTTTCAGCAGGGAGAGGACGTGGGGATTCTGTGTCTGCTGCCGCCCTCAGTGACACAGCATCCACCATTTATCCCCGTGAGCGTTCCTTTATGCGCACTTTGGTAGGAGCTCGGCGTGCCCCCTGCTGCGGGAAGAACAAATTGAAGCCGTTGTTGGTTGGATGGCAGCCAATGCATCGACTTCAATTCCTTCCACCTCCTCTCAGGAACACAACACTGTTGAGCAACCATCTGTCTGTTCACCGCCTGTCAAATTGCCAAGGCAGTCAGAGAGTTCTGTACAGGAGCCAGCTGAGTCTCTGCTTCTGTTCTCAGAATCTGTTGGCTCGCAAACACGGGCACAGGCAAGCAGCATTCTGCAATTTGAAGAAGAGGGAGTATGCAGTGATGCGCAACAGCTGTGTCTCTCTCAATCTGAAGAGGCGGGTGAGCCAGTGCCGATGGACAGCACACCGCAGAACGCATCTTATGATGATGATGAGACTCAGGTGCCAGGTTTTGTGGAGCATGGTGCTGCCCAGACCATCCAACAGCAGCAGGTGTTGGAAGAGGGTAGTGGAGATGATGAAGTCCGAGACCCAACATGGCGTGAGCAACAGCAAGGTGGTGGGAGCAGCTCTGAGGAAGAGATTGTCCCAACGGTACAAAGAGGAGGGAGAGGTAGGCTGCAGACTCGCTTGCCTGTAGCCTCCAGTTTGGCACCTGTTGGGAGCAGTTCTCTTAGAAATGTCAAAATTGGCGCTCCCATGACTTGCACTGCGTGGTCCTTTTTTGACAGACTTGTAGATAATATTTGCTATGTTCAATGCAAGCTGTGTAAGCAAAAAGTTAAAAGAGGTAAAAATATCAGGAACCTGAATACCACAAATATGTGGACACATGTACGGACAAAGCACGTAGCTGAGTTCCAAAGACACACTGGAGATGTAGGCCAACCTACAGCAGCACCTACATCTTTACGTCATGTTCGAGCCTCTACCTCCAGCTCTCACACACCTGTTTTGGCTTCCTCACAGGATCTCCATGGAAGAACCTCGGTCACTGTTGTCCATAGACAAACTGTTATTCCACCCACTGCAGCAAGTTCACAGTCATCGTCACACTCCCAGTACAAAAAACAGCCATCGGTAACACAGGCATGGGATAAAAGACGGCCATACTCGGCAAACCATCCACGAGCACAGGCTCTGAATGCTGGCCTTGCAAAACTCCTGTCCCTTGAAATGCTGTCATTCAGGCTGGTGGAGACTGACAGTTTCAGGAACTTTATGGCATTGGCAGTCCCACAATATAATGTGCCAAGCCGATTTTATTTCAGCAGGCAAGCTGTCCCTGCTCTGCAAAAACATGTCGAGGGAAACATTAAACATGCGCTACTAAACGCCGTCAGTAGCAGGGTCCACCTGACCACCGATGCGTGGACCAGTACCCATGGCCAGGGACGATACCTTTCCCTCACTGCCCATTGGGTCAATGTTGTGGAGCCGGGTACAGATCTTGCCAGTGGCGCTGTACGTGTTCTGCCAACTCCAAGGATTGCAGGAATCCAGTCTGTGCACATTGATTCCTCCTCCTACTCCAGTTCCTCAGAATCATCGCTGCACGAGCCGTCACGGTATACCTCCACATGGACCCGTGAACGCTTACCTGTTGCGACCGATATGAGCACAGCCGTGGCCAAACGTCAACAGGCCGTCCTGAAATTAATTCCCATGGGGAATCGAAGCCACACAGCGCAGGAGCTCTGGGATGCCATCAAGCAGGAGAGCGACGTGTGGTTTTTGTCAGCTAATCTGCAGCCAGGCTTGGTAGTGTGTGACAATGGCCGAAATCTGGTGGCAGCTCTGGGCCTTGGCAACCTCACTCACATACCATGTCTGGCACATGTGCTCAACTTGGTCGTGCAGAGTTTTTTGAGGGACTATCCGGATCTTGATGCACTGCTGCACAAGGTCCGCCTAGAGTGCGCTCACTTGCGACGTTCCAGCATGGCCAGATCGCGCATTGCAGCTCTGCAAGTCAGATTTTGCCTTCCTGAACATCGCAGCATATGTGACCTACCCACCAGGTGGAATTCCACGTTACATATGTTGGAGCGGTTGTGTGAGCAGCAGCCAGCAGTAATGGAGTATCAGCTGCAACAGGCGCAATCAACTCGCAATTTGCGCCGTTCACACTTCACCACTACTGAGTGGGCCTCTATGAAGGACATCTGCGACGTTTTGCGTGCGTTTGATGTCTCAACGCGGATGGCGAGTGCAGATGATGCACTAGTCAGCATGACTGTCCCCCTTATCTGCCTGCTTCAGAAATCACTGAAAGCACTAAAGGAAGAGGTTTTGAAACAGGTGGAGGATGAGGAGTCACAAATTCAATTACCTTCAGGACAGTCAGCGCAACGTGGTTCCTCACAAAGGGCTGGGCAGGGCTCACTTTGTGAGGAGGATGAGGAGGAGGACGAGGAGTCAATGGAGGAGGAAGAAATCCCTACAGAGGAAGGTACACAACGCTGTAGTCAGTATGTAGAGCGAGGGTGGGGTGATGCAGAGGAGACAGAGATGACGCCTCTTCCAGAGGACAGCCTTTGTTGGCCAGTTGGGAGTCTGCAGCACATGGTTTATTTCATGCTTCAGTGCCTAAGAAACGACCGCCGCATCACCCACATTCTCAGCACGTCAGATTATTGGGTGTACACCCTCCTAGACCCTCGCTACCGGGACAACTTACAAACCCTCATCACACCGGTGAACCGGGACCGTAAAATGCAGGAGTACCAAGACACACTGGTGCAATCCATACTGTTGTACATTCCAGCCAGAGAGATGCTGCTGCTGCTGCTGCTGCTGCTACTGCTTTACAAAGCAGCTCTGTGCGTCGAGGCAGTGTAGACACCTCTACAACAAGAGGGAGCAGAAGCAGCGCCTCTGCACAGGGCAAGAACTGTATGTTACAAATGTGGCAAAGTTTTGTGACAGCGCCAGCAAGGTCTACACCATCCGAGACGGCTCCAGTCACCAGGAAGAAACGTTTCCGTAAGATGGTGACAGACTACTTGGCTTTCCCTCTAAGTGTACTCCCAGATGCCTCTTCCCCTTTCAAATTTTGGGTCTCTAAGTTGGATACATGGCCAGAGCTTAGCCAGTATGCATTGGAGGTGCTGGCTTGCCCTGCTGCCAGTGTATTATCTGAGCATGTCTTTAGTGCTGCAGGTGGTGTAGTAACAGACCGTCACATGCGACTATCCTCAGAGAATGTAGACCGGCTTACTTTTCTGAAAATGAACAAGGCATGGATCTCACCTGAATTTGCCTGTCCGTTTTCAGATTAAATAACTGTTTGGCAACGTTTTCCATGTCTCCGGTTATGTTCATCTTTCTACCACCTGAACTCTACTCCCTGGGCTACAACACCGCCATTTGTTGCTCGTAAGTAATTGGCAGGGGTACTGACTCCTGGCCAGCCTGGTTACAGCACGACAGCTGTTTCCTGGCAGTGTGAACGTCAATTATCCTCCAATAAGTTGTGCTGTCGTGTTGCATTCGGGTTAGCCGACTCTATGGTGCCTGCAGTTTAGGTGATTCCTATGTGTGCTGTGGGATATGTAAATAAAGGCGGTTTCCATTGTGACAATAGGATAAGCACCCACTGTAGGACTGTGTGATTCTGTAACTGCGGACGGCTTGCGTCCTGTCAACTTACATTTTCATGGGTGCGTTCTTCTACCCGTCCGGGGTCCAGTACCGTCAAGTGGTTCTCCCCAGTGCCTTTGGCCTAGGTGCCTCCATCTCCGTATCCGAGTTCCAGCAACATCTGCTGGTCCTTGGTAGTGCTTTGGAGCACAGGTACCTCCTGCTTAGTAACCGTGTCACAGTAACGTCAGCTGGTACTCGGTTGTGACATTGCCTCTTTTACCTTCTGCTACCCGTCCGGGGTCCAGTACCGTCAAGTGGTTCTCCCCAGTGCCTTTGGCCTAGGTGCCTCCATCTCCGTATCCGAGTTCCAGCAACGTCTGCTGGTCCTTGGTAGTGCTTTGGAGCACAGGTACCTCCTGCTTAGTAACCGTGTCACAGTGACGTCAGCTGTTACTCGGTTGTGACATTGCCTCTTTTCCTTCTGCTACCCGTCCGGGGTCCAGCACAGTCAGCTGGTCCTCGTTACTTCCATTGTCTCTTGCTCCATCTGATACCCGTCAGGGTTCCAGTAACGTCAGCTGTTTCTCGGAAATTAGACGACATTAAAGACCACCCAGAAAAAGATGACGACAACAAGGACGACGAGCATGAAGCCAACCAGCCTGAACACCATCACAAAGAAAAAATAAAAGATTACCAAGAAGAAGATCACCAACAGGACAAAGAAGGTTAAGACAAACTACAAGATACAGAACAAGAGACAGAAGAACAATAAGCAAAAGATCAAAAAGCAGAAGAACATGAAGTATAAGACCAAAATGAAGAGCAAAATGTATGCTATAAATTCTAAGCAGAAGAAGACTAAGCAGTGTATGGGGGTGAGTCCGTTCCTCCTCGTGGTGCCCCTGGAAAATGCCTGCTGCTGCAGGCTAAACTGAACACGGACAAATACTGTTGTAATTTAAATCTTTTGTGACAGCAAGAACGGAAGGATGAACAATTCATACTTTTACAGATTACAAGTACAGGAATCTCTGTCACAAATAAGAATATGATGAAGAAGATGAAGAGGAAGAAGATGAAGAATTTGAATATGTAGAAGATTAATTAGTTTAATAATAACAATATGAGTAATGTAAACAAAAACATGAATAGCAAGAAGTTTAAGAAGAAAATTAAGAAGGTGAAGATGAAGAATAATTTGATGAGAAAGATGATGCTGCTGCTGAAGATTATGAAGGAGAAAGTGTGGCACTGGCAAAAGTTAAAAGGTGAAGAGCATGGAAGTTGTGAAACATACATATTTGCCAAAATAGAAAAAAGGTTAACAACATTGTCAATTTGTTAGTCAATCCAAACGTATTTCCAAAAAAAAATATATGAATGCTATTCCAATGCATTGGGTTAAACATGTATGCCTTTATTGTCTCCTCAACCTCCCCAATACATTCTACATTAGTCTTTGTTGTTTTCCTTCATGTACAATTAACCAACAAGGCAAGAATGGTTTTTTTTAATTTCGATATTTTGTTCCATAGACTTACATGGGACTTCCGGTATCGAAATCGGATATCGACGATATTTAGTGCTATCGGCGATACAATTTCGATACGATATTTTTAGATATCGAGCAATATCGCTCAACACTAGTCAGAACACATTCAGGATAGCTTGTGCTTTCATTCTCTAAACCACTGCTCTTTCTTGGGGTTTCAGTCCAGTGGGTGGTCTTATCAGTGACTGACAGCTATCTCTGCATGCACACCCATACAGTCATTGATAGGACTGCCCTCTGGACTGAAACCCCATGAAAGAGCAGTGGTTTAGAGAATGAAAGCACTTAGATTTCAGCAGTGCACATCTCAGCTCACATCTCGGCACAGGGAGTGTTTCCGGAGCTTCACAGCTATCAAAATTGGATGGCTGTGCTCCCTCCATCTTTTCTGTGACGTGTGGTGATGGCATGTATGTGATGACGCCATCACGTATTCTCTGTCACGTATGCACGCCACTCGCCGTGGGATAGGACAGTGAATAATGATGCATTGAGGTATGGAAGTGCAAATAATGAATTGAGGTGGGGGACAGCAAATGATTAATTGTGGTCGGGGATGGGGAACAGCAAATGATAAATTGAGGGTGGGAGACGGTGTCAGCAAATGATGAATTGAGGGTGGGGGACAACAAATGATTTGAGGGTGGGGGACAGGGGACCACAAATGATGAGTTGATGGTGGGGTACAGTGTCAGCAAATGAAAAATTGACGGTGGCGGAGAGCAAATGATGAATTGAGGGTGGTTGACAGAAGACCACAAATGATGAATTGAGGGTGGGGTACAGTGTCAGCAAATGAAGAATTGAGGGTGGGGGACAGCAAATGATGAATTGAGGTTTGGAAATGGGGACAGCAAATAATGAATTGGGGGTGGGTGACGGGAGACAGCAAATGAATTGAGGATGGAAGACAGGAGACAGCATATGAATTGAGGGTGGATGATGAGATACAGCAAATAATGAATTGAGGGTGGGGGACAGGGGACAGCAAATGATAAATTGAGGGTGGGGGACAGGGGACAGCAAATGATAAATTGAGGGTGGGGGACAGGGGTCAGCAAATGATGAATTGAGGGTGGGTGATGGGAGACAGTAAATGATGAATTGAGGGTGAGGAATGGGGTTAGCAAATAATGAATTAAGGGTGGGGGATGGGGACAGGAAAAGATGAATTAAGGGTGGGTGACAGGAGACAACATATGAAGAATTGAGAGTGAGTGACAGGGGACAGCAAATAATGAATTGAGGTTGGAGAATGGGGGATAGCAAATAATGAATAGAGGGTTGGGACAAGGGACAGCAAATTATGAATTTAGGGTGGAGGCGGGGAACCGCAAATGATGAATTGAGGTTGGGGACAGGGACAGCAAATGTGGAATTGAGTGTGGGGGATGGGGGACAGCAAATAATGATTTGAGGATGGGGCGGGGGAAAGCCAGGAATGAACTGAGGATGGGGACAGCAAATAATGAATTGAAAGAGGGGAACAGGGACAGCAAATGAATGGATGTTGGAGAACGGGGGATAGCTAATAATGAATAGAGGGTGGAGACAAGGAACATCAAATTATGAATTGAGGGTGGGGCGGGGAACAGCAAATGATGAATTGAGTATGGGGGACAAGGATAGCAAATTTTGAATTGAGTGTGGAGGATGGGAGGCAGCAAATGGTGAATTGAGGGTGGAGGACAGTGGACAGCAAATGATGTATTGAGGGTGGGGGATGGGGGTTAGCAAATGATGAATTGAGGGTGGGGGATGGGAGACAGAAAATGATGAACTGAAAGTGGGGAGAGCAAATGATGAATTGAAGGTGGGGAGAGCAAATGATGATTTGGGGGATGGAGAGAGCAAATAATGACAAATTTTGAGGATAGGGATAAATGTATTGGGACTGGGGGACGGTGGACAATAAATGATGATGCATTGAGGGTGAAAAGTGGGAGATAATAAATGATGATACATTTGGGTGGGGGGCAGCAAATAATGATAAATTGAGGGTCTAGGAGATTAAATGATGTATTGAATGTGAGGGAGAGCATTGGATAATTGCAACATTCCTAGCTGGTGCATATAGTTTGTGGACTCACTGTGCCACTGACCAGACTTGCCCTGGAGGGGAATGACAAAGCAGCTACCTTGGTGTTCGCTGGAGCCTCTAGTTGTGAGGTCAATCTTGTGCGGCAGGTAGCTGCCATGTGCCACTCCAGGGCGACGTCTGGCAGTAGCTGCTGACCCCAAAGGGCAGGGATGTTCCTTTAGATTCCTAGACAAAGCAGGGACAAGTTCAGACAAGACGGCCTCTTGGGATAATTTCTGACAGCACGGCCACCTGGGACAAGTTCTTACAATGCAGACAGGACAGCCACTGGGACAGCCTGTCCCAGTGAGGACAGGGCGGCCACAGAGACCGATTCACATGGTGCAGATTGGACGGCCACAGGGATAAGGATAAGTTCACGGTTCTGGCTTTGGTATTCAGCCTTAGGATGGCTGACAGTTAACGTCAATGCGGCCACAGGGTACAGATACCGCAGATGCGGTTTAGGGATACGGACACCGTCGAAGCGGTCACAGGAAACACGAACTAACTATGGCAGACTAACGGGAACACAGGACATGGGATACTAACAGGCTAGGGAAGGGGCACCTGGTAACATACAGTTGCACACCAAAACCACATAACAGAACTATAGGGGTTGTTAAGGCACTACTCAGTAAGAGAGGGTGCTTTTTATACAAAATATCTCCCAGCTATTGGCTGGGAGACACCTTGCAGGTGAATACACATTAAACTAAATGCCTGCCAGCGGTTTAAGAACAGGGGAGCATGCGCACCAGTGCCCTAGGCATGCCACCGGGACACAGTGCAGCATTCACAGAGAAGGGAGGAGGCAGGTACACACAGGGGATTGCGCCACGGACCGGGGCAGTAAGTCGGTGTCCCTGCATGGAGGAATCAGGGGACTCCATGCATGAGCAATAGGCGTAGTATTACAATAATGAATAGAGGGTGGGGGTGAGAGAGAGAGAAGACATGATATACTTAATTTGGGAGGAGGGAGGCATGTAGATATAATGAATCGGGGGAAAGAGTAGAGGTTCTAATTAATTTATATATTTATTGGGTTGGGATAAGTGGCTATGTATAGTTAATGGGGCACAGTGGTGGATTATAATTTATATTTGGAATGATGGGTTGCATAATAACTAACTATATATTAATGGTGGGTGCATGTTTGCATAGTGTAGAAGCTGTGGAAAAAATGAGGAATGTGCTCTGGAAGCAGTACTCTAGATGACTGTGCATTATTTTCTGCAAAGACTAGTCTTGGCTGAAAAAAGTAATGGCGGTCTATGCTGGATGAAGAAGAAAAGCGAAGGTGAAGGACTTCAACTAAAGACATCACTCATGAGTCAGTGTGCTACCTGTACACTGACACTATATACTGTATACTGTGTACAGAGCTCCTGGGTATAATTTCACTGGTGATCACTGTATTACCTGTACAATGACACTATATACACTACCGGTCAAAAGTTTAGGGTCACTTAGAAATTTCCTTATTTTTGAAAGAAAAGCAGTTTTTTTCCAATGAAGCTAACATTAAATGATTCAGAAATACACTCTATACAGTGTTAATGTGGTAAATGACTATTCTAGCGGCAAACGTCTAGTTTGTAATGCAATATCTTCATAGGTGTATAGAGGCCCATTTCCAACAACCATCACTCCAGTGTACTTATGGTATTTTGTGTTCGCTAACTGTGTAAGAAGGCTAATAGATGGTTAAAATACCCTTTAAAACCCTTGTGCAAGTATGTTAACACAGCTGAAAACCGTTTGGTTGATTAGAGAAGCTATAAACCTGACCTTCCTTTGAGCTTGTGAGAATCTGGAGCATTACATTTGTTGGTTCCATTAAACTCTCAAAATGGCCAAAAAAAAAGAACTTTCTTGTGAAACTCGACAGTCTATTCTTGTTCTTAGAAATGAAGGCTATTCCATGCGAAAAATTAC
This sequence comes from Oophaga sylvatica, assembly GCA_033576555.1. Classification (NCBI taxonomy): domain Eukaryota; kingdom Metazoa; phylum Chordata; class Amphibia; order Anura; family Dendrobatidae; genus Oophaga; species Oophaga sylvatica. Next base: position 485,115,676 of record JARQOD010000001.1, on the reverse strand, counting down.
CAAGAAACTGAAGAATTCATACAATGGTGTGTACAGTCATGGCCAAAAGTTTTGAGAATGACACAAATATTAATTTTTACAAAGTCTACTGCTTCACTTTTTCTAATGACAATTTGCATATACTCCAGAATGTTATAAAGAGTGATCAGCTTAACAGCAATTACTTGCAAAGTCAATATTTGGCTAGAAAATGAACTTTATCCCCCAAAACACATTTCAACATCATTGCAGCCCTGCCTTAAAAGGACCAGCTAACCTCTTTTCAGTGATTGCTCCATTAACACAGGTGTGGGTGTTGATGAGGACATGGCTGGAGATCAATCTGTCATGATTAAGTAAGAATGACACCACTGGACACTTTAAAAGGAGGCTGGTGCTTGGCATCATTGTTTCTCTTCTGTTAACCATGGTTATCTCTAAAGAAACACGTGCAGTCATCATTGCAATGCACAAAAATGGCCTAACAGGGAAGAGTATCGCAGCTAGAAAGATTGCACCTCAGTCAACAATCTATCGCATCATCAAGAACTTCAAGGAGAGAGGTTCCATTGTTGCCAAAAAGGCTTCAGGACGCCCAAGAAAGACCAGCAAGCGCCAGGACCATCTCTTAAAAGTGTTTCAGCTGCGGAATCGGGCTACCAGCAGTGCAGAGCTTGTTCAGGAATGGCAGCAGGCAGGTGTGAGTGCATCTGCACGCACTGTGAGGCGGAGACTCTTGGAGCAAGGCCTGGTCTCAAGGAGGGCAGCAAAGAAGCCACTTCTCTCCAGAAAAAACATCATAGACAGACTGATATTCTGCAAAAGGTACAGGCAGTGGACTGCTGAGGACTGGGGTAAAGTTATTTTCTCTGATGAATCCCCTTTTCGATTGTTTGGGACATCAGGAAAACGCCTCATTTGGAGAAGACAAGGTGAGCGCTACCACCAGTCTTGTCTCATGTCAACTGTTAAGCATCCTGAAACCATTCATGTGTGAGGTTGCTTCTCAGCCAAGGGAATCGGCTCTCTCACAGTCTTGCCTAAAAACACAGCCATGAATAAAGAATGGTACCAGAATGTCCTCCAAGAGCAACTTCTCCCAACCCTCCAAGAGCAGTTTGGCGATCAACAATGCCTTTTCCAGCATGATGGAGCACCTTGCCATAAAGCAAAGGTGATAACTAAATGGCTCAGGGAACAAAACATAGAGATTTTGGGTCCATGGCCTGGAAACTCCCCAGATCTTAATCCCATTGAGAACTTGTGGTCAATCATCAAGAGACGGGTGGACAAACAAAAACCTAAAAATTCTGACAAAATGAAAGCATTGATTGTGCAAGAATGGACTGCTATCAGTCAGGATTTGGTCCAGAAGTTGATTGAGAGCATGCCAGGGAGAATTGCAGAGGTCCTGAAGAAGAAGGGTCAACACTGCAAATATTGACTTGCTGCATTAACTCATTCTAACTGTCAATATAAGCTTTTGTTACTCATATGTTTGCAATTATTATATTTCTGTCTGTGATAAAAACATCTGTCAAACACACATAAAAACCAGAGGGCAGCAGATCATGTGAAAATATAATATTTGTGTCATTCTCAAAACTTTTGGCCATGACTGTAGTACTCCCTTTAGAGGAGTGCACAAACAAGCTCTAACCAGAGAAGAAAGACAAGTGGGAGGCCCCGCTGCACAACTGAGCAACAAGACAAGTACATTAGAGTCTTTAGTTTGAAAAATTGATGCCTCACAGGTCCTCAACTGGCAGCTTCATTAAACAGTACACATTAAACGCCAGTGTTAACATCTACAGTGAAGAGGCGATTTGGGGATACTGGCCTTCAGGGCAGATTGGCAAAACAAAAGCCAATATTCCTCTGTCCAATGTCTGTGTTCTTTTGCCCATATTAATCTTTTCCTTTCATTTAAGCCAGTCTTAAATATGGCTTTTGTTTTGCCAATCTGCCCTGAAGGCCAGCATCCCCAAATCGCCTCTTCACTGTAGATGTTGACACTGGCGTTTAATGTGTACTGTTTAATGAAGCTGCCAGTTGAGGACCTGTGAGGCGTCAATTTTTCAAACTAAAGACTCTAATGTACTTGTCTTGTTGCTCAGTTGTGCAGCGGGGCCTCCCACTTGTCTTTCTTCTCTGGTTAGAGCTTGTTTGTGCACTCCTCTAAAGGGAGTACTACACACCATTGTATGAATTCTTCAGTTTCTTGGTAATTTTTCGCATGGAATAGCCTTCATTTCTAAGAACAAGAATAGACTGTCGAGTTTCACAAGAAAGTTCTTTTTTTTTGGCCATTTTGAGAGTTTAATGGAACCAACAAATGTAATGCTCCAGATTCTCAACAAGCTCAAAGGAAGGTCAGGTTTATAGCTTCTCTAATCAACCAAACGGTTTTCAGCTGTGTTAACATACTTGCACAAGGGTTTTAAAGGGTATTTTAACCATCTATTAGCCTTCTTACACAGTTAGCGAACACAAAATACCATAAGTACACTGGAGTGATGGTTGTTGGAAATGGGCCTCTATACACCTATGAAGATATTGCATTACAAACTAGACGTTTGCCGCTAGAATAGTCATTTACCACATTAACAATGTATAGAGTGTATTTCTGAATCATTTAATGTTAGCTTCATTGGAAAAAAACTGCTTTTCTTTCAAAAATAAGGAAATTTCTAAGTGACCCTAAACTTTTGACCGGTAGTGTATATATATATATGTATATATTATATACATAATATATATATATATATATATATATATATATTATATATATGAGAGAGAGATCATATGTATAATGTTAATGGTGATCACTGTATTACCTGTACACTATATACAGATCTCCTGTGTATAATGTCACTGGTGATACCTATATTACCTGTACAATGACACTATATATGGCGCTCAAATGTATAATGGCACTGGTATTGTTTTTTTTTATTAATGATCAGTATTGTAGTATTTGGTCACTATGTGGTGGTAATATGCTGTCTGGTCATGATGTGGCAGTAGTTGTTCCTGGTATGTGGTATTATTTGGTCAACATTATATATGATCTGGTTATGGTGTGGTGGTATTAATCGGTCACTATGTGGTGGTAATACGTGGTCTGGCCATGAGGTGACAGTATTTATCCTTTGTATATGGTATTATTGATCATTTTAAAAAATGTATGTGGCACCTTTCGATAAAGAAAAATAAAGAAAAATATACCAAAAAACTAAGTATTTGGTATTATAGGAAATATTTAACAGGTCTGAGTAGAGTATTGCATGGTCAAAAGAATCTACCTTTTCATGGTAAAAATCAAGAAGTGGTCAGCACTCCGTATTCCAGTGTGCAGCTCGTGGAAGAAGTATAAATGGAAAGACAAAGAATCCCAGTACTCACGAGTGTCGGGATTCTTTGCCTTACCTTGTCATGGTGAAAAGCTTAAAAAAATCTTTTAGCCAAAACAAAATCTGATGGCTATTTATGTGATATGGTGTTTGACAGGAACTGTTAAAGTGTGATTGGTCAGAATGTGGTGCAGAAGTGGAGTTTTCCAAGAGTGGGCTGTGAAAGGTTTGAGGGGTGAAGGCAGAGTCTCAAGGTGGTCTGAAATTGTTGCCAGTATTGGGCCCTGAAATTCCTTGTGGCAGCTCTGGTCAGACACAGCCTATTTAATTTATGAAGGAGGAACTCTGAAACTCACAAAGCCTATGAGGACAATTCAAGAGCTGCCAAAAATGAAAAGGAAGATAGACACTCTATATTAGACATAAAGGAGGGCCTCATACACATTCTGTTAAAATTGTTAATTAGTGGGACTCCTAGAGTCATAAAGCTTATGCACCAAGTGGAAGTGCTACCAAAAATTAGAAGGAAGGACTGCAATACACCATGGAAGGGCCTCAGATTTATTTTTTCCTATTGCTAAGGAGTAGGACTCATAGACTGGTAAAAAAATATTCACTAAGTGCAAGGGCTGCAAAACATTTACCCCTGGGGGTATACATATATATATGAAAGATAACTGAAGAGGTATGCCTCATACACATCCTATAAAAATTATGAAGGAGGCATCATACACACCCTGCAAAAATTAAGAGCGAAAGTTGCATGATGACCCTCTAAAAATGAGCAAGGGCCTCCTGCCTCTGTTGGACCTGGTGTATGTCTTCCTCATCTCTCCTCCTAGGTTGCCCAAAAATCTATGACCTCTGCTGCTAGCATTTTCAGATGGTAATTTTTGTGCTAATTGTTCTACTACGGCATTCTTGCATTTTACTAGCCCTCTCCACCATAGGAAGGAGAGATGGAAAGTTCTCCTCGTAGCGTGGGTACAACTGGTAATCAGTGTTGACCAAAATGCGTATAACGTGAGGGTCACAGGAAAGGCAGCGGTATAAAACGTCAGAGTAGTGCCCGGCAAGGCTCTCAACAGGCAAGACTACCCTGTCCCCACCAGGAGGGTGACTCAATCTCCTCTTTAGCCCATCCACACTGAACATATGGAATGAAGCTAGTGTGGGTAGTGGTACAGACTTCTGTGGTACAGACAAGCATTTCCTGTTCCTCCTCCTCCTTCTCAATATCACCCAATCTAAGCAGAGATGATGAGATGAGGCTGGTAAGGTTTAGTTCCTGTTAATACAGAGACAATGTGATTATGAACAATGAGTAATCCAAAAACTTTTATTGTATATAGTTAGCACCTTATCTGCTCATTGGTTTTACAAATACCGTATATACTCATGTATAAGCCGACCCGTGTATAAACCGACCCCCCTAATTTTGCCACAAAAAACTGGGAAAACTTATTGACTCGCGTATAAGCCTAGGGTGAAAAATGATTATGCCCCCATATGATGCTCCACAGATTATGCCCCCATATGCTGCACAGATTATGCCAAATATGCTCCACAGATTATGCCCCCATATGCTCCAGATTATGCCCCCCATATGCTCCAGATTATGCCCAATATGCTTCAGAGATTATGCCCCCATATGCTCCAGATTATGCCCCCATATATTCCACAGATTATGTCCCCCATATGTTCCACAGATTATGCCCCCATATGATGCTCCACAGATTATGCCGCCATATGCTGCACAGATTATGCCCAATATGCTCCACAGATTATGCCCCATATGCTCCAGATTATGCCCCCCATATGCTCCAGATTATGGCCAATATGCTTCAGAGATTATGCCCCCATATGCTCCAGATTATGCCCCCATATATTCCACAGATTATGCCCCGTATGATCCACAGATTATGCCCCCATATGCTCCAGATTATGCCCCATATGTTCCACAGATTATGCCCCCATATGCTCCAGATTATGACCCATATGTTCCACAGATTATGCCCCCATATGCTCCAGATTATGCCCCATATGTTCCACAGCTTATGCCCCCATATGCTCCATATTATGCCCCCATATGTTCCACAGATTATGCCCCCATATGCTCCAGATTATGCCCCCATATGCTCCAGATTATGCCCCCATATGTTCCACAGATTATGCCCTCATATGTTCCACAGATTATGCCCCCATATGCTCCAGATTATGCCCCCCTATGTTCCATAGATTATGCCCCCATATGCTGCACAATTATGCCCCATATGCTCCATAGTATAGGCCACATATGCTGCTGCTGCAAAAAAAAAAAAATGACATACTCACCTCTCGTCGCTGGGGGCCAGGTGCCGGTGTCCTGAGCAGGCGGTGACACCGGCGCGCTATGGGGGACAGGTGCCGGTGTCACCGCTCGCTCAGGACCCCGGCACCTGAGATATTCACCTGTCCTGTTCCACCGCTGCGCGCTGCGTCCTCGTCTGACTCCTCTGGCTGTGAATGATCTGGCAGGGGGCGCGGCGCACACTAATGACGTCATCGCGCCCTCTGCCTGATCATTCACAGCCAGAGGAGTCAGACGAGGACGCAGAGTGCAGCGGTGGAACGGGACAGGTAAATATCGCTATACTCACCCCTCTGCCAGCGCGTCTCTGCAGCCTCTCCTCTTCTCCCGGCGCTCTCCGCAGCGCTTCCTTCCTACAGCGGTCAGGTGGTACCGCTTATTAAAGTCATGAATATGTGCATATTCATGACTTTAATGAGCGGTGCCATGTGACCGCTGCAGGAAGGAGCCGGAGATCGTGGAGAAGCAGGGGGGCTGCAGAGACCGCGCTGGCGGAGGGGTGAGTATGATCAGACACCCCCGCTCCACCTCCCCCGCCGACCTCCTTATATGACCTGCGTATAAGCCTAGAGGGGAACTTTCAGCCCTAAAAAATGTGCTGAAAATCTCGGCTTATACACGGGCATATACGGTACCTTTTAGAGTGTGAATGGGACACTCTATTTTGCACAGCTAATCAAAGAACTAAAACCATCTGGTGTGGCCGAAGAAGTGGTCCAACTTGGAGACCAGCTATGCCTTGTAGACACGCCCAAGGCCTACATTGGATGTTTGAGACGGGTCCCCCATATTGCACTAAAAGAAGAAGAATACCTGAGTTTGGGATTTTGCTGAACCCTGTTGGACTTGAAAGAGGTTTTATTGCACTTAATATAAAGATATCTTATAGCACATAACAGAGAATGTTTACTGAGAGTAAATGCTAATATTTTATAGAGAGTAATTTTATATTTTATTGCTGTTATTGTTATGCAACGTTAAAGAAAAAGTGCCTCCCATAAAGGGAAGAAGAGTTTGCCTGTTGACATACATGTCCAAAAATTGTTTGTATGTTTTCCAGTAACACCAATTTTGCTCTATTCCAGTCTGCGGATGTGCTGTGTTTAACAGGGGGGTATGTGACGCCCCTGGGGTCCAGTCACCTCAGAGGTACTGCACGTCATCCAGAGGTGTGGTATCTCACTCTCAGGTAAGAAGGGGGCACTACCCAGGACTCTAACACTCACACCCAGCACACACCAGTTCAGTCGGGGCATCTGGGTGTACCCTTTGGGAGGATGGCTTCATCCAAGGCTGGGTTGGAAAGGGTGTTGGAGAGTGGGTGGTGAAGGCAGAGAAAGGGGGAGGAGCTTAAGAAGTGTGAAGAGAACAGTGGTCTGTGAGACCAGAGAGAACAGTGTAGAAGGGGAGCTCAAGCTGTAAGGAGCTTGTCTCCAGACCAGAGGAGAGGGAGGGACAGAAGGAAGCTCCCGGGAGAGCAGAAGGAGTTCTAGGGGCACGGATAGTCAGGAATCCATCTGTGGGGCCCATATTCACCGGCGTGGTCGGTGTAGGGACCAGATCGCAGTTAGGGTACTGGCCCCAAAACTAGTGGAGAAACTAAGGACTCAGCTAGAAAACCGGAGGCTGCAGTATCTGCATGTGCTGCAGCCACATCCAACACATGAAAAGGAAGACATATAGGATCCAGGGGTCTGACCAACGTCGCCCGACAAGATCCGAGTCTACTGGCTCAGGACTGTGTGTGAAGACGCAGGGCAGGAGAGGCGGTAGCCAGCGTAGTGAGATGGCCAGGAAAGGAACATCTAAGGGAGCCCTGGCAATGTGCACCCCAAGCTACCTGAGAGCTGACTGGACCACCGACCCTGAGGACACAGCACCCCGGCTGGGGATTGTAACATTAGAATTGTGAGTAAAACCTATGAAGACTGCACACTGTTGTGTCCTCCTGTTTATTTGCTGCGTCACCTCAGCCCTGCACTACAACAATCATCATCATTATCATTTTACACTTTCGCTGCCCTGGGGAATAGCTCTGCCTGTGGAGAGCTGAACCAACTCTGCTGCATCAACAACTGCCCCTTTGGACTGAATCTGCAGCGTCGGCTTAAGGTACTGCCACACTAAGCTATCCCGCTAGCGATCTCGTTAGCGTTGCATACTAATGAGATCGCTAGCGGGATTGTTTCTATATCGCTAAATGCTGCCGCATTTAGCGATATAGTTAACGACGCTATCGCCGTTAGCGATCTTCTTAACTTTAGCGGTACAAAAGTACCGCTAAATCGCTAAGAAAAGGTGCCACACAGCGATTAGATACTTACCCAGCGGGAGCGCCAGCGATGAAATAGGGTCCGGAACGATTCCAGCGACGAGCGAGATCACAGCAGGAAGCTCGTCGCTGGAAGCTGCCGCACTGAACAATATCGCTAACGGGATCGCTAAATAGTGACGTTTTTTAGCGATCCCGTTAGCGATATTGTTTAGTGTGGCATACCCTTAAGACTTTATTTGCCGAGTACCACAAGTGGCGTCACAAACTAACTTTCATAAACTTTATTTCCCCTTAATCATCACATTTTTCATTGGACGTCCAGGGCCACGGACCGGGTCACTGCTGCCGTGACACTTCCCCGTTAAGAACCGACCTGGTACTAAGTACCCCCCACGGCCCTGGCGGGCGCTCCAGTCATGTCACACGTAAGTTGGAGAGCTGGCACTTGCATGCAGCTGCAGCTTACATGCAGAATTGGATGCAGAAGTGGCATTCATTCACAAGTAGCTCAGGTGAATTTGCGTAGGTTTTGAGAAACAGCTTAACCACTAAGTTAAGCACTTGGGTTAGGCATGGTATGTGTTCTAGTTTGCCAAGCTTAAGAAGCTTAAGAGTCGCCACCAAGGTTATGGCCATTATCACAGATGACCATGCCTGGTTGTTGGTTAAATTGTGGGAGTCACAGATATGTCTGGTCTGTAATACTTTTCCACAACTCTGCGGTGGTGTGCTTTTTGTCACCTAAAAATATTAGTTTCAGCAGAACCTGTTGCAGCTGTACCAAGACAGTACTGCAGTGCTTCCAGCTTGCAACTGATATGGATGATATTCTCCAAGTTGACAATTCAGAGATGAGAAGGAAGGGATGCAGGAACTGATGTAGGAGGTTGAGAAAACCTTGATGGAACTAGGGCTCGCAATCCTGTTCATCAGTAGCATGTCTGCCGTTCCAGAGTCCGACTTTGTCCTGGTCTCCACTAGGTTCACCCAGTATACCATCAGGGAAAAGTAGCGTCCTTAGCCACAAGCACTTGTTCACGTGTTGGTTGTTAAGTGGACTTTCCTAGTTACTGCTTTGGTCAGGGCACGGGTGATATTATGCTGGTATAAGGCGTGGATGGAACATGGGAAAAATAGTGGAGGCTGGGGACAGAGTAACAAGGGATGACCGCTGCCACAAGGTTGCAGCAAGCCCCAGTGTCCACATGCCTAAATGGCAACATTTGCAGGGCAAGCAGTCTGGAAATGTGCTCATTCAATGTTTCGGCCTGTGGATGGGTGGATGGGTATTTCCGTTTGCGTTCCAAGGCCTGTGGTAGTGTAAAGGCGAGTCGGATGCAGTAGACAGTAGGAGGCGGAGAAGGGCTTAACAGGAATTTACTTAGGAAATTACGAAACAAGAATCCAAAGAAACCTCCACACAGGGAGGTGATTTGGCAAATAGGGAACTTCACAATAAGCGTAACAATAAGGGAAAAATGAAGATAAAGACTTATCGATTGGAGTTCTTGTTGGGGAGTGGCTGAAACAGCTCCCGATGGCGTCACAATACGTGAACAAAGTCTCTGGCTCTGACGTAGAAACGAGATGCACTGTCTTCTGACCGTGCCGAAGTATCTGGATCCATTGATCTTGAGTCCGTTGTTCTTGGGTCCATTGTTCTTAGGTCTGTGGTAGCGTGGGTACAGTTCCTTTTGCTGGTTCTTCAAGGAGTCCACAGTACACCAAGAGCACAACGCAGTGCAGGCCGCAGGAGTGACAAGGCCTCGCACGGAATCACAAAGTTCAGAAAACAAAGGTACGTCTGCTGCACTACCCGTTATGGGTCTGGTATGTGGAGGGACAATCGGTAAAGGGATTGAGAGTCGGACAGTCTGTAAAGAGCTGGAGTCAGTGGCGGTAGTTGAGGAGAGGGAGTCAACCTTCATGCTGCTCTGTAGTCGCCTTCCCGCCAAGTCTGCCCCTTTCCCGTGCTCAGCTCCTTTTATCGGGTGATGTCACTGCTCTATAGGGCCTCCCAGTGATGCACTGACAGGTGACAATGGCTCCTGCAGTGCATCACTGAAGTTACCTGAGTTCATTTTCTCTCTTTATGGCAATGCTGCGTGGGAATTTTCTCACCCAGCATTGCCGGTGAGAGAACGAACTGAAGTGACGTCATTCTCTCCCGGCGGAGCTATACACACCGCGGAGGATTACCGCTGCTGTCAGTGTATCGCGGAGGCCGTGTAGAGCACTGACATCACCCGATGTCAGTGTTTTACACTGGAGATCGTCGTGGGACACTCGTTAATAACTGGACTACTGAGGAAAAGTAATTTATAGGTTGTTTTATTATTTTATTTTTATTACAGGAGATCGATTGCTTCGGGGATTAGGTGATTGATAAGTATCTGCTCTATGTTATGTGTTGTATGTTATATATTCTGCATGTTATATGTTATGTGTATGTAATGTAGGTTTGTTTTTTTACATTCAACACATTAGCCGGATGATGGGACTACTACTGTCCCATCACTGGCTAATGTGTCAGTCACTGTCAATGTAGCAGGCATAGCTGGATGGGACTTGTAGTCCCATCCGACGATGCCTGCATACGCAGAGACACACACACACAGGCCCGTAGACCCGCACACAGCCCCGCAGACCCCCGCACATACACAGATCACGCACACACACACACAGGTCCGCAGACCCCCACACAGGCCCGCACATACACAGATCACGCAGACACCGGCACACACATACAAGCACACAGTCACCGCCCACGCACTATACACGGACACAGTCCACCGCCCACACACTTCCCTCCTCCCAAACTGCAGCGTTTCACCCGCAGCAAAACCGCAGATCTTTTTTAGACCTGCGGTTTTGCTGCGGAAGTGCCCGACTCAATGCAAGTCAATGGGCGCAGAAATGCTGCAGTTCCGGACAAAGAATTGACATGCTGCGGAAAATAGAACGCTGAAAATCGGTGCGTTGTTTTCCGTAGCATGTGCACAGCAAACCTGTGTTTGCCATAGAATTACATTGGATGTGCACTGGGCTGCGGGTTGGATGCGTTTCCGCGCGTTCAAAAACGCTGCGGAAACGCATCTAAAAACGCAACGTGTGCACATACCCTCAGGTATGTATGGAGATGGCTACTCTTAATAAGCACCTGTTCAGACCAGTATTTTGTTTGGAAGTAATAGTCAATCTTTTGATATTTGCTATACACAAAGCGACTGCGCACACAGTATAGAGACTCTGTTGCCCACGAACTCACAGTTGGACTATCTGTACTCCAGATAAGCAGTTTGACTATCTGTACTCCAGATAAGCAGTTTGGATCCATGCACTTTGTAAAACACACTTTAGCATCTACTTTCTTCATAAAATGTAGTAAAATAGGCTATCAACACTATTGATATAATGTATTCAAATCACATTTCTAGTTTAAAATAATGAAGAAAAATAAAAGTTTACACTAATAAAATTTTTGTGGAAGGATAACAAGAATGAGTTCAGCACCTGGGCAGTGGACAGCTCCTTGTACTCCCAGTGTGTGTAGAGGGGGCTGTGCTCGGGGTCTTCTTGTACCTTGCTTTCTGTACATACATCACTGGCACAGGGCTGGGCTATTCTCTGATATATGCAGCTAGGAATTGACAGACAAGTCTCACAGCAAAGTGATTGTTCTGTAAGAGGAGAACCTGTGGCTGCTCTTTCCATCTACAGATCTCCAGTGACAGGTCCTTGTAGGAAGCGGAGCTCCAGAATTACTGACTGGGGTCACAGTAAGACCCTGATCTGTCTCCCAGTGATCAGCTGCAGATTTACTACCTGTGTCTACTGGAGTCTGCACACCGGATCCAGCACAAAGAGCATTATAGCAGATTGGATCCTCTCCACTGTGTAAGTATGGAGCAACAGGTCTGTGGGCTGTGTGGGGGGCACTGCTGGGAGAAGACTCAGGGGTAGTTTTACTTTTCAGTGGTCTCATATTTTATATATTGGATGGAAAGTCACATATGTGTTATCTATTTATAATCTATTATCTATCTATCATCTATCAATCATCTATTAATTATCTGTCATCTATCAATCATCATATCTATTTCTATCTTCATTATCTCATCATCTATCTATATCATCTATCTTATTCTATCTATTATCTTTTCTATCTTATTATCTATCTATCTCTGTCTATCTATCTATTATCTACCTATCTATCTATCTATCTATCTATCTATCTATCTATTTTCTATCATCTATTATCTATCTACCTATCTATCATCTATTTATCTACCTAATATTCTATTATCTATCATCTATCTAATTATCTATGTCATATCTACAGTATCTATCCCATATCTATCATCTCTCTCTCTATCATCTCTCTATTTTCTAACTATTACCTATCCAGTCCAAAAAATAATGGAGGCAGCACACCAATAAAAGATGAAAAATGTGCATTATTTAATATCTCATGTGGCGAATTTCAGTTCAAAAGTGTGAACCATTTTCATTTTTTTTTGTTAAAAAGATTGACACTTTTGAACGGAAATGTCTCCAACATGGGCTATTGAATAACATGTATTTTTGATCTTTTATTGGTGTGATGCCTGCATTATTTTTTGGACTGTACTGAAGGGTTGGTAAATATCTGTGATTCGTGGCACCCACCGTACTGTGATGGTGCTGCTTTTGTCTATTTTGTATCTGAGATTGGTCAGTACCCCCACTTTTTGCACTATTTATTTGGAGTCCTGCCTGCCTCTTTATATATTATATCCATCCTTCCTGCTCACCTGTATACTCATTTTTATTTATCATCTATAGTTATCTCTTCCTCATCCCTTTTACCTATTGATAGTTATAGATTAATATTTCTATGTTTTACAGTCTTTATCTGCCTCTTTATCTGTTTATCACTCTAATATGTATCTCATGTCAACCTCACGTATATATGATATATCTCAATTTTCCTAATATATATCCCATGTATCCTTTTATATCTCGCGTATTTCCGTCTATATACCCTCTCCCAGTCTTACTCATGTCTGTCTCCAGTCTGTCACTAATAATACTAAGGTCTCCTAGCTGCGCTGTCCAGAGCTTAATCAGATTGAGGATGAATGGCCACTTACTATATCACCATCAGGCGGCATGTGACAGATAAAATGCCACAGGAAAGATTTGTATTGACCGATTATCCACAAAGCTGTAGATTACGCCTTAGGCTAAAGAGCTACGCAACCTACAATAGATGTGAATTTATTAGGATCAGACATGCCAACGTTTTCCCATGAGGAAGCCCAAGCAAGCACTAGAAGAACAATAATGGAAATTCTAGGGTAATTTGAATGAGTCAATATGGAAAGGTCTTTACGTGATTTCTTTTCGGAATTGCTGATGAAATCATTGACAATGTGCTTGATAATTGCCATAATAAAGTATAGAAATCTACAGTAATAATCTCCTAGATTGATAATAATGATGCAGCCTGGAGTTCTTATGTAAATGTGTGTTAGCTCGGAGTGTTAATTGCAGGGTCACGTCTATGATTTATTGACCTTTCCTTTAGAGAAAATAAATGATTGTGACCTTTAACAGGTAATCCAAACTTTAAAGCGTTTCGTCCCTTAAGAGCCCTCATTGCCCTAATCCGCAGATCGGAGACGTGTGAATAGTATATCAGTCTCTTCTGAAGTCACTGGATGTGGTGCAAGCCCCCATAACACTCATTATTCTCACCTCTCAACCCTAACTCTAAGTAGTGGGGAAATAATGGAAGTAAGACCGCATTCCCCAGAGAGGCGGTATACACTGGTAATCAAAAAGCTACCTCCGAGATCCGAAGGCTCTGCTTACCCCACACCAGTAAGGTGATCGCTCAGTATATATATAAATATTAGTAAGTAAAACATGAGTAAGCACTAAGCACCCCTTGAATACTGGCTTCTGTATACTACTATGTACACACCAGTAAAATAACTCTCTTGACTATGTACACTACTATGTGCATGTTGGTGAAATAACTCTCCAGACCATGCACCTATATACTACTGTGTGCACATTAGTGAAACAACTTACCAGACCTTTCATCTGTATAGTACAGCGATGGTGGGGGGGAAGACCTCAAACTATCCCTGGAACTGGGACCCTAACTATCCCGGGGGTACGAGACCCAAGTCTCTGACTTCACTATGCTCCTGTTAATCTGTGGTATGTCACCTCCCCCACACTATGGAGCCTGGGACAGAAATGTAATGTGAACAAGACAAAACAGGGATAACAGAAACCCTCTATCATACAAAAGCACCAACCAACAATAGGATGGAGGATAGGGACAGGGAGGAAATAACTAAACGGGAACAGGGGGACCAGGAGATAAACCTACATGTACTACAGAACACCTCTACAACAACTTCTCTCCAAAACACTTAAGTGAACCTGTCAGCAGGAGTGTGCTGAGTAATCTACAGACACTGTCAGGTCAGCGCCATTATACTGATTACAATGATACTTGGGTTGATGAAACCTGTATTGAGGTTTTTGTTTAATCTTCATTTGCAGTTTTCCGTTAATGATATACTCGTGCACCGGGGCAACTTGTGGGCGGGGGTCTTCATGTGGTGCTCTGTTTACATATTCATCTGTATGGCTTATGACAGGTCACTGATCTATCAGTGACCTGCCCCCTGTTTTACATACTGCATAGAATTGTGGCTTAAAAAAAAATAATCACATTCCTATAGTCTTGTTGAAAAAGAAAAATTTCTTAATCAAAATGATGCTGGCGGCCATGCCTGTGCAGTAGCATCTATCGGGTTCCGACAGATGCCACTGTGCAGGCGCCGGCGCCATTTTGGTTGAGAAAAAAAATGAGGCTTCATTAAGATGGTGCCGGTAGTGTCTGCGCAGTAGCATCTATCGGAAAGTGATAGATGCTACTGCACAGGCACCATTTTGGTAGAGAAAGAAAAAATTAGGCTCCATCAAGATGGTGCCGGCAGCGCCTGCACAGTATCATCATTCTGATAGATGCTACTGCAGCGCCATCTTGATGGAGCCTCATTTTTTTTTCTATAACAAAATGGCACCGGCAGCAGCGCATGTACAGTAGCATCTATCAGAACGCCATTTTGATTAACATATTTTTGTTTTTACAGCAAAATTATATTTCCAAATAGCATGCAAACAGCGATATTATCCACCGTACCATGCTACAGCACAGATGCTGCCTACCCGAAGAATGTGAATTTTTTTTCTTTACAATTATAATTCTATGCAGCATATAAAATAGAGGGCAGGGCAGTGAGGGATCAGTGACACAAGCCCATACATATGAATACCTAATCAGAGCACCACAAGAAGACTCCCCAACAGGCCGCCCCAGAGCACGAGCATATTATTAACAGAAAACAGAAAATACAAATTAAACAGCAACCACAAGACAGATTTCATCAACCAAGGTATCATTTTAATCAGCATAACTGCGCGACCTGACACTGACCTGACACAGGTTAGTATGCACAATCCTGCTGACAGGTTCTCTTTAGCTTAAGCACAAAGCACAGGAAGACTCCCCAAAGCAACAACAAACTCCTATTCAGCATAGCCTCTCCTAAAAGCAAGGAAGCAGAGATTTCACTGGCAAGACAGAGAGGGTCTGGCCAGGTTTTACAGGACGAGTCACAGACCGGATCAGAAACAGCTGAAATGGAGCTGCATGTTTCTGACCAGCATAGAAAGGGTTGTTAACCTCTTCATCCCCAAAGGAAACCAAATTTATTTAATATAGAATTCAAATACACAGGCTAAATGGAAGATCTGCAATTCACAATACACAGTGATCTTCTATCCCCAGATCTCCCAGGTTGGCCTCGTAACAATACTATTGTGTGCACATTAGTAAAATAACCATCCAGACCTTGCATTTGTGTACTCTATCCAAATGTGTCCACCTTTATCTCTTGCTGAATCTTGTTAAAGGGAAACTGTCACAAGATTCATATAGTTACATAGTTATACTGTTGAAAAAAGACAAATGTCCATCCAGTTCATTCAAGGGATATGAAGGAATACAGGGAAGGGGTAAATGTACCACCACAATGTGGGAAGGGGTAAATGTACGACTACAATGCATGACCCAGTCTACCCTAAAACAGCTAATCTTTCCCTTCTGATCCTAGGTGTCCATCTTCTGGACCAAACTTTCAAAAAAGAACTTAGCACATTTCCAGAATTATGTTATTTTCTTCTAAAAAGCATCCAAATCTTTTTTTAAACCATCAAGGTTCAAATGACTGAGAAACATTAATCTGAGCCTGGCTTGGTGATTGCAGCTGGGAATTTTTTACTCTGACACACTGCAAAGAAAATACTTTGAAATACTGACTGGGGACTATAGCGAGAGACCTAACTAGTCTGGCCTCTCCCAATCCATGTGTGTAACAGGAAGAGACCTGTCAATCACCTGGAGCGATGCGGGAAGAAGCCGTCCGGGGAACGCATACTTCCCACCAGACTTTTCAAGGCATGCCTCATCATTTCAGAGTAAACCATAATTGGCTGAAATCATACAAACTTGGATTAATGCTGCCCGTGTTCAGGCAGCTTGACAGTTAAGAACTCCAGTTTCTCATCATATAAATTCTATTGTAACATGCTGGCAGAAGCCTTGACAGGCTGCAGGTCACATCACAGCCACTAAATGGTAAAAATAGACCCATAGAGTAAAGACTAGAGATGAGCGAATATTTCAATGTTCGGTTCGGCTTACGATCGATGAATTTGCAATATTCGCCAATTTATTAGTTGAAAATTCTCTGATTATAACCAAGCGCCATTCAAGGCAATGGAGGCAAAAATGCATGTGCAACACCTTCTAACAGCCCCAAAAACTGCCAAAACACATCAAATTATGAGGAAAAACCAGGAAAGTGGCCTCAATTCACCCACAGTACAAATTGTAGCATGGCACTGCAGAAATCAGCCATGAATTAGGTATCGTGGTCTGGGATAGCATTTACAGCTTTCAATTGAACGTCACAGTAAGATGAGGTGGGTAAGGGATCAGTGTGGGCTTCCTGTGCTGGGAGCCCTGATACCACATGCAACAGCTCAACCTGCTTTCATGCTCAGTCACATTCAGGCAGCATAAATATCATAAAAATTTTGAAGACTACTATTGTCATCTAAGGATTGTCATCTAAATCTAAGGATAGTAACACAGGTAGTTGAGTCCAAGGAAGTGGAGGCCTGACGGTCTCGGAGGTCTACTACTACAGGCAAAACACATGAAGGAGATACAAAAAGGAGTCTACATATTTACAAAAATTTGTGGCAGACACCAAAGTGGCATCAATTTCACCACAGTAGAAATAGTATAATAGGGACCGACAGGTCTTCCACTATGCCCAATCCAACAGATGTGTCATGGAAATATATATGTATTCCACGTATTCAATGTATATTCATATATATGCATTTACAGTTAGATAGATCTCACTTGCTAAAAATCCTGTGCTCAGCATATCTATGAAAAAGCTAATGCTAGCTATAATCAGTCGCTTAAGACGACCCTGGCTATAGCTCATAGGGACTTTTTTACCAAGGACATGGAAACAAGGACAGAAGATATCTATTATTTTCTTTACTAGTCACGTAGGAAAAACTGGGACATAGAGCAATAAACAATAAATCTGCTACTTCAGCCCTTTTATCATAATTATCATAATTATCATACTTACACTAAAACAGCCAATAATCTAGCAGCTTTTAATTGTATGCTAATTGACTAACCAGCCCCTTTTTGTAAACGTATAAAACCTTGAATGAATAATAAACTGTTGGTCTTGACGAACTGTTATACTGACACTTCCGTTGTGGACAGTCCTCATTTCGTCTGAGCGCTCAAAGAAAAGACATTTAATATAAGATTGGGAACAGCAACAGCAAACACTGCAGGATAGATTTATCCTAATTAAATTTCCATAACAGATGGACACCCAACCAGGAGTGTTCATATTTCCAAAAATTACTGGCAGGCACCACCAAAGTGGCATAAATTTCACCACAGTAGAAATAGTATAATAGGGACCGACAGGACTTCCACTATGCCCAGCTGTTATGTTTCGGTAACTGAGGAGTGCAGGTAAAAAAGGCAATACACCAGAGCAGTTGGAATCTATGAGATTGCAGTACACTGACTAACCACCACAACTAGAGGCAGCCGTGGAGCGTTCCTACGTTGGTCCTAGACGCCTCGTCACAGCCTGAGAAACTAACTACACCTAAAGATAGAAATAGGAAAGCTATCTGCCCCGGAGCAGATCCCCAAAGAACATAGAAAGCCCCCAAACATGTAATGGCTGTTAGACAAGAAGAAATACTGACACAGACAGAAAATAGTATGAGCAAACGTTGGGGCCCAAACTAACTAAATAGAAAAGGATAGGAAGGGTACTTACTGCAATCCCAAAAAACCCTGCAAAGCACCAACTCTACTAATTTCAAAAACACCTGAGATCACACGACCTCTACCACCTAAATTAGTTCTCTGGTGTAACCAAAATCAAAACAGCAGCCACTGAAGAAACTGGAAAAAGCAAAAGTACAAACATCAGTGGCTGAACCAAACTGAGAGGGCAAAAGCCCCGGAGGGGACCCTGAAGGCCCCCACAGAAGTGCAGGACAAAATGCAAAAATAAAGCACAAAAACAAAAAGAAGAAAATGTCTTATCTGTTAGCAGGAGATGCAGACACGACACAGCAGGCTACAAGGGAAACAGGAATCATGGAGTGAGACCAGAACAATTGATCACCGGCAACCCTGATGGGAAGGCGACTCCCTTATATAAGACCAGTCAGTAACACCTGATTCCCACTCCTCACAATCTTCACTGGACAGTCCAGTACCGCTTGTAACCACCAGAGGGAGCCTCTGCTCAGAACTCATTTCAAGTCCATTCACAACACCCAGCCCAACAGATGGACACCCAACCAGGAGTATTTATATTTACAAAAATTACTGGCAGGCACCACCAAAGTGGCATCAATTTCACCACAGCAGAATAGTATAATAGGGACCGACAGGTCTTCCACTAAACCCAATCCAGCAGATGGACACCCAACCAGGAGTGTTCACATTTCCAAAAATTACTGGCAGACACCACAAAAGTGGCATCAATTTCACCACAGTAGAATAGTATAATAGGGACCGACAGGTCTTCCACTAGACCCAATCCAGCAGACGGACACCTAACCAGGAGAATTCACATTTAAATAAATGAGGGCCTGACACCACCAAAGTGGCATAAATTTCACCACAGTTGAAATAGTATAATTGGGACCGACACGTTTTCCACTACAGCCAACCCAGCTGGATGTAGACCAATCATGACTGTTCATATTTCCAAAAATTTGCGTTAACATCTGCAGCAGTATTAGCAGCAGGCACAGAAGCCACACTATAGATATCACAGAGTGCAGTTACGTGACATTAATGCAGCATACTATAAAATGCAATATTGCCTAATCTGATTGGGGTGCAAAAGTCCTTGGAGATTCATGACTTGTTCATCTTAATGAAAGGTAGACGGTCTACACTTTCAGGGGACAGCCGGCTGCTCTTATCCGTCAAGATACCACCAGCAGCGCTGAAGACCCGTTCTGAGAGAATGCTAAGTGCCAGGCATGTTAAAACCTCCAAGGCATGTGAGGCAAGCTCAGGCCACTCATCCATTTTAGAAAACCAAAGTATGAATGGATCCAAACCCTCCCTGATGGTATTGATATTCAGTTCTAGATACTCCCTCACCATCCTCTCCATTCGTTCACCAAAGGTGTGTTTCGATACTCCAGCTGTCATGTATAGTGTACAGTTCCTATAGCGTCTTGTGCTTGGGTGCGAGGAAAACACAGGAGACATAGGTTGAAATGAAATGACTTGTATTACTTCATACAAGCATGCTGAAAAGTTCACACAGTTTGCAGGAACAGAGTCAGGAGACACAGCAGGCCAGAGTAATTTCAAGCACTACAATAAATCTCCAAAGCAGGTTCAGGATCTCTTCTCTGTACCGTAATTCCTCTGCAAACATGGATTCACCAAACAGCAGGTTTCCAGAGTCCAAAAGTGTTCAAAGGTTCCTCAGTAGGGAATAGCTGGAGTACAAGTTCAAGGTTTCCAGGAGTCAGGTCACAGACTGACTGAGGCTTGATTCAGGAGCACTGATTGTTCAGCTGAGGCTGCTTAAGAAGCAAGAGGGAAGAATCAGGGCGGGAACATGAAAACTGGAACTCCATATTAACTGAGGGCAAGAGCTGCAGAAAGACAGAAAGCAAAATGGCCGACGGAAAACTGAGTTTCAAGGAACATGTCAACAGAGACAAAGAACCTTACATTACTCCCCCCTTAGGGACAACCTCCGGATGACCTCAGACCAGGCTTGTCAGGGTACCTCTGATGAAACTGGCGGAGCAGGCGAGGAGCATTTACATTGTTGACTGGTTCCCATGAGTTGTCCTCCACTGGGTAGCCCTGCCATTTAATCAAATATTGCAACTGATTTCTGTACAACCTGGAATCTAGAATCCTTTCCACCATAAATTCTTCCTGACCATCGACCAGCACTGGGTCAGGGCAAGGAGAAGAACGTCCAGGAAACGTATTGGGTGTTGCAGCCTTTAGTAGGGATACATGAAAGACAGGGTGGATTCTCATAGTTCTGGGCAGTTGAAGACGACAAGCAACAGCACTTATAATCTTACTGATCTTATAAGGTCCAATGTACTTATGTCCCAATTTAGACGATGGAATCTTTAATTTAAGATTTCTGGTTGACAGCCAGACCAAATCTCCTACCTTGAAAGCTGGTGCAGGTTTACGAAATCTATCTGCTGCTTTCTTGTACCTTTCCTGAGCCAATTCTAGATTTTCCTTTAGAAGATCCATATTCTTTTGTAAAGAAGTGATTCTTTCAGCCACTGCCGGCAAGGGCGTATCTATGGGAAATCGAGGAAGAATGTTAGGATGATAACCTAGATTGGAGTAAAAAGGAGACTGCTTAGTGGAGGCGCTCTGAGAGTTGTTATAAGAGAACTCAGCCAGTGGAAGTAGATCCACCCAATCATCTTGTAGGTGGCAGATAAAGCAGCGGAGATACTGCTCCAGGGTCTGATTGGTTCGTTCTGTCTGTCCATTAGTCTGAGGATGAAAAGTAGAAGAAAGGTTTACTTTAATGTCCAATGCTGCACAGAAGTTTTGCCAAAACCTTGAAGTGAATTGCACCCCTCGATCCGAAATGACCTCATCCGGTACTCCATGTAAGCGAAACACATTCTTAATCATCAAGTCTGATGTCTGTTTTGCAGTGGGTAAGCCGACACAAGGGATAAAATGAGCTGCCTTTGTTAGACGGTCAACCACCACTAGAATGGTGTTCTTCCCTTGAGAGGTTGGTAACTCCACAATGAAGTCCATAGAAATGGATCCCCACGGGCGGGACGGGGTGGGAAGAGGTTGCAACAGACCAGTTGGTGAGGAGCGAGGTGTTTTGCATCTTGCACAGACTTCACATGAAGTGACATAGTTTAAAACATCTTTCCTGTAAGTGGGCCACCAAAAGAAACGAGAAAGAAATTCTTGTGTCTTTAGAATTCCCCTATGCCCGGCTATCTTGGAATCGTGGATGAGTTGCAATACTCTCAATCTGACTGTTTCAGGTATATACAGACGTTGTCCCTGAATCCACACACCATTCTTAAAGACAAGACTTACATCACTTGGGGGTTGAGCCAACAAAGAATCCGCATGGTATGCTTCCTTGATCTCCTTAAGTAGGTCTTGATTATGAATCACTCCCAGGAATCTAGAGTCAGGAAGAATAGTCTTAGGAGGAGTAAGTGGACGTGTCTCTGCTGAATGAATCCTAGAGAGTGCATCAGCCTTTCCATTGCGCGATCCTGGTCTATAAGAAATGACAAAATTAAATTGGTTTAGGAAAAGATTCCAGCGAGCCTGGCGAGGAGTCAGGCACTTAGCCGACCTGATAAATTCAAGGTTACGATGGTCTGTCAGGACTAGTGTTGAGCGATACTGCTCGATATCTAAAAATATCGTATCGAAATGGTATCGCCGATATCACTAAATATCGTCGATATCCGATTCCGATACCGGAAGTCCAATGTAAGTCTATGGGAACCAAATATCGACATTAAAAAAAACCCATTCTTGCCTTGTTGGTTAATTGTACATGAAGGAAAACAACAAAGACTAATGTAGAATGTATTGGGGGAGGTTGAGGAGACAATAAAGGCATACATGTTTAACCCAATGCATTGGAATAGCATTAATATATTTTTTTTGGGAAATACGTTTGGATTGACTAACAAATTGACAATGTTGTTAACCTTTTTTCTATTTTGGCAAATATGTATGTTTCACAACTTCCATGCTCTTCACCTTTTTAACTTTTGCCAGTGCCACACTTTCTCCTTCATAATCTTCAGCAGCATCATCTTTCTCATCAAATTATTCTTCATCTTCACCTTCTTAATCTTCTTCTTAAACTTCTTGCTATTCATGTTTTTGTTTACATTACTCATATTGTTATTATTAAACTAATTAATCTTCTTCATATTCAAATTCTTCATCTTCTCCTCTTCATCTTCTTCATCATATTCTTATTTGTGACAGAGATTCCTGTACTTGTAATCTGTAAAAGTATGAATTGTTCATCCTTCCGTTCTTGCTGTCACAAAAAAATTAAATTACAACAGTATTTGTCCGTGTTCAGTTTAGCCTGCAGCAGCAGCAGGCATTTTCCAGGGGCACCACGAGGAGGAACGGACTCACCCCCATACACTGCTTAGTCTTCTGCTTAGAATTTAGAGCATATATTTTGCTCTTCATTTTGGTCTTATACTTCATGTTCTTCTGCTTTTTGATCTTTTGCTTATTGTTCTTCTGTCTCTTGTTCTGTATCTTGTAGTTTGTCTTAACCTTCTTTGTCCTGTTGGTGATCTTCTTCTGGGTAATCTTTTATTTTTTCTTTGTGATGGTGTTCAGGCTGGTTGGCTTCATGCTCGTAGTCCTTGTTGTCGTCATCTTCTTCTGGGTGGTCTTTAAGGTCGTCTAATTTCCGAGAAACAGCTGACGTTACTGGAACCCTGACGGGTATCAGATGGAGCAAGAGACAATGGAAGTAACGAGGACCAGCTGACTGTGCTGGAACCCGGACGGGTAGCAGAAGGAAAAGAGGCAATGTCACAACCGAGTACCAGCTGACGTTACTGTGACACGGTTACTAAGCAGGAGGTACCTGTGCTCCAAAGCACTACCAAGGACCAGCAGACGTTGCTGGAACTCGGATACGGAGATGGAGGCACCTAGGCCAAAAGCACTGGGGAGAACCACTTGACGGTACTGGACCCCGGACGGGTAGCAGAAGGAAAAGAGGCAATGTCACAACTGAGTACCAGCTGACGTTACTGTGACACGGTTACTAAGCAGGAGGTACCTGTGCTCCAAAGCACTACCAAGGACCAGCAGACGTTGCTGGAACTCGGATACGGAGATGGAGGCACCTAGGCCAAAAGCACTGGGGAGAACCACTTGACGGTACTGGACCCCGGACGGGTAGAAGAACGCACCCATGAAAATGTAAGTTGACAGGACGCAAGCCGTCCGCAGTTACAGAATCACACAGTCCTACAGTGGGTGCTTATCCTATTGTCACAATGGAAACCGCCTTTATTTACATATCCCACAGCACACATAGGAATCACCTAAACTGCAGGCACCATAGAGTCGGCTAACCCGAATGCAACACGACAGCACAACTTATTGGAGGATAATTGACGTTCACACTGCCAGGAAACAGCTGTCGTGCTGTAACCAGGCTGGCCAGGAGTCAGTACCCCTGCCAATTACTTACGAGCAACAAATGGCGGTGTTGTAGCCCAGGGAGTAGAGTTCAGGTGGTAGAAAGATGAACATAACAGGGACATGGAAAACGTTGCCAAACAGTTATTTAATCTGAAAACGGACAGGCAAATTCAGGTGAGATCCATGCCTTGTTCATTTTCAGAAAAGTAAGCCGGTCTACATTCTCTGAGGATAGTCGCATGCGACGGTCTGTTACTACACCACCTGCAGCACTAAAGACACACTCAGATAATACACTGGCAGCAGGGCAAGCCAGCACCTCCAATGCATACTGGCTAAGCTCTGGCCATGTATCCAACTTAGAGACCCAAAATTTGAAAGGGGAAGAGGCATCTGGGAGTACACTTAGAGGGAAAGCCAAGTAGTCTGTCACCATCTTACGGAAACGTTTCTTCCTGGTGACTGGAGCCGTCTCTGATGGTGTAGACCTTGCTGGCGCTGTCACAAAACTTTGCCACATTTGTAACATACAGTTCTTGCCCTGTGCAAAGCCGCTGCTTCTGCTCCCTCTTGTTGTAGAGGTGTCTACACTGCCTCGACGCACAGAGCTGCTTTGTAAAGCAGTAGCAGCAGCAGCAGCTCTCTCGGCTGGAATGTACAACAGTATGGATTGCACCAGTGTGTCTTGGTACTCCTGCATTTTACGGTCCCGGTTCACCGGTGTGATGAGGGTTTGTAAGTTGTCCCGGTAGCGAGGGTCTAGGAGGGTGTACATCCAATAATCTGACGTGCTGAGAATGTGGGCGATGCGGCGGTCGTTTCTCAGGCACTGAAGCATGAAATCAACCATGTGCTGCAGACTCCCAACTGGCCAACAAAGGCTGTCCTCTGGAAGAGGCGATCATCTCTGCCTCCTCTGCATCACCCCACCCTCGCTCTACATACTGACTACAGCGTTGTGTACCTCCCTCTATAGGGATTTCTTCCTCCTCCATTGACTCCTCCTCCTCCTCCTCACAAAGTGAGCCCTGCCCAGCCCTTTGTGAGGAACCACGTTGCGCTGACTGTCCTGAAGGTAATTGAATTTGTGACTCCTCATCTTCCACCTCTTCCAAAACCTCTTCCTTTAGTGCTTTCAGTGATTTCTGAAGCAGGCAGATAAGGGGGACAGTCATGCTGACTAGTGCATCATCTGCACTCGCCATCCGCGTTGAGACATCAAACGCACGCAAAACGTCGCAGATGTCCTTCATAGAGGCCCACTCAGTAGTGGTGAAGTGTGAACGGCGCAAATTGCGAGTTGATTGCGCCTGTTGCAGCTGATACTCCATTACTGCTGGCTGCTGCTCACACAACCGCTCCAACATATGTAACGTAGAATTCCACCTGGTGGGTACGTCACATATGATGCGATGTTCAGGAAGGCGAAATCTGACTTGCAGAGCTGCAATGCGCGATTTGGCCATGCTGGAACGTCGCAAGTGAGCGTACTCTAGGCGGACCTTGTGCAGCAGTGCATCAAGATCCGGATAGTCCCTCAAAAAACTCTGCACGACCAAGTTGAGCACATGTGCCAGACATGGTATGTGAGTGAGGTTGCCAAGGCCCAGAGCTGCCACCAGATTTCGGCCATTGTCACACACTACCAAGTCTGGCTGGAGATTAGCTGACAAAAACCACAAGTCGCTCTCCTGCTTGATGGCATCCCAGAGCTCCTGCGCTGTGTGGCCTCGATTCCCCATGGGAATTAATTTCAGGACGGCCTGTTGACGTTTGGCCACGGCTGTGCTCATATCGGTCGCAACAGGTAAGCGTTCACGGGTCCATGTGGAGGTAGACCGTGACGGCTCGTGCAGCGATGATTCTGAGGAACTGGAGTAGGGGAGGAATCAATGTACAGACTGGATTCCTGCAATCCTTGGAGTTGGCAGAACACGTACAGCGCCACTGGCAAGATCTGTACCCGGCTCCACAACATTGACCCAATGGGCAGTGAGGGAAAGGTATCGTCCCTGGCCATGGGTACTGGTCCACGCAACGGTGGTCAGGTGGACCCTGCTACTGACGGCGTTTAGTAGCGCATGTTTAATGTTTCCCTCGACATGTTTTTGCAGAGCAGGGACAGCTTGCCTGCTGAAATAAAATCGGCTTGGCACATTATATTGTGGGACTGCCAATGCCATAAAGTTCCTGAAACTGTCAGTCTCCACCAGCCTGAATGACAGCATTTCAAGGGACAGGAGTTTTGCAAGGCCAGCATTCAGAGCCTGTGCTCGTGGATGGTTTGCCGAGTATGGCCGTCTTTTATCCCATGCCTGTGTTACCGATGGCTGTTTTTTGTTCTGGGAGTGTGACGATGACTGTGAACTTGCTGCAGTGGGTGGAATAACAGTTTGTCTATGGACAACAGTGACCGAGGTTCTTCCATGGAGATCCTGTGAGGAAGCCGAACCAGGTGTGTGAGAGCTGGAGGTATAGGCTCGAACATGACCTAAAGATGTAGGTGCTGCTGTAGGTTGGCCTACATCTCCAGTGTGTCTTTGTAACTCAGCTACATGCTTTGTCCGTACATGTTTCCACATATTTGTGGTATTCAGGTTCCTGATATTTTTACCTCTTTTAACTTTTTGCTTACACAGCTTGCATTGAACATAGCAAATATCAGATACAAGTCTGTCAAAAAAGGACCACGCAGTGGAAGACATGGGAGCGCCAATTTTGACATTTTTAAGAGAACTGCTCCCAACAGGTGCCAAACTGGAGGCTACAGGCAAGCGAGTCTGCAGCCTACCTCTCCTCCTCTTTGTACCGTTGGGACAATCTCTTCCTCAGAGCTGCTCCCACCACCTTCCTGTTGCTCACGCCATGTTGGGTCTCGGACTTCATCATCTCCACTACCCTCTTCCAACACCTGCTGCTGTTGGATGGTCTGGGCTGCACCATGCTCCACAAAACCTGGCACCTGAGTCTCATCATCATCATAAGATGCGTTCTGCGGTGTGCTGTCCATCGGCACTGGCTCACCCGCCTCTTCAGATTGAGAGAGACACAGCTGTTGCGCATCACTGCATACTCCCTCTTCTTCAAATTGCAGAATTCTGCTTGCCTGTGCCCGTGTTTGCGAGCCAACAGATTCTGAGAACAGAAGCAGAGACTCAGCTGGCTCCAGTACAGAAATCTCTGACTGCCTGGGCAATTTGACAGGCGGTGAACAGACAGATGGTTGCTCAACAGTGTTGTGTTCCTGAGAGGAGGTGGAAGGAATTGAAGTCGATGCATTGGCTGCCATCCAACCAACAACGGCTTCAATTTGTTCTTCCCGCAGCAGGGGGGCACGCCGAGCTCCTACCAAAGTGCGCATAAAGGAACGCTCACGGGGAAAACTGGTGGATGCTGTGTCACTGAGGGCGGCAGCAGCCACAGAATCCCCACGTCCTCTCCCTGCTGAAACTCCACGGCCACGACCACGTGCCTTACTCACTGACTTGTTCATCTTGGTAGATTGAGAAAGAAAGTCAGAAACGTTATAAGGCCTAAGTGTGGTTATTACGCAGAGACTGAAGTGAACACTGAAACACAACTGTTCACAATCTGTGAAAGGCTACTCCTTTGTCTACTTCTATAGTGTTTGCAACCAATGTATTGGATACGGATGGAAGCGCGTCACACTAATAGATTATATTTTAAATGGAATGGAGCAGAACCAATTGGAGATAAATGAAAAGGATGAGCCACTGAGACACGCTCAGCAGAGTACAAGCAGCAGTGCTTGAACAAGTAACTGGAGCGTGATGTGCACTCAAAAAATAAAAAACACAGACTGAAGTGAACACTGAAACACAACTGTTCACAATCTGTGAAAGGCTACTCCTTTGTCTACTTCTATAGTGTTTGCAACCAATGTATTGGATACGGATGGAAGCGCGTCACACTAATAGATTATATTTTAAATGGAATGGAGCACAACCAATTGGAGATAAATGAAAAGGATGAGCCACTGAGACACGCTCAGCAGAGTACAAGCAGCAGTGCTTGAACAAGTAACTGGAGCGTGATGTGCACTCAAAAAATAAAAAACACAGACTGAAGTGAACACTGAAACACAACTGTTCACAATCTGTGAAAGTCTACTCCTTTGTCTACTTCTATAGTGTTTGCAACCAATGTATTGGATACGGATGGAAGCGCGTCACACTAATAGTTAAATTGCATGGAGCTGCAAGAATTACACTGAAGGAAAAAAAAAAGAGTCTGTGAGTGACATGTGCAGATGCCTACAGACAGCGTTGCATGCAGAGCAAACTGCAGCGTCACCTGCACTCACACACACCTTGCAGAGCTGTTAAAACAACACTGCAGGCAAAAGGAAGCTTTACACAGCGGTTGGTGCTAGCCTGCCTACAGCACAGTACACTAAATCGCAATCTCTAACTGTCCCTCAGAGTCAGCACAGCAGCGTTCTGTCCCTTACTGAATTCACAGCACAGTGACGCTAAAATGGCGGCGGCGCCTTTTATAGTGCATTCTGACATCATTTCAGCATCCAATCACAGCCATGCCATTAGTTAACATGACCGCAGCAGTACAGGATGTGCCCACACTTCTTAGGATTCCTCATTGGCTGACTAAAATCACACTGCCTCGCAAAGAATTATGGGAACTTCCGATTCCGGTATTCGATAAGACGAAAATATCGAAATGAAGTATCGAAAGGCCGATACAGCTAATATCGGCCGATATCCGATATTTGCAGTATCGTATCGCTCAACACTAGTCAGGACGACTATTTGCTGTGCAGTTCCCTGAAGAAGGTGTCTCCATTCCTTGAAGGCGCAATAATGGCCAACAATTCTCTATTGCCCACATCGTAGTTCCTCTCAGCCGAAGACAACTGCTGGGAAAAGAAGGCACAGGGATGCAAGACATTCTTCTCACCTGTTCTCTGAGAGAGTATAGCTCCAACGGCACAGTCTGAAGCATCCACCTCTATTATGAAGGCAAGCTCGGGGTTGGGATGTACTAAGATAGGTGCGGTGGTAAATTTAGCCTTTAAACAGGAAAATGCTTCCTGAGCTTGCGGGGTCCAGGAGAAACTAGACTGTTAAGTCCGGGTAAGTTGGGTGATAGGTGACATTACCTCAGAAAAATTTTTAATGAAACGTCTATAGAAGTTGGCAAACCCGATGAAGCGCTGCACCTCCTTCACATTTCTAGGAATTGGCCAATCCTTGATGGCTTGGGTCTTGCTTCCATCCATACTAATCCCTTGCGTAGATAGTACATACCCCAGAAATTGAATTTCGGTCCTATGGAATTTACACTTTTCAAGTTTGATGTAGAGATGGTTTTGTCTTAGGCGTTCTAAGACCATTCTCACATGTCCATAATGTTCCTCTGTGGAGTTAGAAAAAATTAGAATATCATCCAGATAAATCACCACAAATGTATCTAGGAGATCCCTGAAGATATCATTCACGAAGTGTTGGAAAGTGGCTGGGGCGGTACTCAGACCAAAAGGCATAACTAGATATTCAAAGTGTCCATAGCGTGACCTGAAAGCAGTCTTCCATTCATCCCCAGGTCTAATACGGACCAAGTTATAGGCCCCACGGAGATCCAGTTTAGAGAACATTTTGGCATGCCGCACTCTCTCCAACAACTCAGGGATTAAAGGCAATGGATAACGGTTTCTAATAGTAACCTTATTGAGTTCCCTATAGTCTATGCAGGGTCTCAGAGATCCATCTTTCTTCTTCACAAAGAAGATGGGTGCACCTGGGGAGATGAAGAGGGGCGTATGAAGCCCTTGGCTAAATTTTCGTCTATATAATCCTTCAAAGCTTTTAGCTCGGGCCCCGCTAGGGGGTAGATCTTACCAAAAGGTATCTCGGCTCCAGGCAATAATTCAATTGGACAATCATATGGACGGTGAGGAGGAAGCTGATCAGCGTTCTTCTTGTCACATAAATCCACATAGTCCTGGTATACAGCTGGTAGTTCAGGGACTGACATGGTTCCTTTAGGAACAGAGCAAGCTGAAACTCCTTGACTCATCTGTTTCTCCGGAAAGTGTAATTCCTTGGTCTCCCAGTTAATCGTAGGATTCTGCGCCTGCAGCCATGGTAGCCCTAGAATAATGGGAAAGTGGGGAGAAGAGATAAGCATAAAAGACATTTTCTCCTGATGATCTTTACCCATAAGGACCCTCAAAGGCTCTGTTTCTTGATCCACTGGTCCAGAAGTCAGTAGAGAGCCATCCACAGTCTCCATCTGTACTGGAGTAGCCTTCTTCACTGAACGTATCCCCTGTTTCAGAGCAAAGGAGATATCCATAAAATTTCCACTTGCTCCTGAGTCGATCATAGCAGAGCTAGACACCCAGACTGAGTTAACCCAGAGTTTGATGGAAAGGAAGCAATGAGAATTGTTTCTTTTACAACTCAGCTGGGACATCACTGAGGAAACTTGAAAAATTGCAGCGTTTATACCGTCATCGTCCCAGAACTAACAGAGTTTAAGTCCGAGAAATCAAGATCTCTTGCAGCAGATCTCTCTGGAGCCTGAGGCTCGGACATGACAGAGCTCCTCTCGCAACACTCACAGTGAATGACTGCTGCAGTAGTCTTACGAGAACGGCTGGGGCAGTTTATAATGAAGTGCCCTGACTTACCACAGTAGAAACATAGATTTTCCTTTATACGATGTTCTTTGCGTGCATCATTAACCCGTCTTTGTAAAGAGTCCACCTGCATGGGTTCAGGTTCTGGTTCCCTTGTGATCCTACTCAAAGGTTCCTTAGCTGAGGAGGGAGGTAGTAAAAGGTTAGTGCGATTATTTTCGAACCATCTCTCTTGTCTGTGTTCAGTCAGACGAGCATCAATACGAATACAATAGTTAATAAAGTCACCTAACGCAGTGGGAGGGTCGGCACGAGCAAGTTCATCCTTAAAGACAACCCTTTCCGAAAAATAGATTTCTTAGCGGAAGTGTCCCAAGTGGTATCAAGAGCCCATCTCCTGAAATCCAGGGCATATTCGGCTACTGAACGCTTACCTTGGCGCAAAGTTAACATGGCTGCTTCAGCTGTTGCACCTCGATTGGGGTCATCAAACACCTGCCCCATGGCTGAAATAAAAGCATCAAGGTGATTCAAACAATCATCCTCAGTCTCAATCAGAGGGTTTGCCCACATCAAAGCCTTATTGGTAAGCAACATGATTATAGTAAGCACTTTGGATCGTTCAGTGGGAAATTGTGAAGCATGTGCAGAGAAAAATAAATTGCATTGATTAATAAATCCCCTGAATTTCTCACGTTCACCGCCAAAACGAAATGGAGGTAATTTGGGGATCCCAGAACTCGGGGTTATGGCAGGAGCCTGGGCTCGTTCCTCTAGAGCCTCAATCCTGGCTCGCAATTCCTGGGTAGTCTGTCCAAACACTTGCAAATTATGATTAGTGAGGTCCTGTAGGCTTGAAAAACGGGTTTTTAAAGTCTGTACATCTGAAAGGATTGTATCAGTCACTCCGCAAAGTTCCTTTATGCGGGCCTCCATCTTCCAGATCTTTTAAGGCAGAAGTGCTGGAAGGAGAAGAGGAAAGGAAAAAAAAAAAAAAAAAAAAAAAACAATAGTGTTTACCTGTGGTAACACTGCAGAGTAAAATTTTAAGGGAATGCGCTCACCTGGAATGGTTGTGAGAAGTCACAACCACTGTCATCACATAAGGTATTTAAACGGACATCTGATATCCACAGTCACAGGAGACACGGCTTTCCCAGACCCAGCAGACACTAAACATTGGCTCCTGAATCTTGTCATGTATAGTGTACAGTTCCTATAGCGTCTTGTGCTTGGGTGCGAGGAAAACACAGGAGACATAGGTTGAAATGAAATGACTTGTATTACTTCATAGAAGCATGCTGAAAAGTTCACACAGTTTGCAGGAACAGAGTCAGGAGACACAGCAGGCCAGAGTAACTTCAAGCACTACAATAAATCTCCAAAGCAGGTTCAGGATCTCTTCTCTGTACCGTCATTCCTCTGCAAACATGGATTCACCAAACAGCAGGTTTCCAGAGTCCAAAAGTGTTCCAAGGTTCCTCAGTAGGGAATAGCTGGAGTACAAGTCCAAGGTTTCAGGAGTCAGGTCACAGACTGACTGAGGCTTGATTCAGGAGCACTGATTGTTCAGCTGAGGCTGCTTAAGAAGCAAGAGGGAAGAATCAGGGCGGGAACATGAAAACTGGAAACTCCATATTAACTGAGGGCAAGAGCTGCAGAAAGACAGAAAGCAAAATGGCCGACGGAAAACTGAGTTTCAAGGAACATGTCAACAGAGACAAAGAACCTTACACCAGCATTCGCAGGTCCCTTTCCAGGGCGGGAAGCATCTGGCAAAATTTGGTTTTATAATGTGGCTCTAACAGAGTGGCACCCCAGTAGTCAACACTATTTCTAATCATAACTATAAGGGGATCATGTTGCAGATAGTGCAGCAAGAAGACACTCATATGTCAGGCTCTACCATGAGGTCCAAGCCCATGCTGTGCTGGTGGCTGGGTAACAATGAGGCTTGTTTCCTCCATCCCCTCCTGCTAACCACGAACAACAGAGAGGGGAGGATTATCTTCTTCATCTCCTGACAGTTGCTCGCCCATCACCTCTTCTTCCCATTTGTTCCTCGGATCTTGCACCTTCATTTACAATTTGTCTGTTATCACCAGCCCCCCTCGATCGCAGTATTTCACCCTCCCTTGGCACCCGCCTGTGTGAAGACAGTCTGAAACTTAGAGACAATCTTATCCCTTCCGCATCCTCCTCTGCTACCTCCTCTTCTACTGGGACCACCATCTCCTCCCGCAGGCTATTCAATGTCTGCTCCAACATATAAATGACCGTAATAGCGATGCTGACGATGGCAACTTCAGTGCTAACCAGCTAAGTAGCCATTTTGAAACTGTGCAGAAGGGTACAGAGGTCTTTAATCTGTGCCCACTTTGTAAACCTGATATGTGCCACGTCCATACTGTGTTGGCCCAGGCTATACGACATGACATACTGCGTCAGGGCTCTTTGCTGCTGCCACAGTCACTGTTTTTATTGTGGTCTGTTCAGTGATGTCAAACGTTTCGGTCCTGTAGGACCTTCATCAGTAACTGTACAAGAATAAATGATACAACAAAAATACAAATAAAAAAGTGCATTCATATGCAAATAAAGTACATACATGTGGTACATAGATTAATTATGGAATATATCGATATAGGAAGAAGCAAAAATGGTTCAGTCGTTTTAACATATCGTCCACCGCTAGTTTAATGTGCTGCGGAATAATTTATAACAGTTACTATAAAAGAGATGTCTATTCTGCCCGTGTTAAACACAAGGTGTATGCACATACCGTAAATCACAGAAACAGGCGTCCGCAGTGTACTCAAACAGGTGGATGC
This sequence comes from Oophaga sylvatica, assembly GCA_033576555.1. Taxonomy (NCBI): domain Eukaryota; kingdom Metazoa; phylum Chordata; class Amphibia; order Anura; family Dendrobatidae; genus Oophaga; species Oophaga sylvatica. The sequence goes on along the minus strand of JARQOD010000001.1, from coordinate 485,082,389 downwards.
TAGCCTATAGTGACTAAAAACATATACATCCATGTGATTATTAATTTCCACGTGGTGTGGGCGTGAAACAAATATGAAAGAAAGGTTACGGGTAACTGTTATAAATTATTCCGCAGCACATTAAACTAGCGGTGGAAACCGCGTTAATCATAATCTCTGGGTAAGCATAGCGGCAATCTAATAATCACTTGCACAGTGGATATTTATATTTTTAATCCATGATATCACCAATACTTTCAGGTCACTATAGGCGATAAATCCGCTCTGAAACACACTCAGAATTTTCTGTGATATACGCTATATGCATATTCTTTACCGGGTATACGATATGTTAAAACGACTGAACCATTTTTGCTTCTTCCTATATCGATATATTCCATAATTAATCTATGTACCACATGTATATACTTTACTTGCATATGAATGCACTTTTTTATTTGTATTTTTGTTGTATCATTTATTCTTGTACAGTTACTGATGAAGGTCCTACAGGACCGAAACGTTTGACATCACTGAACTGACCACAATAAAAACGTCAAAATTATCTAAAAGTTGAGTGCCGAGTTTTTTAGATATATTGTATGGTTTGGGAACTTACTCTGGCACCCTTTTCCTAAAAGTAACAGTGCACACGTTCAATTATACGCCACAGTCACTGTAACATGTGAAGAGTGGAATTCAACCATGTCGGCACATCGCATATCAACCTATTAACTGGTATGGACAAAGACCTCTGTATCGATGCAAGTCGATGACCTGAGTGGTGCGAATGGTAGAAATGAGCACACAGCTTCTGTGTATTAATACAATTTTTAATGGTTAATTAAAAGTTAAATTTTAGTTGCACACATCATTTTTTCTATTTCTATCCTGAATTGACTATTTTTGGTGGTGTACACCTGTTTGTGACTTTGCTTTATAGGATAGCTCTTATGTAAATAATGGAGAGGTATCAATAAGACAACTATCCATTATTAATTCTATAGTAGTAAAGGGTTAAAAAAGACGCATACACATTAATTAAAAATTATTTTAATGAAATAATTACACAAAGATTTTGACCAAATTTATGACAAAGTCACTTTCTTGTCTTGTGGTATTCATTACCGTTTTTTCTGCCAAATACTTCAAAATGGAGCATGTGGTTCATGAATAAAAAATCAAAGTTTTTTTGCGACTTAACACAAAAAGCCAGAAGTTTTGCAAAATGGTAAAATTGAAAACCTAGCAGCAAAAGATATAAAATTACATAAGAGACGGAGTGACTTTTGACAAATTTTGCAACTCTTTTATATTCATTACCACTCGTTTATATACAAATTACATTCTCAATTGGGGATGGTTCATTGTATTTTATTATCCATTGATGTTGTCTATAGGGAGTCGCTTAGTCCTGATTAGTGCAAAAATAAATCCTACTCAATTATTACATCAATTGTTATATATAAGGATCATAGGGATATACAGGTTTCATTCCTGACAATTACAATTTTCAATGAATGATATAATTACATAAAATATAGACCTGCCTGAATTGGCTCTAAATGTGAAAATACCGTAATTCCTATGACTTTAAGTTTAAAGTGATCTTATTAGGGTATAATCCCATCCTTCACTCTTATTTAATATGCACAAACTAAACTACTAGATGTTTATCATTTTTTTTAATATCAGGCTTTAAGATTTGAAAGCTTATCTCTATTTTGCAACATGTTTTTGTAAAAGCTTATGGAAACTGCAAAAATCTACATAATTGCTTTTTTTTTGGCGTCTAATTTTTGTGGTTTGGGTTGTTTTTTTGCACGCTTCAAATTTTTTTGGAGTCTAATTTTTGCAGAACATGCACTTTTTTTCTTTAAAAAAGTTGCAAAAGGGTTGAAAACATTTTAAATTTCTGAAGGTGAAAGAAAAAGAAAATGCAAATGATGAATTGAGCCCACAGTTTTCCAACCGGTCAAGAGTATTTGAATCTTCTCAAAAGGGCACCAGCTCAGAGGCAAATGTTTTGTCTTCCTCCCCTTAAAAAAATACAGTTAATGCTTCTCACAAGACAGCTTTTTTAAGAAGGTCATCTCTTCTCCAGATCAGATTTCCCGGCCATCTCCATTGAGAAGATCAGCCCCACCAGGAAGACCACTTTTATGCAATTTTGGGTGGTTGCCTTAAAGAGCTTTCATTGGGTGTATCTCAGTAAGAGCATTTTTTAATAACATATGATGTCCTCCATAAAGACCAGCATTACCAATATAACCTCCACAGCATGATCACTTCTCACCACCACAGAGCCGCCTCCTACAGTTAAAGTATTGTATGGAGAGTTAGCAAATATGAAAAAATATGGTTTAAAAGCTAATTTTTTTCCTTTTTGGGTAGGGCAAGTGAATGTATATTGCATTTTCTGTTAACTTTAATTTATTTTTTTCTATATGACTTTGTTTTGTACTGACATAATACTGTGAGATAAAATATTAAGCAAAATAAATAATACTAATATACTGCTACTGAAAAAAGCCAGTTAACAAAGACCAATATCAGCACCATAATGAGGCCATCTAGGTCTACAGAGAAACTCTTGAGTTACTTCCCTAAAGTTATAGCAAGTGACTTACAGGTCACACCTTCTCTGGTCCCGCTTCCTCTGTGTTGCCTGTATGCACAGAAGAGCAAAGAGTAATTGCTTTGTGCATCAAGACCAGGTAAATGTTAGATATTTTTACAGCCTCCGGGAATAGGTGGAGTAAACCCTATCCTTTCAAAGATGACTTGTCACTTGCTTAAAAAATTGAGTTATATATCTTGTAAAATCCCTGAAGTCCCCTAATTCTGCTAGCCTTTTCCAATTTGTGTTGCATCGTTCCATTACAGAGATATTCACATTTGTTGCATTTAGGGCAGTATGTGAGATTTCAATTTGCAGACCAACAGGCATTTCTTCAGAGTCTTCTCTGGGAGTATGCACTTTCCTCACTCCAGATGTTTTGATAGGCAGTGTTTGGGAGGGAGGGGTAAAAGTTCCTGCCCCCAAGGGAAGGCTCAAAGAATTGCCCAGCTGGAATAGAAGCCGAGAGATTTCACATACTGCACTACAGAAGAAACAAATGTGAATATTGCTGCAATGGAGCGACACAGCTGGGGGATATCAAGATTTTTTTAAAAATATTTCACTCAATTTTTTGGGTCCAGTGCCAAGTTTTCTTTAAAGATAAGGAATGGCGGGAAATATGCATAAAGAGCTTTATCGATTGACTTTGACTGCCTCTAGAGGATTATAGCACATCTGTTATTAACTCATCTACCCTCTAATAATAATGAGATGACTCTGTTCATCCTTTCCCATGCTACACAGCATAGCAGACAAGTGAACTGTAGAAAACAGGAAATGTCAATCTGCATATGTAGGAACCAATATCGAAGTTGCGATACTACACTATTTGTTTATAAGTGGAATTCATGTATTCATTAATTGTAGTGTGCCGACGTTAGAAGGTGACCGAGGCCATCACATGCCTCCTCTTCTTTGGACATTGTTCACATTTATTATGTGCGGCACCTTGTTGTTGGTCAATGTCAATGTGTTCCTGTAATATTACTGTATTGTTTGTGTATGTATGTGATATGTACTGTTTATAAGATTAAGGATAGTGTAGGGAAATAGTATAGGACAATAGGGGATTAGAATAGAGAGGGTATACTAGAGATTGAGAATAGGAAAATAAGCTTAGGTATTGTCAGCATAGGGGTTTTCCAGACGGGGAGTAGTCACAGTGGGTGCAGCATAGAGCAGTGGGATATAGGGAGACACTTCCTGGTTAGTGAGCAGAGCACGGGCAGCCTTGCCCTGGGCAAGAAGTGCAGAGCAGATGCAGCAGTGAGTAGACACAGTCTGACAGCCATGGGGATAAGGTTACTTCAGCAATAAGGGGCCCCAGGCTGAGTGTCGTGCAGGCAGTCCCCAGCTTGAACAGAACCATTCCGAGGAGGATTCACAGCTTTTGGCAGGGACAAGGTGAAGCTGAGATGGCGAGCCTGTTACCCTATAATTCGAAGCCGGACCAGGGGAATGGCATGAAGCTGGTGGGCCTAAAGGCACAGATGGAACAGAGATTGTCCAGCAAGGCATGGATTGCCAGAAGCGAGGCAGGGATTGCCAGAAGCAATGCATGGATTGCCAGGAGCGAGGCAGGGATTGCCAGAAGGAACAGAGGTTGCTGGGAAGGCAGGGAAATCTTAAAAGATGTCACACTGTACACACTGTGCCACATTTGTGGTGGATACCCTACTGCTAAGTAAAGTTGAACTGTTGGGTAAAGACTTTGGGTCTCTGGAATGGTTTGTGGAGCTTGTAGATGTGGAGCCGGAGTGACGGAAGCCGAGGGGACTCTGACTGTAAATGTGAGTGTATTGTTGCACACGCTGCACATGCAGCAGAAGGGACACTGTATTTCCTCTGTGGAGTGCCAGGGTGTGGGAACACTACAGCCGTTGCCACGACTACCACCCTGGCCACCTTACACCCACACACATTAAATGTAATGTATATAAGCAAATAGATTATTAAGTCTAGGCTACTAATACAGTGATGTAGAGCTTAGCTTGCCCCTTCCCCCAAATTAGTTTTAATTTAATGGAAAAATGTCCCATTATGGAATAAAATTCTTAGGTGCTAAACCTCTTATCTTCATCGTTTCAGAAATGCATCAAGAACCCACACAAGCTTGAAAATTATGTCCGTACAGCTAGCCAATGAATCTATAAAGAATGCATCGCAATCGTTCTCAGGACTGGATCTCCTCTTTGACATGAAGCCTCTGTTTATTCCTCTGTATGCCTTGTTGGTGACTGTGGCTTGCTTAGGAAACAGTGTTCTGATCCTTCTCATCGCCTTTACCAAGAAGCTTCACAACACCACCAATTTTCTCATCGGGAACCTGGCAGCAGCAGATCTCATCATGTGCATTTTCTGTGTGCCATTGACAGCCTCTTATGCTTTTGAAGAACGGGGATGGCTGTTTGGGGAATTTATGTGCCACTTTGTCACTCTAATGCAAGCTGCAACTGTCTTTGTGTCCGTCTTATCACTGACTGCTATTGCAGTAGACCGGTACGTGGTGGTGGTCTATCCTATCCGAAGAAGAATTGGCTGTAAATTGTGTATTTATATAGTAATAGTCATCTGGATAGTTTCCATTGGGGTTTCTCTGCCAACATCCATGCATACTCATTACCTGGATCTCAAAAACGTTGGCCATAACATGATCATTTGTGAAGAGTTTTGGAAGCACCAAGAAAACCAAAGACTTTTATACTCATGCACTATGTTGCTGTTGTCTTACATGCTTCCACTTTCTGCAGTCACCATTTCTTATTGTGCCATTGCCTACCACCTTAAGAAGAGAAACGTCCCAGGGGCAGCCACCCATAATCAAGAAAAATGGTCTAAAAAGAAGCAGAAAACGTTCCGGATGCTCATCATTTCAGTCATGGCCTTTGCCATATGTTGGCTGCCTCTTCAGGTGGTCAACCTCATCCGGGATATTGATGAAGAGTTTACGATTTTAGATAAGAATTATATTAATGTCATTCAGGTCACTTGCCACCTTATTGCTATGAGCTCTGCATGCTACAACCCATTCATTTATGCTTCTTTGCATGACAAATTCCGTTTTCATCTTCGAAATTACTTCTTCCACCAGAAGAAGAGAGCCAGCATGATGACAAGCAAGAACTCCAGACTCAACACTTGTTCTACGCTGGCCGATGTTCCTATGGTCCTGTCTGACAAGATAACCTTTCAAGGAAGATTCTCCTTTAACTAGAAGCCTAGTTTTGGCTTTATCAGTAATCTGTGCATTGACGTAAAATGTTTTTTATTGTGTGTAAATTTACTTTCTGTGTACAGACTCAATGGTTTCCATCCATTGTGCAGAGTTATTGAGTTATATTCTTAAAATTTGCATTATTCAATCAAGATGTGCAATTTTTTTTTAACCAATTGATTTTTCTCAGGGACCTACAATATTATAATATGAAATTTCAATGACTAAGAATTATTTTGTGTGTATAGTAAATTTAAGATTTGTGGGTCAACAATATGTTCTCTTAAATTAGTAATGTAATTTTAATTTTTTTGCATAGTTTTACATAGTTCATTAGGCGTCTGTATATGGTTTTGCTTGTACAATCCTAATATGAATATGTATACAGCTTTACAAAAATTGAGATTATTGTGGTTTATGTTTCTAGAAAGTAGTTTTGTTCCGCTTTGTATTTACAAAATATACTTCTATAAACCCTTAAATGCTATGTTGTATTGCGTTTCTTTATGTAGTTCTTTTATTTATTTATTTTGTATCAAGACGTATCCACAAACTTGGAACTCCATGTGTACGTCATACTGATCTCATGGTACACTGTGGGTGTCAATGCTGACAGCTGCCGTTGATGACTTTGACAGACGAAGCGTCCTCTTCTGTCAGTCCACCGGCATCCCCACAGATAATTATCTCAGGGTGCCGATAAGTTGTTGCTTGCAACTGGAAGCCTAATGATCTTACACTGACAAGATGAGAGAATTCACTGCACTATACATGAAGTGCAGTATGTTCCTTATGGAATCACATGTTCATGTTCCTTGAGGAACTAATGAATATTGTAAAAAAGTGTTTTTAAATCTTTAAAAAAAACAAATCAAGTAAAAATACCCTCCCCAAAATCCCAGTTTTCCAGTAACAAAAATGTTTAACATGGAAAAATATAAAAGTACCTTAAAAAGTCACAGATTTGGTATTTACGTGTTTTGTAAAACCATATCATTATTGATTCCACACAATAAATGCTGCAAAAATAATTGAAAAAAACACAATTCTAAAATTGCCATTTTTGCTTATGCTGACTCACAGGAGCATGTTACTGAAATAAACAAGCCCTTGCGTAGTTATAAAATAAAAAAATAAAAAAATTATAACAAAAATATTTTTTTATTAGCAAGTGATCTTCTAAAGTAGCAAAACTTAAAAATATGTAATTTGGCTATTCCTGGAACCGTATTGAGCAGTTCTATAAGCCTATATAATTATTTATCCCATCTGGTGAGGACTGTAAAAAAAAAATCAATATCTGAAATTATGGTTTTTGTAAATCCACCCTCACAAAAATAAAATGAAATAAAAAGTGATAAAAAAATTGCATGTGCCCAAAATCGGAACTACTAACACGAAAAATAAGCACTCATGCAATTATTTCTACGGAAAAATGAAAAAAAAAAGCCATGGATCTTAGAACATGGTAAACTCACAAATGTTTTTATGTAAAAATATAAAACTAAATTGGATGTTGTTATTATCGTATCGATCTTCAGAAAAAAGACGACGTGTCAATTGCATTGAAAAGTGAACAGCGTCAGAAAGATTAAAAAAAAAAACAAAATTGCTGTTTCTTTTGAACAGTTCACCTCCCAAAAAGTGTAATAAAAAGTGATCAAGCAGTTTGTATGTTCCAGAAAATGGTACCACTGTAAACTAAATCTTGTCATGCAAAAAATAAACCCACACCCAGCTCTGTTGACAGAAAATGGAAAACTTATGGCCACAATGTATTTTTCTTCAAACTGTATACGAAACAAAACTATGCATTTGGTATCATATGCATATTATAATAAAGTTAACTTTTTTTGTGCAGCAGGTAAATAACGTACAGTAAAATTAAAAACATTAAAAAAGCAGAATTGCTGTTTTTTTTTCTTCTTTTTTTTCTATTTCTCTATTGTGGGCTCTTGCTTATGCCCAGTTGATAATTTTCTATAAAAAGCACCTAGACATGAGCCAGAATTTACATTTTATCAAGTGTCTGCGTGAAATCTCTGAAATATTATGCATATAATTGTTCTTTGGAAATAATAAAAAGGCATGAGAAAATTAGAACAACATCAAACCACTTTACTAACCTCAATAGACATGTCCCCGTATATAGAATCATAGAATCATAGAATGGTAGAGTTGGAAGGGACCTCCTGGGCCTTCTGGTCCAACCCCCTGCTCAAAGCAGGATTCTCTAAATCATCCCAGACAGATGTCTATCCAGCCTCTGTTTGAAGACTTCCATTGAAGGAGAACTCACCACCTCTTGTGGCAGCCTGTTCCACTCATTGATCACCCTAACTGTCAAAAAGTTTTTTCTAATATCTAATCTGTGTCTCCTCCCATTCAGTTTCATCCCATTGCTTCTAGTCTTTCCTTGTGCAAATGAGAATAAAGATGATCCTTCTACAATGTGACAGCCCTTGAGATATTTGTAGACAGCTATTAAGTCTCCTCTCAGTCTTCTTTTTTGCAAGCTAAACATTCCCAAATCCTGCAACCGTTCCTCATAGGACATGGTTTGCAGACCGGTCACCATTCTGGTGGCTCTTCTCTGAACTTGCTCCAGTTTGTTGATGTCTTTTTTAAAATGTGGTGCCCAAAACTGGACACAGTATTCCAGATGAGGTCTGACCAAAGAGGAGTAGAGGGCAATAATGACCTCACGTGATCTAGACTGTATGCTTCTGTTGATACATCCTAGAATTGCATTTGCCTTTTTTGCTGCTGCATCACACTGTTGACTCATGTTCAGTCTGTGATCAATTAGTATACCCAAGTCTTTTTCACATGTGCTGTTACTTAGCCCTATTCCTCCCATTTTGTATATGCTTTTTTCATTTTTATTGCCCAGATGTAGTACTTTGCATTTTTCCCTGTTAAAATCCATTCTGTTAGTTGCTGCCCACTGCTCCAGTTTATGTATATCTTTTTGAATCCTCTCTCTCTCTTCTCTAGTATTAGCTACCCCTCCTAGCTTTGTGTCATCAGCAAATTTGATCAGTTTACCCTCAATTCCTTCATCTAAATCATTGATAAAGATGTTGAACAATACAGGGCCCAAAACAGAGCCTTGTGGTACCCCACTTGAGACATTCTTCCAACTGGATGTGCAGCCATTTACAACCACTCTTTGGGTCCGATCACTAAGCCAGTTATGAATCCACCTAACAGTTGCCTTGTCCATTCCATACTTAGTCATTTTTTCAATAAGGATTGTGTGAGATACTTTGTCAAATGCTTTGCTGAAGTCAAGATATACTATATCTACAGCATTTCCCTGATCCACCCAGTCAGTGATTCTGTCATAGAAGGAAATTAAGTTAGTCTGACATGACTTATTAGTTACAAACCCATGCTGACTCTGTTTAATCACTTCATTCTTATCCAGGTACTTGCATACATGTTCTTTAATAATTTGTTCAAAGATCTTTCCTGGTATAGAAGTCAGACTCACCGGCCTGTAGTTCCCTGGGTCCACCTTCTTCCCCTTTTTGAAGATAGGAACAACATTTGCTCTTCTCCAGTCTTCTGGGACTTCTCCTGTTCTCCAAGAATTTTCAAAGATTATGGACAGTGGTTCAAGAATTTCTTCTGCTATCTCCTTTAGTACCCTGGGGTGTAATTCATCTGGACCTGGAGACTTGAATTCATTTATGTTAGCGAAGTGTTTCCTCACTGTCTTTCTGTTTATAGATATCCTGGATTCTTCTATTCCTTTAATAGGACAGTGAAGATCAGTTGATGTTACATTTCCTTTCTGAGAGAAAACAGATGCAAAATAGGAATTTAAAAGTTCAGCCTTCTCAACATCCTGACTTACCATTTCATCATTTTCATCCTGTAAAAATCCTATAGCATCTTTGACTTTTCTTTTACTTTTGACGTATCCCCAAAATCCTTTTTTGTTGCTTTTGACGTCACTTGCAAGCCTTAATTCATTGTCAGCTTTAGATAATCTGATTTGTGCCCTGCAGGTTCTGCAGACGGCATTATATTCTTCTTTAGATATGCCTCCCTCTTTCCATTTGATAAACATTTCTTTCTTCCTTTTTAGCATGTGTTTAAGTTCTATGTTCATCCATCCTGGTTTCCTTAAATGCTTCCCATTCTTCCCTCTTTTCGGAATTGTTAACGATTGTGCTTTGAGAATCTCATTTTTCAAGATTTTCCATCCTTCCTGGACATTTTTGTCCTTAAGGATATCCAGCCATTGGATCCCTCCAATTCTCTTTCTGAGTTCCTTAAAATCTGCCTTTCTGAAATCTAACCTTGACGTCTGAGTCTTCACAGGTCTTCCTCCTCTTGTTATCCAAAATTCTAAAATAGCATGGTCACTACCTCCTAGAGTCCCAGCCACTCTTACCTCCTCCACCATTTCCTCCCTGTTTATGAGGATTAGATCCAAGGTAGCAGATCCCCTTGTTTTCTCCATTACCTTTTGGAAGATAAAGTTGTCAGCAAGAGAGGATAAGAATTTCCTGGACCTGTTAGTTTTGCCTGAGAGAGATTCCCAACAAATGTCTGGATAGTTGAAATCTCCCATGACCACTATGTCATATTTTTTGGAGAACTTGGCCATTTGATGCATAAAGAGTTCATCCATATCTTCAGCTTGCACAGGCGGCCTGTAGTAAATGCCTACAATGGTGTCCTTTCCATTGTTCTGTCCTTGTATTCTTACCCAAACAGTTTCCACAGAACTCCCAGTCTCTGAAGCGTCAATCTCTGTGCAGATATACGCTTTTCTAACATACAATGCAACACCTCCTCCTCGTTTATCAAGTCTGTTTCTTGCAAATAAGTTGTATCCTTCTAGCCTTGTATTCCAATCATGTGTATCGTCCCACCAAGTCTCAGTGATTCCAATGACATCATATTTCTTCTCCTGCGTTAGTAGCTCCAGTTCTCCTTGTTTGTTGCCCATGCTTTGTGCATTCGTATAGAAACACTTTAGTTTGTGATTGGTTTCTCTTCCTTCAATATTTTTATTATGTAAATTTTTTTGTCTTTGTTCTTCCCCTTCACTTCTAATAGCAGAAATCTCAATAGTATTTGTCAAGTGTATGGCTTTTGCTGGCGTTTTGCTTCCCTTCCCACATTGTTCTAGTTTAAAGCTCTCCTGATGAGTGTAGCAAGGCGACTTCCAAATACATGTTTTCCAGTCTTCGTAAGGTGCACCCCATCTCTAGCAAGTAGTCCATCGTATAGGTAATTCACTCCGTGATCCAGAAATCCAAATATGATTGATGCTACAATTTATCTTCTTTTGTAGTAAACATCCCTGTAATCTCCCTGTACTGACATTTTTTGATGTTCTCCCTTTTATTATTACTGTTATTATTCCTTTTTGTTATGTCCTCCTTTAATTTTTGGAGATACATCACAATGTAAAATACAAAGCTAGAAAATATTTAAAACTTATCTGATATTTCAGGTGACTGCTTAGAATAAAATGTCCCCTCTGCATGCTCTCTCTCTAATTTTCAGTTGTCACTGAGCTGGTGAATGGATACTAGATGCTTTAAGGTTTCCTAGTCATAGTATACAGAGAAATAAGAGATTTCTTTTCTACGGGCTTGATGTACAGACAAGTTCAGCAGCAGCAGAAGCCTGGAAGACATTGCACAGGATTATTGAGCAGTGTAGCCTTGAATCCAGCTCCTGGCTAAGGCCCCCACACATCCATGTTTCAGGTAATTGTGGCATCCGTATTCACACGTACTGTAGACACATACGTACACATGCACATCCATTATAATCTATGCTGCTGCTAACATGTCTGTGTAAAACACATACCGCACACGGACGACATGTAGTGACACTGTACTGAATCCAAGAATTTACTTTACGTGTTAAAGATGTGCAAAGATAATGATAGATAAGATAGATAGATAGATAGATAATAGATAAATAGATAGATAGCTTGTAGAGTTTTTTTATGAAGCTAAATAAATTAATAGATAAATGAAAAGAATGAAGTGGGGTCTATCCTATTTTTTGATAACCAGTAGTGATGAGCGAACGTGCTTGGAAAGTTCCCAAGCAGGTCCGACGTAGTCCAGCAAATCTGACATAGTCCAAGCAAATCCAGCAAATCCTCCGTACAATGCCTATAGAGCCTTGTTCTGAGACTCCATAGTCTATTCCAACAGCCACTTCCTGGTCACGCTGAGCTGTGCAAGTCCTGGATGCTCTGAAGGGCGGTGATGTCAGTTGAGTTTCCGCCTATCAGAATCGTCAGGTCACACAGAGGTTAGCGTAATGCAGTGACTGTGAAGAGCTTTAACGTTACTGATGTCATCACTAGAGTTGAGCAAAACAGGTCGGTCAGATTCAAAAGTCACCGACTTTCGCCAAAGTCGGGTTTTGTTGGCTGAAACCCGACCATAGCGTGCAGTCGGTCATGCGGTCGTCGACCCAGCGCCCAAATAGGTTTTCCCATAATGCTTGCAGGCACCGTTTTTCAGCCAATGAGCAAGGACGTACACTGTGGGCAATGAGATGACATGTGCAGCATCCACCACCATCTTAGAGAAGGGCATTGCAGTGATTGGCTTGCTTTGGGGGGCATCATAGTGTCTATAAAAGCCCTGAGTGCTGACCGCCATTTTACTTCTACCGATATAAACAGTAGGGAGAGGTTGCTGACGCTGTTTATCAGTAGGGAGAGAGTTAGGGCTGGAAAGAGAAGTTCTTCTGTGCTTGTGCTGATAGCAATTGTGCTGTACAGTTAGTGTGCAGTAACAGGGGAGGATTTTCTTGTGTGCAGCAGCGCTGGTTATTAGGCTGCCTGATATCTGTATTGCTGTGTGTACACTGCTGTGCAGACTGCTTTTTACACAGCAACTAATACTTTTATTCTTTTTTTCTGCACAGTTACCGACCGTTCATTTTTTCACACACCGCATAGAGCTGTACGCTCCTCACACACTACCGTGTACCGGCTGGTATCACGAACAAATACATGCTGACTATCTGTGTGTGACTCCAGAAATTTATACGGAGATTGCAATTGTCCCTACACTGTATACAGCTGTACGCTCCTGAGACAGTACCGTATATCTGCTCTTTATATTACGGTCAAATCCATACTGAGTGAGCGTCTGTGTGTGACTCCGGAAATATATACGGAGATTGCAATTTTCCCCTACACCGTATACAGCTGTACACTTCTGAGACAGTACAGTATATCTGCTCTTTGTATTACGGTCAAATCCATACTGAGTGATCGTCTGTGTGTGACTCCGGAAATATATACGGAGATTTAAATTTTCCCCTACGCCATATACAGCTGTACGCTCCTCATACAGTACCATATATCTGCTGGTATTTTTGGTACATTTCCCCAAACATGAGAAAGTATGGTGGAAGAGGCAGCGGACGTGGGGGGTGGGAGGGCAGCTGGGAATGATGGTGGTGTTGTATCTGCTGGTAGTGCCAAAAGCCCAATAGCACATAAGGCAGGAGGTGTTGAGCCTGCGTCATCGTCTGGCTCCAGAAGGCCGGGAAGGCTCACTTTTCTGGGAGTAGGTAAATTGCTTTTAAAGCCGGAGCATCAGGAACAGGTTTTGGCTTACATTGCGAAACAGCCTCAAGCACTATCGCCTCCTCTTCTGAACTTTCAAAAAATGCAAGCACGGAGTCGTCAGTGCAGGCTCCTGGTCAGGAACGACACCTTTCCTTGTGTCCTTCAGCCCCAACCAAAAGTGAAGGATGCGGCAGGCCACACTTCAGATTACTCCATGGAGCTCTTTTCACATACCATGACTGGGTTATCAAGTCAAATCCTGAATTCCCCAGTCCAAGATGAATATGACATGGAATGCACTGATTCACAGCCACTGCTTTATGATTCTGCTGGTACATTCACCCAGAGCACTACATTGCTCTCGCAGTCTACTGAGCCAGAATCTGACCCTGATGAAACTCAGGTGTCCCTTCCGCATCTATAACACCTTACACGGTGACAAAGAGGAAGGTGCAGATGAAATTGAAGAGGAGGTGATGGATGACCCAGTTGTTGACCCGGATTGGCATCCATTGGGGGAAGAGGGTGCCGCTGGCAATAGCTCAGAAGAGGAGGAGGATCCGAGGCAAGCATCGACATCGCAACTGCGGTTATCTGGCAGGCCCGTAGCAGTCCAAAAATGTGTTATAAAAACAAAAAGAATTGCAGGACAGCTTGGTCAAATTAGCACTGCGTGCAAGCCATGGAAATTTAACCCATAGTAGGAAGAATGCAGTGTGGCACTTTTTTTTTACCAAAATCCTATTGATGAGACAAAGGTTATCTGTGAGAAGTGCGGAAAGACCTTTAGCCGAGGGAAAAATCTCCGAAAATTGAATACCAGTTGCATGCTTAGACATTTAAACACTATGCACTTGCAAGCGTGGACGGACTACAAAACCTCACTGACTTTGAACGCCTACATTGCCAAACTGATCTCATTAGAGATGATGCCCTTCCATTTGGTTGAAGCGCAGAGTTCCGAGAGCTCATGGCCTATGCTGTCCCATGCTATGACCTACCCAGTCAGCACTTCTTTTCTAGAAAAGCCATCCCTGCCCTCTACCTGCATGTGAAAGACCGCATTGTCCATGCACTCAAACAATCAGTGAGTGGAAAGGTGCACCTCACAACAGATGCATGGGCCAGTAGGCATGTTCAGGGTCGTTACGTGTCCATCAATGCGCACTGGGTTAATTTGGTGGATGCAGGGTCCATAGGGGACAGCGACGACGGGACAGTGCTGCCTAGCCCACGTTATAGGCAACAGTTGGCTGCAGGCGTTCGACCCTCCTCCTCCTCCAGAAGCAAAAGCTCGTCGACAAAGCGCAGTCGCACGAGCACTCCATCCGCAGCTGCCAGTGTTGCACATGATGTGTCCCACTATCGATCAGCTAGTGGTAAGTGTCAGCAGGCTGTTTTAAAGATGATGTCTTTGGGCAACAACAGACACACCGCGGAGGTACTGGCCGACTACTTGCAGCGAGAAACTGAGTCATGGCTGGGCAGTCTACATCTTGAGCCAGGCAAGGTAGTCAGTGATAACGGCCGTAATTTTGTGGCTGCCATAGCCCTAGCAAAACTCAGACACATACCTTGCCTGGCTCACACCTTGAACCTGTTGGTGCAGTGCTTCATAAATAATTATCTGGAGTTACCAGCCCTGCTCCATAAGGTGCGAAGACTGTGCTCGCACATCCGTCGCTCGCCCGTAGACTCCAGTCGTATGCAGAGGCTGCAGCGATCGCTCCACCTCCCCAAGTACTGCCTAATCATAGACGTTGCAACAAGGTGGAACTCCACCATGCACATGGTTGAGACGCTGTGCGAACAGAGGCAGGCTTGAATGCATTTTTGGGAGGATCCACGGGCAGGCAGTTTGAGGGCAGACATCGAGTTGTCGGGTGTGCAGTGGTCTTTACAGAAAGACCTCTGTAAAGTCCTTCAGTGTTTTGAGGAATGTACATGGCTGGTAAGCGCAGACGACACCATCATAAGCATGAGCATCCCTCTTATGCGTCTGCTCATGCAAACTTTGACGCACATTAAGGATCAGGCGTCTGCAGCGGAGGAGGAGGAGGGAAGCCTTCATGACAGTCAGGCATTGTCTGCTCAGAGAACTGTCCTGGACGAGGTGGAGGAAGAAGAGGAAGAGGATGAATGGGATGATTATTTTTGAGAGGATGATGCTTCTCAGGGGGCAAGAGAAAATGTTGGCTTGCCAAGGTCAGGTACAGGGTTTGTGCGTGAATGGAGGGATGTGGATTTGGCAGAAAGTGCTCCTCCACCCACCACTGGCAGTGAATCATTGACACCTGGACCATTGGCCCACATGTGTGATTATGTCTTGTGGATCCTAAAAATTATGAAGGATGACGACTACTGGTTGCCCAGCATCCTCGATCCACGCTATAAAGGTAAATTATAGAACATCATGCCACAGGAGAACCTCGAGCTAATATTGGTGAACAAACAAGCAACTCTGGTAAACCGTTTGTTAGAGGCATTCCCAGCACACAGCAGCAGTGCAGGTTCTACCACAAGCCGTACTGGGCCAAACGGAAGAGGTGTTCGTGGTGCACACAGCCGAAGTGGCTTTGGAGACAGGGGTTTCATGACCATGTTGTTGTCTGATTTCTCGAGTAACGCTCTGTCACGCGGTCTTATGATATGTGTACGATGTCAGTAAACTATTCTTAAAAGAACAACACTCTATACAACATATAGATTAGCAACATCAGCATGTAAATATAGAATAGATTTACCTGACACGATATCCGTTGAACTCAGGGTTAATCTTGAGGACTTGATACACTGTCACAGGAAAGAGGAGGACCGGGGGTCTAACCTGACCCTAAACTGGGGTCCTAACTAATCCCTCACCTTGGAGGTACTGATAATGGTTCAGAGGTCCAAGTCTCCAGCCTAACCCTGTCTCCTATCAGTCCCTGAACCCTGTAATCAGTCCTAAGAAGGATTCTGATTACCACCAAAGGGATATGGGCTGATCTCTGCTAAATACACAGATTAGACATATAAGACAGACTGGAGAAAACACAGACTTGCATACACACTCAAACACAGAAGGAACATAAATGATCTGGGATATTAAACTCTAAGCAAGGTGAGCTTAAAACAACTAAGGAGCTCTTTAACTTAAGTCTATACAGATACAATCCTATCTGTGGTCTGCATGAAGAATTTCACTGGCAACTCCCAACACAGACAACCAGAGATTTAAAGGAAACCAATCAACAAATAATTAATTGCAGCCGGGAGAAAACTGTACCCAGTCCCAGAACTGAGCACAGACAGAATTAACTCCCTAACTGCCAAACACAAAGAAACAGCAACTCAGCTGTGAGAAGTCAGAATGTGCAACCGCGACGATCTTCGTGGCGATGCACACATGACAGTACCCCCCCTTCTACGAGGGGCCTCCGGACCCTCAGGGCCAGGTTTGCCCGGGTGAGTTCTGTGGAAGGTCCGCACCAAACGATCTGCGTTAATGTCAGACGCAGGAACCCACGTCCTCTGCTCTGGACCATACCCCTTCCAATGCACCAAGTACTGAAGGGACCGGCGATTCAGACGTGAGTCAATGATCTTTGACACTTGAAACTCCAAGTTACCATTGACCACCACTGGAGGAGGAGGTAAAGGTGATGGTATGACTGGTGCCACGTACCTCTTAAGTAATGACTTGTGGAACACATTATGAATTTTAAACGTAGGAGGGAGATCCAGACGAAATGCCACAGGATTAATTATGGAACTGATCCTGTACGGCCCGATGAATCTGGGGCCCAGCTTCCAGGAGGGAACTTTAAGTTTTATATTCCTGGTAGACAACCATACCAGATCGTTCACATTAAGATCTGGACCAGAAACTCTCCTCCTATCAGCCATACGTTTATAACGGTTCCCCATAGCACTCAGATTATTCAATACACCTCTCCACACTGAAGCAAGTGACGACGAGAAACGCTCCTCCTCAGGAACCCCAGAAGGGCCCCCCCCATTGAATGTACAAAACTGGGGATGAAAACCATATGCCCCAAAAAACGGGGACTTACCAGTGGACTCGCTCCGCCTGTTGTTAAGAGCGAACTCTGCCAGAGGCAAGAAAGAAGACCAGTCCTCCTGGTTCTCTGAGACAAAACACCGAAGATAAGTCTCTAGGCTTTGATTCAGACGCTCTGTCTGACCATTGGTCTGCGGATGAAAAGCCGAGGAAAATGACAATTGCATCCCCGACGTAAACAAAATGCCCTCCAAAACTTGGACACAAACTGAGACCCCCTATCTGACACCACATCAGAAGGCAACCCATGAAGTCTCACAATCTCCCCAATGAACACCTGCGCCAGAGTTTTAGCATTAGGGAGGGCAGGAAGAGCAATGAAATGTGCCATCTTACTGAACCTGTCAACAACCACCAGTATGACAGTCTTCCCTGACGACTGAGGAAGGTCCGTGATGAAGTCCATAGACAAATGAGTCCATGGACGCTCCGGAAGTTTCAAGGGTAAGAGGGTCCCAGACGGACGGGTATGAGGGGTCTTAGAGCGAGCACAAACCCCACAGGACGAGACAAAAGTTAAAACATCTTTATTAACGTTAGGCCACCAAAACCGGCGAGAAAGGAGATCTAAAGTAGCCTTACTCCCTGGATGTCCTGCTAAAGCAGAATTATGATGTGCCTCAATAACCTTTCGTCTCAACTGATTTGGGACAAACAGTCTCCCTGGAGGTCCTGCAGGGGCGTCCCCCTGAGCCTCTAACACCTCCTCCTCAAGCTCAGAACATACAGCCGACACTACCACCCCCTCCTGAAGGATAGGAATCGGGTCATCCATTTTCCCGGCCCCTGGGAAACTGCGAGACAAGGCATCCGCCTTAACATTCTTAGATCCAGGGCGATAAGTGACAACAAAATTAAACCTGGTAAAAAACAACGACCATCGAGCTTGTCTGGAATTCAGACGCTTAGCAGATTCCAAATACAGCAGGTTCTTGTGATCAGTAATGACGGTGACCGGGTGGACTGCCCCCTCCAAAAAGTGACGCCATTCTTCAAAAGCCAACTTAATGGCCAAAAGTTCCCTATTGCCGATATCATAATTCCTTTCGGCGGACGACAATTTTTTAGAAAAGAAAGCGCACGGATGCCATTTACCAGGGGACGGACCCTGGGACAATATTGCACCACCCCTACGTCAGACGCGTCCACCTCCACAACGAACAGCTGTGATGCATCTGGTTGGATGAGAACGGGTGCCGAAGCAAAACATTTTTTCAAAGAGGAAAAAGCTTGGCAAGCTTTGTCCGACCATTTAGAAAAATCCGTCCCTTTTCTTGTCATGTCAGTGAGAGGTTTGACAACAGATGAGAAATTACAAATAAATTTCCGGTAGTAGTTAGCAAACCCCAGAAAACGCTGCAGAGCCTTAAGATCCTCTGGCTGATCCCATTCAAGCACTGCTCTCACCTTTTCAGGGTCCATACGGAAACCGGAGGCTGACACCAAGAAACCCAAAAACTGAAGTTCCTGTACGGCGAATACACACTTTTCCAGTTTGGCGTATAGTTTATTGTCTCGCAAGATCTGCAACACCTGTCTCACATGCTCCTGGTGAGACACAAGATCTGGTGAGTAAATTAAAATGTCATCCAAATATACGACCACAAACAGCCCCACCAGATGACGAAAAATGTCATTAACAAAATGTTGGAATACTGCTGGTGCAGTAGTCAGACCAAAAGGCATGACAAGGTTCTCATAATGTCCCTCCGGCGTGTTAAACGCCGTTTTCCACTCATCCCCCTCTTTTATCCTAATCAGATTATACGCCCCCCTGAGATCCAATTTAGAGAACCATTTGGCGCCAACAATTTGATTGAAGAGATCAGGAATCAGAGGGAGTGGATACGGATCTCGAACAGTAATCCGATTAAGTTCGCGGAAATCCAAGCAAGGGCGTAGGCCTCCATCTTTTTTCTTCACAAAGAAGAACCCCGCGGCCACTGGGGAAGATGAAGGTCTAATATGCCCTTTGGCCAGACTTTCCGAAATATAATCTTTCATAGCCTGCCTCTCAGGACCAGAAAGGTTATATAACCTAGCTTTAGGTAACTTAGCATCAGGAAGTAAATTAATAGAGCAGTCATACACGCGATGAGGAGGAAACTCCTGACACCCCTCCTCAGAGAACACATCCCCAAAGTCCTCCAAAAAAGGAGGCAAAGTACTAGGCACGACCGCACTGATGACTGTGTTCATGCAGTTACTTTTGCAAAACTCCCCCCATTGGCTTATATCTCTGGACTGCCAATTAATCACAGGGTTATGTTTAACCAACCAAGGAAGTCCCAACACAATAGGAGTAGGTAGACCTTCCAACACATAAGATAATAGTTCCCTATGTATTGCCCCTACCCGAAGGTCAATGTTATGAACCTCATGAACAAAGCTACCTTGGCCGAGAGGCCTGGCGTCAATGGAGAATATAGGGATCGGTTTGACCAATACACTCAGATGCATACCTTGAGCCTGAGCAAACTGAGCGTCAACCAGATTAGCCCCGGACCCACTATCAAGAAGAACAGAAAATCTCTCCACTCTCGTACCAACCACCACCTCCACTGGTACAAGGAACTGAGAAGAACTAGCGGACGAAATACATACTCCCAGGTTGTCGTCCACCACACAACCTGGGATTAACAGTTTTCCGGCGACTTTTTGCTCAACAAGGCACGGGATGGACATCCCCCAACAAAATGTCCCTCTTTCCCGCAGAAGAAACACCTTCTAGTCCTGCGGCGTACCGCCAATCCCCTCCTACGAAATGATGTCCCTCCCAACTGCATAGGCTCCTCCGAACAGACAAGGGGAACCTCAACATAAGCGACTTTAGTAGTAGGTGGAGTAACAACAGGGGGCGGAGTTACCTCGCACCTCTCCCGGAGCCGTCTATCAGTACGGATAGCTAGGGCCATAGCAGCCTCCAGTGATGGAGGAGAATCATACTGAGCCAAAACGTCCTTTAATTTGTCAGAAAGCCCATGACAAAACTGGCTCCTAAGAGCTGGGTCATTCCACTGAGTATCTGTGGCCCATCTACGGAACTCAGAAGCAAATTCCTCCGCCGGACGATCTCCCTGCTGTATCTTACGTAATTTTGTCTCAGCAAGAGAGACCCGATCTGGGTCATCATATACCAAACCCAGGGCAGTAAAAAATCGATCTACTGACTGTAGAGCCGGGGATCCCGGAGGAAGGGAGAAGGCCCAGGATTGAGGGTCCCCTTGTAGGAGCGAGATAACAATTCCCACTCTCTGCTCTTCACTCCCTGATGATCGAGGCCGAAGCCGAAAATACAATTTACATGCTTCCCTGAAGGTAAAAAATTTGTCTCGCCCACCAGTGAACCTGTCCGGGAGAGCTACTTTAGGTTCAAATCTGGTTTGCTCCGAGGGAGACAAAACTTTGGACTTAATGTCCATCAGCTCCATGGATAATCCCTGCAACTGCAGAGCCAGCTGGGCTACTGGATCCATGGCAACTGGGAATAATTTTATTGGCCAGTGAAAATGTCACGCGGTCTTATGATATGTGTACGATGTGTCACGCTGTATAGCAGATATATATATGTGATGACAGTAATCTATATCAAAAGGGCAACATACAATATAACATGCGCATAGATATATGATAACATAGAATTACCTGACAGAATGTCCAGTGGGTCAATACGGAATCCGTTATACGCTGTCTCCGGCTAGAGGGTGACCGGGGTCTATGCTGACCCTAAACTGGGGTCCTAACTAATCCCTCTACCTGGAGGTACTGTTAAAGGTACAGAGGTCCAGGCCACCAGCGTAAACCCTGTCTCCTATCAATCCCTGCCAACTGTAATCTAGTCCTAAGAAGGACCCTGATTACCACCAAAGGGAATGAACAGGTAACGGTTAATGAACAGAAAGACATACAAGAAAGACAAGAAATAAAGTAAATAAAGTCTTACATACAACACTCACACACAGTAGGAACACCTAAGGTCTCAGAGATAAACTATAAGCTGTAAGAGTAAAAACAACTAAGGAGCTCTTAGCTTACGTATTCTCAGAACCGATCCAGTCTGCTAGACTACATGAATGCTTTCACTGGCATCTAACAAGCAGACTGACAGGTATATGAAGGAATCTAATTAGAACATAATCAAAAGCAGCCGGGCGAGGCTGGACCTAGTCTTAGCAAAGAGCTAGGTAAAATTAACTCTCTCATTACCAAACACAAAGTAACAGCAACTCAGCTGCGAGAAGTCAGAATGTGCAATCGCGACGATCCTCGCGGGGATGCACCCATGACAGTACCCCCCCTTCTACGAGGGGCCTCCGGACCCTCAGGGCCAGGTCTGCCCGGGTAAGTTGTGTGGAAGGTCCGAACCAATCGATCTGCGTTAACCTCCGACGCAGGGACCCACGTCCTCTCCTCAGGACCATACCCCTTCCAATGAACCAGGTACTGAAGGGACCGACGACTGAGACGTGAGTCAATGATTTTCGACCCATGAAATTCCACGTTATCATTGACCACCACTGAAGGAGGAGGTAGAGGTGACGGTATGACTGGTGCCACATACTTTTTAAGTAATGACTTGTGAAACACATTATGAATTTTAAACGTAGGAGGGAGGTCCAGACGAAATGCCACAGGATTAATTATGGAACTGATCCTGTACGGCCCGATGAATCTGGGACCCAACCTCCAGGAGGAACTTTAAGTTTTATATTCCTGGTAGACAACCAAACCAGATCGTTCACCTTCAGATCTAGACCAGAAACTCTCCCCCTATCAGCCATCCGTTTGTAACGGTTCCCCGTAACCTTCAGTCTTAACCGATCTGGAACTATCAGTCTCCCTGGAAGTCCCACAGGGGCGTCCCCCTGAGCCCCCAATACCTCCCCCTCAAGCTCAGAGCATACAGCTGACACTACAACTCCCTCCTGAGGAATAGGAACCGGATCATCCGTCTTCCCGGCCCCTGGGAAAGTACAAGATAAGGCATCAGGAAGCAACTTTATTGAGCAGTCATATGCGCGATGAGGAGGTAACTCTTTACACCCCTCCTCTGAGAACATCTCCCCAAAGTCCTCCAGAAAAGGAGACAAAGTCCTAGGCACAACCGCACCGATGACCGTGCTCATGCAGTTATTCCTGCAAAATTCACCCCACTGGCTTATCTTTCCGGATTGCCAATCAATCACTGGGTTATGTTTAGCCAACCAAGGAAGTCCCAACACAATAGGAGTAGGTAGACCCTCCAACACATAACAAGACAATTGCTCTTTATGTATTGCCCCTACTCGAAGATCTATGTTATGAACAGCTTGTACCAAGCTACCTTGACCGAGAGGTCTAGAATCAATAGAGACTATAGGGACCGGTTTGGCCAATACACTCAGTTGCATACCATGCACCTGGGCAAACCGAGCGTCCACCAGATTAGCCCCGGACCCACTATCAAGAAAAACAGAAATCCTCTCAGTTCTAGTACCAATCACCACCTCCGCAGGCACGAGAAACTGAGAGGGATTTGGGGACGAAATACACACTCCCAGGTTAACTCCTTTGCTCAAAGAGGCCCGGGATGGACACCCCCCAACAAAATGTCCCTCTCTCCCGCAAAAGAAACACCTTCTAGTCCTGCGGCGCACCGCCGATTCCCTCCTACAAAAAGATGTCCCTCCCAACTGCATGGGTTCCTCAGAACAGACCAGGGGAACCTCAGTAAAAGGGACTTTAGTAGTAGGTGGAGTCATCACGGGAGGCGGAGTTACCTCGCGTCTTCCCCGAAGTCGTCTATCAATGCGAATAGCGAGGGCCATAGCAGCCTCCAGTGATGGAGGAGAATCATACTGAGCCAACACATCTTTTAATTTGTCAGACAACCCTTGACAAAACTGGCTCCTAAGAGCTGGGTCATTCCACTGAGTATCTGTTGCCCATCTACGGAACTCAGAAGAATATTCCTCCGCTGGACGATTTCCTTGCCGTATTTTACGTAACTTTGTTTCAGCAAGGGAAACTCGATCCGGATCATCATATACCAGACCCAGGGCAGTAAAAAATCGATCCACTGACTGGAGATCTGGGGAGCCTGGAGGAATAGAGAACGCCCAAGATTGAGGGTCCCCTTGTAAGAGCGAGATAACAATTCCCACTCTCTGCTCTTCACTCCAGATGACCGAGGCCGCAGCCGAAAGTACAATTTACATGCCTCCCGGAAAGTAAAAAATTTGTCCCGCCCACCAGTGAACCTGTCCGGAAGAGCAACCTTAGGTTCAGATCTGGTTTGCTCCGGGGGGACAAAACCTTGGACTTAATGTCTGCCAACTCCATGGACAACCCCTGCAACTGCCGGGCCAGCTGGGCTACTGGATCCATGACAGCTGGGGAGAATCTTTAGTATGGGCCGGTGAAAATGTCACGCTGTATAGCAGATATATATATGTGATGACAGTAATCTATATCAAAAGGGCAACATACAATATAACATGTGCATAGATATATGATAACATAGAATTACCTGACAGAATGTCCAGTGGGTCAATACGGAATCCGTTATACGCTGTCTCCGGCTAGAGGGTGACCGGGGTCTATGCTGACCCTAAACTGGGGTCCTAACTAATCCCTCTACCTGGAGGTACTGTTAAAGGTACAGAGGTCCAGGCCACCAGCGTAAACCCTGTCTCCTATCAATCCCTGCCAACTGTAATCTAGTCCTAAGAAGGACCCTGATTACCACCAAAGGGAATGAACAGGTAACAGTTAATGAACAGAAAGACATACAAGAAAGACAAAATAAAGTAAATAAAGTCTTACATACAACACTCACACACAGTAGGAACACCTAAGGTCTCAGAGATAAACTATAAGCTGTAAGAGTAAAAACAACTAAGGAGCTCTTAGCTTAAGTATTCTCAGAACCGATCCAGTCTGCTAGACTACATGAATGCTTTCACCGGCATCTAACAAGCAGACTGACAGGTATATGAAGGAATCTAATTAGAACATAATCAAAAGCAGCCGGGCGAGGCTGGACCTAGTCTTAGCAAAGAGCTAGGTAAAATTAACTCTCTCATTACCAAACACAAAGTAACAGCAACTCAGCTGCGAGAAGTCAGAATGTGCAATCGCGACGATCCTCGCGGCGATGCACCCATGACACGATGTCAGTAAACTATTCTTAAAAGAACAACACTCTATACAACATATAGATTAGCAACATCAGCATGTAAATATAGAATAGATTTACCTGACACGATATCCGTTGAACTCAGGGTTAATCTTGAGGACTTGATACACTGTCACAGGAAAGAGGAGGACCGGGGGTCTAACCTGACCCTAAACTGGGGTCCTAACTAATCCCTCACCTTGGAGGTACTGATAATGGTTCAGAGGTCCAAGTCTCCAGCCTAACCCTGTCTCCTATCAGTCCCTGAACCCTGTAATCAGTCCTAAGAAGGATTCTGATTACCACCAAAGGGATATGGGCTGATCTCTGCTAAATACACAGATTAGACATATAAGACAGACTGGAGAAAACACAGACTTGCATACACACTCAAACACAGAAGGAACATAAATGATCTGGGATATTAAACTCTAAGCAAGGTGAGCTTAAAACAACTAAGGAGCTCTTTAACTTAAGTCTATACAGATACAATCCTATCTGTGGTCTGCATGAAGAATTTCACTGGCAACTCCCAACACAGACAACCAGAGATTTAAAGGAAACCAATCAACAAATAATTAATTGCAGCCGGGAGAAAACTGCACCCAGTCCCAGAACTGAGCACAGACAGAATTAACTCCCTAACTGCCAAACACAAAGAAACAGCAACTCAGCTGTGAGAAGTCAGAATGTGCAACCGCGACGATCTTCGTGGCGATGCACACATGACACGCTCACATGACTGGTAATACTGAATCGATTGCAACAGACAGGAGACAACAGTTGTCAACTATGGTTCAAAATTACCTCTCCTCCCCTATCAATGTTCTCCCTCACAGTTCATTCCCCTTTGACTACTGAGCCTGTAAACTGGACACCTGGCCTGAATTGGCACAATATGCCTTACAGGAGCTCGCTTTCCCTGCTGGTAGTGTGCTATCAGAAAGAGTCTTCAGTGCTGCTGGATCAATCCTGACAGAAAGAAGGACCCGGCTGTCGACCCAAAATGTTGGTGATCTCACCTTCATTAAAATGAACCATGCCTGGGTTTCAAAGGATTTTGTACCACCTTCCCCTGATGACACATAGGTTGCTAGCAAAATGGATCGCTTTGTCCTTCTTTTTCTCTGATTTCTCCAATTACTCCATTTGCAGCTGCTGAACGTCCAGCCTACACCTCAACATATGCCAGTTTTTTCCACCTCCCTAACTGGACTGTACCCCCCAGGGCCAGGATCAGCACCTGGCACACCCGGGCAAGTACCTGTTTCCTGAGTAGATGGGGGGGCCCACTTGCCATCAGAGACACCGGCATACTATGAGGGGCCCTGTGCCAGTTCCCGTCACCCACAAGTGTGCCCCCCTGCTAGCTCAGGGCCCCAGCACTTGCAATACTTACCTCTCCCTGCTCCACCCCTGTGACGTCTTCCGCGTTTCCTGACAGTGACATTCAGGTCAGAGAGCGCGATGATGTCACGTCTGTGCGTCCTCTGCCTGAACAGTCACAGTGCAGAGAGCTGGAAGATGGGGATGCTGAGGAGTCCAGAGTAGAGCAGTGCCCAGCGAAGAGATTTCATTTTGTTAAGTTGGAGCAATATATGGGCAGTATAACTGGAGAATTATTGAGGGCCCATCATACTCTTAGATATCAGATGGGCCCATAATACACTGGAGCTCTATGGGGCCCTTTTATAGACATTAAATGGACATCATTGGGGCCTATTCTGTAGGAGATTAAAATGGACCCATTCTGGTAATGACAACAATGGGCTCATTAAATTCTGTATAGATCATATTATAAGGGTAAATTTTGCATGTGCACTATAGTTGCCAAATACATGTATAGAAAACTGTCGTTTTTGACTATTAGAATAAATGAAAAATGAGAATGTCTTAGCAGCATAAGATGGCCAAATTATGTGAGGCTATAGCCACTAACTCTTCTCGAAAGGTCCCAAACTAAGCCTGCCTCGCTTAGAAACTTTGCATGAACCTATCATTTTAGCTAAATAAGAGTTTAGGGTTACAAAGACTTTTAAGAGGATAGTGCATTAGTTAGGGACTGCTATCGAACCTTGACGATGGCTTTAGCCACATAATTATGGCCATCTTTCGCATGACTTTGAAATTTTCAATTAACAGTGACCTAAAGCAGTAATTCATTTTCCACTATTTTCATATTGGCTTCAAGCTATACTCTACATTGCTACTTTTCTTCTGTTGTATATTGAGTTGGTGACCTAGGTTTCCTTTACACTGAATCTATTTGGTGTCGTCTTGATATATACCCTAAAGTCTTAGTCCAACTCGTTCGACCACTTTGAGCTTTACACAACCCTACTTCCGAGCTAGATGACTTTGAGCTTCATTAGGTATAAACTTTAAGGAGGATGCTAAACTTCGCTGATTGCTGTACTACTGACCCTTAACCAGGGAATGTTGGGTATTAATAAAGTCAAGTTGTGCTTTCCTCTTTATTTGGTTAGAATGGAGTGTTGATACACCTTCATTACAACCGCGCCAGCTTGTTTTTTTACGCTGCCAACCCCAAACCCCCCAAACACCTTCCAAAACGAATTGAGCATCTCAGTACCTTCTGGCTTTTAGTGGACATAACAAGTTGTGATATACACTGTTCTATGTTAATGTACTCATGTTTTATTTATTTATGTTTACTACACACGCAAGACACTTATTATATATATATCACGGATATCTATTACCTTTAACACATAAAAATCTGTAATTTCTAGTCTGCATTCTATTCTGGTACGTGGAACATGGGCGGCATACGGATGTCACATGGATGGCACACGGATGGTACGTGTGGACGGCCAACAGAATACCACACGGATAGTTTTTTAAAGCAGATATTATGGGCACCACATAGTCCTCTATACAATATTATGAGCACCACAATTTCCTACATACTATATTTTGGGCCCCACATCAGAGGCAGACATACCGCATCTGCAGCTGATGCTGATGCACCGAAGCCAGGAGGTGGAGGGGGGCCCCTGCAGGGCAGCCAATAATGAGGGCAATATGGCCTGTTTTTCCAGCCCCGAGGCTCTGGTGGGCCCCTGGCCAGATTGGCCTAATTTGCAGTGGGCAGGGAGCGATCCCTGCAGCTCTGCTTCCTACAAGAGAAAATGGCAGCGGAGCTGCAGCCATCTGTCCTGCTTCTTGCCCGTGCTTCTTGTCTGACAGCAGAGTGGCTGGATGACATTATCATTCAGCATGCGGCTGTGTCAGAGAGAGGAAGCTGCCGGTGACATTGATATTGCGGCTGTGAGAGAGAGTGCTGAGAGGTGCTGTGTGTGTATGTAGAGATAAGTGGTGCTGGTGTTTGTACGTGCCTAGCGCTGCAGGGGAACGTGCAGAGAGGTGAATGGTGCTGTGTGTGTGTGTAGGTGGAGGGAGAAGGCAATGATGGGGTGATGGAGAGGGCAATGATAGGGGTGGTGGGGAGAAAGCAATGATGGAGGTGGTGGAAAGGACAATGATGGGGTGGTGGAAAGGGCAATAATGGGGATGGTGGGGGAGATGGCAATGATGGTGGTAGAGGAAAGGACAATGATGGGGTGGTGGGTAAGGAGGCAATGATAGAGGTGGGGGAGAAGGCAATGATGGAGGTGGTGGAAAGGGCAATGATGGGGTGATGGGGAGAAGGCAGTGATGGGTTTTTTGGGGGAGAAGGTAATGATGGTGGTGGTGGGGAAGGAAGCAATGATGGAGGTGGTGGGGGAGAAGGCAATGATGGTGGTGGTGGGAAGAAGACAATGATGGGGTGGTGGAAAGGACAATGATGTGGGTGGTGGGGAGAAGGCAAAGAGTGTGGTGGGAAAGGACAATGATGGTGGTGGTGGAAAGGGCAATAATGGGGGTGTTGGAAAGGGCAATAAGGGGGGTGGTGGGGGAGGAGGAAATAATGGAGGTGGTGGAATGGGCAATGACGGAGGTGGTGGGAAAAAGGCAATGATGGTGGTAGTGAAAAGGACAATGATGGTGGTGGAAAGGGCAATGATGGGGGAGGGGACAATAATGGGATGCTTGAGGAGCAGGACAATGAGAGGTGTAGGAGGAAGGGGGATTTATAATGGACTTAAGAACAGGTGGAGGAAGATGTTAGTATTGCTTATTATGTCTAACACAGTCCCTTAGTATATAGTGTACTCACTTATTATGTATAGCACAGTCCCTTTGTTAGGCGTTGGCTGGATTTGAACCTGGATCTGAGGCATCAGTGGTCCCCCACCCAGGTCTCAGCCGGGCAGATACAGCTTAGCTTCGCCGTCGATCCCAACGCCTAGCCAGTACAAGAGAGTACAAGCTGTCTCCAGGGTCCTTGTTCATAGTAGCCTTAAGCATAGGTTACAGAAGGAGACAGGGCTGTTATAGCCTAAGTCCAGAAATGCCTGCACTGAGCATATCCGTGACGTGGCGGACCGTGATTGGTGTTTGGTATAGCTGATCTGGCATCGCCTGATTGGTCACGGATGATGTCATCGGTGATGTGATTGACGAGATGGCTGGGGGCGGAGCTTAGCCCTTAAATAGCTTGTCTGTCCACGGCGCAGTCAGATCATACTAAAATAGGCAGTGCTCATGTGTGGACATACCAGAATCAGGGCTCCACGTGCTCTCTAGCTTAGCTCTCTGGTACCTGCCGATGCAAGAGTACGCTCGGCTAATTAGCACAGGTCCTTCAGGAAGGTTAAGCTTATGCCAGGCAGGTAGCCAATGTGTGCAGTCTTGCTACGAATATAGGGTAGCCATACACCCTGAGCAGACTGCGGGGCACGTAACCTGTAGCCAATGTGGCGCAGTCTTGCTACGAATATAGGGTAGCTATACACACTGAGCAGACTGTGGGGCGCGTAACCTGGGCATTGCCTGCCAGCTGAACAGTGAAGCTGCTCAGTCCGGTCTCACACCGGCTGACAGCACATACGCCTGGCGTGAGTCGCATGCACTTCCTAATCGTCTGGCAAGTGGCTGCTGTGCAGTTAACAGGGCTACGTCTACGCCAGCCTACAGAACATCTCCTGTGAAGTTAGCGGAGATTGTGCAAATCACTCTCTCTCCTTGTGTGAAGTAACACAGGCGAGATCTAATATTATTCTTTAGTTGTCAGTTTTACCCTCTTACCCAAAGGGTGTCCGGCAGCAGTGATTCTAACTGCATTGCGGACCCCGGGTTCTGTTGCAATCCATTATTTAATAAAGTTGTTGCAACCGAGCTCATAACACCCTTAGTATATAGTGTTCTTACTTATTATGTCTAACACAGTCCCTTAGTATATAGTGTACTTACTTATTATGTATAACAGTCCCTTAGTATATAGTGTACTCACTATTATGTATAACACCATCCCTAGTTACATAGTTTCCTCTTTTATTATGTATAACACCGTCCCTTATTACGTACTATCCTCTCTAGTTATATATGATGCCGTCCCTTATTATATAGCTTTATAGCTTCCTCTGGTGTTATGTATAGTGCTGTCTCTTACATAGTGCATTCTTGTTATTTTTGTTATTCACAGCACCTTCTTTTATTACATAGTCTCCTCTCTTGTTAGATATAAAATGACTGCTGATGGAGGAGCCGGTGACCAGACAACAAGTCCATCAGCTCCTCCATTAGAAAAGTAGCTTTCCCATGCTCCATCAGCCATCATTACATTATACAGCTAACAAGACAGGACAGTATGTAATATATGCAGTAATGCAGTATGTAAAAACAGAGCTCTAAATAATCCAATATGTAAGCGATGGTGCTGTACATAACAAGAGAGGGCACTGTATAATAAGGGATTGCAATATACATCAGACCCGGGCAAGGGGCGGCCCGCGGGCCGCATCCGGCCCGCCGGCTGTCAGTGATCGGCCCGCGGAGGCAGGGGTGGGATTCAGCCCAGGGGTGGGATTCAGCCGGTTCTCCCCGGTTCGATGGAACCGGTTGTTCAAAAAGCAGCCGGTTCCCCGAACCGGGGAGAATGAGAGCGGCGATCCGGTACTATTTTGCACCTGAGAGTCGGCGGTTCCCTGTGCCGGCTGTCAAGCTGACAGCCGGCGCAGAGAAGCTGCTGCGTGCCGGCTCCCAGGAATCAATTGCACTGGCGTCTATACAGACGCCAGTACAATTGAAGCTCTGACTGCGGGTCAGAGCGACGCCAGCAGCGTGATCAGGTCATGTGATCACGCTGCTGACGTCACTCGCCGGCGGCGCCCAGAAGGGGACCTGCTCTGGTGGTAAGTGTGCTCCAGAGGAGCTGAAGAAACCACTGAAGACGGGGGTACATAATGTGGGGTGACATGGGGGAGTACTTTATTGTGGGGTGATTAGGAGTGGGAATGATGGGGGGAGTACTTTATTGTGGGGGGATTAGGAGTGGGAATGATGGGGGAGTACTTTATTGTGGGGGATTAGGAGTGGGAATGATGGGGAATACTTTATTGTGGGGGGATTAGGAGTGGGAATGATGGGGGGAGATACTTTATTGTGGGGGGATTAGGAGTGGGAATGATGGGGGAATACTTTATTGTGGGGGGATTAGGAGTGGGAATGATGTGGGAATACTTTATTGTGGGGGGATTAGGAGTGGGAATGATGGGGGAGTACTTTATTGTGGGGGAATTAGGAGTGGGAATGATGGGGGGAGTACTTTATTGTGGGGGGATTAGGAGTGGGAATGATGGGGGAATACTTTATTGTGGGGGATTAGGAGTGGGAATGATGGGGGAATACTTTATTGTGGGGGATTAGGAGTGGGAATGATGGGGAGTAATTTTTTGGGGGGGGATTAGGAGTGGGAATGATGGGGGAATACTTTATTGTGGGGGATTAGGAGTGGGAATGATGGGGGGAGTACTTTATTGTGGGGGATTAGGAGTGGGAATGATGGGGGGAGTACTTTATTGTGGGGGGATTAGGAATGGGAATGATGGGGGAGTACTTTTTTGTGGGGGGATTAGGAGTGAAAATGATGGGGGAGTAATTTTTTGTGGGGGATTAGGAGTGGGACTGATGGGGGAATACTTTATTGTGGGGGGATTAGGAGTGGGAATGATGGGGGAATACTTTTTTGGGGGGGGATTAGGAGTGGGAATGATGGGGGGAGTACTTTATTGTGGGGGGATTAGGAATGGGAATGATGGGGGAGTACTTTTTTGTGGGGGATTAGGAGTGTAAAAGGATGGGGGAGTAATTTTTTGTGGGGGGATTAGGAGTGGGATGTGGCGGTACTTTACGTGTGGGGGGATTTGGAGTGGAGATGGGGGGCTATTTTATGTATGGAGGGATTTGGAGTGGGGATGGGGGGCTATTTTATGTGTGGGGGGATTTGGAGTGGGGATGGGGGGCTATTTTATGTGTGGGGGGATTTGGAGTGGGGATTGGGGTATTTAATATGTGTGGGGGGATTTGAGGGTACTGAAGAGTATGTATGTATGAGGAAACAGTATGGGGGATGGTTGCAGACAGTATGGGTGAATGGGTGAATGTATGTGGACACAGTATGGGGAGTCAGGGGTATGTGTGAGCAGACAGTATAGTGAGGGGGTAAATATATGAGGAGACAGTATGCTGAACAGGGGGATGTGTGAGGAGGGAGGGGAATAGTGTGAGGTGACAGTATATTGCAGATATTTTTATCTAGGGGCATTATAATGACTCTTCTGTCTTTAAGTGCATCATGCGGAGAGTTGGTGCAGAAGAGCGGAGAAGATGGAGGTCTGCAGAGACGGCTGTGGATGAGAAAACTCATCATGGGATCTGGACAAGATGAAGAAAAGGAGAACGACTCCAGAGACAGCGTCATCTATAAGGTACCTGGATGTAAATATTATTTGTGATACTGACTAATTCTCATGTCTTTATTTGTTAGGAGCATTAAAGGGGTTCTCCAGGTCTGTGTCACATAGAATGACTGCAGACTCAGCACAAACCTGGACAACCCCTTTAATGCTCCTAACATAAATAAAAACATGAGAATTAGTCAATTTCAGAATTCTCACAGTGCGCACTGCACACTGTCAGGATTCTCTCGTGCCGGTGATTTACATACATGCGGTCACATGCTGACTAGACATGTGTGGCCTCACTCAATGAAAATGAACGGAGCGAGGCCGGGCACGTCTAGTCGGAATGTGGCCAGAAGTATATAAATCACATGCTTGTGCTGACATGACCGTGTACTCTTGCCACAGGTAATGGAGAATCCTAAAAGTGTGCAGAGCATTAGTTGTGAGAATTCAGAAGCTGCAATGTCAGGATTCAGCTCTGCAGGTCCCAGTAGTCATCACATGGACACTTCACTCATGCCATTTTCATACTTATGGTCCTGTGACAACGAGCTTCTCCTCCTGCTTCTCTCAGTTTTTCACTGAACATTGAGAGCATTAGGGAGAGCAGCTCGTGGGTACATGACTAAGTGTGCAAATCGCATGTGTGCGGGGGGGGGGCGCCGAAACAAATTCTTGCCCCGGGTGCCAGAAAGCCTAGATACGCCTCTGGCCGCAACACACTGCCAGCCCCAGCCACCGCGGACTGATCTCTGCAGTGCGGCGATTGGGTAGCGGCGCGCCGCGGCCATCTTCAGTCACGAGGAGGAGCTGAAGAGAGAGGAGAGAGCAGAGGCTGCGAGGCAGAGCTGCAGAGTCTCTGATGTACTGTGTGTGTGAGCAGCTGCCTGAGCTGCGGCGCTACCTGGGGCTGGCCTGGCCTGGAGACTATTTGGGCAGTATGTGCTAAGTTCTATTTGGGCAGTGAGTGTAGTATGTCACTGTATTATTTGGGGCTGGGCAGTGGGCCCTCAGCACTGTATGACAGTGTGAGCAGCTGCCTGAGCTGCGGCGCTGCCTGGGGCTGGCCTGGCCTGGAGACTATTTGGGCAGTATGTGCTAAGTTCTATTTGGGCAGTGAGTGTATTCACTGTATTATTTGGGGCTGGGCAGCGGGCCCTCAGCCCTGTATGACAGTGTGAGCAGCTGCCTGAGCTGCGGCGCTGCCTGGGGCTGGCCTGGCCTGGAGACTATTTGGGCAGTATGTGCTATTTGGGCAGTATGTCACTGTATTATTTGGGCAGTATGTCACTGTATTATTTGGGCAGTATGTCACTGTATTATTTGGGGCTGGGCAGTGGGCCCTCAGCACTGTATGACAGTGTGAGCAGCTGCCTGAGCTGCGGCGCTGCCTGGGGCTGGCCTGGCCTGGAGACTATTTGGGCAGTATGTGCTATTTGGGCAGTATGTCACTGTATTATTTGGGCACTGTATGAGGTATTATATGAGCACTATGTGATGATATTATTTGGGCACTGTATTGTTTGAGCATTATGTGACGGTATTATTTGGGCACTCTGTGACTGTATTATTTGGGCACTGTTTATTTAGGCACATTCAGTGCCAGGAGCCCTTCCTTCTTGCCTGCGTCTCCTTAGCTGCTGCAGAACCTCATTTTAAAGAGGGAAGGGAAGGAGAGTGGAGTGGTTTTTGTGAAGCTATGAGGGCTGCTTTGCTTCTGCAGAACCTGTTTTTGCCTAAAACCTTTTATGTGGAAAAAAATAATCACACCTGGATCCTGCAGTTCCTCCAGGACTACAAGTCCCAGCAGAACGTGGGGAGCAGTGATGTAATCCTTCAGCCTCTGACTAGCTATACCTCCCCCCTTCTTTAAAAAGAGGTTCTGCAGCTGCGGAGGGAACATATATGTATGAATCACAACCCAGCTGCTGCAGAACCTCTTGAGGGAATCCCATTCCGCAGGCTTCGGGGGTGTGGCTTCAAAATTGGGTGTGGTTTAAAAGGGTGTGGCTTAAAAATGGGTGTGGTTTACCGACGCACAAACACAGAACCTGTTGTTAAAAATTTTAATCCCACCCCTGCTTGTGTGCTGTTCTTCGCATATCCACCTCAGATATTGAACCTAACTTCAATGAACTTGTTCAGGCCCAAAACAGGCTAGATTACTCTCATTGAACATTTTCATGTTATTGAAATGTTTAATTTTCTGTTCTTTACGAAGTTAAAGGGATGCCGTTCGTTAAAAAACTAACATGATATCTTGACCTAAAATAGCAAGTTTTTTCCAAACACTGTTAAAGTTAACAATTTTCTAAAGTGAACAATCACAAGCTGGCTGCAGTTCAACATCTTATCATTAAATAATGATGTAATTAGGTCCTCCGTATTTTCATTGTATTTTAAATCTTTGCATTGTTTAACATACTGTTTGTTTATGAAAAGATAGCATATGTATATATACAGTATTGGGTAGAACGGAGTTAATTATATTAGTCCGGCCCTCTAAAACCATCCCAATTTTCATGCGGCCCCCTGGCAAAATTAATTGCCCACCCCTGATATACATAATAAAGGAGACTATGTATTATTTATACATGTATGTGCGTTTTTATATATATATATATATATATATATATATTGTAGCGATAGTAAGACTTCACTATACCTTTGTATGTGGTTTGAGGACCTGTGATGAGGTCACTGCCATGTGACCTGTCATGTGCTCTGTGTGAGCTGAATGTCTGGTATATATAAATGAGCCTAATGCTGACCACGGGTGTGAGTGGCTGGAGGCGTGGAAACCTCCAGTGTGGGAGATCTGAGGAGACCTCCAGTGTGTGTGCTGAAGAGACTACTCAGTTAGAGTGCCAGGACGGTATAGCTGTTTTTGTTACTTTGTGCCGGAGAAGGCTGTTTTGTTTTCTGTTTGACAGCAAGTTTATGATGTCTTAATAAACTTGCTTAAAGAACCGGGAAGAGTCGTCCTTCTGCTTACCTCCGGTCGCACACCAGTGAGACCACATCCCTACAATTGGTGGAGACGTGCGAGCAGCGTTGCCAGCAGAGAAATGGAGGACCTTCTAAAACACTTGGTCCAGGCACAGGTGCAGCAGCAAGAGGGCAACAGGAGGTTGTTGCAACAGATGCAGCAGAGCCAGCAGGAGCACCAACAGCAGATGCAGCAGAGCCAGCAGGAGCATCGGCAGCAGATACAGCTTCTGACTACCGCCATCCAGGGCAGGACGAGTGCCCCAACCCCAGGTCTGGCTGATGACAACCACGTCAGAAAGGCGGTAAGACGCACATTACAAAAAATGACCCCCGGGGATGATGTTGAAGCCTTCCTGACTGTATTTGAGAGGGTTGCTGAGAGGGAAAGACTTCCCCCAGAGCAGTGGGCAGAGCTACTGGCCCCATACCTGACAGGGGAACCCCAGAAGGCGTACTATGATTTGACTGTGCAGGACGCTCAGCAGTATCCCAAGCTAAAGGTGGAGATCCTCGCACGTATGGGGGTAACAATGACTGTCAGGGCACAGAGGGTGCACCGCTGGGCTTATCACCGGGACAAACCACCTCACTCCCAAATGTTTGACCTGCTACACCTGGTCCAGAAATGGCTACAGCCAGAGTCCGCTACGCCGGCACAGATGGTAGAAAGAGTCGTCATGGATCGGTTTGTGCACTTCCTGCCAAAGCCCCTACAGACTTGGGTTGCCCAGGGTGATCCCCGGAATGCTGATGAACTGGTCGGACTGGTCGAGAGGTACCAGGGAATGGAAGGTGCCTTGGGGAAACAGCCCATTCCGTACTGGCGGCCCCAACAGGGGGCAGAGTCCCAAAAAGGGGTGGGGCGCCCCAGGTCAAAATGGCGGGGGGAGGTGGTGCCCAAGGTCACTGCGGGTGATATTATTTGTTGGAGGTGCCGCGAGCCAGGACACATAGCTGCCCGGTGTCCCAGACTACCGAGCAGATGGACTGCAGCATATCCAGCCTGCAGTAGGAACCCGTTCCCCAACCAGGATCCTCAAGTCTGTCCCGTAAAGGTGAACGGTGAAGCAGTAACGGCGCTGTTAGACTCTGGGAGCTTAGTGACCTTGGTGAGGTCCACTTTTCCTCTCAACATATTACCCGGGAAAAAAGTTGGTGTTCAATGCATACATGGTGATGTAAAGGACTACCCTATGGCCAGAGTGACATCGAAACGACGCATGGCACTGAGTCCCATAAAGTCGGCGTCGTTCGGGACTTGGTGCATCCTATAATTATTATATAATATTTTTATTATAGGCCAGGATTTTT
>JARQOD010000001.1:484853880-485045574 GCA_033576555.1 Oophaga sylvatica | reverse complement strand
TTCAGGTTTTTCAATTTATTAATAAAAATATATTTTTATATCATATTCTTGGACTTTTTTGGTCATATTTTCATCTGTTTGTTGTATTAATATATATGACTAGTCCTATATATATGGTCCCAGATATGGTATCGTGATGTTTTTTAATACTATCCTAGCAATATTTACTACATTCTTATAATGATACCGTTGTGCTTGTTGAAGTGTGTCTTCTAACCTTTACTACAAAAAGATGCCCGATTACAATCCATATTTCCAGACTCCCCACTACTGTGCTTAAGGCAGCCTCCAAATCTAAGAAGCATAAATGTCAGAAGCTCCCTGTCCTCCCCAACAGCTGCAGGAACCTTTTTCTTGCAACCAGAAAAATTGTAAAACCTGTCCATTTATAATGACCACTGACAAGATAAAGATCCCCAACTCCGATCAGCACTACAAGATCCCAGGTACTTTCAGCTGCATCACATCTAATGTGGTGTACCTAATTATTTGTACTAAATGTCCAACTGGGGGTCTGTATGTGGGGGAGACGGGGCAAAAACTGAGAACAAGGATGAATTCTCATCGCCACACAAAAAGAGAAAAAAGAATGGATCTACCTGTGGCCAAAAACTTTTGTATCCCCAGTCATAGCATGATGGACATGAAATTACTTGTATTAGCAGTAGTGTTGAGCGATACGATACCGCAAGTATCGGGTATCGGCCGATATTAGCTCTATCGGACTTTCGATACTTAGTTCCGATATTTTCATCTTATCGGATACCGGAATCGGATTTGTCACTGTCACTGTCAGTGTCCGTCGGTCGGGTCTGTCAGGAGTCAGCGGCACTTACCTGGCAGAAGATCTCCGGCGGTCACGGGCTGGACTGCTTGATGGCCGCCATCATCTTTCCCCGGCGGTCACATGCAGTTTCTCGCGATAACTGCAGTGACTGCTGGGTAATCCCGGCCGTAAAGCAGTCAGTCCGATGTCGTCACCGCCGGGGAAGCAGGTAATCAGCTGTGCTGCGTCGGGATGTCAGGCTCTGCCTGTCATTGCGATGTAGCAGAGCTGGATCGTCGTGGGACAGTCGTTACTATGGACTGCGTCGGACAGGTGGTATACTGTTGGTTTGTTTTTTTTCTTTTTTTACAGGAGATCGATGGCGTCGCAGGAATAAAATTAATGAAAACTGTGTTGTCTCTTTTATTTCATTAAAATACTTTTTTCTTGCTGTGTCTTTTTTTTTATACAATTAAAAACTTTGGGATTAATAATGGATCGGTGTCTTATTGACACCTCTCCATTATTAACCGGGCTTATTGTCACCGTGCAATCAACGGTGACATTAACCCCTTATTACCCCACTTGCCACCGCTACAGGGCAGTGGGAAGAGCCGGGTAAAGTGCCACAATTGGCACATCTTTTGATGCGCCAAATGTGGGGCTGCTGTAGCCTGGTATTATCAGGCTGTTGAGGGCCAAAATCCATGGGCCTTGACAGTCTTTTAATACCAGGCCGCAGCAGTCTGCATTTTACTTGGCTGGTTAACAAAAATAGGGGGACCCCTACGCCGTTTTTTTTTCGAGGGGATCCCCTATTTTTGTTAACCAGCCAAGCTAAGCAGACTGATGTGGCCTGGTATTATCAGGCTTGCAAGGTCCATGGATATTGGATCCTTACCAGCCTGAAAAACCAGGCCTCAGCAGTCTGCTTCATCTGGCTGGTTAACAAAAATAGGGGGGACCCCACGCCAATTTTTTTCGAGGGGATCCCCTATTTTTGTTAATCAGCCAAGATATGCAGACTGCTGTGGCCTGGTATTATCAGGCTGGCAAGGTCCATGGATCTTGGCTCCTTAACAGCCTGAAAATCCAGGCCTCAGCGGTCTGCTTCATCTGGCTGGTTAACAAAAATAGGGGGGACCCCACGCCAATTTTTTTCGAGGGGATCCCCTATTTTTGTTAATCAGCCAAGATATGCAGACTGCTGTGGCCTGGTATTATCAGGCTGGCAAGGTCCATGGATCTTGGCTCCTTAACAGCCTGAAAATCCAGGCCTCAGCGGTCTGCTTCATCTGGCTGGTTAACAAAAATAGGGGGGACCCCACGCCAATTTTTTCGAGGGGATCCCCTATTTTTGTTAATCAGCCAAGATATGCAGACTGCTGTGGCCTGGTATTATCAGGCTGGCAAGGTCCATGGATCTTGGCTCCTTAACAGCCTGAAAATCCAGGCCTCAGAGGTCTGCTTCATCTGGCTGGTTAACAAAAATAGGGGGGACCCCACGCCAATTTTTTTCGAGGGGATCCCCTATTTTTGTTAATCAGCCAAGATATGCAGACTGCTGTGGCCTGGTATTATCAGGCTGGCAAGGTCCATGGATCTTGGCTCCTTAACAGTCTGAAAATCCAGGCCTCAGCGGTCTGCTTCATCTGGCTGGTTAACAAAACTAGGGGGGACCCCACGCCAATTTTTTTCGAGGGGATCCCCTATTTTTGTTAATCAGCCAAGATATGCAGACTGCTGTGGCCTGGTATTATCAGGCTGGCAAGGTCCATGGATCTTGGCTCCTTAACAGCCTGAAAATCCAGGCCTCAGCGGTCTGCTTCATCTGGATGGTTAACAAAAATAGGGGGGACCCCACGCCAATTTTTTTCGAGGGGATCCCCTATTTTTGTTAATCAGCCAAGATATGCAGACTGCTGTGGCCTGGTATTATCAGGCTGGCAAGGTCCATGGATCTTGGCTCCTTAACAGCCTGAAAATCCAGGCCTCAGCGGTCTGCTTCATCTGGCTGGTTAACAAAACTAGGGGGGACCCCACGCCAATTTTTTTCGAGGGGATCCCCTATTTTTGTTAATCAGCCAAGATATGCAGACTGCTGTGGCCTGGTATTATCAGGCTGGCAAGGTCCATGGATATTGGCTCCTTAACAGCCTTAAATACCATGCCTCAGCAGCAGGGGCGTACATAGAAATCATGGGGCCCCATAGCAAAAGTCTGAATGGGCCCCCCCCAAAAAAAAAAAACCCAGAGCCATTGTAAATGTAAAGTGCCAGCACAGTGAGGGGACACATTAAACAAAAAAATGTATTATGCCCCCATAGATTGTGCCCCCATAGATGCTCCATAGTATAGGCCCTTATGCTGCCGCAGCTGCTGCAACCAAAAAAAAAAAAAAGACATACTCACCTTTCGTCGCTGGGGGCCAGGTGCCGGTGTCCTGAGCAGGGGGTGACACCAGGTGCCGATGTCACCGCTCACTCAGGGCCCCGGCACCTGAGATATTTACTTGTCCTCTCTCCACTGCTGAGTGCCGCTGTCTTCGGGTCCTCCAGCAGTGAATGATCAGGCAGAGGGCGCGGCGCGCACTAACGACGTCATCGTGCCCTCTGACCTGAACATTGCAGCAAGAGGACGCGAGCAACGGTGGAACGGGACAGGTAAATATCCCTTATACTCACCCTTCCGCCGGCGCGGTCTGTGCAGCCCCTGCTCTTCTCCCACGGTCTCCGCCGCCAGTGTTCAGCGGTCACGCGGGACAGCTCATTAAAGTCATGAATATGTGCGTATTCATGACTGTAATGAGCGGTACCACCTGACCGCTGAACACAGGCGTCGGAGACCGTGGGAGAAGAGCAGGGGCTGCAGAGACCGCACCAGGAGGGGTGAGTATATAGAAGAGCTGCGCTCCCCCTCCCCCGCCGACCCCCTGGTAGTACTGTGTCAGCACAGCTACCCGACCGTCGAGGGCCCCCTCACCTGTCCGGGCCCCATAGCAGCTGCTTGGTCTGCTTCATTCACGGTACGCCACTGCTCAGCAGTCTGCTTCATCAGGCTGGTTAACAAAAATAGGGGGGACCCGACGCCATTTTTTATTCGAAGGGAACCCCTATTTTTGTTAATCAGTTCCCTCTGACGTCACTGATTGTGTCCCTGGCTGACCTGAAGTGAAAGTGGAAAGCAATCAATTAAGCTTTCCACTTCCTCTCCTGTCAGCCAGGAGAGGAACTCATTCATTTGGGGGTTTACTGTGAGGCTGCAGCATTAGCTGCGGTCCCTGCAGTAAACATTAACCCTTTCTGAAGGATTACACCGTGGGACCTGACTGTGCATGGGATAGGTAAGAATAATTTTGCTTTTTTATTTTATTTTTATTACAGGAAATGGTTTTTGCAGTCAAATAAAAGATGGTCAAAAACATGTGTCTTTATTTCATTAAAATGATTTTTAATTAAAGTGTGTGTGTTTTATTTTTATTTCATGCAATAGGATTAATAATTGATAGTTGTCTAATTGACAGCTCTCAATTATTAACCTGGCTTAAGGTCACCTTTCAATTGCAAGGTGGCTTTAACCCCATATTAACCCATTCACCACCGCTACAGGGCAATGGGAATAGACGGGCAAAGTGCCAGAAAGGGCGAATCTAATTATAGATTTGTCTTTTCTGGGGTGTCTGGGGGCAGATGTTAGTAGCCAGGGGGGGGCCAAAAATAATGGTCCCTCTCTGGGCTATTATTATCTGCCCCCATTCGCTGGCTTTGTCTGTCTGGTTGCGAAAATAGGGCGGGAGCCCACGCATTTTTTTTAAACAATTTTACACCTCATATATATATATATTATATATACATGTCATTGAATTTGTGACACATATATTTATTTATAGTTCATACACTTCTACATAGTATAATAGCCGCTAATTCAATTACCGGCTTTTATGAAAATGCAGAACCCGACATGAAATGACACTTGGTGTACATAGGGTTAACCATGTCTTTTCATGTCCTTTGCTATCTGATTTGCACAAACAATTACATCAGTCTATGTGTGCAAAATTTCACACCTGTAGGGGTTAATTAAAGGTGTAAATTCGTAGCAAAAAAGTCCGTTTTTTTTACAACGAATTTACACCTTTAATTAACCCCTACAGGTGTGAAATTTTGCACACATAGACTGATGTAATTGTTTGTGCAAATCAGATAGCAAACGACATGAAAAGACATGCTTAACCCTATGTACACCAAGTGTCATTTCATGTCGGGTGCTTCTGTCTTTTCACAGAAGCCGGCTTTACCCGGCAATTGAATCAGAGGCTATTTTACTATG
Organism: Oophaga sylvatica; assembly: GCA_033576555.1. NCBI lineage: Eukaryota > Metazoa > Chordata > Amphibia > Anura > Dendrobatidae > Oophaga > Oophaga sylvatica. Next base: position 485,040,479 of record JARQOD010000001.1, on the reverse strand, counting down.
TAGAAGTGTATAAACTATACATATATGTATATATATATATGTCACAATGACATGTATATATATATATATATGTATTCTATGTGTGTATATTTTGTGTTTACAACGAAAGAAAGGGTTTTTTTAGTTGCGATATTTTGTTCCCATAGACTTACATGGGACTTCCGGTATCGGAATCGGATATCGCCGATATTTAGTGATATCGGCGATACCATTCCGATCCGATATTTTTAGATATCGAGCAGTATCGCTCAACACTAATTAGCAGCTAACTTTAAATCTGAGAGAGACAGAAAGGTTTGGGAATATAAACTCATGATGACCTTTGACACACTCAGTTCAGGAATGAATGTGTCGCATGGATTTATGTCATTTTACATCAATTAAGGAATTTGCTCTTCAGACCTTCTGGGGGCATCACACAACACAAAACCAGACCCCAATCAGAGGGCAATAAAACTTTCTCTCCTTATCTATGAACTGTTCCAATATTTATGTTCATCTTTATCTCCCATAATGACAGTTCTGCTTCACGTCACTTGTCTTACCTATTGCATTGTTTCTGTGCTGTGTTGTGTATATTTATGTAATTCTTCAGATTTTGTATTAGTCTTTGCCTGATGAAGAGTCCTGAGTAGTCTCGAAAGCTTGCAATTTGTTACCATCTTTTCAGTTAGCCATTAAAAGGTATCAACCACTGAGGACTTTCAATTCTGAATATTTTCCTATCTACTGGCTAAGGCTACTTTCACACATCAGGCTTTTTGTGTCAGGCATAATCCGTCCTATGCTTGACAGGACGGATCCGGCGCTGATTTTAAAAAGCTGATGCAACTGATCAGTTTTCTTTCTGGATCAGTCCTGACCTTTTCAACCCGGAAAGATAAAATTTCCATGTTGAAAATGCAGCTACTAATGTCGAGAGAGAGAGAGAGAGAGATTGGATTCCGAATCAGTTTTCTGACGGATTTGTCAAAAAACTGGTCCGGTTCCATAGACTTGCATTGTTTCCGGCCGCCTGAAGCGCCAATTCAGGCACTATCAGGCGGCTCCGGAAAAAAAGAAAAACGTTGCAGCCAGCGTCTTGTCCGGCCGTCGGAATGTACATTTCCGACGGATCCGGCTAAAAATGGATGCAACGCAGTGACATCAGGCGCGATCCGGCGCTAATGTAAGTCCGGTACCGGATGCGTTTTTTAAAAACACGCCAGATCGCGCCTGACACAAAAAGCCTGATGTGTGAAAGTAGCCTTACACGGTACAAAGATACACATCTTTCCTGCCAGAGACCTCTGAAATTCTAGGCATGAACGTCCTGCGCAACTGTTATGGAGAAATGTTAGAGGCTCTTCGCAAATCAGTACCCACTGCTTCACAAGAACAGTAAAGAGCCTTGCAGAGAACTATCAAGGTATTGTCAGCGCAGCAGCAGTTCAGTAATCCTCGAGGCAAGATCTGCCATGCCCACATCTGTGATGTACATCCTGTCATTTTGCAACCCAACACTGAAACTATGCTGTGGTGTCGGGCTCGACCAGGGATCCTAGGACAAGACTATCATGCCCTAGTAGAATCCCTACCCATGGCAGAGCATCCTACGCTTATGACCGCACGGAGTCTTGTTACGGTATCTGCAGGAAGGGTACCAATTCGTCTGTTAACCCTAGGTGACATTGTAGTGGAACTGAGAAGGTACTATCCTGTAGCTCGATTATCCATAATTTCCTACTAGGATGTAGTGAGTCCAACTAAAAAAAAAGCCCAACAGGTGACTCAAGTAGTAGAGGATGACAGTGTAGCCCCAGAAGCCCTGTGGTTGTCTGACATACATGTAGGAGAGGTAACCACCACATCTAAAGAAATTGAAGAAGTACTGAAGCTTGCTCGAGACTTCCATCAAGCCTTTAGCAAACATCCTATGGATTATGGTAACCATAGGTCCTCACAGCGCTAACATCAACATTTAGGCAGGACCCACTGTTTCATGTAGCACGCAGGGGCATCACAGGAGAAGATGAGTGCCCTTCCCTCAGCTAAAGCTCCGCGCACTTGCTGTTTACTGTTACTTCTTTACAACAGAGTATTTTTATACGTTTGTTTTACTGTGCTTTTCTATGTTTCTGTCTTTTGGTGGTGTGAACACTGTCCTACATACTTGTTCACTGTGTGCATGGCTCATGTATTTGTATTTAATTGGTTTCTTGTTTTTGCAAGATTGGGGAGGTTTTCCACCCCTCCCTTGTGAGCCATGCACATAAAGGTCGTTCTCTGCAGCGTGTCCACAATGGACATTACCTTTCTGAATCCTGCTCATATAGGTACTATACACATGACCTGGTTTTAAAATACATCAGTTAGGGACTGCTCTGATACAGGTTACCTTGACATTTGGTAGAGTGGTTTAGTATACATTTTTTTCAAAAAACGTATCAACCAAATACCGTGTTTTTTTATCATCGTTTTACTAGCACTTGCTGTTTACTGTTACTTCTTTACAACAGAGTATTTTTATACATTTGTTTTACTGTGATTTTCTATGTTTCAGTCTTTTGGTGGTGTGAACACTGTCCTACAGACTTGTTCATTGTGTGTATGGCTCATGTGTTTATATTTAATTGGTTTCTTGTTTTTGCTAGATTGGGGAGGTTTTTCACCCCTCCCTTGTGAGCCATGCACATAAAAGTCATTCTCTGCAGCGTGTCCACATTGGACATTACCTTTCTGAATCCTGCTCATGTAGGTACTATACACATGACCAGGTTTTTAAATCCATCAGTTAGGGACTGCTCTGATACGGGTTACCTTGACATTTGGTAGAGTGGCTTAGTATACATTTTTTTCAAAAAAATGTATCAACCAAATACCCTGTTTTTTATGATCTTTTTACTAGCACTTGCTGTTTACTGTTACTTCTTCACAACAGAGTATTTTTATACGTTTTTTTACTGTGCTTTTCTATGATTCAGTCTTTTGGTGGTGTGAACACTGTCCTACAGACTTGTTCACTGTGTGCATAGCTCATGTGTTTGTATTTAATTGGTTTCTTGTTTTTGCAAGATTGGGGAGGTTTTCCACCCCTCCCTTGTGAGCCATGCACATGAAGGTCGTTCTCTGCAGCATTGTCATGTATAGTGTACAGTTCCTATAGCGTCTTGTGCTTGGGTGCGAGGAAAACACAGGAGACATAGGTTGAAATTAAATGACTTGTATTACTTCATACAAGCATGCTGAAAAGTTCACACAGTTTGCAGGAACAGCGACAGGAGACACAGCAGGCCAGAGTAACTTCAAGCACTACAATAAATCTCCAAAGCAGGTTCAGGATCTCTTCTCTGTACCGTAATTCCTCTGCAAACATGGATTCACCAAACAGCAGGTTTCCAGAGTCCAAAAGTGTTCCAAGGTTCCTCAGTAGGGAATAGCTGGAGTACAAGTCCAAGGCTTCCAGGAGTCAGGTCACAGACTGACTGAGGCTTGATTCAGGAGCACTGATTGTTCAGCTGAGGCTGCTTAAGAAGCAAGAGGGAAGAATCAGGGCGGGAACATGAAAACTGGAAACTCCATATTAACTGAGGGCAAGAGCTGCAGAAAGACAGAAAGCAAAATGGCCGACGGAAAACTGAGTTTCAAGGAACATGTCAACAGAGACAAAGAACCTTACATTACTCCCCCCTTAGGGACAACCTCCGGATGACCTCAGACCAGGCTTGTCAGGGTACCTCTGATGAAACTGGCGGAGCAGGCGAGGAGCATTTACATTATTGACTGGTTCCCATGAGTTGTCCTCCACTAGGTAGCCCTGCCATTTAATCAAATATTGCAACTGATTTCTGTACAACCTGGAATCTAGAATCCTTTCCACCATAAATTCTTCCTGACCATCGACCAGCACTGGGTCAGGGCAAGGAGAAGAACGTCCAGGAAACGTATTGGGTGTTGCAGCCTTTAGTAGGGATACATGAAAGACAGGGTGGATTCTCATAGTTCTGGGCAGTTGAAGACGACAAGCAACAGCACTTATAATCTTATTGATCTTATAAGGTCCAATGTACTTATGTCCCAATTTAGACGATGGAATCTTTAATTTAAGATTTCTGGTTGACAGCCAGACCAAATCTCCTACCTTGAAAGCTGGTGCAGGTTTACGAAATTTATCTGCTGCTTTCTTGTACCTTTCCTGAGCCAATTCTAGATTTTCCTTTAGAAGATCCATATTCTTTTGTAAAGAAGTGATTCTTTCAGCCACTGCCGGCAAGGGCGTATCTATGGGAAATCGAGGAAGAATGTTAGGATGATAACCTAGATTGGAGTAAAAAGGAGACTGCTTAGTGGAGGCGCTCTGAGAGTTGTTATAAGAGAACTCAGCCAGTGGAAGTAGATCCACCCAATCATCCTGTAGGTGGCAGATAAAACAGCGGAGATACTGCTCCAGGGTCTGATTGGTTCGTTCTGTCTGTCCATTAGTCTGGGGATGAAAAGCAGAAGAAAGGTTTACTTTAATGTCCAATGCTGCACAGAAATTTTGCCAAAACCTTGAAGTGAATTGCACCCCTAGATCCGAAATGACCTCATCCGGTACTCCATGTAAGCGAAACACATTCTTAATCATCAAGTCTGATGTCTGTTTTGCAGTGGGTAAGCCGACACAAGGGATAAAATGAGCTGCCTTTGTTAGACGGTCAACCACCACTAGAATGGTGTTCTTCCCTTGAGAGGTTGGTAACTCCACAATGAAGTCCATAGAAATGGATCCCCACGGGCGGGACGGGGTGGGAAGAGGTTGCAACAGACCAGTTGGTGAGGAGCGAGGTGTTTTGCATCTTGCACAGACTTCACATGAAGTGACATAGTTTAAGACATCTTTCCTGTAAGTGGGCCACCAAAAGAAACGAGAAAGAAATTCTTGTGTCTTTAGAATTCCCCTATGCCCGGCTATCTTGGAATCGTGGATGAGTTGCAATACTCTCAATCTGACTGTTTCAGGTATATACAGACGTTGTCCCTGAATCCACACACCATTCTTAAAGACAAGACTTACGTCCCTTGGGGGTTGAGCCAACAAAGAATCCGCATGGTATGCTTCCTTGATGTCCTTAAGTAGGTCTTGATTATGAATCACTCCCAGGAATCTAGAGTCAGGAAGAATAGTCTTAGGAGGAGTAAGTGGACGTGTCTCTGCTGAATGAATCCTAGAGAGTGCATCAGCCTTTCCATTGCGCGATCCTGGTCTATAAGAAATGACAAAATTAAATTGGTTTAGGAAAAGATTCCAGTGAGCCTGGCGAGGAGTCAGACACTTAGCGACCTGATAAATTCAAGGTTACGATGGTCTGTCAGGACGACTATTTGCTGTGCAGCTCCCTGAAGAAGGTGTCTCCATTCCTTGAAGGCGGCAATAATGGCCAACAATTCTCTATTGCCCACATCGTAGTTCCTCTCAGCCGAAGACAACTGCTGGGAAAAGAAGGCACAGAGATGCAAGACATTCTTCTCACCTGTTCTCTGAGAGAGTATAGCTCCAACGGCACAGTCTGAAGCATCCACCTCTATTATGAAGGCAAGCTCGGGGTTGGGATGTACTAAGATAGGTGCGGTGGTAAATTTATCCTTTAAACAGGAAAATGCTTCCTGAGCTTGCGGGGTCCAGGAGAACCTACACTGTTTCCGGGTAAGTTGGGTGATAGGTGACACTACCTCAGAAAAATTCTTAATGAAACGTCTATAGAAGTTGGCAAACCCGATGAAACGCTGCACCTCCTTCACATTTCTAGGAATTGGCCAATCCTTGATGGCTTGGGTCTTGCTTCCATCCATACTAATCCCTTGCGTAGATAGTACATACCCCAGAAATCGAATTTCGGTCCTATGGAATTCACATTTTTCAAGTTTGATGTAGAGATGGTTTTGTCTTAGGCGTTCTAAGACCATTCTCACATGTCCATGATGTTCCTCTGTGGAGTTAGAAAAAATTAGAATATCATCCAGATAAATCACCACAAATGTATCTAGGAGATCCCTGAAGATATCATTCACGAAGTGTTGGAAAGTGGCTGGGGCGGTACTCAGACCAAAAGGCATAACTAGATATTCAAAGTGTCCATAGCGTGACCTGAAAGCAGTCTTCCATTCATCCCCAGGTCTAATACGGACCAAGTTATAGGCCCCACGGAGATCCAGTTTAGAGAAAATTTTGGCATGCCGCATTCTCTCCAACAATTCAGGGATTAAAGGCAATGGATAACGGTTTCTAATAGTAACCTTATTGAATTCCCTATAGTCTATGCAGGGTCTCAGAGATCCATCTTTCTTCTTCACAAAGAAGATGGGTGCACCTGCGGGAGATGAAGAGGGGCGTATGAAGCCCTTGGCTAAATTTTCGTCTATATAATCCTTCAAAGCTTTTAGCTCGGGCCCCGCTAGGGGGTAGATCTTACCAAAAGGTATCTCGGCTCCAGGCAATAATTCAATTGGACAATCATATGGACGGTGAGGAGGAAGCTGATCAGCGTTCTTCTTGTCACATAAATCCACATAGTCCTGGTATACAGCTGGTAGTTCAGGGACTGACATGGTTCCTTTAGGAACAGAGCAAGCTGAAACTCCTTGACTCATCTGTTTCTCCGGAAAGTGTAATTCCTTGGTCTCCCAGTTAATCGTAGGATTCTGCGCCTGCAGCCATGGTAGCCCTAGAATAATGGGAAAGTGGGGAGAAGAGATAAGCATAAAAGACATTTTCTCCTGATGATCTTTACCCATAAGGACCCTCAAAGGCTCTGTTTCTTGATCCACTGGTCCAGAAGTCAGTAGAGAGCCATCCACAGTCTCCATCTGTACTGGAGTAGCCTTCTTCACTGAACGTATCCCCTGTTTCAGAGCAAAGGAGATATCCATAAAATTTCCACTTGCTCCTGAGTCGATCATAGCAGAGCTAGACACCCAGACTGAGTCAACCCAGAGTTTGATGGAAAGGAAGCAATGAGAATTGTTTCTTTTACAACTCAGCTGGGACACCGCTGAGGAAACTTGAAAAATTGCAGCGTTTATACCGTCATCGTCCCCAGAACTAACAGAGTTTAAGTCCGAGAAATCAAGATCTCTTGCAGCAGATCTCTCTGGAGCCTGAGGCTCGGACATGACAGAGCTCCTCTCGCAACACTCACAGTGAATGACTGCTGCAGTAGTCTTACGAGAACGGCTGGGGCAGTTTATAATGAAGTGCCCTGACTTACCACAGTAGAAACATAGATTTTCCTTTATACGATGTTCTTTGCGTGCATCACTAACCCGTCTTTGTAAAGAGTCCACCTGCATGGGTTCAGGTTCTGGTTCCCTTGTGATCCTACTCAAAGGTTCCTTAGCTGAGGAGGGAGGTAGTAAAAGGTTAGTGCGATTATTTTCGAACCATCTCTCTTGTCTGCGTTCAGTCAGACGAGCATCAATACGGATACAATAGTTAATAAAGTCACCTAACGCAGTGGGAGGGTCGGCACGAGCAAGTTCATCCTTAATCAGTGGAGACAACCCTTTCCGAAAAATAGATTTTTTTAGCGGAAGTGTCCCAAGTGGTATCAAGAGCCCATCTCCTGAAATCCAGGGCATATTCGGCTACTGAACGCTTACCTTGTCGCAAAGTTAACATGGCTGCTTCAGCTGTTGCACCTCGATTGGGGTCATCAAACACCTGCCCCATGGCTGAAATAAAAGCATCAAGGTGATTCAAACAATCATCCTCAGTCTCAATCAGAGGGTTTGCCCACATCAAAGCCTTATTGGTAAGCAACATGATTATAGTAAGCACTTTGGATCGTTCAGTGGGAAATTGTGAAGCATGTGCAGAGAAAAATAAATTGCATTGATTAATAAATCCCCTGAATTTCTCACGTTCACCGCCAAAACGAAAAGGAGGTAATTTGGGGATCCCAGAACTTGGGGTTATGGCAGGAGCCTGGGCTCGTTCCTCTAGAGCCTCAATCCTGGCTCGCAATTCCTGGGTAGTCTGTCCAAACACTTGCAAATTATGATTAGTGAGGTCCTGTAGGCTTGCAAAACGGGTTTTTAAAGTCTGTACATCTGAAAGGATTGTATCAGTCACTCCGCAAAGTTCCTTTATGCGGGCCTCCATCTTCCAGATCTTTTAAGGCAGAAGTGCTGGAAGGAGAAGAGGAAAGGAAAAAAAAAAAACAATAGTGTTTACCTGTGGTAACACTCCAGAGTAAAATTTTAAGGGAATGCGCTCACCTGGAATGGTTGTGAGAAGTCACAACCACTGTCATCACATAAGATATTAAACGGACATCTGATATCCACAGTCACAGCAGACACGGCTTTCCCAGACCCAGCAGACACTAAACATTGGCTCCTGAATCTTGTCATGTATAGTGTACAGTTCCTATAGCGTCTTGTGCTTGGGTGCGAGGAAAACACAGGAGACATAGGTTGAAATGAAATGACTTGTATTACTTCATACAAGCATGCTGAAAAGTTCACACAGTTTGCAGGAACAGCGACAGGAGACACAGCAGGCCAGAGTAACTTCAAGCACTACAATAAATCTCCAAAGCGGGTTCAGGATCTCTTCTCTGTACCGTAATTCCTCTGCAAACATGGATTCACCAAACAGCAGGTTTCCAGATTCCAAAAGTGTTCCAAGGTTCCTCAGTAGGGAATAGCTGGAGTACAAGTCCAAGGCTTCCAGGAGTCAGGTCACAGACTGACTGAGGCTTGATTCAGGAACACTGATTGTTCAGCTGAGGCTGCTTAAGAAGCAAGAGGGAAGAATCAGGGCGGAACATGAAAACTGGAAACTCCATATTAACTGAGGGCAAGAGCTGCAGAAAGACAGAAAGCAAAATGGCCGACGGAAAACTGAGTTTCAAGGAACATGTCAACAGAGACAAAAACCTTACAAGCATCTCCACATTGGACATTACCTTTCTGAATCCTCTCATATAGGTACTATACACATGACCAGGTTTTTAAATACATCAGTTAGTGACTGCTCTGATATGGGTTACCTTGACGTTTGGTAGAGCGTCTTAGTATACATTTTTTGCAAAAAACGTGTCAACCAAACACCCTGCTTTTTTTATCATCTTTTTACTAGCACTTGCTGTTTTACTGTTACTTCTTTACAACAGAGTATTGTTATACGTTTGTTTTTCTATGCTTGTCTATGTTTCAGTCTTTTGGAAGTGTGAACAGTGTCCTACAGACTTGTTTACTGTGTGCATGGCTCATATGTTTGTATTCCCACATGCAGATGAATGTTTGGATGGGCAGAATGTTCATGGGTGAGAATGATGTATTCTGACTCATCTGAAAGCGGCTTATCAACAGGGAGTGTGATGTTCCACTAGAATTTTCTGTGTAAATATTCAGATTTGTTATGTGGTGTAACAGCACCATCTAGTGGTCGTTTTATAGAATGTCTTTGGTTGTTGATATTGAGGTTTTTTGACATATCTACCACACCGTAGTTCATGAGTCATAGCTTTGATGACTCATCAGCCAGCCCAACAGCCATTTTTTTTGCTCAGTATACAACTAAGACAGTTCATTCCTGAGTACCTCCTGACATCAGAATCCAATAGTGATCTCTTACATCCAGATCTGTAGCCGCACAATCGGTAGGTCCTAAACAAATTCACCATGAACTTGACAGCCGTATAAATATTGGGATGTTTACATCATGCTGTTATGAAAATGTGAGAGTTGTAGTCCATGCTTTTCCGACTGGTCAGTAAGCATGGGATATACCGCATGTTATATGTAACTACATGTTATGCATATAGTGTGTTCCCTCACCACTGTATATTGTGTATATATTGTATGCTTGCCACATGTTTGTGAGCACATAGTAAAATACTGTTATTTGTTCCACAGTTTTTTACCATATTCGATTCCTGCAATAAACTTGGTAACAGACATCACGTGTCTATCAAATCACTGTTGGGATCAAGGTTTATGCTGTCTGCAAGGATTATGTACACATACACATAAGACGGGCAGAACAGTAAAAAACGATTAACCCTCGCAGGCTGGATAGAAGAACTGCGGATTCTCACATACTGATCGCAGTAAAACTGCCCGCTACAAGCTGGATAGAAGATACCGCAGCTCGCACATAGTGATCGTCGTGAAACCAAGCTTCTGTCAAGCCTGAAAGGGCGCGAATCCTGTCAGAGCGTCACCATGTCAGCCGCAGAAGGTAGATCATTCACCACAAGATCTGCAATCTCAGCCAGCTGCAAGAGCTCAAAGAAGTCAGTGAGCAGCTCTACCATCGCCATAGCCCGCGCAAAAGCAGAAGCTGCCAAAGTGCGAGCATCGTTTGCTGAACAAGAAAGGCAATTAGAAGCAGAGGAAGCACAAATGAAGGCACACATGGAAGCAGAGGAAGCACGCATGAAAGCAGCTCTGGCCGAACAACAAGCACACATGGAAGCAGAGGAAGCACGCATGAAAGCAGCTCTGGCCGAACAACAGGCACACATGGAAGCAGAGGAAGCACGCATGAAAGCAGCTCTGGCCGAACAACAGGCACACATGGAAGCAAAGGAAGCACGCATGAAAGCAGCTCTGGCCGAACAACAAGCACACATGAAAAAACTAGCATTGGAGAGGGAAGCCGCAGTTGCACTGGCAGAGGCTGAAGTTTTGGAGGAGGCAGCAAGTATCGCAAGTAATAGACGCAGCAGTATTCTTGGATCAGAGCTCAGTCAACAGGACAAAGCACGACACACTTCAAAATACGTACTGCAGTATGCTAAGTCAGATGACGGTCTGTATTACGGTCCAGGAGCTGAGTCAACCCCTGCTTACAAACTCCAGCCTAATCCTGTCACACAACAAGCAGCCTCAGCCTTCCAAATGCCATACATCAAGCAAGACAGTAATTTTATATATCATCGGTCCCCAATGCAACCTGCATTCCAACCGACAGACAACTGCAGAGCAGCTCCAGCCTTCAAGAAGGAACAAGTAGATGGTAGTTATTACAACAAAGACAAGTTTAAAGACTACTCTAACCCACATGGACCTCTGCACCTCAGCTCATTTCCAGATTCATCAAACAGAAATCAAGGTATGTCAGATGTTCTCAAATTCCTTGCTCGACGTGAGTTGATAACCCAAGGACTCTCCAAGTTTAACGACAAACCTGAAGGCTATAGAGCATGGCGATCCTCATTCAGAAATACAATCAAAGATCTGGATCTGTCTGCAAACGAGGAGGTGGACCTTTTAGTCAAGTGGCTAGGAAATGAATCCACAGAGCATGCAAAACGGATTAGGGACATCAATTTAGACTATCCCGACAGAGGACTAAACCTGATATGGGAGAGACTGGAGGAGTGTTACGGCTCACCAGAAGTGATAGAAAACGCACTCTTCAAAAGAATTGAGGATTTTCCAAGATGCAAGGCAAAGGTTTCCAAAAACTGAGAGAATTGAGCGATCTGTTGACAGAACTTCAAGTTGCCAAAGCTCAAGGAGACTTACAAGGCCTAGCATTCTTGGACACAGCACGCGGTGTAAATCCCATAGTACGCAAACTTCCGCAAGGCCTGATAGATAAGTGGATCGGTCAAGGCTCCAAATACAAGGAACGATACAACGTCCCATTTCCTCCATTCTCATTCTTTGTGGACTTTGTACACCAACAAGCAAAGATTAGAAATGACCCCAGCTTTGACTTCTCAATGTTTGACACCACGTACCCCAAATCAGGTAAACTTGTCTCAATGCGTAACCTGAGAGATACACCAGTGGCAGTACACAAAACCAGTGTATCTCTTCAAGACACTTCACGCAAAACTTATAGTACTGCAGAGACTGATAAGACCTCATCTAAAGACCCGTGCAAAGAATGCCCTTTGCATAAGAAACCACATTCGTTGTTGAAATGCAGAGGATTCAGAGAAAAACAGCTCAAAGATCGCAAAACTTTCCTCAAAGAAAACCACATTTGTTACAGGTGCTGCGCAGCAACTTCACATCTTGCAAAAGACTGTACAACAAACATTAAATGCTCAGAATGTGACAGTGAAGAGCATAATACAGCTTTACACCCAGGACCAGCTCCATGGACTCTCACACCCTCAGACCAAGTGGCAGAGCACGGCGAGGAGCAGAGAGACCCTACACCTCCTGAAGTGACACCTCAGTGCACCCAAGTCTGTGGAGAAGGACTTAGCAACAAATCTTGCTCCAAGATCTGTCTTGCCACAGTTTACCCCATTGGTCACAAAGAGAAAGCTGTAAAGTTGTATGCCATCCTTGATGATCAGAGCAACAGGTCTCTCGCTAATTCAACTTTCTTTGATATCTTCGACATTAAAGGAAACAGCTCGGCATATTCACTTAAGACTTGCACAGGTGTGAGTGAAGAAAAAGGGAGAAGAGCTACTGGTTACCAAATTGAATCCTTAAATGGTGAAACATCCCTGCCTCTGCCTACGCTGATAGAATGCAATCAGATCCCAAACAACAGAGAAGAGATTCCTACACCTGCAGCAGCATCACATCATGGACATCTAAAAAATATAGCGCACCTAATTCCTGAAGTCGACCCAGACGCTCCAATAGTACTTCTGCTTGGAAGAGACATCATAAGAGTCCACAAGGTGAGGAAACAGATAAACGGTCCTCACAGTTCTGCTTATGCTCAGAAGCTCGACCTAGGGTGGGTCATTATAGGCGATGTCTGCCTAGGAAGCGTTCACAAGCCAACCACTGTGAATTCTCTCTTCACAAATACACTGGAAAATGGACGTCCATCCCTCTTTCAGCCTTGTCCTAACAGATTCCTTGTAAGAGAGAAGCCTACAAGTGTGTTATACCCGGACTGTGCAGAAGATGAAGATCATCTGGGGTGTACAGTGTTCCAGAGGACAAAGGAAGACAACAAGACCGCTTGCTCTATTGAAGATGAGACCTTCTTAAGTATAATGGAACAAGGATTCTCTAAAGATTAAACAAATACCTGGGTAGCACCACTGCCTTTCAAAACACAGAGAACCCACCTTCCTAACAACAGAGTTCAAGCCACAAAACGCTTCAGTTCTCTCAGGCGCAACTTTGAGAAAAGACCAGAAATGAAGGAGCACTTCTTCTCATTCATGAGCAAGATATTTGAAAATGACCATGCAGAAGTAGCCCCGCCTTTAAAAGAAAAAGAAGAGTGCTGGTATCTGCCAATCTTTGGTGTTTACCACCCCAAGAAACAGGTCAAATCCGAGTAGTATTTGACTCCAGCTCACAACACCAGGGAGTTTCCCTAAATGATGTTCTTTTATCAGGACCAGATCTAAATAACACGCTTCTTGGTGTCCTCATCAGATTCCGTAAAGAATCTATTGCCATAGTCGCTGATATACAACAAATGTTCTATTGTTTCCTAGTTAAAAAAGAACACAGGAACTTCTTGAGGTTTTTTTGGTTCAGAGACAACGACCCTACCAAAGACGTCATAGAATACCGCATGAAGGTACATGTTTTTGGCAATAGTCCATCTCCTGCTGTCGCCATTTATGGACTGCGACTCTCTGCCCAAGAAGGTGAAGAAAACTATGGACAAGACGTTAAGAAGTTTGTTGAAAGAGACTTCTATGTGGATGATGGCCTAAAGTCACTTCCCTCACCAGAGGCTGCAATCAGCCTACTCAAGAGGACTCAACGTATGCTTTCCTGTTCAAACCTCAGACTGCATAAAATAGCTTCAAACAGCGAAGATGTTATGGCAGCCTTCCCAGTTCAAGATCATGCCAGCGATCTGAAAGACCTAGACTTTGCAACGGACCCCATACCCATGCAACGCAGCTTAGGGCTCAGCTGGGATCTCAAGTCTGACACCTTTACCTTCCAGGTTGACCAAGAGCAAAAGCCCTTCACACGACGTGGTGTCTTATCCACCATCAACAGCCTATATGATCCACTTGGATTTGCAGCACCAGTCACCATCCAAGGTAAGACTCTCCTCAGAGATTTAACTGCAGACACATGTGATTGGTACTCTCCACTTCCCCCAGAGAAAGAAGCTCTATGGGTAACCTGGAGAGACTCTCTAAAGACATTGTCTAATCTACACATTCACAGACCATATGCTCACATCTCTGCTGCAGAGGTTCAGACTAAGCAGTTGTGTATATTTTGTGACGCTTCAGTAAAGGCGATAGCTGCAGTCGCTTACCTTAAAACAACAGATATCAAAGGTCAAGTCCAGATTGGCTTCGTGATGGGAAAGGCAAAATTGGCACCATGTCCTGAGCTTACCATACCAAGACTTGAACTTTGTGCTGCTGTTCTAGCAACAGAGCTAGCTGAGCTCATTGTGACAGAGATAGATTTAAAGCTTGAAGATACGGTGTTCCATACAGACAGTAAAGTAGTGCTGGGTTACATTCACAATGAGACTAGAAGATTCTATGTCTACGTACATAACAGAGTTCAAAGAATCAGGAGGTCAACACGACCTACCCAGTGGCGTTATGTATCAACTGATCACAACCCAGCAGACCACGCAACAAGAGCTGTTCCTGCAGCCCATCTTAAAGACACTACATGGCTCACAGGACCAGCATTCCTCTACAAATCAGTACAAGACACTTTTGAGAAAGACACATTTGAAATGTTAGAACCAGATTCTGATGCAGAGATTCGTCCTTATGTTTCTACCTTACAGACCCGGAATAAATGGCAAGCCAGTAAACCCAACATGGAGGTTGGTAATGTTGTTCTAGTCAAAGACACTCAGTCAAAAAGAAATGACTGGCCTTTGGGACTGATAACCAAAGTGTTTCCAAGTGAAGATGGAAAAGTTAGGAAAGTGGAGGTCAAGATCTGCAGGCAACACGAACCTAAACTTTTCCTCAGACCAGTCACTGAACTGATTTTGTTGCTCTCTCCAGAGGTACCTTAAAGTGGTATCTTTAAGATACCAGGCGAGGAGTGTGATGTTCCACTAGAATTTTCTGTGTAAATATTCAGATTTGTTATGTGGTATAACAGCACCATCTAGTGGTCGTTTTATAGAATGTCTTTGGTTGTTGATATTGAGGTTCTTTGACATATATACCACACCGTAGTTCATGAGTCATAGCTTTGATGACTCATCAGCCAGCCCCAACAGCCATTTTTTTTGCTCAGTATACAACTAAGACAGTTCATTCCTGAGTACCTCCTGACATCAGAATCCAATAGTGATCTCTTACATCCAGATCTGTAGCCGCACAATCGGTAGGTCCTAAACACATTCACCATGAACTTGACAGCCGTATAAATATTGGGATGTTTACATCATGCTGTTATGAAAATGTGAGAGTTGTAGTCCATGCTTTTCCGACTGGTCAGTAAGCATGGGATATACCGCATGTTATATGTAACTACATGTTATGCATATAGTGTGTTCCCTCACCACTGTATATTGTGTATATATTGTATGCTTGCCACATGTTTGTGAGCACATAGTAAAATACTGTTATTTGTTCCACAGTTTTTTACCATATTCGATTCCTGCAATAAACTTGGTAACAGACATCACGTGTCTATCAAATCACTGTTGGAATCAAGGTTTATGCTGTCTGCAAGGATTATGTACACATACACATAAGACGGGCAGAACAGGGAGACAAAAGGATTAGGACTTTGAATTCAAGCTACTAATACATACATGTCAATGAAGAGCTGGGATGCCTCCATAAAAATGATGATCATCTGGTACTGCAAAAACCAGTGGGTTTACTCAGCTTAAAAGGGTTGTCACAAAATTACAATGATCCCAGGATCGGGGCTCTGCGTGATAAGAAGTCATGCAGATCATAGACTGCTCTATAGCGTCAATCTAAAAAGGCACACACCACCACAGACGGCACCTGAACCTTCATCCTACCAGGACCTTCAGTTGGTCCCTGCTCTGTCGGATTTCCGTATATATGGCCTGGAGCCTTTTCAAGTTCTCATATCCCACAGTGGCCTCCTCTGTTCCTTTTCTGTTATCTTCCTTAAGGTTTGAGAAAGACCCATTGCAGGGTCGAAACGTTACCTCTACACGTTTTTTATGCTGTGGTGTTTTCAAATAAAACTTTTTTCACTTGCATTGAAAGATTGTTTGAGTGCGGCTGTTTTTCCAATTACATGAGTATCTGGCCTAGTTCCAGGTTCAGCCTGCACCTATTCGTTACTACAGAGTGCACGCCTTTTTCTACTATATTAATCTAAAAGGCAGACACCACATGAAAAATAAAAAGTTGAAATGGAGTCTAAAGTTTTCATTTTTAACTCAATTTGCCTAATTGAAGTCATTGGCACCATCTGGGGCACGTCTGATAAATTGGTAGATCAAATGGATCATGACACTTTATTATTAGGGTTTTAATCAATTGTTTTTATCGACCTATGTGCCTATGTCCTTCATTATATCATGCTCTAATTTTCTATCTCTAAGACTTTGCAAACTGATTCATGATTCATGGGTCCCAGTCCATCGGCTATGTCAGCAATCTGTATCTGCTGAATGGGAGCCTTAGGCCGGAGTCACACACAACCACAAAAAATCGGTCCGTTTTAGACGGTCGACAATCGGATCAAAATAAAAACATCACACATCCTTCTGGCATCCGATTTTCCTTCAAAGATGCGATTTAATCGCATGTGTGTGTACCTTGTAACATCCGATTTTCATCCGACTTGCGAGATTTTCTCGCAGGCTTGCAAAACTGACATATAATGGATCCAAAAGAATAGTATTTCAATCACAAAAAAAAGAATAGATATATACACATAGAACACATATATATATATATATATATATATATATATATACATGTCATTGTGACATGTATATATACATATATTTATAGTTCCTAGACTTCTACATACTGTTATAGCCGCTAATTCAATTGCCGGCTTCAGTGAAATCACAGAAGCCGACATGAAATGATACATTGTTTCCACACATTTAACCATGTAATTTCATGTATTTTTATATATGTTTGAAACATACAATTACATGAGTATATGTGTGCTAAATTTCAGACATGTAGGGGTTAATTAAAGGTGTAAATTCGTTGAAAAAAAATGCGTGGGCTCCCGCTGTATTTTCTCCACCAGACAGACAAAGCAAAGCGAGTGGGGGCAGATAATAATAGCCTAGGGAGGGTACATTTTTTTTGTGCCCCCCCTGGCTACTAACATCTGCCCCCAGACACCCCAGAAAGGGCAAATCTATAATTAGATTCGCCCTTTCTGGCACTTTGCCCGTCTATTCCCATTGCCCTGTAGCGGTGGCGAATGGGTTAATCTCACCTTACTGTCACCTTAGTATTGAAAGGTGACCTTAAGGCAGGTTAATAATTGATAGCTGTCAATTAGACAACTATCAATTATTAATCCAATTGTATGAAAGAAAAATCAAACACACACAGTTTAATAAAAAATAAGTTTAAATAATCACACAGTTTTTGACCATATTTTATTTTCCTGCTAAAACCATTTCCTGTAATAAAAATAAAATAAAAAAGCAAAATTATACTTACCAATCCGATGTACAGTCAGGTCCCACGGTGTAATCCTTCAGAAAGGGTTAACAGGTTACAGGTCGCAGAGAGCTATAATGCTGTCTCAGACCTGTATTCCCCTGAATGAATAAGTTCCTCTCCAGCGAAAGTAGAGGAATAGATTCATGAATGGAGCTTAATTGATTTATTGCCAATTTAACTGTAGTGACCTGACCTAAAGGGAAAGTGGACACAATCAATTAAGCTTCATTCATGAAACACATCCTCTCCTGTCGCCAGGAGAGGAACTTATTCATTCATGAGCTTTGAGCTGAGCATGCAGGATTACTTGCACTGCTTGGCTCAAAGCTAGTTAACCCTTTGTGAAGGATTACAGCGTGGGACGTGACAGATCGGCGGAATAGGTAAGAATAATGTTGTTTTATTTTTTTTTCTTTATTTTAGGAGATCAATGGCTTCGCACGGATTAAGTGTAAAATAAAATATGGTCAAAAAAATGTGTTTTTATTTCATTAAAATTATTTATTCTTAAAGTGTGTGTGTGTTTTTTTATTTACTTCAATAGGATTAATAATTGATAGTTGTCTAATTGACAGCTCTCAATTATTAACCTACCTTAAGGTCACCTTTCAATAGCAAGGTGACAGTAAGGTGAGATTATTAACCCATTCGCCACCGCTACAGGGCAATGGGAATAGACGGGCAAAGTGCCAGAAAGGGCGAATCTAATTATAGATTTGCCCTTTCTGGGGTGTCTGGGGGCAGATGTTAGTAGCCAGGGGGGGGCACAAAAAAAAAGTACCCTCCCTAGGCTATTATTATCTGCCCCCACTCGCTTTGCTTTGTCTGTCTGGTGGAGAAAATACAGCGGGAGCCCACGCATTTTTTTTCAACGAAATTACACCTTTAATTAACCCCTACATGTCTGAAATTTTGCACAAATACACTCATGTAATTGTATGTTTTAAACATATATAAAAATACATGAAATTACATGGTTAAATGTGTGGAAACAATGTATCATTTCATGTCGGCTTCTGTGATTTCACAAAACCCGGCAATTGAATTAGCGGCTATTACAGTATGTAGAAGTCTAGGAACTATAAATATATGTATATGTACATGTCACAATGACATGTATATATATATATATGTGTTCTATGTGTATATATCTATTCTTTCTAGTCTTTATTAAAGCTGTCAGTGTGATTTTACAGTATAGCCGGGGATGAATTGCCGGCTTTTCTAAAGGACACCGATGCGATTTTATCGCAAGTCACACAGTGTGGTCCGTTTGTAATCAGATTTTTCATCGCTCCCATAGACTTGCATTGGCGATTGTCGACAGACAATCGGTGACAATCGCAGCATGCTGCGATTGTACACGGACGTTTAAAACGGACCACAAAAAATCTGATACTGGGAGCTGCTCCATAGATTAACATAGGTCCGACTGCAATGCGATTTTTCATCGCATTGCAGTCGTCCGATTCTGTCGCCAGTGTGACGCCGGCCTTAGAACCAACCCCTACCGCCCTGCATTCACTGCTCTCCTTTTGATTATCTGGCCTGGTAGGGTATCACATGTGCATCACGCCACAACAAGATGTCATGCCAAGACAGCTAATCGAATAAAGAGCTGTGGATGCCAGGAGATAGGAGGGGGTTCACTTTGCTGTTAGACCAAGTTCTGTGAATCAATTCACACCAACTCTAACATAGACCAATAATTGAGCATTTTATATACTGTACACACAATCCCTTTGTTAAGCAGCTTCATTATGGTGCAGTATGTTTTTCTGCATAATATACAGTATCTACCAAGCCTACAAAAATAGGTGCTGATACATACTGATAATTCCTCAATATTTCTCCAGAATATGTATTATGTATGAATGCTGCTATATCTGTTTAATATTGACCAGGTAAAGTTCTCAATATAAGATGTTTATTACAATAATTCAATGCATTTAATTAGGATAATCACATTTCATACCCATCATTTTCTCATCAGTACAATTCCAGTGATATAAAACTTGTCCAGTTTTTTAATTATTTTACTGGTGAAATAAAAATCAAAATTTTGAAAAAAAAAATTTTTTTACTGTTGCCATTCTCTGAGGCTCATGGTGTTTTCATTTTTCGGTCAATGGAGATGTGTGAAAATTTCCATTTTTTTTTTACATATTTCTCTGGTGAAAACACTTGTGCATCTGCAGCAACCATACATCCTGGGATTAGGCCAGCAAATATTGATACCTTTTTAGTGTGTCTCAAGGTCACGGAGCATATCCTAACATCACCATGATCTTACTACGCATACTTTAGGCGGGGACTTCCAGTCGCGAGTAGGCCTCAGACATCTAGAAGTCCCTTTCTAGAGCGCACATCCTAAGATCGTGGTGACGTTAGGAACTGTGCACCACGACCTTGCGATACACACCAAAGGACGGGACTTCAGGCCACGACTAGCCCCTGGACATCACTGCACATGCATGGAGACATCCAGGGTCTAGCTGTGCCTGGATGTTCCAGCCTAGCTTGAAGATGCCTAGGGTAACAGCTAGTGATGAGCGAACATGCTCGGTAATGCTCAGTACTCGTCCGAGCATGGCTGTACTTACGGTACTCGGCGAGCACCGAGCATTTCTGGGATTATTCGCCTGGTGCTCTGGTCCTCGCGCTGCATTTTTGGCGCTCTTTAGGTCTCAGTGGGCAGCAATTTTTTTTTTTGCATCTTAATCTTGATTATTTTATTCCAAAACAATCCAGAGCCCTCTTTTTTATCCAATTTGCTTGTTGACACTGCAGAATACAGCCAGATTCTATTCATAGTACAGCGTGAAAATCCGGCTATTTTAAATGGTTTTGATTGTCCCAGCCATCACATCTGTGTGCGCAAAAATTTGTGACATTTTTGTGGTACTGTTAAATTTTGTTGGAGTGTGTTATATAATTGCTTGATACTATTTTGCTGGCCAAAAAATATTTAGTTGCCAAAAAAATATTTAGGTATAGGGCAGATATTTTACACCGTGTTTTGTCCGCCACACAGATCGCATATATTGCGCTCAAAATTGTGCCATTTCAGGCCTCCATAGAATTTTTTTGTTGTGTCATAGCCAACTTGTTGACACAATTTAGCTGGGCCAAAAAATAAAATACAGGCCAGATATTTTACAGTGGGCTATCTCTGTCACACATCTCACCTATCTGTGGGCTACAAATTGTGGCATTTCAGGCCTCCATCAAACTGTTTTTGCTGTTTCTTACCCTAGTTAATAATAATAATAATCTTTATTTATATAGCGCCAACATATTCCGCAGCGCTTTACAGTTTAACAGTTTCAAAACATAAGTCATAAGTAACAACGTTAACAATACAATAATTAAAGCAAAATAAGCCGACCCTGCTCGTGAGAGCTTACTATCTACAATGAGGTGGGGGAGATACAAAGTACAGGTGTGTATATACAATGGTGCATTTACAATGATGGTCCAGCCATCTTGAGGGAGTGAGGGATGGATGGAGATAGTGAATGGGCTACACATACACACTTAAACATAGAACGACTTTGATTAGTGAATGTGATAGGCCACTCTGAACAAATGTGTTTTGAGGGAGCGCCTGAAACCATGCAAATTGTGGATAGTCCTAATTCCTAATTTCTTGGGGTAGAGCATTCCAGAGGATTGGCGCAGTGCAGGAGAAGTCTTGGAGTCGGGAGTGGGAGGTACGGATTAGTGCAGAGGTTAGTCGAAAGTCGTTTGCAGAGCGCAGCAGTCGGTTAGGCAGATAGATAGAAATGAGGGAGGAGATGTAGGGGGGTGCTGCACTGTGGAGAGCTTTGTGGGTGAGAACCAGTACTTTGAATTGGATCCTATAATGAATGGGCAGCCAGTGTAAGGACTGGCGAAGAGCGGACACGTCCGAGTACCGATTAGCCAGATGGATGACCCTGGCTGCTGCATTAAGGATGAACTGGAGAGGGGATAGTCGAGTAATGGGGAGGCCAAGTAATAGAGCGTTGCAGTAGTCCAGGCGGGAGTGGATCAATGCTACATTGAGGGTTTTTGTTGTTTCCATGGTGAGAAAAGGGCGGATTCTAGAGATGTTCTTTAGGTGTAGACGGCAAGAGCGGGCAAGAGATTGTATATGGGAGGTGAAGGAGAGATTGGTGTCAAACATAACACCCAGACAGCGAGCCTGCTGCCGGGGTGTTATTATGGTGCTGCCCACAGAGAGGGAAATGTCAGATTAAGGGAGGTTAGTAGACGGCGGGAGCAGAAGGAGTTCAGTCTTGGAGAGGTTAAGTTTCAGATAGAGAGCGGACATGATGTTGGAGACTGCGGACAGACAGTCGGTGGCGTTCTGTAGAACAGCGGGGGTAAGGTCGGGGATGACGTGTATAGTTGTGTGTCATCAGCATAAAGATGGTACTGAAAGCCAAATCTGCTGATGGTCTGTCCAATTGGGGCCGTGTAGAGAGAGAAGAGAAGGGGACCAAGGACTGAGCCCTGAGAGAGGAAGAGGAGATGATGTGGAGCCAGAGAACGAAACACTGAAGAAGCGGTCAGAAAGATAGACATATGTACCATCCTACAAAACTTTGAAGAGTCCACCAAGATGGTGAGCGGCGATGATGCCATAATTAGCGTCACCATCCCGCTTCTCTGTATTCTGAAAAGCTCTCTGCTCACAATGAAAGAGGATGCATTGTAGGCGGAGCATGGTGAGATGGAGCAAGGAATCATACAGGGCGGTTACACACAGCCCAGCCTCACGTCATCCCAATGTGGATTGGTAGACAATGAGGAAGAGGAGGATGAGGAAAAACAGGAGCTACTTTTCCTGCGCTATAGACGGTACTACAAGCACAACTATCATACCGTCTGTTCAGCGTGGATGGCCTGAGGACAGGGAAGAGAAGGAGGAGGACAGCATGGTCAGTCGTCCTGTTGGTGTGGTGAGGACATGGAAGTCTTGCTAGTTAGCAGTCTGGCATGCATGGCATGAACTGGCTCTCTACGCCTTGGAGGTCCTTGCCTGCCCTGCCGCTAGCGTTTTGTCAGAGCGGGTTTTTAGTGCCGCTTGTGGAATTATAACTGATAAGCACATCCGCCTGTCAACTGAAAATGCTGACAGGCTGACTCTTATAAAAATGAACAAGGGCTGGATTGGGGCAGACTTCTCTACCAAACCGAATGATAACAGCGAAACATAACCTCCAATACAGTGTCTTGTTTTGGGAGGTGTATTCCCATGCCTCTTCACACCCACACATGGGTATACACTTCCTGAGTCTGGCTATTTGGTGTGTTATCCTTCTCCTCATCCTCATCATCCACCACCACTAGATCACCAGGGTGAACGTGTTCGGTGATGCACCAGCCACTATATTCTTTTGCAAGGGTGTTTATGATGTCCGTACCAAAAAATATTTACACAGTAGGTTGATGTGTACCCCCAGGGGAAAATGTTTGTCAGCCCATACACTTAGTGTATGGGGATTACAAGTATAGGAGACCCGCTCCTTTAAACTGGGAAGACCTTTTTCTGAGGCCATCCTCCACTTCTCTTCAGACAACAAAACTAGAACACGAGGGTGAATGTGTTCGGTGATGCACCAGCCACTATATTCTCTTGCAAGGGTGTTTATGATGTCCGTAACATAAAATTTTTTCACAGTAGGTTGATGTGTACCCCAGGGGAAAATGTTTGTCAGCCCATACAATTAGTATATGGGCATTCCAAGTATAGGAGACCCGCTCCTTTAAACTGGGATGACCTTTTTCTGAGGCCATCCTCCAAGTCTCTTCTTACACCACCACTAGATCACCAGGGTGACCGTGTTCCGTGATGCAACAGCCACGTTATTGTTTTCAAGGGTGTTTATGATTCCCGTAACCAAAATGTTGACACAGTATTTTGATGTGTAGCCCACAGGGGGAAATGTTTGTCAGCCCAAACAGATAGTGTATGGGGATTACAAATATAGGAGACCCGCTCCTTTAAACTGGGACGACCTTTTTCTGAGGCCATCCTCCAAGTCTCTTCCTATACCACCACTAGATCACCAGGGTGACCGTGTTCCGTGATGCAACAGCCACACTATTGTTTTCAAGGGTATTTATGATGCCCGTAACCAAAATGTTGACACAGTATTTTGATGTGTAGCCCACAGGGGAAATGTTTGTCAGCCTATACACTTACTGTTTGGGCATTACAAGTATAGGAGACCCGCTCCTTTGTAATGGAAACAGATTTTTAGGAGGAATTCCTTCACTTCTCTTCAAAGTATTTGGGTGCATCCAAATTTGGGCAGGCCTTGCATTCACTGTATAGGCAAACAGTATGGGAGACCCACTTCCTAATAATGTGAACTTTGTTGGCTGTTCATCTTCAACACTGTAATGCTACAATGCAGGGTCTTCAGCCTCACCACTGCATTTCATCAATGCTGGTTTTTCAGCCTCAACACTGAAATTCTCCTCTGTTGGTCCTTCAGCCTCAACACTGACATTCAACAATGCAGGTTCTTCCGCCTAAACAATGAAATGCTCAATTGCCAGGTGTTCTTTAGCCTAAACACTGCAATTCTCCACTGCTGTTTCTTCAGCATCAACACTGAAATTCTTCACTGCAGGTTTTCCAGACTCAACACTGACATTCTCCACTGCCGGGTCTTCATCCTCAACACTGAAATTCTCCAATGCAGGTTCTTCAGCACGTGGGTTCAAAGGCTTATTGGGGTGCGTATTACTTTGGTGCAGGGCAGGCCTTGCATTCAATGCATAGGCTAACAGTATGGCAGTACCAAATGAAAAGAATGGGAACTTTGGTTTCATGTGGCCATCCAGGACGTCTGTTCAAAGTGTTATTGGGGTGCGTGTTATTTTGGTGCAGGGCAAGGCTTGCATTCAATGCATAGGCAAAACACTATGGGAAACCCACTTTCTTATAATGGGAACATTTTTTCAGGAGGCCTCCTGTACATCTCGTCAAAGGGGTATTAGGGTGCGTACCAATTTTTGGCAGCCCAGCCACTCACTGCATAGGCAATAACAGTATAGGAGACCCACTGTTTAATAATGGCCCTTTAAGAATATTAATGCCACCTGATGACACCAGAACAATGGCTTTGTGAGTCCCTTCTTCATAAATGAAACAGGATGTGTCTGATGATGTGTCACATACCACATGGTCAACTAAGGTTGTTAAATGTTAAAATGACATTACCCAGTGAATGCATTTGTATTGGTTGAAAGCAATGCCAAAGATGAAAATCGCATCAAAAACGCTACGTGTGAACATAGCACAAGTGGTGGAGATTTATTTTTTTGGGGGGGTTAATTCTTTTGCCTTACATACAAATTATTACCCTGGAAAGGATGTTCCTTAACATACAGTACAGACCAAAAGTTTGGACACACCTTCTCATTCAAAGATTTTTCTGTATTTTCATGACTATGAAAATTGTAGAATCACACTGAAGGCATCAAAACTATGAATTAACACATGTGGAATTATACATTACACTTTACAAAAAAGTGTGAAACAACTGAAAATATGTCTTATATTCTAGGTTCTTCAAAGTAGCCACCTTTTGCTTTGATTACTGGTTTGCACGCAGAAAAGGTGAACGGCTGGACTCTACATGCCTAGTGTGATGGTGGGGGGTGCTTTGCTGGTGACACTGTTGCCAGTGTGTCCAGCGTCTGTGCTACCTTTCGGCACTGAGATAAAAAATGTATAGTGCATTAATTGACACTGATCATTGACTCATGTGCAATGTGCTTTGAACTTTTTGCCATCTACTCATTACAATCACCTCGCCATAATCTTCTCCTAGAACCTTCCAGAAACATGTGGGAGAAGTTCCAGCTCTGTTCTCCCAAACAACGAGGGCTGAAACAAACCAAAGAGTTTATGTCATGGCCTAGTCAGGGGCTAAGAAGGTTGGTCTAATCAACCAACATATCCTAACAATGTCAAAGGGATTTATTTAACTTGCCTGGGTTGTGCACTGTGAATCATCACTGCATCTTGACACTGAGAGAACGTCATTTTTCATTGTTCCCTCAACAAAGGAGTGAACCTTTTTCTGTAGACAAAGGAGATAAGGATGAACAAGGGCTCTCTTGAATTACTGTTCTCTTTGTCAGTATTCTATTCCATAATTAGACTGCGAGTGTCAGGCTTTTGAGAGCGTTTCTATGGATGGCTGTATTGAACTAGTTCTTACACAAAGTGATTTCATCAAATAGCTTAACTTGACTGCAGAGGCAGACATGAAAGTTCCAGAAGTTTTATTGAGAAGCTGAACTCTTCTATAATGCAATTCAGTAGGTAAAAACACAATTCTGAAGCAGAGATGTATAGAGATGATCTTCATTGGAATATGGCTGACAAACACTGCTCAGGAGGAAGAAGAGAGAGGTTACTGACATCAGAGCTGTGCTTCCAGGAGAAAGGACAAACTACCAAAAGACAAACCTGATAGCATAGCAGTTTAACAGCAACAATGCAATGACAATACAATACTGTCTGATTCCCAAGTTGTGGGACAGGGCACTCCACATCTGAAATTTTTAAATTTCATATCATATTAATTCAATCTTGTTGCGTTGTCCTTCAATGATGTCCGCGGCCATTCTTGGAACATAATAGATGAAAAAAGAAACACAAACATGCAACAATAAATTTCAAACAATTTAACAAAATTCAACATCTCGGATATTCACATGTACTAAGTCTCTATGAGGGAAAAAGTACCAATAACCAACAAGGGAAGGTCAACTCCAATAATAAATAAATCCTACAGGGAATTTTGGAGCGTAGTGCCCCAATGATAGTATAAATAAAAGTTATAATAATTTATATCGAAAATTACAAAATTTTATTAATCACACATGAACATAAAAACAATACAGTAATGGAGATGGGTAAATAGTGATGACGGAAAGGAAAAAAACGGCACCATAGAAAATTAATAACATTGTGCACAGTAATTTTAAGGTTCACAGACTCAAATGATTGTGTGTCATATTGTATAGATTAAAAGTTGATTTGTTGGAAACCAGGAGTGGGATAACTTGTATGTATATCAGCAATGTGTTAGCAAAAAATGCCAAAAAAAATTATCAACATAGTGTCTCATGGTATACCCACAATCCAGGTCCACAATGCTAACAAATTTTTGATATTACACACACCATCTGAAGAAAGGTGCAAATGCCTATTATTAACTAAAGTGCTAGATACAGTGCTTACCCATGTGTGACGCAAATGTGGTGCACGCTATAGTCCTTAGCCCCAATGCACGTTTTGCGCTATGGGCCTCTCTGGAGGGCTTTGTGTAACGTATTGTTTTTTATGTTCATGTGTCATTAATAAAATTTAGTAATTTTCTATATAAATTATTATAACTTTTATATATACATTCATTGGGGCACTACACTCCAAAATTCTCTGTAGGATTTATTTATTATTGGAGTTGCCCTTCCCTTGTTGGTTATTGGTACTTTTTCCCTCATAGAGACTTGGTACATGTGCATATCCGAGATGTTGAATTTTGTTAAATTGCAAACAGTTGTAAAGTCCAAATTTATGGTAGCTGGCTTTTCGTCCACAACAGTAGGATTGTCCAAGTTCCAATTGTAAACTTTTTTTCGGATTGGGGAGGCCACAAAATGCAAACACTTCCACACACTCAAAATGTAAGGTTCTATGTATATATTCCTGAAACTCAGTTTGTTCGTCAGCCATTTTACTTTCTGTCTTGCTGCAGCTATCTTGCCCTCAGTCAAAATGGAGTTTCCAGCTTGCATGTTCCCGTCCTGATTCTCTCCTTTGCTTCTTAAGCAGCCACAGCTGAGCAATCAGTGCTTCAGAATCTAGCCTGCAGTGAACCTGTGACTTGACTCCTGTAAGCCTTGGACCTTGTACTCCAGCTATTCCTACTGAGGAACTCTGAAGCACTTGTGGACTCTGAACCCTGCTCTTTGAAAGACCCACGTTTGCATGGACTTACGGTAACAGAGAAGAAGATCCTGAATCTGTATTGGAGAGTGATTGCTGAGCTTGGATTACTCTGGCCTGCTGTGTCTCCTGTTTCTGTGTCTGCAAACTGTGTGACTATTTCTGCCAACTTGTATGAAGTAATACAGGACTTTTCTATATCAAACCTGTGACTCCTGTGTTTTCATCGCACCCAAGCACAAGACGCTATATGAACTGTACTACATACATTACAAGATTCTGAAGCCAAACGTTAGTGTCTGCTGGGTCTGGAAGGCTGTGTCTGCTGTACTGTGGATATCAGACGTCCGGTTGTACTTTCTGTGATGACAGTGGTTGTGACTTCTCACAACCATTCCAGGTGAGCAATTCCCTTAAGTTTTTTTTCTTTTTGCAGTGTTACCACAGGTAAACACTATTGTTTTTTTTTTTTTTTTTTCCTTTCTTTTCTCTTTTTTGTCTGCTGTAACTCTGGATATCAGATGTCTGGTTGAAACTTTCTGTGATGATAGTGGTTGTGACTTCTCACAACCATTCCAGGTGAGCAGTTCCCTTAATTTTTTTTTCTCTCTGCAGTGTTGCCACAGGTGAACACTATTGTTTTTTTTTTTCTCTCCTCTTCTTCCAGTAATCCTGTCTTAAAAGATCTGGAAAATGGAGGCCCGCATAAAGGAACTTTGCGGAGTGACTGATAATATCCTTGCAGATTTGCAGAATATAAAGACCCGTTTTACAAATCTACAGGACCTCAATAATCACAATTTGCAAGTGGTTGGACAGACTACCCAGGATTTGCGAGCCAGGATTGAGGTTCTAGAGGGGCGAGTCCAGGCTCCTGCCGTAGCCCCGAGTGCTGGGATTCCCAAGTTGCCTCCTTTTCGTTTTGGCGGTGAACGTGAGAAATTCAGGGGATTTATTAATCAATGCAATCTTTTTTTTTCTGCACATGCTTCACAATTTCCCACTGAACGATCTAAGGTGCTTACTATAATTATGTTGCTTACCAACAAGGCTTTAATGTGGGCAAACCCTCTGATTGAGACTGAGGATGATTGTTTGAATCACCTTGATGATTTTATTTCAGCCATGGGGCAGGTGTTTGATGACCCCAATCGAGGTGCAACAGCTGAAGCAGCCATGTTAGCTTTGCGCCAAGGTAAGCACTCGGTAGCTGAATATGCCTTGGATTTCAGGAGATGGGCCCTTGATACCACCTGGGACAGTTCCGCCAAAAAATCTATTTTTCGAAAGGGGTTATCTCCACTGATTAAGGATGAACTTGCTCGTGCCGACCCTCCCACTGCGTTAGGTGACTTTATTAACTACTGCATCCGTATTGATACTCGTCTGACTGAACGCAGGCAAGAGAGATGGTTCGAAAGCAATCGTACTAACCTTTTCCTACCTTCCTCTCCAGCTAAGGAACCTTTGAGTAGGATTACACGGGAACCTGAACCTGAACCCATGCAGGTAGACTCTTTACAACGACGGGTTAGTGATGCACGCAAGGAACATCGTTTTAAGGAGAATCTATGTTTCTATTGTGGTAAGTCAGGACACTTCATTATAAACTGCCCCAGCCGTTCTCGTAAGACTGCTGCAGCACTCATTCATTGTGAGTGTTGCGAGAGGGGATCTGTCAGGTCCGAGCCTCAGGCTCCAGAGAGATCTGCAGCAACAGATCTTGATTTCTCGGACTTAAACTCCGTTACCTCTGAGGACGTTGACTGTGTAAACGCTGCCATTTTTCAAGTTTCTTCAGCGGTATCCCAGCTGAGTTGTAAGAAAAACAATTCTCATTGCTTTCTTTCCATCAAACTCTGGGTTGACTCAGCTTGGGTGTCTAGCTCTGCTATGATCGACTCAGGGGCAAGTGGAAATTTTATGGATGTCTCCTTTGCTTTGAAACAGGGAATACGTTCAGTGAAGAAGGCTACTCCAGTACAGATGGAAACTGTGGATGGCTCCCTGCTGACCTCTGGACCAGTGGATCAGGAAACAGAGCCTTTGAGGGTTCTTATGGGTAAAGATCATCAATAGAAACTGTCCTTTATGCTTATCTCTTCTCCCCACTTTCCCATTATTCTAGGGCTACCATGGCTGCAGGCTCAGAATCCTACCATTAACTGGGAGACCAAGGAATTACACTTTCCAGAGAAACAGATGAGTCCAAAAGTTTCAGCTTGCTCTGTTCCTAAAGGAATCATGTCAGTCCCTGAACTACCAGCTGTATACCAGGACTATGTGGATTTATGTGACAAGAAGAACGCTGACCAGCTTCCTCCTCACCGTCCATATGATTGTCCAATTGAATTATTGCCTGGAGCAGAGATACCTTTTGGTAAGATCTACCCCCTGGCGGGGCCCGAGCTAAAGGCTTTAAAGGATTACATAGATCAAAATCTAGCCAAGGGCTTCATACGCCCCTCTTCATCTCCTGCAGGTGCACCCATCTTCTTTGTAAAGAAGAAAGATGGATCTCTGAGACCATGCGTAGACTATAGGGAACTCAATAAGGTTACTATTAGAAACCGTTATCCATTGCCTTTAATCCCTGAGTTATTGGAGAGAGTGCGACATGCCAAAATTTTTTCTAAACTAGATCTTCGTGGGGCCTATAACTTAGTCCGTATTAGACCTGGGGATGAATGGAAGACTGCATTCAGGTCACGCTATGGACACTTTGAATATCTAGTTATGCCTTTTGGTCTGAGTACCGCCCCAGCCACTTTCCAACACTTGGTGAATGACATCTTCAGGGATCTCCTAGATACATTCGTGGTAATTTATTTGGATGATATTCTAATTTTTTCTAACTCCACAGAGGAACATCATGGACATGTGAGAATGGTCTTGGAACGTCTAAGGCAAAATCATCTTTACATCAAACTTGAAAAGTGTGAATTCCATAGGACCGAAATTCAATTTCTGGGGTATGTACTGTCTACACAAGGAATTAGTATGGATGGAAGCAAAACCCAAGCCATCAAGGATTGGCCAAGTCCTAGAAATGTGAAGGAGGTACAGCGCTTCATCGGGTTTGCCAACTTCTATAGACGTTTCATTAGAAATTTCTCTGAGGTAGTGTCACCTATCACTCAACTTACCCGGAAAGAGTCTAGGTTTTCCTGGACTCCCCAAGCCCAGGAAGCATTTTCCCGTCTAAAAGATAAATTTACCACTGCACCTATCCTAGTACATCCCAACCCCGAGCTTGCCTTCATAATAGAGGTGGATGCTTCAGACTGTGCCGTTGGAGCTATACTCTCTCAGAGAACAGGTGAGAAGAATGTCTTGCATCCCTGTGCCTTCTTTTCCCAGCAGTTGTCTTCGGCTGAGATGAACTACGATGTGGGCAATAGAGAGTTGTTGGCCATTATTGCCGCCTTCAAAGAATGGAGACACCTTCTTCAGGGAGCTGCACAGCAAATAGTCGTCCTGACAGACCATCGTAACCTTGAGTTTATCAGGTCGGCTAAGTGCCTGACTCCTCGCCAGGCTCGCTGGAATCTTTTCTTAAACCAATTTAATTTTATCATCTCTTATAGACCAGGATCGCGCAATGGAAAGGCTGATGCACTCTCTAGGATTTACTCAGCAGAGACACGTCCAATTACTCCTCCTAAGACTATTCTTCCTGACTCTAGATTCCTAGGAGTAATTCATAATCAAGACCTACTTAAGGACATCAAGGAAGCATACCATGCGGATTCCTTTTTGGCACAACCCCCAAGGGACGTAAGTCTTGTCTTTAAGAATGGTGTGTGGATTCAGGGACAACGTCTGTATATTCCTGAAACAGATTAAGAGTATTGCAACTCATTCATGATTCCAAGATAGCTGGGCATAGAGGACTTCTAAAGACACAGGAATTTCTTTCTCGTTTCTTTTGGTGGCCCACTTGCAGGAAGGATGTTTTGAATTATGTCACTTCATGTGAGGTCTGTGCAAGATGCAAAACACCTCGCTCCTCACCAACTGGTCTGTTACAGCCTCTTCCCACCCCGTCCCGCCCGTGGGGATCCATTTCTATGGACTTCATTGTGGAGTTACCAACCTCTCAGGGAAGAACACCATTCTAGTGGTGGTTGACCGTCTAACAAAGGCAGCTCATTTTATCCCTTGTGTCGGCTTACCCACTGCAAAACAGACATCAGATTTGATGATTAAAGATGTGTTTCGCTTACATGGAGTACCGGATGAGGTATTTCGGATCGAGGGGTGCAATTCACTTCTAGGTTTTGGCAAAATTTCTGTGCAGCATTGGACATTAAAGTAAACCTTTCTTCTGCTTTTCATCCCCAGACTAATGGACAGACCGAACGAACCAATCAAACCCTGGAGCAGTATCTCCGCTGCTTTATCTGCCACCTACAGGATGATTGGGTGGATCTACTTCCATTAGCTGAGTTCTCGTATAACAACTCTCAGAGTGCCTCCACTAAACAGTCTCCTTTTTACTCTAATCTAGGTTATCATCCTAACATTCTACCACGATTTCCCATAGAAACGCCTTTACCAGCAGTGGCTGAAAGAATCACGTCTTTACAGAAGAATATGGATCTTCTAAAGGAAAATCTGGAATCGGCTCAAGAAAGGTACAAGAAAGCAGCAGATAAATTTCGTAAACCTGCACCAGCTTTCAAGGTAGGAGACTTGGTCTGGCTGTCAACCAGAAATCTTAAGTTAAGGATTCCATCGTCTAAGTTGGGACATAAGTACATTGGACCCTATAAAATCAGTAAAATTATAAGTGCCGTTGCTTGTCGTCTTCAACTGCCCAGAACTATGAGAATCCACCCTGTCTTTCATGTATCCCTACTAAAGGCTGCGACACCCAATACGTTTCCTGGACGTTCCTCTCCTTGCCCTGACCCAGTGCTAGTCGATGGTCAGGAAGAATTTGTGGTGGAAAGGATTTTAGATTCCAGGTTGTATAGAAATCAGTTACAATATCTGATTAAATGGCAGGGCTACCCAGTGGAGGACAACTCATGGGAACCGGTCAATAACGTTAATGCTCCTCGCTTGCTCCGTCAGTTTCATCAGAGGTACCCACACAAGCCTGGTCTGAGGTCATCCGGAGGTTGTCCTTAAGGGGGGAGTAATGTAAGGTTCTATGTATATATTCCTGAAACTCAGTTTGTTCGTCAGCCATTTTACTTTCTGTCTTGCTGCAGCTATCTTGCCCTCAGTCAAAATGGAGTTTCCAGCTTGCATGTTCCCGCCCTGATTCTCTCCTTTGCTTCTTAAGCAGCCACAGCTGAGCAATCAGTGCTTCAGAATCTAGCCTGCAGTGAACCTGTGACTTGACTCCTGTAAGCCTTGGACCTTGTACTCCAGCTATTCCTACTGAGGAACTCTGAAGCACTTGTGGACTCTGAACCCTGCTCTTTGAAAGACCCACGTTTGCATGGACTTACGGTAACAGAGAAGAAGATCCTGAATCTGTATTGGAGAGTGATTGCTGAGCTTGGATTACTCTGGCCTGCTGTGTCTCCTGTTTCTGTGTCTGCAAACTGTGTGACTATTTCTGCCAACTTGTATGAAGTAATACAGGACTTTTCTATATCAAACCTGTGACTCCTGTGTTTTCATCGCACCCAAGCACAAGACGCTATATGAACTGTACTACATACATTACACAATAATCCAAATGGGGAAAGCTCCAAATTGTAACACAGCTGGTAGTATGTGGAGGTACAGTACCTTGCAAAAGTATTCGGCCCCCCTGGAACTTTTCAACCTTTTCCCACATATCATGCTTCAAACATAAAGATACCTAATGTAAATTTTTGGTGAAGAATCTGTTAACAACAAGTGGGACACAATTGTGAAGTCGAACGAAATTTATTGGTTATTTTAAATTTTTGTGGAAATACAAAAACTGAAAAGTGGGGCGTGCAATATTATTCGGCCCCTTTAATACTTTGCTGCGCCACCTTTTGCTGCGATTGCAGCTGCAAGTCGCTTGAGGTATGTCTCGATCAGTTTTGTACATCGAGAGACTGAAATTCTTGCCCATTCTTCCTTGGCAAACAGCTCGAGCTCAGTGAGGTTGGATGGAGATCGTTTGTGAACAGCAGTTTTCAGCTCTTTCCACAGATTCTCGATTGGATTCAGGTCTGGACTTTGACTTGGCCATTCTAACACCTGGATACGTTTATTTGTGAACCATTCCATTGTAGATTTTGCTTTATGTTTGGGATCATTGTCTTATTGGAAGACAAATCTCCGTCCCAGTCTCAGGTCTTTTGCAGACTCCAACAGGTTTTCTTCAAGAATGGTCCTGTATTTGGCTCCATCCATCTTCCCATCAATTTTAACCATCTTCCCTGTCCCTGCTGAAGAAAAGCAGGTCCAAACCATGATGCTGCCACCACCATGTTTGAAAATGGGGATGGTCTGTTCAGGGTGATGAGCTGTGTTGCCTTTATGCCAAACATATCGTTTGGCATTGTTGCCTAAAAGTTCGATTTTGGTTTCATCTGACCAGAGAACCTTCTTCCACATGTTTGGCGTGTCTCCCAGATGGCTTGTTGCAAACTTTAAACGACACTTTTTATGGATATCTTTGAGAAATGGCTTTCTTCTTGCCACTCTTCCATAAAGGCCAGATTTGTGCAGTGTACGACTGATTGTTGTCCTATGGACAGACTGTCCCACCTCAGCTGTAGATCTCTGCAGTTCATCCAGAGTGATCATGGGCCTCTTGGGTGCAACTCTGATCAGTCTTCTCCTTGTTTGAGATGAAGGTTTAGAGGGACGGCCGGGTCTTGGTATGATACTCCTTGCATTTCAATATGATCGCTTGCACAGTGCTCCTTGGGATGTTTAAAGTTTTGGAAATCATTTTGTATCCAAATCCAGCTTTAAACTACTCCACAACAGTATCACGGACCTGTCTGTTGTGTTCCTTGGTGTTCATGATGCTCTCTGTGCTTCAAACAGAACCCTGAGACTATCACAGAGCAGGTGCATTTATACGGAGACTTGATTACACACAGGTGGATTATATTTATCATCAGTAGTCATTTATTTTTAAGATAACATTGGATCATTTAGAGATCCACAATGAACTTTTGGAGTGAGTTTGCTGCACTGAAAGTAAAGGGGCTGAATAATATTGCACGCCCCACTTTTCAGTTTTTGTATTTCCACAAAAATTTAAAATAGCCAATAAATTTCGTTCAACTTCACAATTGTGTTCCACTTGTTGTTGATTCTTCACCAAAAATTTACATTTGGTATCTTTATGTTTGAAGCATGATATGTGGGAAAAGGTTGAAAAGTTCCAGGGGGCCGAATACTTTCGCAAAGCACTGTATGTTTCCAAGTGTAAGCTGTGTCCAGCAGTAGTGTCCTTTTTGTGATACTTTCTAACATGAAGCCCTGAGCAATGTAAGTCAGATAAGTACCTGCACAAGGGACAACCAGCTCAAAAGCCCTCAGAGTTACGAGACCTCAGCCTCCATCTTGGTTCCTTGTATTGGAAATTTGTAGACAATAGCTGGGTTAGGTCAGTGGAGATGTGATACCACTGCTCAGGAGTAACTTCAGAGATTTCCATTGCTAGTATAGCAGCACAAAGTTCATGTCTTGCTAGTGAGAGTGCAGGTTTTAGAGTTAGCTTGGCTTTTCCCAGAATAAATCTGCAATGTACCTTGTCTTTATATAGGCTACTGCAGCTATGGTCTCTGTGGATGCATCAGTGAAAATGTTGCCTTCTCTTCTGATGACAGATGAAAAGGACTTTAAGGCATAACAATGTGGGACTTGGTGATGTTATGCAACCTTCAGAGATTTCTTCCATGTCTCCAACCTATGTTGTTTCTGGGATGGTAGCAGAGTGTCCCAATCTGTGTTCTCAGTGATACACTGTCTCATCAGTGTCTTGCCTTGAATGGTGATGGGCGGGCGATATAAACCCAATAATATCTTAGATGCTATTCACAACAAATAAGACTACCCGATGGGTGAAGAGTTTATCACAGGCTAATACTTGGAATTTGTATGTGTCTTGTTTAATGTCCCACAGCAAATCAAGGCTGCGCTGCATGGGAGGGACATCAGAACAAAGATCGAGGTCCTTTAAGCTCATTGCACGGTCCTTAGATGGAAATGCTTTTGTAAACGTGCCTGGGGTGGTAGCCATAGGCGAGTCTCACGTGTCCGACACCCTGGCACATTACAGAAAACATGGGCCTGCTTCTAGTGTGTGTGTTTGTGTGTATATTGCTGTTTTTACTGTCTACACTTCCTGACTCCTCTGGCCCACCACGCTTATATTGTGTTCATAATTCCATAATTCCCTGTGACCCCATGAACAGGAGACCACAACAGTGTATAAAAAAAAAAGCTCAATTTTTCTGTCTGTTTCTGTTACCAACAAAGCACAGCATGAGATGCAGGCATCTTCCTTTGAGTTACAGTACAGTGGTGTGCCTTCCATAAACACTTTCACAATTGGTGAAACTTCACACAAGCACATACCTCCCAACCGTCCCAGATTGAGCGGGACAGTCCCGATTCTGACCCTCCATCCCGCTGTCCCGCTCAGGACACTATGTGTCCCGCAGTGAGATGAGCCGCCATGCCCCCCATGCACCCCATCCTCGCCCTCCCTGTCTCTACAGCTCAGTGTTATGAATGTGCTAGAGATGGTTTCTGAGTAGAGGCTCCCTCTGATGGTTACAGACAGTACTGAACCTTTCAGCGAGGAATGGCAATCTGGGTTCACTGACTGGTCTGATATAAGGGAGGTTCCCTCCCATGATGGTTGCCGGTGATCAATTGTTCTTGTCTCAATTGTGGTTCCTGGTTCATTTGGAAGTTTGCTGAGTCTTGCCTGCATCTTCTGCTATCAGATAAGATATTTTCTGCTTTTGTTTTTGTGCTTGCTTTTTGCATTGTTCCCTGCACTTCTGTGGAGGTCAGTCAGGTCCTCTTCGGGGGGCTTGTGCTCCTCTCAGTTTATCTGAAGCCACTGTTATTTGTTCATTTTCTTTTTACTGTTTTTTCAGTGGCTGCGGCTTGGTTTTGTTCACACTGAGATCTGATTTAGTGGGTGGCGAGATCGTGTGATCTCAGTACTGTATTTTTGCAATCAGAATTGTTGGATTTTTGTAGGGTTTTCTGGGTTGCAGAAAGTAATCTCTCCTGTCCTATCCTATTTAGTCAGGTTGTGGCCCCAGGGTTTGCTCATTCTATTTTCTGTCTGTGTTCGTGCTTTCTTCTTGTCTAACCGCCATTACATGTTTGGGGGCTTCCTATTTTCTTTGGGGATCTGCTCCGGGGCAGATAGCTTTCATCTTTCTGCCTTCAGGTGTAGTTATCTCTCAGGCTGTGACGAGGCGTCTAGGATCAACGTAGGAACTCTCCACGGACTGCCCGACTGTTGTTCCCTGTCCTCCTCAGCTACCTAACATAACAGCTCAGCTTCTCACAGCAGAGCAATGACGCTGCTATGCTGTACTCTTCTGTGCCCACAGGACCTGTGATGAGGTCACAGGAGGGAAGGATTCAAGGGTCACATGATCAGTGTCCTCGTTGTGTGCAGGACTCTGCTGTGATGGTTGTCATGGTGCTGGATGAGGGTAAGTTTGTGTGTGGGGGTCGGGACTCGGGTTTACAGTGTGGATGTAGCATTGCTGTAGTGTGTACAAGTTGGATGCAGCAGAGTCGTGTGTGTACGAGGTGTACGGAGCGGAGCCGTGTGTACGAGGTGTATGGAGCGGAGCCGTGTGTGTACGAGGTGTACGGAGCAGAGCCGTGTGTGTATGAGGTGGATGTAGCAATGCTGTAGTGTGTACGAGGTGTACAGAGCAGAGCCGTGCGTGTACGAGTTGGATGGAGCGGAGCTGTGCATGTACGAGGTGCACAGAGCTAAGCCGCACATGTACGAGGTGCACGGAGCGGAGCCGCGCATGTACGAGGTGCACGGAGCGGAGCTGCATGTGTACGAGGTGTACGGAGTGGAGCCGTGTGTGTACGAGGTGGATGTAGCAGTGATGTAGTGTGTACGAGGTGTACGGAGCAGTGCCGTATTTGTACGAGGTGGATGTAGCAGTGCTGTAGTGTGTATGAGTTGGATGTAGCGGAGTCGTGCGTATATGAGTTGGATGGAGCGGAACTGCGCGTGTACGAGGTGTACGGAGCTAAGCCGCACATGTACCAGGTGCACGGAGTGGAGCCGCGCGTGTACGAGGTGCATGGTGTGGAGCCACTCGTGTACGAGGTGCACGGAGCGGAGCAGCACGTGTACGAGGTGCACTGAGCGGAGCCGCACGTGTACGGGGTGCATGGAGCGGAGCCGCACGTGTACGAGGTGCACGGAGCGAAGCCGCACGTGTAAGAGGTGGATGTAGCAGTGCTGTAGTGTGTACGAGGTGTACGGAGCAGAGCCTTGTGTGAATGAGTTGGATGTAGCAGAGCCGTGTCTGTACGAGTTGGATGGAGCGGAGCCGTGTATCTGTACGAGGTGCACGGAGCCGAGCTGTGCATGTACGAGGTGCACGGAGCGGAACCGCGTGTGTACGGGGTGCACGGAGCGGAGCCGCTCGTGTACGAGGTGCACGGAGCGGAGCCACCCGTGTACGAGGTGCACGGAGTGGAGCCACCCGTGTACAAAGTGGATGTAGCAGCGCTGTAGTGTGTACGAGGTGTACGGAGCGGAGCCTTGTGTGTACGAGTTGGATGTAGCAGAACCGTGTCTGTACGAGTTGGATGGAGCGGAGCCGTGTCTCTACAAGGTGCATGGAGCCGAGCCGCGCGTGTACGAGGTGCACGGAGTGGAGCCGCACGTGTACGATGTTTACGGAGCTGAGCCGCGCCGCACGTGTACGAGTTTTACGGAGCAGAACCGCGTGTGTACGAGGTGTATGCTGCAAAGCCGCATGTGTACAAGGTTTACGGAGTGGAGTCGTGTGTGTACAAGGTGTACAAAGCGTGGCTGCCTGTGTACAAGGTGTACGGAGTGGAGCCTTGTGTACACTGAGTGGAGCCTTGTGTGTGCGAGGTGGACGGAGCGGAGCCGTGTGTGTACGAGGCATACAAAGCGGAACCGTGTGTGTATGAGGTGTGCAGAGCCGTGCGTGTACAAGGTGTATGGTGGGGAGCATTCATATCTCCCAACTGTCCTGAATTCAGCGGGACACTCCCGATTTTGAGAATCTGACCCGCTATCCCAGCCGGGAGCTTTACCCGTGGACAAAGGAGTACATGCCGGAACCCCGAGGAGCACTTTAAAACTCACACGTGATGTTCCACCAGAAATGACGTGCTGGAAGATGACCGGAAATGAAGTAATTTCGGGAGGAGATTTTGACGGTACCATGGAGGCACTTCAGGGAATGCTTCAGATCCATCACCGTGTCCTCGCCTTGGAATCGGGGATGTCGGCCATGTGAGCGGATCATAATATGTCCTGCACCGGGAGGCTCAGGTGGGCACTACAATGGGAGCCGGGCTGCTATAGTATCTTTATAGAATCTTTATTTCTTTCTCTCTCTGTTTCTTTCTCTCTCTCTGTTCTTTCTTTCTCTCTGTTCTTTCTTTCCCATCTTTCTTTCTTTCCCAATGTTCTTTCTCTCTGTTCTTTTTCTTTCTTTCTCTCTGTTCTTTCTTTCGCCTCTTTCTTTCTCTGTTCTTTCTTTCCTTTCTTTTTTCTTTCTTTCTTTCTTTTTCTTTCTTTCTTTCTTTCTTTCTCTCTGTTTCTTTCTTTTTCTCTATCTCTCTGTTCTTTCTTTCCCCTCTTTCTTTTTCTCCCTCTCTCTGTTATTTCCCCTTTCTTTCTTTCTTTCTTTCTTTCTTTCTTTCTTTCTCTCTGTTCTTTTTTTCTTTCTCTCTCTCTTTCCCCTCTTTTTTTCTCTCTCTCTGTTCTTTCTTTCTTTCTTTCCACTCTTTCTTTCTTTCCCCTTTCTTTCTCTCTGTTCTTTCTTTCTCTCTCTCTGTTCTTTCTTTCCCATCTTTCTTTCTGTTCTTTTTCTTTCTTTCTCTCTGTTCTTTCTTTCCCCTCTTTCTTTCTATCTCTCTGTTTTCTTTCTTTCCCCTTTCTTTTTCTCTTTCTTTCTTTCTTTTTTTCTCTCTCTTCTTTCTTTCCCCTGTTGTGAATGTTTTGGAAATGAATTCTGAGCAGAATCTCCCTCTGGTGGTTACAAACAGTACTGAACCATTCAATGAGGATTGGCAATCAGGATTCACAGACTGGCTTGATATAAGGGAGGTTCCCCGTGATCAATTGTTCTTGTCTCAACTGTGGTTCCTGGTTCACTTGGAAGCTTGCTGAGTCTTGCCTCTTCTTCTGCTTTCAGATAAGATATTTTCTGTTTTTGTTTTTGTGCTTACCATTTGCATATTTCTCTGCATTTCTGTGTGGTTAGCCAGGTTCCCCCACCCCGGGGGGCTTGGGCTCCTCTCAGTTCCTCTGGAGCCATTGTTATTTGTTCATTTGTCTTTTCCAGTTTTTTCAGTGGCTGCGGCTTAGTTTTGTTACACCAGAGAACTGATTTAGGTGGTAGAGGTCGTGTGATCTCAGGTGTTTTTTGCAATCAGTAGCGCTGGCATTTTTTAGGGTTTTTTTGGATTGCAGTGAGTATCCTTTCTATCCTTTTCTGTCTAGGCAGATTGAGCCCCAGAGTTTGCTCATACTATTTTCTGTCTGTGTCTGTATTTCCTCTTGTCTAACCGCCATTACATGTTTGGGGGCTTCCTATGTTCTTTGGGGATCTGCTCCGGGGCAGATAGCTTTCCTCTTTCTATATTTAGGTGTAGTTAATCTCTCAGGCTGTGACGAGGCGTCTAGGACCAACGTAGGAACGCTCCACGGCTGCCTTTAGTTGTGGTGGTTAGTCAGGGTACTGCAATCCAGTAGATTCCAACCTCTCTGGTGTATTGCCGTTTTTGCCTGCTCTCCTCAGCTACCCAAACATAACAGTATCACCGGCCTAACTGAAAATTGTATGGTACTCACAGAAGGGAAAAATAGTGCGGAAAGAAAAAAGTTGTCAGAGTTGTCAGAGATTTTTTTTTTTCTGTTTCTTGCATTTTTTCTCTCTTTTTCTCTGGGTGCTGAGGAGGATTTTTTTTTTCTCTCAATGGAGCTTGCACAGCTGTCTGGCCATGTGGATCAGCTTGCCACTGAGGTTCGGAGTATTGCTGTCTATCTTGCTGGGTTGCCGGTTGTGGAACCTAGGATTCCCATGCCAGATTTGTTTTTGGGAGATCGGGCCAAATTTCTGAATTTCAAAAATAACTGTAAGTTGTTTTTTGCCTTAAAACCTAAGTCCTCAGGGAACGCAGCACAGCAGGTTCAAATTGTCATCTCTCTCCTGCACAGCGATCCTCAGGATTGGGCTTTTTCCCTGACACCTGGGGACCCTGTTTTGAGTGATGTTGATGCATTTTTTCTGGCTCTAGGGTTATTGTACGATGAGCCTAATGTCACTGATCAAGCTGAAAGAACCTTGTTGGCATTAAATCAGGGCTTGAGGACGCTGAGTTGTACTGTCAGAAATTCTGAAAATGGGCAGTCCTAACCAAATGGAATGATGATGCTTTGGCAGCCCTTTTTCGGAAGGGGCTGTCAGAGAATGTAAAAGATGTTATGGTGGGTTTCCCTTCTCCCTCTGGTCTCAATGATTCTATGTCATTAGCGATTCAAATTGACAGACGTTTGCGTGAGCGTAGAGGTATGCGTGGAATAGTGTTGCCTTGTGAGCCAGCTTCTGAACCCATGCAGTGTGATAGAGTGGCTTCTGGGGCACAGCGTCATGAGTTTCGAAAACGCAATGGGTTATGTTTCTATTGTGGTGACGCCTCTCATGCTATTTCTGTCTGCCCTAAGCGGGGAAGACGTTTTGCACGCTCAGTTGTCTTGGGTAGTGTTCAGACTAAATTTCTGTTGACTGTTACCCTGATTTGCTCCCTATCCACATTTTCAGCTCAGGCTTTTGTTGATTCGGGAGCAGCTATTAACCTGATGGATTTTGATTTTGCCAAACGTTGTGGGTTTCCCTTGATGCCACTATGGAAGTCTATTCCCCTACTGGGGATTGATTCTACCCCTTTGGCTGAGAATAAACCCCAGTTTTCTACTCAGGTGATAATGAGGGTTGAACCTGATCATCAGGAGAGTTGCAAATTTTTGGTACTGTATAATCTGCATGACATTATTGTACTGGGTTTCCCTTGGTTGCAGTCTCATAATCCTGTTTTGGATTGGAAATCTGTGTCTGTAACCAGTTGGGGCTGCCAATGTGTTAATGCCAACACTCCTGTTTTTTCTGCCTCTCTCCAGTCTCAGGATGTTCCTGACTTTTTGACTGATTTTTCTGATGTGTTTTGCGAAAGTAAATCTGAATCCTTGCCCCCTCATAGGAGCTATGACTGCGCTATTGAATTAGTGCCTGGTAGTAAATTCCCTAAAGGTCACCTTTTTAACTTGTCTGTACCTGAAAATGACGCTATGCGGTCTTATATCAAGGAGACATTGGAGAAGGGTCATATCAGACCATCCTCTTCACCCTTGGGTGCCGATTTTTTCTTTGTGGCCAAAAAGGATGGTTCATTAAGGCCGTGTATTGATTATCGTCTCTTGAACAAGATCACTGTGAAATATCAATATCCGTTACCCTTGATTTCTGACCTGTTTTCCAGGGTGAAAAGTGCTACTTGGTTTACCAAACTTGACCTCAGGGGGCGTATAACTTTATTCGCATTAAGCACGGGGATGAATGGAAGACGGCGTTTAATACCCCTGAGGGGCATTTTGAGTAGCTAGTGATGCCCTTTGGGCTCACTAATGCTCCTTCCGTCTTCCAGTCCTTCATGAATGACATTTTCAGGGATTTTGTGGATAAATTTCTGATTGTTTATTTGGATGATATCTTGATTTTTTTTCCAATGAATGGGACTCTCATGTGAAACATGTTTGGACTGTGTTCCAGATTTTGAGAGAGAATGCTCTGTATGTGAAGGGATCAAAGTGTCTTTCAGCTGCAGTTGGAAGGAAGAGAGCCACAGTCATTACTAGTGGTAGGCGGAGCCCAGATAGGATTGACACCTCAGATTAAAAAGAGTGTTGACCCGCCCCTCCAGCTCGGGCTCCTCCTACTCAGCTCTCCAGTTTACAATTTGAGGTCTCAGAGGATAGTCGCTGCTGGAAGCAGCTCCTCAGAAGATTTTATTATTTTTTATCGGACAAGAGACTTGGATCACCAAATGTGGTCTAGAGGTCTCAGGAGTCTCAGCGCTGCTGGACTCCCACCTCTCCCTTGGCGGATCTGTATTACCCTAATGGTGGTCCCTGCAGAACCCTGCCGGCCCGGGGGGATGAGGATGGCTCCCCTGGCGGGGGCGCAAACTGCGCTGCAGGGGTCACTGCGTCCCCCGACCTGGGGGAAGCATGGGCATAGCGCCAGAAACCCCTGGGGGTCCCTGTGGCGCTTGGCTGGTGAGTACCTCACATTTTTACCTCACATTTTTATTAATGTGTGTGTGAGTGTTTAAGCGACTGCTGCGGCAGCCGCTGTACATTACATGTCGGTGACTGGTGTTTTTTGTCCGCAGGTGGATGCCTGCAGGACATAGGAGAGGAGTGCGCGCCTTTTTATTTGAATTTTCGCGCCGCTCTGAGCGCGCGCTTTACTGCTGTCTCCATTTCCGGCTTCCCTCATGGAGCACACGGAGGCACAGCGCGGCGGCCATTAAAGAAGCAGGCTGAAAGCTGCTTCTGGCTCTTCTCCCTCCTCCCCTCCCGGCAAGATGTTACACTGTTACCAGCTGGGTGAGTCGCTTCTAGCCCGCAGGCAGAAGCTTAACCCCTTCACCCCCACAGCGCGGGCGCCTTCTGGGGCACTAATGAGTGACAGACTGCGCTGTCCTGCGGCTGTTATCGCATAAGGGGCTCGCACACTCTTTTCAATAATAATAAAGAGTTTGTGGGGAGTCTGCGATTTTAATATGCC
Organism: Oophaga sylvatica; assembly: GCA_033576555.1. Lineage (NCBI taxonomy): Eukaryota > Metazoa > Chordata > Amphibia > Anura > Dendrobatidae > Oophaga > Oophaga sylvatica. The sequence goes on along the minus strand of JARQOD010000001.1, from coordinate 484,996,983 downwards.
ACTATACGTTCCCACTAATCGATCCTGATAACGACGCATACTAATGCGATCGTTTGTGTGATCATTTTTTAATGTCGCTAGTAGCTGCCAATCTGGGCGATCTCATTAACATCGCATAAGCGGTTAGCGATCTCCTTAACAACTTTGGCGGTCATTGCGATATACAAAACAGCGCAATTTTTAGCGATCTTGTGGAACGTTTTTCTGTTAGTGTGGCATAAAAAGCTGTCCTGCAGCTGCTGCCTTATAAGAGGCACTTGGGGCTCGCACAACTTTTTCATTATCAAGGTTGTGGGGAGTCTGCTACTTTAACCCCTTCTTAGGCGGTTAACTATTAATGCTGGGGTAGCTCTCTCTTTAAGAGCTTTAACCCTTCAGCGATTGTTTTTTCTTTAAGAAACACACTGTTCTAGTTACTGACAGGTTTAACCTGCCATATACTGTGCAAGGACATGTCAGATGCGGACTATCTAACACGCAGACCCCGACAGCGTCATGCGCAGCGGTCGGAGGTTCCAGTGGTGTCAAAATGGAGGCCCTCGCTAGTTTCTATGATGGCCTGTCTGACCTTCTAGGTTATGGAGTGTCAGCTAGATCCTCTCAAGGAAGCGACACAAATCGGTGCCTTCCTTCTCGCGTAGCGAAGATGTCCGTTTCGGACAAGGAGGATCGGCAGGGACACTCTGCCTCTCTCATGGACCGTACTATTGGAGCCATGAGGGCGTTACAGTTACCAGAGAGAGGTAACTAGGCGTCCTGGTAAGTCGGCCCGGATGTTTCAGGAGTCGCATAGGTCGCGACGGCTTTACAATCTGTATCCGTTTTCTACGGAGTTGATTGTTAATTGGATCTCCTGAAGTGAATGTCCCTTTATCCTGGTAAAGGAAGGCGAGTCTGCAGGACCTGCTGGACAGAAAAATGGAGATGGCAACAATATCCATCTGCGAGGCCGCGAGTCATGGATTCAGTATTAAGGATCTATGTGTACTTGTAAAGTTTCCCTGATCCGTTTGGACTGTCTACGGACGGCGTGACAAGATGGATCCCCTCTATCGAGATAGATGGGCTTTTCAAGTTGAAGGATTCTGCGTCACTGCTATCCAGGGCGCAATCCTCGGCAGTCACAGTCAGAAGAGCACTGTGGCTTTAGACAGTGGAACGCGGTTTCCAAGCAGGGTTTACTATCTTTAGCTTACAAAGTGGTCAGCTATTTGAATCTGACCTCACAGAGCTGATTTCTGAGGCAAAAGAAACAGCTTTACCGCAGCGCAGAGCTGTGACTTCTGCGTCTGGCAGGACTAGTGCCGGTAGTTGTCGGCGGTCCTTTCGGTCCAGGGGATTATCCGGTCAACCCTCTGGGGGTTTGGGTCGTTCCTCTCTTTTTTAAAAAAAAAAAGGGGGAATTTCTCAGAAATTCCGCATACCCTGGAAACAGAACTTCCATTAAGACAGAAGCTGGCAAAAAACCCGCTAAAGCGGTCTGACGTCTGGGTCTCACTCGAGCGCTCTCGAGTGGAGGGTCGTTTACTCCAATTCAAACCGACTTGGGTTTCCCGTGTGTCGGACGCCTGGGTAACACAGGTTGTGTTGGCAGGCTACTTCATAGAGTTTCTTTCTCGACCCCCGGACAGGTTTTGCCAATCTCGCATTCCGTCAGAGCCGAGCTATTTGCCGCTCTACTACGAGAGGTCGATTCCCTTCTGCAGAAGGGTGTGGTGATACCGGTTCCGCAGAGGACCGGGGAAGAGGATTCTTATTCCAACCTCTTTGTGGTCCCCAAAAAGGAGGACAAATTTCGCCCTATTTTGGATTTCAAAGATTGAATCGGCATGTTTACATCCCGAAAATTCCGCATGGAGTCGCTTCGCTCCGTTGTGGCAGCCCTGTCGCAGAACGTCTTTTTGGTCAATCGACATTCGCGACCTTTATTTGCATGTTCCCGTCGGAAGGGCTCACCGGCGCTTCCTTCATTTTGCCATAGGTCAGGACCATTGCCAGTTTGTGGCTCTGCCATTCGGCTTGGCCTCGGCGCCCAGAGTTTTTACAAAATTACGATTTCCCTACCTGGACGACCTTCTGATTGTGGCGTCCTCAAAGGAGGAGGCGGGGACGGCTCGCAATCTATCCCTTCAGCTCCTGGAGGATTTCGGGTGGCTGGTCAATTGGGAGAAGTCGTCTCTGGAAGTCAATCCTGTTTTTGGGAATGCATTTCGACACTGTACGGACGGTGGTGTCCCTTCCTCCAGACAAGCGGGCATGTCTCTTTCGACATGTACAGATTATGAGGTCTACGGCAGCAATGTCCTTTCGGAAGTGTATGCGCCTTCTGGGTTTGACGTCCATGGAGGCACTTCCGTTTGCCCAATTTCATTCCAGGGCCCTCCAAAGGCTCATTCTGAGTCGTTGGGATCGATCGCAAGCTTCTCTGAATTGCAGCGTCATCATCTCTCACAGGGTGCGAGAATCCCTAGGATGGTGGTTACGTCCAGGAGCGTTATTCCTGGGAAATCTTTCCTCCCTCCGAGGTGGTCGGTCATAACCACCGATGCCAGCCTGACGGGCTGGGGGGGGTGTCTGGAACGATCTTTGGATCCAGGGAGTATGGTCATCGGAAGAGTCTGTTCTACCGATCAACATCCTGGAGTTGAGGGCAATTTTTCCTTTGCCTACAACACTGGACGGTCCCTTTAAGCGGTCTACCAGTCCGAGTGCAGACAGACAACGCGACGGCGTTGCGTATATCAACCACCAAGGCGGGACAAGGAGCTCCAGCCTCATGATGGAGGTGTCTCGGATCCTGCTATGGGCCGAGACCAAGGTTCCAGCCATCTCTGCGATCACATTCCAGGAGTCCAGAATACCACGGCGGACTTCCTCAGTCGCGAGAAGATGGATCCTGGAGAATGGAGTCTTCATCCGAAAATTTTTGCGCTGCTGTGCTTCCGTTGGGGAACTCCCCAAGTGGATTTGATGGCATCCAGGTTCAAATGCCAAACTACCGACCTTCATGTCCAGGTACAAGGACCCGAAAGCTGTGGCGGTGGTTGCTCTGGTGGCTTCGTGGACCATTTCGAGCTAGTCTATGTGTTTCCGCCGATATCTTTACTTCCTCTGGTGCTGCGTCGGATCAGACTGGAAGAGAATTCCGGCTATGTTGATAGCCCCGGTTGCAAGTATAGTGGTGACAGTTCATTATGAGCGACCTATGTGCTTGTCGCGATGAAAATACTTAACCAGGCTTGTATGAATAGAAAGTCTCTGTTTGCGCGTGCATACATTGAGCACAAAATTAAACACAAGGTTTTCAAACCAGAAGTCGATGACCATCAGCGAGCGCCAGAGTTATACTAAGTTTCATCAATAGACTCTGCTAATCAGGTTTCAGATCTCTTCTAAGTATCCGCAGATCCATGCCAACTGTTGGCTTTGCAAGTACAGGTAAGTCCACAAGTGCTTCAGAGTTTCTCAGTAGAAATGGCTGGAGTACAAGGTCCAAGGCTTCAGGAGTCAGAACACAGGTTCACTGCAGGCTAGATTCTGAAGCACTGATTGCTCAGGTGTGGCTGTTTAAGAAGCAAACGGAGAGAATCAGGGCGGGAACATGCAAGCTGGAAAACTCCATTTTAACTGAGGGCAAGATAGCTGCAGCAAAACAGAAAGCAAAATGGCCGACGAACAAACTGAGTTTCAGAAACAGATACACAGAACCTTACATTACTCCCCCCTTAGGGGCAACCTCCGGATGACCTCAGACCAGGCTTGTGTGGTACCTCTGATGAAACTGACGGAGCAAGCGAGGAGCATTAACGTTATTGACTGGCTCCCATGAGTTGTCCTCCACTGGGTAGCCCTGCCATTTAATCAGATATTGTAACTGATTTCTATACAACCTGGAATCTAAAATCCTTTCCACCACAAATTCTTCCTGACCATCGACTAGCACTGGGTCAGGACAAGGAGAAGAACGTCCAGGAAACGTATTGGTGTCGCAGCCTTTAGTAGGGATACATGAAAGACAGGGTGGATTCTCATAGTTCTGGGCAATTGAAGACGACAAGCAACGGCACTTATAATCTTACTGATTTTATAGGGTCCAATGTACTTATGTCCCAACTTAGACGATGGAATCCTTAACTTAAGATTTCTGGTTGACAGCCAGACCAGTCTCCTACCTTAAAAGCTGGTGCAGGTTTACGAAATTTATCTGCTGCCTTCTTGTACCTTTCCTGAGCCGATTCCAGATTCTCCTTTAGAAGATCCATATTCTTCTGTAAAGTCGTGACTCTTTCAGCCACTGCTGGCAAAGGCGTCTCTATGGGAAATCGTGGTAGAATGTTAGGATGATAACCTAAATTAGAGTAAAAAGGAGACTGTTTAGTGGAGGCACTCTGAGAGTTGTTGTAAGAGAACTCAGCCAATGGAAGTAGATCCACCCAATCATCCTGTAGGTGGCAGATAAAGCAGCGGAGATACTGCTCCAGGGTTTGATTGGTTCGTTCGGTTTGTCCATTAGTCTGGGGATGAAAAGCAGAAGAAAGGTTTACTTTAATGTCCAATGCTGCACAGAAATTTTGCCAAAACCTAGAAGTGAATTGCACCCCTCGATCCGAAATAACCTCATCCGGTACTCCATGTAAACGAAACACATCTTTAATCATCAAATCTGATGTCTGTTTTGCAGTGGGTAAGCCGACACAAGGGATAAAATGAGCTGCCTTGTTAAACGATCAACCACCACTAGAATAGTGTTCTTCCCTTGAGAGGTTGGTAATTCCACAATGAAGTCCATAGAAATGGATCCCCACGGGCGGGACGGGGTGGGAAGAGGCTGTAACAGACCAGTTGGTGAAGAGCGAGGTGTTTTGCATCTTGCACAAACCTCACACGAAGTGACATAGTCCAAAACATCCTTCCTACAAGTGGGCCACCAAAAGAAACGAGAAAGAAATTCCTGTGTCTTTAGAATTCCTCTATGCCCGGCTATTTTGGAATCGTGAATGAGTTGCAATACTCTCAATCTGACTGTTTCAGGTATATACAGACGTTGTCCCAGAATCCACACACCATTCTTAAAGACAAGACTTACGTCCCTTGGGGGTTGAGCCAAAAAAGAATCCGCATGGTATGCTTCCTTGATGTCTTTAATTAGGTCTTGATGATGAATCACTCCTAGGAATCTAGAGTCAGGAAGAATAGTCTTAGGAGGAGTAATTGGACGTGTCTCTGCTGAGTAAATCCTAGAGAGTGCATCAGCCTTTCCATTGCGCGATCCTGGTCTATAAGAAATAATAAAATTAAATTGGTTTAAGAAAAGATTCCAGCGAGCCTGGCGAGGAGTCAGGCACTTAGCCGACCTGATAAACTCAAGATTACGATGATCTGTCAGAACGACTATTTGCTGTGCAGCTCCTTGAAGAAGGTGTCTCCATTCTTTGAAGGCGGCAATAATGGCCAACAACTCTCTATTGCCCACATCGTAGTTCTTCTCAGCCGAAGACAACTGCTGGGAAAAGAAGACACAGGGATGCAAGACATTCTTCTCACCTGTTCTCTGAGAGAGTATAGCTCCCACGGCACAGTCTGAAGCATCCACCTCTATTATGAAGGCAAGCTCTGGGTTGGGATGTACTAGGATAGGTGCAGTGGTAAATTTATCTTTTAGACGGGAAAATGCTTCCTGGGTTTGGGGGAGTCCAGGAGAACTTAGACTCTTTCCGGGTAAGTTGGGTGATAGGTGACACTACCTCAGAGAAATTTCTAATGAAACGTCTATAGAAGTTTGCAAACCCGATGAAGCGCTGTACCTCCTTCACATTTCTAGGACTTGGCCAATCATTGATGGCTTGGGTTTTACTTCCATCCATACTAATTCCTTGTGTAGACAGTACATACCCCAGAAATTGAATTTCGGTCTTATGGAATTCACACTTTTCAAGCTTGATGTAAAGATGATTTTGTCTTAGACGTTCCAAGACCATTCTCACATGTCCATGATGTTCCTCTGTGGATTAGAAAAAATTAAAATATCATCCAAATAAATTACCACGAATGTATCTAGGAGATCCCTGAAGATGTCATTCACCAAGTGTTGGAAAGTGGCTGGGGCGGTACTCAGACCAAAAGGCATAACCAGATATTCAAAGTGTCCATAGCGTGACCTGAATGCAGTCTTCCATTCATCCCCAGGTCTAATACGGACTAAGTTATAGGCCCCACGAAGATCTAGTTTAGAAAAAATTTTAGCATGTCGCACTCTCTCCAATAACTCAGGGATTAAAGGCAATGGATAACGGTTTCTAATAGTAACCTTATTAAGTTCCCTATAGTCTAACGCATGGTCTCAGGGATCCATCTTTCTTCTTTACAAAGAATATGGGTGCCCCTGCAGGAGATGAAGAGGGCGTATGAAGCCCTTGGCTAGATTTTCGTCTATGTACTCTTTTAAAGCCTTCAGCTCGGGCCCCGCCAGGGGTAGATCTTACCAAAAGGTATCTCTGCTCCAGGCAATAATTCAATTGGACAATCATATGGACGGTGAGGAGGAAGCTGGTCAGCGTTCTTCTTGTCACATAAATCCACATAGTCCTGGTATACAGCTGGTAATTCAGGGACTGACATGGTTCCTTTAGGAACAGAGCAAGCTGAAATTTTTTGACTCATCTGTTTCTCTGGAAAGTGTAATTCCTTGGTCTCCCAGTTAATGGTAGGATTCTGAGCCTGCAGCCATGGTAGCCCTAGAATAATGGGAAAGTGAGGAGAAGAGATAAGCATAAAGGACAGTTTCTCTTGATGATCTTTACCCATAAGAACCTTAAAGGCTCTGTTTCCTGATCCACTGGTCCAGAGGTCAGCAGGGAGCCATCCACAGTTTCCATCTGTACTGGAGCAGCCTTCTTTACTGAACGTATTCCCTGTTTTAGAGCAAAGGAGACATCCATAAAATTTCCACTTGCACCTGAGTCGATCATGGCAGAGCTAGACACCCAGGCTGAGTCAACCCAGAGTTTGATGGAAAGAAAACAGTGAGAATTGTTTTTCTTACAACTCAGCTGGGACACCGCTGAGGAAACTTGAAAGATGGCAGCATTTACACAGTCAACGTCCTCAGAGGTAACGGAGTTTAAGTCCGAGAAATCAAGATCTGTTGCTGCAGCTCTCTCTGGAGCCTGAGGCTCGGACCTGACAGATCCCCTCTCGCAACACTCACAATGAATGAGTGCTGCAGTAGTCTTGCGAGAACGGCTGGGACAGTTAATAATAAAGTGCCCTGACTTACCACAATAAAAACATAGATTCTCCTTAAAACGATGTTCCTTGCGTGCATCACTAACCCGTCGTAGTAAAGAGTCTACCTGCATGGGTTCAGGTTCAGGTTCCCGTGTAATCCTATTCAAAGGTTCCTTAGCTGGAGAGGAAGGTAGGAAAAGGTTAGTACGATTGCTTTCGAACCATCTCTCTTGCCTGCGTTCAGTTAAACGAGTATCAATACGGATGCAGTAGTTAATAAAGTCACCTAACGCAGTGGGAGGGTCGGCACGAGCAAGTTCATCCTTAATTAGTGGGGATAACCCCTTTCGAAAAATAGATTTTTGGCGGAATTGTCCCAGGTGGTATCAAGGCCCATCTCCTGAAATCCAAGGCATATTCAGCTACTGAGTGCTTACCTTGGCGCAAAGCTAACATGGCTGCTTCAGCTGTTGCACCTCGATTGGGGTCATCAAACACCTGCCCCATGGCTGAAATAAAATCATCAAGGTGATTCAAACAATCATCCTCAGTCTCAATCAGAGGGTTTGCCCATATCAAAGCCTTGTTGGTAAGCAACATAATTATAGTAAGCACCTTAGATCGTTCAGTAGGAAATTGTGAAGCATGTGCAGAAAAAAAAAGATTACATTGATTAACAAATCCCCTGAATTTTTCACGTTCACCACCAAAACGAAAAGGGGGCAACTTGGGAATCCCAGAACTCGGGGCCACGGCAGGAGCCTGGACTTGCCCCTCCAGAACCTCAATCCTGGCTCGCAAATCCTGAGTAGTCTGTCCAACCACTTGCAAATTGTGATTATTTAGGTCCTGAAGATTTGTAAAACGGGTCTTTAAATTCTGCAAATCTGCAAGGATATTATCAGTCACTCCACAAAGTTCCTTTATGCGGGCCTCCATTTTCCAGATCTTTTAAGACAGGATACTGGAAGAAGAGGAGAGAGAAAAAAAAAACAATAGTGTTCACCTGTGGCAACACTGAAGAAAGAAAAAACTTTAAGGGAACTGCTCACCTGGAATGGTTGTGAGAAGTCACAACCACTATCATCACAGAAAGCTTTCAACCAGACATCTGATATCCAGAGTTTCAGCAGACAAAAAGAGAAGAGAAAAAAAAAAACAATAGTGTTTACCTGTGATAACACTGCAGAAAAAAAAACTTAAGGGAATTGCTCACCTGGAATGGTTGTGAGAAGTCACAACCACTGTCATCACAGAAAGTACAACCGGACATCCGATATCCACAGTACAGCAGACAAGCCTTTCCAGACCCAGCAGACACTAACGTTTGGCTTCAGAATCTTGTAATGTATGTGCGTTATCCTGGAAATCTTTCCTTGGGTGCGATAAAATCCAGCCACAGGCTGGGGAAAGTCTTGAAGATCTTGATACCAATGGCATAATAGCACAAGAGTTGTCTAACCCGATCAACATCCTGGAGTTGAGCTAATTTTCCTTTCCACAACACATGCAGTCCTTCTTCTAAGTCTACCAGTCCGAGTGCAGAAACAGCGAGGCTTATTCAAGCACCAGAGCCGAAAAGGGTGCTTCATGAGTTCTCATTAGAATGGCTGGAGACAAGGTCCAGATGCTATTCAGGAGTCCAGAAACCACAGCGGTTCCTCAGTCGCAGAGATATCCTGAAGCCACGATTTGCCTGCTGTGCTTTTTTGAGAACTCCAACGGAGATCATCCGGTTCAAATGCCAAACTGAAACCTCATGTCAACAAGGCAACGAAAGCTGCAGGGGTCTCTGGTGCCGTGAACATGAGCTGTCAGTGTTTCCGACCAACTTTACTTCCGGTTGCGAGATCAGTACTGGAAGAGAATCGCTTTTGATACACCCGGATTGGCCAAGAGGACGTGGTTCTCGACACTGGTGTCGTTTTTGGCGGCACCGCCATTCCCACTTCCTCTTCGCCCGGAACTGTTAACCCAGGGGCCCGTTCGTCATCCGGACTTGAAGTCTCTGCGTTTGACGGCGTGGCTCTTGAGACCGAAACTTTGACCCGTAGAGGTTTTTCAGCCGAAGTCATTGCCACTCTGCGAGCTGCCAGAGGTCCGGCTACTACTAAGATTTATCACAAGACTTGGTCTTTTCGTGGTTTCGGGTTCTTCAAGGAATCCGAGGATTTTTTTCCATTCCCAATTTGTTGGCTTTGCTACAGTACGGGCTGGACAAAAGGTTTGGCAGTTAGCACTCTGAAAGGTCAGGTTTCTGCCCTGTCTTTGCTATTTCGGAAGGCTATCGCCTCGCGTAGGGACGTACGTTCCTTTTTTCGCGGAGTAACCCGTCAGTTTCCACTGCGGAAGGCGCCTGTGTCTCCTTGGCGGCTCAACCTTGTCTTGGAGGCTCTTCAGCATATACCTTTTGAGCCTATGGGTTCTGCTAGCCTTTCTTTAATTTCTTGGAAGGTTACCTTCTTAGTGGCGGTAACCTCTTTAAGAAGGGTTTCTGAGTTGGCAGCTTTTTCCTGCTCGCCTCCTTTCCTGGAGTTTTACCCGGATCGAGTAGTGCTTCGCACACGGGGCGATTTTCTACCTAAGGTGGTGTCGCAATTTCATGTTAACCAACATATTGTGTTGCCCTCGCTTTGCCCGGGCCCAGGGAAAGCAAAGGAACGGAACTTGCACAAATTGGATTTAGTGCGGGTCTTGAAGTTCTATTTTGTCTATTACTCAAGGTTTTCGAAAGTCAGATTCCCTGTTTGTGATTACAGCAGGTCGTAGGCGTGATCAACGAGTTTTCAAGGACTCTATAGCTCGTTGGATTCGGTCGGCCATTTTGGAGGCTTACCGTCTTAATGGCGAACCTTGCCCGATTAAGATTCGAGCTCGCTCCACGAGGGCTGTGACTTCATCGTGGGCCTTTCATCAAGGGCTTTGGCAGCTCAGCTCTGCCGAGCGGCGACCTGGCGTTTCGTCCACACATTTACAAAGTTTTATAAGGTGGACGTCAGTGCTTCCGCTGATGCGGCATTAGGACGTAGGGTCCTGCAGGCAGCGGTAATTTAAAGTTTTTAGTTAACTTGTATTTGGCGCCTGTGGCGCATTTATCTAGGTTGTTGGGTTTCTGCCTATTTTGGTTTTTTCCCACCCTAATTTTTGGACTGCTTTGGGACGTCCCACTAGTAATGACTGTGGCTCTCTTCCTTCCATCTGCAGCTGAAAGACGGATTTTGGTAAGAACTTACCTGTAAAATCCTTTTCAGCGAAGGAAGGAAGAGAGACACAGCTCCCTCCCATGGCAGAAGTGTGTTGTTGTATTTACAGATGCAGCGTGACCCTTCTCTGATAGCGATTATCTGGACTGAGGTCGACGCGCTACGGCTCTGTTCCAGCATTGCCAGCTTATCGCAGTAGTCAGGTTCAGTGAGTAGTACCTGTAACTGTGTGATTTTTTTGCCGAATGCATGCATAACCTGTACTCTTATGTTTTTTCTCTGAAGTCCTTCAGAAGGGGTTATGTTGCTTCGCTGGTGATATTGTTCTTCCTTAAGCTTGGGTACGACTGAAGAGCTGAGTAGGAGGAGCCCGAGCTGGAGGGGCCGGTCAACACTCTTTTTAATCTGAGGTGTCAATCCTATCTGGGCTCCGCCTACCCACTAGTAATGACTGTGTCTCTCTTCCTTCCTTCGCTGAAAAGGATTTTACAGGTAAGTTCTTACCAAAATCCGTCTTTTTGGCGTACAGAGGATCTCATTTCTGGGATTCATTTTGTCTCCATCTGTTATTGAAATGGACCCGGTCAAGGTTCAGGCCATCTGTGATTGGGTCCAACCTACTTCATTAAAGGCTCTTCAGTAGGGTTGAGCATTCCGATACTGCAAATATCGGGTATCGGCCGATATTGGCTGTATCGGAATTCCGAGTACCGATATTTTCGTCATATCGGATACCGGAATCGGAATTGTCACTGTCACTGTCAGTGTCCGTCGGTCGGGTCTGTCAGGAGTCAGCGGCACTTACCCGCAGAAGATCTCCGGCGGTCACATCCCGGACTGCTTAATGGCCGCCATCCTCTTCTCCCCGGCGGTCACATGCAGTTTCTCGCGATAACTGCAGTGACTGCTGGGTAATCGCGGCCGTAAAGCAGTCCGATGACGTCACCGCCGGGGAAGCTGGTAAGCAGCTGTGCTGCGCCGGGATGTCAGGCTCTGCCTGGCATTCCGATGTAGCAGAGCTGGATCGTCGTGGGACTGTCGTTACTATGGACTGCGTCGGACAGGTGGTATACTGTTGGTTTGTTTTTTTTATTTTTTTACAGGAGATCGATGGCGTCGCAGGAATGAGAGAGTAATAAAAAAATGAAAACTGTGTTGTCTCTTTTATTTCATTAAAAGACTTTTTTCTTGCTGTGTCTTTTTTTTACACATTTAAAAACTTTGGGATTAATAATGGATCGGTGTCTTATTGACACCTCTCCATTATTAACCGGGCTTATTGTCACCGTGCAATCAACGGTGACATTAACCCCTTATTACCCCGCTTGCCACCGCTACAGGGCAAGTGGGAAGAGCCGGGTAAAGTGCCACAATTGGCACATCTTTTGATGCGCCAAATGTGGGGCTGCTGTAGCCTGGTATTATCAGGCTGTTGAGGGCCAAAATCCATGGGCCTTGACAGTCTTTTAATACCAGGCCGCAGCAGTCTGCATTTTACTTGGCTGGTTAACAAAAATAGGGGGACCCCTACGCCGTTTTTTTTTCGAGGGGATCCCCTATTTTTGTTAACCAGCCAAGCTAAGCAGACTGCTGTGGCCTGGTATTATCAGGCTTGCAAGGTCCATGGATATTGGATCCTTACCAGCCTGAAAAACCAGGCCTCAGCGGTCTGCTTCATCTGGCTGGTTAACAAAAATAGGGGGGACCCCACGCCAATTTTTTTCGAGGGATCCCCTATTTTTGTTAATCAGCCAAGATATGCAGACTGCTGTGGCCTGGTATTATCAGGCTGGCAAGGTCCATGGATCTTGGCTCCTTAACAGCCTGAAAATCCAGGCCTCAGCGGTCTGCTTCAGCTGGCTGGTTAACAAAAATAGGGGGGACCCCACGCCATTTTTTTTTCGAAGGGAACCCCTATTTTTGTTAATCAGTTCCCTCTGACGTCACTGATGGTGTCCCTGGCTGACCTGAAGTGAAAGTGGAAAGCAATCAATTTAGCTTTCCACTTCCTCTCCTGTCAGCCAGGAGAGGAGCTCATTCATTTGGGGGTTTACTGTGAGGCTGCAGCATTAGCTGCGGTCCCTGCAGTAAACATTAACCCTTTCTGAAGGATTACACCGTGGGACCTGACTGTGCATCGGATTGGTAAGAATAATTTTGCTTTATTATTTTATTTTTATTACAGGAAATGGTTTTAGCAGGTAAATAAAATATGGTCAAAAACTGTGTGATTATTTCATTAAACTTCTTTTTTATTAAAGTGTGTGTGTTTGATTTTTCTTTCATACAATAGGATTAATAATTGATAGTTGTCTAATTGACAGCTCTCAATTATTAAGGCCTCTTTCACACTTCAGTCGTGCGACGTCAGTCAAAATCCGTCAAAATGTGAAAAAAACGGATCCGCCATTTTTTTTTTGGCGGATCCGTTTTTTTTCCCATAGACTTGCATTAGTGACGGATTTTGACGGATGGTCGTCCGTTAGGTCCGTTTTTGGACGGATCCGCCAAAAAATTGGCGTCCGTCATTTTAAAAAAACGTCCAATGCAACGTTTTTTTTGACCGCCAAAATGGCGGACAACGGCGGATCCGCCGCATCCGCCATTTTGTATAATGGCCACCTATGGGCGGCGGATCCGCCAGCATCCATTTTTGACGGAATCCGCCAGCGGATCCGTCGCCTCTATTGAAAACCATAGTAAAATGCAGAAAACAGTGTCCGGGGTCTCTCTCTCTCTCTCTCTCTCTCTTCTCTCTCCTCTTCTCTCCTCTCTCTCTCTCTCTCTCTCTCTCTCTCTCTCTCTCTCTCTCTCTCTCTCTCTCGTCCGATTTACATTTCCATAACGAAATTTTCACCATTTCCGGGTGAAATCTTCTTGGCGGATCCGTCAGAAAACTGACCAGTTTTGCATCCGTTTTTTTACTTTTCTGACGGATCCGCCATTTTCACGAATGGGCGACGTCACACAACGGAAGTGTGAAAGAGGCCTAACCTGGCTTAAAGTGACCTTTCAATTGCAAGGTCATTTTAACCCCTTATTAACCCATTCGCCACCGCTACAGGGCAATGGGAATAGACGGGCAAAGTGCCAGAAAGGGCAAATCTAATTAGAGATTTGCCCTTTCTGGGGTGTCTGGGGGCAGATGTTAAGTAGCCGGGGGGGGCCAAAAAAAATGGTCCCTCTCTGGGCTATTATTATCTGCCCCCACTCACTGGCTTTGTCTGTCTGGTTGCGAAAATAGGGCGGGAGCCCACGCATTTTTTTTCAGCAATTTTACACCTCATATATATATATATATACACGTCATTGAATTTGTGACACATATATATATATATATATATATTTATATTTATAGTTCATACACTTCTACATAGTATAATAGCCGCTAATTCAATTGCCGGCTTTTGTGAAAATGCAGAACCCGACATGAAATTTCACTTGGTGTACATAGGGTTAACCATGTCTTTTCATGTCCTTTGCTATCTGATTTGCACAAACAATTACATCAGTCTATGTGTGCAAAATTTCACACCTGTAGGGGTTAATTAAAGGTGTAAATTCGTAGCAAAAAAGTCCGTTTTTTTTACAACGAATTTACACCTTTAATTAACCCCTACAGGTGTGAAATTTTGCACACATAGACTGATGTAATTGTTTGTGCAAATCAGATAGCAAAAGACATGAAAAGACATGGTTAACCCTATGTACACCAAGTGTCATTTCATGTCGGGTGCTTCTGTCTTTTCACAGAAGCCGGCTTTACCCGGCAATTGAATCAGAGGATATTTTACTATGTAGAAGTGTATAAACTATACATATATGTATATATATATGTCACAATGACATGTATATATATATATATGTATTCTATGTGTGTATATTTAGTGTATACAAGGAAAGAAAGAGGTTTTTTTAGTTACGATATTTTGTTCCCATAGACTTACATGGGACTTCCGGTATCGGTATCGGGTATCGCCGATATTTTAATGGTATCGGCGATACCATTCCGATTCCGATACTTTTGGATATCGGAAAGTATCGCTCAACTCTACTCTTCAGAGATTCTTGGGTTTTGCCAATTTTTATCGTAAATTTATTGGTCATTTCTCTGTTATTGTTAAACCATTGACTGATTTGACCAAAAAGGGTTCTGATGTGGTGAATTGGCCTCCTGAGGCAGTCTCTGCGTTTCAGGAACTTAAGCAGAGATTCACTTCTGCTCCTGTTCTACGGCAGCCTGATGTTTCTCTGCCATTTCAGGTGGAGGTTGATGCCTCTGAAATTGGGGCAGGTGCCGTTTTGTCCCAAAGAGATCCAGAGACCTCTAAAAGTAACCCTTGTACCTTTTTCTCTCGAAAATTTTCTCCAACTGAACGTAATCATGACGTCAGGGAGTTTGTGCAGTCCTGTGGGACTTGCTCTCGCTCCAAGCCTTGCTCTCGCTCTAGTGGTTTGTTGATGCCATTGCCTGTGCCCAAGAGACCATGGACCCATATCTCTATGGATAGTATTTCCGACCTCCCTGTTTCTCAGAGAATGACCGTTATCTGGGTGATTTGTGATAGGTTTTCCAAGATGATACATCTTGTGCCATTACCTAAGTTGCCTTCCTCCTCCGAATTGGTGCCTTTGTTCCTTCAGCACGTGGTTCGGTTACACGGCATTCCTGAGAACACTGTGTCTGACAGAGGAGTCCAGTTTGTTTCCAGATTTTGGAGGACTTTTTGTTCTAAACTTGGT
Source organism: Oophaga sylvatica (assembly GCA_033576555.1). NCBI lineage: Eukaryota > Metazoa > Chordata > Amphibia > Anura > Dendrobatidae > Oophaga > Oophaga sylvatica. The sequence goes on along the minus strand of JARQOD010000001.1, from coordinate 484,981,810 downwards.
GTTCAATTGTCTTTCTCCTCTGCTTTTCATCCTCAGACCAATGGACAAACTGAGAGAACAAACCAGACATTGGAGACTTATCTGAGATGCTTTGTGTCTGCTGATCAAGATGACTGGGTCTCTTTTTTGCCTTTGGTTGAGTTTGCTCTTAATAATAGGGCTAGCTCTGCCACTTTGATGTCTCCATTTTTCTGCAATTTTGGGTTTCACCCTCGATTTTCTTTGGGACAGACGGAGGCTTCTGTCTGTCCGGGTGTTGACTCTGTTGTGGAGCGTATGCAGCAGATTTGGGACCAGGTAGTGGAGAGGTTGTGCCTCTCTCAGGAGAAGGCCCAGCGGTTTGCCAACCGGCATAGGACTGATGGTCCTCGGTTTAAAGTGGGGGACTTGGTCTGGTTGTCCTCAAGAAATATCCCTATGAGAGTTGCATCTCCTAAGTTTTAGCCTAGGTTCATTGTACCTTATAAGATCATGGAGATTCTTAATCCTGTTTCCTTTCGTTTACTTCTTCCAGGGACATTTAAGATCCATAACGTGTTCCACAAGTCCTTATTGAAGAGGTTTGTCGAGCCAGTGGTTCCTATGGCTGTGCCTCCTGACCCTGTTTTGGTTGAGGGCAATCTGGACTATGTGGTTGAGAAAATATTGGATTCTCGTTTTTCTAGACGGAAACTCCAGTATTTGGTTAAGTGGAGAGGTTATGGTCAGGAGGACAATTCTTGGGTGTTTGCTTCGGACATCCATGCTAGGAGACTGATCCGTGCGTATCACTGAGCTCATCCTGACCGACCTGGTTGCACAAATGAGGGTTCGGTGACCCCTCCTCAAGGGGGGGTACTGTTGTGAATGTTTTGGAAATGAATTCTGAGCAGAAGCTCCCTCTGGCTGTAACAGACAGTACTGAACCATTCAATGAGGATTGGCAATCAGGATTCACAGACTGTCTTGATATAAGGGAGGTTCCCTCTCATCATGGTTGCCGGTGATCAATTGTTCTTGTCTCAACTGTGGTTCCTGGTTCACTTGGAAACTTGCTGAGTCTTGCCTCTTCTTCTGCTTTCAGATAAGATATTTTCTGTTTTTGTTTTTGTGCTTACATTTGCATATTTCTCTGCATTTCTGTGAGGTTAGCCAGGTTCCCCCACCCCGGGGGCTTGTGCTCCTCTCAGTTCCTCTGGAGCCATTGTTATTTGTTCATTTGCCTTTTCCAGTTTTTTCAGTGGCTGCGGCTTAGTTTTGTTACACCAGAGAACTGATTTAGGTGGTAGAGGTCGTGTGATCTCAGGTGTTTTTGCAATCAGTAGCGCTGGCATTTTTTAGGGTTTTTTTGGATTGCAGTGAGTATCCTTTCTATCCTTTTCTGTCTAGGCAGATTGGGCCCCAGCGTTTGCTCATACTATTTTCTGTCTGTGTCTGTATTTCCTCTTGTCTAACCGCCATTACATGTTTGGGGGCTTCCTATGTTCTTTGGGGATCTGCTCCGGGGCAGATAGCTTTCCTCTTTCTATCTTTAGGTGTAGTTAATTTCTCAGGCTGTGACGAGGCGTCTAGGACCAACGTAGGAACGCTCCACAGCTGCCTTTAGTTGTGGTTAGTCAGGGTACTGCAATCCAATTAATTCCAACCTCTCTGGTGTATTGCCGTTTTTGCCTGCTCTCCTCAGCTACCGAAACATAACATTCCCCTCTTTCTTTTTCTCTCTCTCTGTTCTTTCCCCTCTTTCTTTCTTTCTCTCTGTTTTTTCTGTTCTTTCTTTCTCTCTCTCTCTCTGTTCTTTCTTTTCTTTCTCTCTCTCTATTCTTTCTTTCCCCTTTCTTTCTCTCTCTGTTCTTTCTTTCCCCTCTTTCTTTCTCTTTCTATTCTTTCTTTCTTTCTCTCTCTGTTCTTTCTTTCCCCCTCTGTCTTTCTTTCTTTCTCTGCTCTTTCTTTCCCCTCTTTCTCTCTCCCTCTCTGTTCTTTCTTTCTCTCTCTGTTCTTTCTTTCCTCTCTTTCTTTCTTGCTTTCTTTCTCTGTTCTTTCTTTCCCCTCTGTCTTTCTTTCTCTCTCTGTTCTTTCTTTCCCCTCTTTCTTTCTCTCTCCCTCTCTGTTCTTTCTTTCCCCTCTTTCTTTTTTTCTCTCTGTTCTTTTTTTCTGTCCCCTCTTTCTTTCTTTGTTCTTTCTTTCTCTCTGTTCTTTCTTTCCTGTCTTTCTTTCTTTCTCTCTCTGTTCTTTCTTTCCCATCTTTCTTTCTTTATCTCTCTGTTCTTTCTTTCCCCTCTTTCTTTCTCCCTCCCTCTCTGTTCTTTCTTTCCCCTCTTTCTTTCCTTCTCCATCTCTGTTCTTTCCCCTCTTTGTTTTTTTTCTCTCTGTTCGTTCTTTCCCCTTTCTTTGTTTATTTCTTTCTCTCTCTACTTTCTCTCTGTTCTTTCTTACTTTCCCCACTTTCTTTCTCTCTCTCCTTTCTCTCTGTTTTCTTTTTTCTCTCTCTGTTCTTTCTTTTACTCAGTACCAGTGTGCCCTCAGTACCAGTCAGTGTGATCACCAGTGCTAAATGGGTGTGGTGGGGCGTGGACATGGGTGTGACTAGTTGTGAAATGGGTGTGGTCGGGGCGTGGCCTAAAATTTGCCGCAACCTTGTCCCTCTTTCCCATCCTCAAAAGTTGGGAGGTATGCAAGCATAGTTAGGGACTTTCAAGCTTCCTAGCCAGTTACAACACTTTAGCTGCTCCTTCTGATTTTCTCTATCTTCACCCACTTCTCAGGAACTACGTTAGTGAAGCACCTGTGGCTAACTCCTTTACTGTATGTGTCCCCAGTCTTGCTGACTTGTCTCTTTTCATACCCACAGCTCTCAAGACTTACAGTAGCTGACACTTTACGTTCCTGGAGGCCCATAGGTACTTTCACAAAGTTGCTGAATCAAAGTTCCCTTCCCCATCTTGCCTGTTAGGAGTACTCTACGGCCATCACTCGAGATCTTCTTCTTAGTTGTTTTCCATCTCTATCTGCTTCTCTGATCTCCTCTTCCACACACACAAATCAGTGAAGATTTCCTTGACCAGAGATGTGTCCTTACTTCTTTCCTCATCTGAACTTGCTTACCAACTCAACTTCCTATTCCTGCCACTAACTCACAATCCCCATTCCTAATCCCCAACCTGGGCTGGCCTTTACAGTTAACTCTGTCTACACTACTAACAGGAAACTGCAACCACAAAAGGATAATTCCCAAATACAATGCCGTAAAATACATCTAATATATACTTACCTTGTATAATGTCTTCACATCCTGTTCCGTCCAGATGTGTCCGGATCCCAGAATTGCAAGCAGCGGAAGTTCACCCATGGCCATATTAGGACACCCAAGTGATGGGTGTCTCAATATGGAAACTGCTGGTGGTACCAGCCTTTTGCACGGTACCACCAACAGAACACCGTTGCACCACACACACACACACACACACACACTGTATATGCCGTGCACACCACACACACACACTGTATACGCCGTATGCACCACACACACTGTATACGCCGTACGCACCACACACACACTATATATGCCGTACACACCACACACACACTGAATAAACCTTACGCACCACACACACTGTATACGCTGTACGCAACACACACACACACACTGTATACACCGTATGCACCACACACACATTGTATACGCCGTACGCAGCACACACACACACTTGACTCTGGTAAGGTCAATTCCTGGTTAACCCGTTCCCCTTACTTCCTATCATCCCTTCTCCCTTAATAAAGACCAGCACAACTGTTCATGGGTGTAAAAAGGCATAGGCATAGACAACTAGATGACACCAGATACTACCGCAAACTACCATCTGACCCCACTGGTATATTCTCTACTAAATTGAGAAGAATATTGGATAGGGCTAAGGACTTAGGCATCATTAATAATCAAGAACATGCTTTCATGTGGGTTGAAGAGCCCATTACACCTACGTTTTACATGTTGCCTAAAGTCCATAAGAATGTTAAGAAACCACCTGGACGACCGATTGTTGCCAGCATTGGCAGCCTGTCTGAAAAGGTCTGTATACAGGTCCTTCTCAAAAAATTAGCATATAGTGCTAAATTTCATTATTTTCCACAATGTAATGATTACAATTAAACTTTAATATATTTTAGATTCATTACACACCAACTCAAATTTGTCAGGTCTTTTATTGTTTTAATACTGATGATTTTGGCATGCAACTCCTGATAACCCAAAAAACCTGTCTCAAAAAATTAGCATATCAAGAAAAGGTTCTCTAAACGACCTATTCCCTAATCTTCTGAATCAACTAATTAACTCTAAACACATGCAAAAGATTCCTGAGGCTTTTAAAAACTCCCTGCCTGGTTCATTACTCAAAACCCCCATCATGGGTAAAGGGTATGCCACACTAAACAATATCGCTAACGGGATCGCTAAAAAACGTCACTATTTAGCGATCCCGTTAGCGATGTTGTTCAGTGCGGCAGCTTCCAGCGACGAGCTTCCTGCTGTGATCTCGCTCGTCGCTGGAATCGCTCCGGACCCTATTTCATCGCTGGCGCTCCCGCTGGTAAGTATCTTATCGCTGTGTGGCACCTTTTCTTAGCGATTTAGCGGTACTTTTGTACCGCTAAAGTCGTTAAGAAGATCGCTAACGGCGATAGCGTCGTTAACTATATCGCTAAATGCGGCAGCATTTAGCGATATAGAAACAATCCCGCTAGCGATCTCATTAGTATGCAACGCTAACGAGATCGCTAGCGGGATTGTTTAGTGTGGCAGTACCTTTAGACTAGCGACCTGACTGATGTCAAGAAGGCCATCATTGACACCCTCAAGCAAGAGGGTAAGACCCAGAAAGAAATTTCTCAACAAATAGGCTGTTCCTCAGAGTGCTGTATCAAGGCACCTCAATGGGAAGTCTGTTGGAAGGAAACAATGTGGCAGAAAACGCTGTACAACGAGAAGAGGTGACCGGACCCTGAGGAAGATTGTGGAGAAGGACCGATTCCAGACCTTGGGGGACCTGAGGAAGCAGTGGACTGAGTCTGGTGTAGAAACATCCAGAGCCACCGTGCACAGGCGTGTGCAGGAAATGGGCTACAGGTGCCGCATTTCCCAGGTAAAGCCACTTTTGAACCATAAACAGCGGCAGAAGCGCCTGACCTGGGCTACAGAGAAGCAGCACTGGACTGTTGCTAAGTGGTCCCAAGTACTTTTTTCTGATGAAAGCAAATTTTGCATGTCATTCGGAAATCAAGGTGCCAGAGTCTGGAGGAAGACTGGGGAGAAGGAAATGCCAAAATGCCTGAAGTCCAGTGTCAAGTACCCACAGTCAGTGATGGTGTGGGGTGCCATGTCAGCTGCTGGTGTTGGTCCACTGTGTTTCATCAAGGGCAGGGTCAATGCAGCTAGCTATCAGGAGATTTTGGAGCACTTCATGCTTCCATCGGCTGAAATGCTTTATGGAGATGAAGATTTCATTTTTCAGCACGACCTGGCACCTGCTCACAGTGCCAAAACCACTGGTAAATGGTTTACTGACCATGGTATTACTGTGCTCAATTGGCCTGCCAACTCTCCTGACCTGAACCCCATAGAGAATCTGTGGGATATTGTGAAGAGAAAGTTGAGAGACGCAAGACCCAACACTCTGGATAAGCTTAAGGCCGCTATCGAAGCATCCTGGGCCTCCATAACACCTCAGCAGTGTCACAGGCTGATTGCCTCCATGCCACGCCGCATTGAAGCAGTCATTTCTGCAAAAGGATTCCCGACCAAGTATTGAGTGCATAACTGAACTTTATTATTTGATGTTTTTTTTGTTTGTTTTTAAAAAACACTTTTATTTTATTGGACGGTTGAAATATGTTAATTTTTTGAGACAGGTTTTTTGGGTTATCAGGAGTTGTATGCCAAAATCATCAATATTAAAACAATAAAAGACCTGACAAATTTGAGTTGGTGTGTAAGGAATCTAAAATATATGAAAGTTTAATTGTAATCATTACATTATGGAAAATAATGAAATTTAGCACTATATGCTAATTTTTTGAGAAGGACCTTTATATGTGGACTTTTTTCTGCAACCATTTGTCAGAGATCTTCCATTTTTTGTTCAGGATACATCACACTTTATCAAGCTGTGTCAGGATATGTTTATTTCTACAGGGAATATTCTCGTCACTTGTGACGTAGAATCCTTGTATTCTAACATCGGGCATGATACAGGCATTCTGGCAGTTGCGTATTTTTTTGACCATCTGTCTAATTCAGACAGAATGCACGACTCTCTGATTTTGGACTTACTGAAATTTGTGCTGGTACATAATTTTTTTCTTTTTGATCGCTCCTTCTATTTACAGACCTCAGGAGTGGCGATGGGAGCACGATGTGCGCCGGCTTTCGCCAACCTATTTTTAGGTTGGTGGGAAGCGACGGTGGTTTTCGTTTCTGCCCAGTTTAAGAATCATGTCCGACATTGGTGTCGATATATTGACGATATATTTTTTGTCTGGACAGGTTCTGCTGAGGCCTGTCAGACATTCATTTCTGATTTAAATCAAAACGCTTGGAATATTATTCTCACACATCATATGTCTTCCTCGTCGGTTACGTACCTGGATTTGGAGGTAAAAATTGAGAATAACGGTATCAACATGACACTTTTTCGTAAACCTACAGCGACAAATAGTCTTTTAGACTACCGTAGTTTTCATCCGCCACATATCAAAAGAGGGGTCCCGATTGGTCAATTTCTAAGAATCAGAAGAAATTGTTCTTCAGATTCCGATTTTCTGTATGAGGCATCAAATCTGACCAATCGTTTTAGAACAAGAGGCTACCCACGTGCCACTGTATCTGCCGCATACCAACGAGCCAGAGGATCGACACAGGACTCCCTTTTAAACCCTAAGCCAAAGATCTGTGATAATAAACCCAGATTCATTACTAAATACAATACTCATTGGGACCAAATTAGAAACATTCTAGCCAAGCATTGGAGCGTTCTGTCCCTGGACTTACAGACCTCAAGGGTCATCAGTGAACAACCCCTCTTGACTGCTAGACGGGCGCCAAACCTTAAAGACATCCTCACCAAAAGTCACTATGAAAGACAGACGACACATTTAAATCGTGGCATTTCACTTAAGGGTTCATTTCCCTGTGGAAATTGCACGATATGTACCCATATGCGTCCCATTCGTGATTATTTTGTCAATCCTCTTGATGGAAGCAGATATAGACTGAAGCATTACATTAACTGTAAAACCAACTGTGTCATATATGCACTTGTTTGTCCGTGTTCCCAGGTTTATGTGGGTCAAACATCGCAAGAATTGAGACGCCGCATTCAGGCTACTTTCACACTTGCGTTTTTTTGCGCAGCGCATCTTGCGCTATCGGACGCATGCGCAATGTTCCCCTATCTTTAACATGGCGGGCGCAGGGTCTAGCGCTTGCACGCGTTCATGTGCGTTTGTCGTGCGCTGCGCATTTTCCCGGTGTGCGCCCATACGCGCTAGACGCTACATGTTGCATTTTTTTTTTCGGTCAACCGCTTTAAAAAAACGCGTGCGCACGTGTGCGCATGCTATGCGCAAAAAATAACATTGTAGTCTATGGGGGCGCTGGTGTGCGCATGGCTTTGCGCTCGTCAGCGCTTTTGCACGCACGCGATTTTTCTGTAAATAATGGAGACAGAGATGATGGCAGAGATGATGGAGACGACAGAGATGATGGAGACAGACAGAGATGATGGAGACAGACAGAGATGATGGAGACAGAGATGATGGAGACAGAGATGATGGAGCCAGAGATGATGGAGACAGACAGATGATGGAGACAGAGATGATGGAGACAGACAGAGATGATGGAGACAGAGATGATGGAGACAGACAGAGATGATGGAGACAGACAGAGAAGATGGAGACAGACAGAGATGATGGAGACAGACAGAGATGGAGACAGAGATGATGGAGACAGACAGAGATGATGGAGACAGACAGAGATGATGGAGAGATGATGGAGACAGACAGAGATGATGGAGACAGACAGAGATGATGGAGACAGAGATGATGGAGACAGACAGAGATGATGGAGACAGACAGAGATGATGGAGACAGAGATGATGGAGACAGAGATGATGGAGACAGAGATGATAGACACAGACAGATGATGGAGACAGAGATGATGGAGACAGACAGAGATGATGGAGACAGACAGAGATGATGGAGACAGAGATGATGGAGACAGACAGAGATGATGGAGACAGACAGAGATGATGGAGACAGAGATGATGGAGACAGACAGAGATGATGGAGACAGACAGAGATGATGGAGACAGAGATGATGGAGACAGAGATGATGGAGACAGAGATGATGGACACAGACAGATGATGGAGACAGAGATGATGGAGACAGACAGAGATGATGGAGACATACAGAGATGATGGAGACAGAGATGATGGAGACAGACAGAGATGATGGAGACAGACAGAGATGATAGAGACAGAGATGATAGAAATGTGACACAGACAACGCATGCACCAAAAAAACGCAAACGCATGCAAAAACGCATGAAATCGCAGACAAACGCTGCGTTTTTTTGTCGAAATGCGCATGCTGATCCGACTAAATATCGCAGCGTTTACAAGCGTTTGCATGCGTTTTTTTAATGCGCTTCATGTGCGCTCGAAACGCAGCGCAAAAAAACGCAAGTGTGAAAGTAGCCTAAGAAGCATTTTTCCACTATTAATTTGGCTCATGTGGATCACATCAAGGGTAAGCCTCTTACGTCAGTGGCCTCACACTTTCTGACACATCATTCGGGTAGGATTGGTGATACCCAAATTGTCGGCCTGGAGAGGGTGGTTTTCTCTAATCGAGGGGGTTGCCCAAAGAAATTACTTTTGCAAGTTGAATCCCGCTGGATATTTAATCTTCATTCTACCACCCCTACAGGTCTTAACGAGGAGTTGCTGTTTTCTGGATTTCTTGGTTAAAATGTACTATTCAACTTTGGAACCGTTATTCATGCACTGCTCACATGGAAGACTATGGACCAATTTGGTTATTCATACCACCAAAGGACTTTGCGACTGTCAATTGGATGGAACATTTTAGGCGGACCTCTCAATTATCCTGGATCCATCTGTGCGACTTCTGTTCTTTTCGGCTCTTGTTGTTGTCTTTTATATTATCATCTTCATGCTTGATTGTTTGTCCATTATTTAGGTGTCCCCTCATGGGTCAGGGTTTGGTTATTTCCTTGGACAACCACTTCATCCTTATTACATGTTACACCTTCATGGACTGCACCCTTTGCCTTCTATGGCGCCTGGTAGGAAAGGGGGTATTAGATTGGGGCATTCTTTAGACTGTACCTGTATGGAATTAAGTTCTTTCTTTTCACTCATTTTCCCTTTTGATCTGGGATCATGCTTATTCTGGTTCCATTATATGATCGCAATGTCCCCATTTATTTTGGTCCTATTGATCATTTTTTATATATATATATATATATATTATATATATATTTATATATTTTTTTTTTGTCATAGGTTTTCATTTATTTATCCCATTCCTATTTTCCTTTTTTTTGATCACACTTTTGTTTTTTATTTTTTATTCTTTAGCATTTTTCATTTTTTATATATTTTGTATTATTTCTCATGTCTTTCTTTTTATCTATTCATTATTATTTACTTTTGTTATCATTTACTATTTATTATTAATAATCTTTATATATTTTTTTTTTTTTCATTTTTTTCATTTTTTTTTTTCTGTTTCCTTATTTTATTTTATGATTTTTCATTATTATTATGTCTTTAGTAATTTTTGTTCTTAATTAATGGTTGCTTCCATACAGGTTTCCCGTTGAATTATCACATTGATGTTTCCCCTGTTCACATTTGTACATGGCATGATTGTTTTGTGAATGGATGAGAATATAGTTTTGTGCTGGTCACTTGTTAGTGGTGTTACATCGGCTCTCGGTGTCCTCCTTGTTCTCTACGCATGCGCGCTTGCAGACCTGCTGCCGCGCTTGCGTGTCAGTGGACGCTGCTTGCGTTCCATTGCGCGCATGCGCGGTTTGCTCAATTAGTGCAGAGACGTCTGCACCTTTTGCTTCGGTCCTCGCCAGTTACGCTCCATGACTTCCTGCTTTGGCCGACTCCTACACACAGCTGCCTTCACTTTTCTTATGCCCACTAAGGTATTTATATCCTTCAGGTTCTTGTCTAAATCACTTTCCCTGATGAAGCCGCACTAGCTGCGGTGGAACGCGTGGACCGCGGTGTTGTCCTCTTCTGATCTTCCGCCTGTTCTCCTCATGCATTTACCATGAGTTCTTTCTGAGGTAATTATCATCTCTGAATAGTTGCAGTCTTTGCTGGTATTTTCCAGCTTCTTGTAGGGCATTTTCCTCCCTTGTAGGACATTTCCTGTATACGGGTTTTTCTAATCGGTTTGATACTCTCTTATATCTTCTGTGTCCATACAGGTTTTTTCATTTCATTAGGTGGGGGTTTATTATTACATTGGTGTTTTGTCATTATTGTTGGCTCTGCATCATTACCTGTATCCCATGTGTCCATTTTTGTCCTTGCAACTTTAATATGTATTATACCAACATGTCCCAGATATGTCTGCAGGCGGTCCTTTCAGGACTGGCAACACCCTGTTTTTAATTATGTTTTATTGCACTTTTTTCATGAACCAATAAAATTTGTCATATTTTTTGCATTATATTTTTGGTGTAGTGTGCGTTACTACGGTAGTTCTTTTTCTATTTTCCGGGTGTAAAAAGGCCACAGCAGCCAATTTATTGATAATTTGATAACTAAACGACCCCTGGTGAGGTCCTTGAAGCTAAAAAGGGGGGAAGGAGTCTGGTGGTTCAACATTGCAGGGCATTGCCCCTCCCTCCCAACCTTACTTCTGGCCGCGAGACCCCGAAGCACCAATAATCCGAGGGAGAGGTTGCCCTCTGCCAATGTAATTCCGTCATTCAACATTACAGGGCATTGCCCCTTCCCTCCCAAGCTTACTTCTGGCCGCGAGACCCCGAAGCACCAATAATCCGAAGTAGAGGTTGCCCTCTGCCAATGTAATCCCGTCATTCAACATTACAGGGCATTGCCCCTTCCCTCCCAAGCTTACTTCTGGCCGCGAGACCCCGAAGCACCAATAATCCGAGGGAGAGGTTACCCTCTGCCACTGTGATCCCATCATTCCATCACCGGGTATCACCCAAACTCCTAGTGTTGTGACCCCGGCGCGCAGTCGCCGGATGTCACCCAATGTTCCATTAATGTGAATCCAAAGTTCCACCGCCGGTTATCAACCACTCTCACCAGACCCCCATCAAAACTCCATCCAATGAAGGATATCCATGTCTTCCAGGAGTCCCCCAAAACTGTAAATTTAGCCAACTTTGAGGACCCACCAGCGCCACGCCATGAGCACCTAGACCTCTCAAGTGCTCGAGACCCCACCCTACGGCTTTGCTGTGGCCTGCCATATCCCTTTCCGTAACCCCGAAGTCCATATGTCGATCCCCAATGCATTCTGGAGTCAGGGGAGGAGTCCCGAGGAGATAATTTGCATATTCCCAGTGCCTTCTGGGATAAGTGAAGAGTCTCCGCGAGCTCAAGGAACACTGGATTTTGGCTGTTGCAGCTGAAAGGAGGACATCAGTAAACCAGGGGAGGAGTCCCGAGGAGATAATTTGCATATTCCCAGTGCCTTCTGGGATAAGTGAAGAGTCTCCGCGAGCTCAAGGAACACTGGATTTTGGCTGTTGCAGCTGAAAGGAGGACATCAGTAAACCAGGGGAGGAGTCCCGAGGAGATAATTTGCATATTTCCAGTGCCTCTGGATATGAGATCTCCGCGGCTAAGGAATGGATTGGCTGTGCAGCTGAAAGGAGAATCATAAACGGAGGAGTCCCAGAGAATTTGCATTTCCATGCCTCTGATATGAAAGTCCGTAGTCAAGGAACACTGGATTTTGGCTGTTGCAGCTGAAAGGAGGACATCAGTAAACCGCGCGCCGCTAGGCGCGCGAGTTTTGGCTTATATTTCACCGCTTGATTATCTCTTGAACAATAAGAACATGGAAGAGGCTAGGAGCCATGTGGTGAGCTGCATTTCTTGCTACATGTTCATAGACTTACCAGTGGAAAAGCCAAATTTCACATGCCACAAATGCAAGCTTGTGTCCCTGTTGGAGGAAAAGTTGCAAAATCTGGTAGAGAGGTTATCTACATTGAAGACCATTAAGGAAGGTGAAGAGTTCTTAGACAGAGCAGAATTATCTCTTCATGGTACAGAAAGAGAAGAAATTCGAAGTGCAACTGAAGAAACAGAGGAATGGAAGCATGTGACCCAGAGAAGCAGGAGGATCAGGAGGCAGTCAGCACCAATTCTGCTCAGAAACCAGTACCAGGCTCTTACACAGGAGAACGATGAAGAAATACATCAGGATAAGACTTTGCCCACAAACAACCTTGTACGCCCTCAGAGTCCTCCTGAATGGAGAAAGAAAAATGTTGTGAAGAAGAAACGGAGAGTTGTTGTCATGGGGGATTCCCTGTTGAGAGGAACAGAGGCCGCTATCTGCAGACCGGATATAACCTCAAGAGAAATGTGCTGTCTTCCAGGTGCAAAAATTAAAGATGTGTCTGACAGGATATCAGGACTCTTCAGACCTAAAGATGACTACCCATTCCTGCTAATACATGTGGGGACAAATGACACCACAAGAAGTGACCTGGAAACCATCTGCAGTGACTTTGAAAACTTAGGTAAGAAAGTGAAAGAACTGGGAGCGCAGGTGGTCTTCTCCTCCATCCTTCCAGTGGATGGCCATGGAACAAGGAGGTGGAATAAGATTCTGCAGGTGAACAACTGGCTACTTCGATGGTGCCATCAGCAAGGATTTGGATTTCTGGATCACGGAGTGAATTACCTGTACGATGGACTACTTGCTAGAGATGGGGTGCACCTTACGAAGACTGGAAAACATGTATTTGGAAGTCGCCTTGCTACACTCATCAGGAGAGCTTTAAACTAGAACAATGTGGGAAGGGAAGCAAAACGCCAGCAAAAGCCATACACCTGACAAATGCTATTGAGAACTCTGCTATTAGAAGTGAAGGGGAAGAACAAAGACAAAAAAATCTACATAATAAAAATATTGAAGAAAGAGAAACCAATCACAAACTAAAGTGTTTCTATACGAATGCACAAAGCATGGGCAACAAACAAGGAGAACTGGAGCTACTAACGCAGGAGAAGAAATATGATGTCATTGGAATCACTGAGACTTGGTGGGACGATACACATGATTGGAATACAAGGCTAGAAGGTTACAACTTATTTGCAAGAAACAGACTTGATAAACGAGGAGGAGGTGTTGCATTGTATGTTAGAAAAGCGTATATCTGCACAGAGATTGAAGCTTCAGAGACTGGGAGTTCTGTGGAAACTGTTTGGGTAAGAATACAAGGACAGAACAATGGAAAGGACACCATTGTAGGCATTTACTACAGGCCGCCTGTGCAAGTGAAGATATGGATGAACTCTTTATGCATCAAATGGCCAAGTTCTCCAAAAAATATGACATAGTGGTCATGGGAGATTTCAACTATCCAGACATTTGTTGGGAATCTCTCTCAGGCAAAACTAACAGGTCCAGGAAATTCTTATCCTCTCTTGCTGACAACTTTATCTTCCAAAAGGTAATGGAGAAAACAAGGGGATCTGCTACCTTGGATCTAATCCTCATAAACAGGGAGGAAATGGTGGAGGAGGTAAGAGTGGCTGGGACCCTAGGAGGTAGTGACCATGCTATTTTAGAATTTTGGATAACAAGAGGAGGAAGACCTGTGAAGACTCAGACGTCAAGGTTAGATTTCAGAAAGGCAGATTTTAAGGAACTCAGAAAGAGAATTGGAGGGATCCAATGGCTGGATATCCTTAAGGACAAAAATGTCCAGGAAGGATGGAAAATCTTGAAAAATGAGATTCTCAAAGCACAATCGTTAACAATTCCGAAAAGAGGGAAGAATGGGAAGCATTTAAGGAAACCAGGATGGATGAACATAGAACTTAAACACATGCTAAAAAGGAAGAAAGAAATGTTTATCAAATGGAAAGAGGGAGGCATATCTAAAGAAGAATATAATGCCGTCTGCAGAACCTGCAGGGCACAAATCAGATTATCTAAAGCTGACAATGAATTAAGGCTTGCAAGTGACGTCAAAAGCAACAAAAAAGGATTTTGGGGATACGTCAAAAGTAAAAGAAAAGTCAAAGATGCTATAGGATTTTTACAGGATGAAAATGATGAAATGGTAAGTCATGATGTTGAGAAGGCTGAACTTTTAAATTCCTATTTTGCATCTGTTTTCTCTCAGAAAGGAAAGGTAACATCAACTGATCTTCACTGTCCTATTAAAGGAATAGAAGAATCCAGGATATCTATAAACAGAAAGACAGTGAGGAAACACTTAGCTAACCTAAATGAATTCAAGTCTCCAGGTCCAGATGAATTACACCCCAGGGTACTGAAGGAGATAGCAGAAGAAATTCTTGAACCACTGTCCATAATCTTTGAAAATTCTTGGAGAACAGGAGAAGTCCCAGAAGACTGGAGAAGAGCAAATGTTGTTCCTATCTTCAAAAAGGGGAAGAAGGTGGACCCAGGGAACTACAGGCCGGTGAGTCTGACTTCTATACCAGGAAAGATCTTTGAACAAATTATTAAAGAACATGTATGCAAGTACCTGGATAAGAATGAAGTGATTAAACAGAGTCAGCATGGGTTTGTAACTAATAAGTCATGTCAGACTAACTTAATTTCCTTCTATGACAGAATCACTGACTGGGTGGATCAGGGAAATGCTGTAGATATAGTATATCTTGACTTCAGCAAAGCATTTGACAAAGTATCTCACACAATCCTTATTGAAAAAATGACTAAGTATGGAATGGACAAGGCAACTGTTAGGTGGATTCATAACTGGCTTAGTGATCGGACCCAAAGAGTGGTTGTAAATGGCTGCACATCCAGTTGGAAGAATGTCTCAAGTGGGGTACCACAAGGCTCTGTTTTGGGCCCTGTATTGTTCAACATCTTTATCAATGATTTAGATGAAGGAATTGAGGGTAAACTGATCAAATTTGCTGATGACACAAAGCTAGGAGCTCTAATACTAGAGAAGAGAGAGAGAGGATTCAAAAAGATATACATAAACTGGAGCAGTGGGCAGCAACTAACAGAATGGATTTTAGCAGGGAAAAATGCAAAGTACTACATCTGGGCAATAAAAATGAAAAAAGCATATACAAAATGGGAGGAATAGGGCTAAGTAACAGCACATGTGAAAAAGACTTGGGTATACTAATTGATCACAGACTTAACATGAGTCAACAGTGTGATGCAGCAGCAAAAAAGGCAAATGCAATTCTAGGATGTATCAACAGAAGCATACAGTCTAGATCACGTGAGGTCATTATTGCCCTCTACTCCTCTTTGGTCAGACCTCGTCTGGAATACTGTGTCCAGTTTTGGGCACCACATTTAAAAAAGACATCAACAAACTGGAGCAAGTTCAGAGAAGAGCCACCAGAATGGTGACCGGTCTGCAAACCATGTCCTATGAGGAACGGTTGCAGGATTTGGGAATGTTTAGCTTGCAAAAAAGAAGACTGAGAGGAGACTTAATAGCTGTCTACAAATATCTCAAGGGCTGTCACATTGTAGAAGGATCATCTTTATTCTCATTTGCACAAGGAAAGACTAGAAGCAATGGGATGAAACTGAATGGGAGGAGACACAGATTAGATATTAGAAAAAACTTTTTGACAGTTAGGGTGATCAATGAGTGGAACAGGCTGCCACAAGAGGTGGTGAGTTCTCCTTCAATGGAAGTCTTCAAACAGAGGCTGGATAGACATCTGTCTGGGATGATTTAGAGAATCCTGCTTTGAGCAGGGGGTTGGACCAGATGACCCAGGAGGTCCCTTCCAACTCTACCATTCTATGATTCTATGATTCTAAGTGTATGTACTCCATCATTCCTCCAAAACTCCCCTTCCATCCGATCAAAAACTGCATGGTGTACTGCTACTCCCCCGTGCCGCTCCACAAATTGGGATACTTCTTTTTTTACTTTAATACGTGCTTTGTTGATTTTCTGTAATGATCTGGCTCCGCACCAATATTTTCGGGGTACTATGTCGGACCACACTAGCTTTATACTCAGGAACCTTCCCCACGGCCCCTACAAGTCCAACTTAATGTCGCAAATCAATCGCTTTCCCGGGCGTACTGCCAAATCATTACCTCCTACATGTAAAACCAAGATGTCGGAGGCCTTATGACGTAGGACTGCTGCCTGAAACTCCCTGATTACCCCGCCTGTTGTGAATAGGCTGGAAATGAGTTCTGAGCAGAAGCTCCCTCTGGTGGTTACAAACGGTACTGGACTGTCCAGTGAAGATATTGAGGATTGGGAATCAGGTGTATAAGGGAGTCGCCTTCCCATCAGGGTTGCCGGTGATCAATTGTTCTGGTCTCAATCCTTGATTGCTGTTTCCTTGGTAGCCTGCTGTGTCGTGTCTGAATCTCCTGCTAACAGATAAGACATTTTCTTCTTTTTGTTTTTGTGCTTGATTTTTGCATTTTGTCCTGCACTTCTGTGGGGGCCTTCAGGTCCCCTCTGGGGCTTTTGCCCTCTCAGTTCAGTTCAGCCACTGATGTTTGTACATTTGCTTTTTCCAGTTTTTTCAGTGGCTGCTGTTTTGTTTTTGGTTACACCAGAGAACTAATTTAGGTGGTAGAGGTCGTGTGATCTCAGGTGTTTTTGAAATTAGTAGAGTTGGTGCTTTTCAGGGTTTTTGAGATTGCAGTAAGTGCCCTTCCTATCCTTTTCTATTTAGTAAGTTTGGGCCCCAACGTTTGCTCATACTATTTTCTGTCTGTGTCAGTATTTCTTCTTGTCTAACCGCCATTACATGTTTGGGGGCTTTCTATGTTCTTTGGGGATCTTCTCCGGGGCAGATAGCTTTCCTCTTTCTATCTTTAGGTGTAGTTAGTTTCTCAGGCTGTGACGAGGCGTCTAGGACCAACGTAGGAACGCTCCACGGCTGCCTCTAGTTGTGGTGGTTAGTCAGGGTACTGCAATCTCATAGTTTCCAACTGCTCTGGTGTATTTCCTTTTTTGCCTGCTCTCCTCAAGCTACCAAATCATAACACCCGCCCCAGGTTAAACCCCTAAACCCTAGCCACTTAACTACCAATATGTCCCTTTTGAAACCCAACTGTCTCCCGTCCGTCCTTCTATCCGCTCGTAGCACTCCCAGTGAACATACGAATGACCCAAGATTCATACTAGTCGCGGCGTGTGCTCTGTAAAAAACAAAGAAAAGTTAATGTTTGTTTAAATCGACGAAGCTTTAGTCATCTCGTCTCTGAGGGGTCATACATAGGACAGGTACCATTGTGACTGCCACAGTCCAATTCTCATTATGGTCTCTGAACTTAAACCTCCTACCGTTGCCTCAGTAGCAGCCCCGATTCAAAACGAATGGCTTCCATAACTGCGATGTTCCAAACCCTCTCCCTCTAAGCATTTACGAAACACCTTAATAAATTGATATTTCGATAAGAAGGATCCATCCTCATGACATAACAGTGATCCCCTTGACAAGGTCTGAAGGCCGCAAATCTTGTGAAACAACGCCACGGGCACATGATGGAAGCCTGTACCTTGGCTAACGTTAACTTCTTTCCCTTTGCCATTTGGTCAGTCTTAGACCTTCTAATCCAAAATTCTAGGCCCCTTTGTGTAGCTATAATATCGCTGGCTAGATTGCCCCCAACCTTAGCTTTCCCAGGCGCTACCAATTCTCCAATCCTCATGGCCCCAAAAAATGCTAATGAGAAGGCTACCTAAACAACCCTATCTCAAAGGCCGACCTGCAAATCCTCTGTAACTGCTGACCTAGTTTTTCCAGTAATCCGAAGGACACTGGTCTTCTCTGGTCAATTTGGCTTTTACCTTTACGAAACCCCCTAAGCGCCTGCTTAGCCAAAAAATTTTTTGTCACATCAGTCATGTTCCTCAATTTGAAACCAAAGGCTAACCTGCTAACTAGTTGATTTATTTTTGCCGTTGACCATTTGCCATTGGCTGCTTGTCTAATTCCCATTAGCAATACCCCTATCTGCTCTTCCTCCGTTACGTGGTCCCTATCACAGCCTAACCATTTTTCCCAGAGTAGCCAAGCCCGTTGATAGGCTGCCCAGGTGCTACCTGCCAACGATGATTAGTGGTTCGACAGCCCTACGACCACGTTCCAGAGCTGTGGAGGACAGGTAAGCCCTTTTCTTCTGCCTCCGGGGCCAGGGCCCTGAACCGATCCCACTGAAAACGAGAAAGTGCATCCACAATTGAGTTAGATTCGCCCGGTACATGTGATGCGGTTAAACAAGCATTAATGGATAGGCATTCCAGAATCAGCTGACGTAAAACTCTGATGACGGGGGAAGAAGCGGAAATATTATTGATTGCCATTACCATCCCCATGTCACACTTAAAGCGAACCCTACTGTTCTTCAGTCCCTCCCCCCACAAAGACACCGTGACTAATATAGGGAAAATTTCCAGTAGCGCTATGTTTTTTACCAACCCCTCGCGGACCCAACTCTCCGCCATCTTTCCGCGCACCATTGTCCCTGGTAGTATGCTCCAAAACCTGAGCTGCCCGCCGCGTCCGTGTAAAGATCAATGTCAGCATTGCTACATAAATCCTCCATCACCAGAGAACGACCGTTGTACTTTTTCAAAAAGTTTTTCAGACCAATAGATCCCCTCTGTTTTCGGCTGATAACCGGATGAAATGATGTGGTGATCTAACTCTCGCCATCTCCTCCGCTAGCCTTCTTGAAAAAATTCTACCCATGGGAATACCCGACATGCAAAGTTTAGACTGCCCAGCAAGGATTGAACTTCCCTTAGCCTCAATTTTTAAATCTTCAGCGCCCTATTTATCTCGGCCCTAAGCGCCGTTACCTTCTCTTCTGTAAGCCAACATTCCCATTTCACTGTGTCGATTACAATACCAAGAAAGGAAATACAAGTCGTCGCGCGAACTGTCTTTTCAGGGGCTAATGGGTCCCCAAATTCCTTTGCTACCCACTCCACACTCCTCAAAATGTATTCACACACTTGCGTCCCGGGCGGGCCTATACACCAGAAATCATCCAAGTAATGGATCAGTGAATCCCACCGGGATTCTCTTTTCACAACCCACTCCAAAAAGGTGCTAAAAGTTTCAAAAACCACACAAGATAACGAACAATCCATGGGCAAACACCTGTCCATAAAGTATTTCCCCTCCCAATAGCAGCCGAGCAGCCTTTGACTCGACTGATGCACCGGCAACAGCCGAAAGGCTGATTCCACGTCCGTTTTTCCCATTAAAGCCCCTTTTCCACATCTCCTAACCCACTTCAACGCGTCGTCAAAGGATGCATATGTGTGACCCAGCGCGCTTGGTGCCACATGTTCCCTGGAGGATGCACAGAAAGGTAATTCACACTCACCCGATATTCATTCACACTTCACATTTCCCTGTAGTGCCACCAGAGGGAGCCCTGTAGAGTATATAAGGGTGTGGAGAAAAGAAGCAGTAGCCAGTCTGAGCCAGTCTGTGCCAGTCATTCCTGTCGGAGCAGAGCTCAGAGCAGAGTGCAGACAGACGGAGATTCCTGTCAGATGAGACAGAAGCAGAGAAACAAACTGTTACCTCAGAACGTGCTGACTGTTAGTCCCCTAGGGAAGTGGAAAGTGACTCTCGGAGTGTGCACAGATCAGTCTGACGGAAGGTCCTGATAGCTGCTTCGGACAGAGCCTAAGAAAGAAGTGAAGGAAGGGGAACTGCTGTACTTGTAACACCGAGCAAACTGAGGTACTGTTAGAGAGCGGTGAAGAGAAGAAAGCTGACACCTACTGTTGCCTGTGCTTATGTTAAAGGTGTGAGTAGGGCGACAGGCGAGTGGACAAAGAGAGAGAGAGTGACTGAGGAGAAATAGCAACGATAGCTTACCTCCACTCTGCACAACCGGACACCGGGTCCGAGCTTGCTAGAACCTTCACGGCTAGTGGGATAAACCGGAGCCCCTGCTGGACTTCAGGTCGCAGAGGGGCCCTTCAGTGCTGATACGTAACCGGGGTCAGGAAGAACAGGAGTCAGGCCTGATCAGCCATAGAGGACTTAGTTCTGTCCACAAGAAGGCTCTACCACAATGTCAGCCGGGCGTAGCTGTTCTACACGGAGTTAAACTTAGCTTCATGCAAGTTAGAAACTCACACACACCAAGAAGTAAGGAGGCCTTGCACCTACTCAGTGATTACTGGACGTGCATCCTCCACCCTGAGCAGCTTCCCGGGACGTGCCTGCAAATATCACCAGTAAAGGTACGGAAAGAGACTCATTGTGTGTGTCTGCCTTATTGCCTGCACCCCTGCACCACCATATACCTCGAGGGATCAGTCTTACCTGTGGAAGACTTAACACCTTGCTGCCCAGTTACAACCCCTCAGAGGATTCACCCTGCAGCGCTGGTCACCCTGATCAGAAACCACAGGTGGCGTCACGAACATTTCTATAATCCCCTGTAAATATCCCCCTTTGAATGAGCGCCCAGGGCAACGGACCGAGCTGCGCTACCCGTGACCTCTCCCCCATTGAAGTGAACGGGCTCGGTGCCGAGTACCCCATAAGCCCTGGTACGTGCGACTCATCCTTGGCGTCACGAACAGGATCCGAAGCTTACTATATGTGAGTCCTGTGTGCCTAAGTGAACTGTTTTTGTGCAAAAAGACTGTGTGCAGTTTTTGTGACTTTTGGCGCCATTTTCCGCCATTTTGCCGCCATATTCGCGCCCTGAGCGCTGGTGAAGAAGGTGGGCGTGGATTCGTGGGCGTGCCCCACCCTGTGGCGCGAAAGTGATGGGCGCCCTGTCTAAGTGCTATTATAATGTCCGAGCCTGCCCCACTGCAAGGGAGATCCGCCTCCTCTTCATCCTCTATGCCAAGAAGAGAAAGCAAAAGTCCCGCCTCCACGGAAGAGACCAGATTGTTCCAGATGGAAAATACAGTCTGGCCTGGAGTGAGATGGCGGAAGGACAGGAGACGCTGTGTGGAGGAATGGCGGTGCGCAGACCCCGTTCCCCTGAAGAGCTGCTGCCTGTGCCTGAACCGTCCCCAGGTCGGGCGGATGACCGGAGAATGCAGAAAGTGGAGGAGGTGGATGTGGCGCTGAGAGATATAGCCCGACACCGCGCAGAGATGGAGGCGATGGAGCAAAGCTGGCGTGCCCTGAAACAGCGGCTGCTGTGCGACCCACTGCTCTCCCCTCAAGATGCGCAAATGCCACCCGCGCCACCACTGGACCCAGCGGCTGATGAACCACCGGAGGCCGGCCCCAAAAGAGCTGATCCTGACTCCGCCGAGGAAGCGGCGGGAGGGAAGGAGGCTGAGGAGGCCCTGCCCGGACCAAGAATGCCAGCCAGGCCTGGAACCAGAGGTCGCAGCGGAATGCAGTCCCCCGGTAGGGACGACGGAGGAGATCCTGCCCGAAGCGATGGAGATCGACTGGGAGGAGATGGAGCTCCTGGACGACGTGGAATACGCCGCCCAGAAAGAGAACGAGTGGCGACGCCGTGAGCAGGAGCAGCGACAGCAGCAGGAGCAGCGAGAGGCGCAGCAGCTTCACCAGAGGTACCAGGAGCAGAATCTTGAAGACAAGGAGATCGTCCGGCGAGATAAAGGTACGCTACGGGAATCGCGGCGCCAGGGGACGGTGTGTGACTCTAAGCTCCAGGGAGGTTGGGGGTACAAACGCGAACCCGGGTTCTCTCAGAAGATCTTCGTTCATCGCTGTGATGTAGGGTCTAACCTATTAAAAGGGGATATTGTCACCTACACGCGGCACTGGGGTCTTAAGGGTGGTATGCCCTGAATGTCTCCCGAGTCAGCGACCCCGTCCCTGAAGCCGGAAAAGTACCCCGTGTCTCAGCGTCCCAAGCTCCAGCCACATCAGCGCCCGGCCGCGCACCTGCATCGTATCCTGCGTCCTATTCTGCAACGCAACAGGCTAGTGCGTCCCCAACTGAGCCACTGCGTGCACCTGCATCCCAATTGGAAACGCTGCAGAGCACAGCGACTGCAACAGCGATCCCTAATGAGCCAAATCTATACTTAGAAGAGGCACCTGTAAGGCCTCCAGCAAGACGCAAAGTAAAAATTGAGACGAGAACTGTAGCTACCCAGACACAGGTAGCAGGACATGATCTCTTGGTGATGCATTCCAAGCGCACCGCATACTTCCAGCCCCAGGTGTGGAAGGTGCAACTATATTCAAAGAAGAACAGTAGGACCCAGACAGGGTTTACTGAACTGTAAAAAAGTTATGAAGAATTGCACTTTATTGAATATGTAGATGATGTCTGAAGTAGTATACCCCAGTTGGGTAATGTGTCGTGTTAAGTGGTTATGATAGAAATGTGATTTTTCTATAAATGCTGTTTTTGAAGGACTGTGTGCTGAGGACTCTTGCAGCACAAAAACTGTAATGTAAATAGTTGGCACTCGGTGCCCCATCTTGGTTTTACGTAAAGCCATTCTACCTCTGAAGAAAAACCCGTATGGTGTGGCCTTGAGTGAGGTTTGCAGCAAAGAAGTCCTGAAGCCCACCCAGGACCCCGGTGGGAGGTTTGGTGTTGGTCCTCCACAAGAATCTTGTATTTATTTGTGTGAAAGCATTTGATATTTTTCTATTTGCCATTTGTACACATTGTAATGTTTGAAGTGTCCTTACCTCCCGCAAGGGAAGAGTTATGTTTATTTTTATTATTAAAAATGTTTTTCTTTTTCAGCCCGGGAGTGCTGAATATAACTAGGGGGGATGTGTGACCCAGCTGCGCTTGGTGCCACATGTTCCCTGGAGGATGCACAGAAAGGTAATTCACACTCACCTGATATTCATTCACACTTCACATTTCCCTGTAGTGCCACCAGAGGGGGCCCTGTAGAGTATATAAGGGTGTGGAGAAAAGCAGCAGTAGCCAGTCTGAGCCAGTCTGAGCCAGTCATTCCTGTCGGAGCAGAGCTCAGAGCAGAGTGCAGACAGACAGAGATTCCTGTCAGATGAGACAGAAGCAGAGAAACAAACTGTTACCTCAGAACGTGCTGACTGTTAGTACCCTAGGGAAGTGGAAAGTGACTCTCGGAGTGTGCACAGATCAGTCTGACGGAAGGTCCTGATAGCTGCTTCGGACAGAGCCTAAGAAAGAAGTGAAGGAAGGGGAACTGCTGTACTTGTAACACCGAGCAAACTGAGGTACTGTTAGAGAGCGGTGAAGAGAAGAAAGCTGACACCTACTGTTGCCTGTGCTTATGTTAAAGGTGTGAGTAGGGCAACAGGCGAGTGGACAAAGAGAGAGAGAGTGACTGAGGAGAAATAGCAACGATAGCTTACCTCCACTCTGCACAACCGGACACCGGGTCCGAGCTTGCTAGAACCTTCACGGCTAGTGGGAGAAACCGGAGACCCTGCTGGACTTCAGGTCGCAGAGGGGGCCCCTTCAGTGCTGATACGTAACCGGGGTCAGGAAGAACAGGAGTCAGGCCTGATCAGCCATAGAGGACTTAGTTCTGTCCACAAGAAGGCTCTACAACAATGTCAGCCGGGCGTAGCTGTTCTACACGGAGTTAAACTTAGCTTCATGCAAGTTAGAAACTCACACACACCAAGAAGTAAGGAGGCCTTACACCTACTCAGTGATTACTGGACGTGCATCCTCCACCCTGAGCAGCTTCCCGGGACGTGCCTGCAAATATCACCAGTAAAGGTACGGAAAGAGACTCATTGTGTGTGTCTGCCTTATTGCCTGCACCCCTGCACCGCCATATACCTCGAGGGATCAGTCTTACCTGTGGAAGACTTAACACCTTGCTGCCCAGTTACAACCCCTCAGAGGATTCACCCTGCAGCGCTGGTCACCCTGATCAGAAACCACAGGTGGCGTCACGAACATTTCTATAATCCCCTGTAAATATCCCCCTTTGAATGAGCGCCCAGGGCAACGGACCGAGCTGCGCTACCCGTGAACTCTCCCCCATTGAAGTGAACGGGCTCGGTGCCGAGTACCCCATAAGCCCTGGTACGTGCGACTCACATATACTACCGAGCACAAGCCAGGATCAATACCGTCGTTCACAGATTTGCCGCTTGGATAGGACAGGTGGTGAATCATGCGGAACTTATTCGGCTCCTTTTTTGGAACAATACCCAGCGGTGAGATTACCAAATTTGGGACGAGCGGGGAATTAAAAGGACCTGCCATTCGGCCTAGCAGCACCTCTTTTTTTAATTTCTCCTTCACCACCTCGGGGTGCTGATAAGCCGAACATAAATTTTTTACACCATGTTGTATATGGAATGTAGGGGAAGGGATTCTAAAACAGTCTCTGAAGCCCTGGATCAGTAATGCGGCCTTGGTCTTATCGGGATACTTATTTAAGTAAGGGAGCATCGTGTGCAGATTGATTGGCGTTAGCCCCTTGACCATGCCCGTTTCCTACTGACCTGCCACAATTTCTTCGAAAACATTTGTTTGCCCCATGTGTGGCACTGCTACATAGTGAGCAAACGTGTGTGAATTTGCAATTGTTGGGGCTGAAACTGCAGTGGCTATCGTTAAATGACCAACACACTCCCCCTTTTTGTCCGCTCCCTCACGCCAAGTTCTCTGTGCTGTTTCCTGTCTGGCCGGCGTTACCAGCCCAACCCTGAAAGGGGGTAAAATGTCTGTTATTATTAGGGCCCATACACTTCAACCAGAGAGCAATATCCTTTTGGTCCCATCTCATTGATGGGAGAATAGCTTTCCGCTGTCTAAACTGCTCATCGTATCGTAACCACCCTTGTCCGCCCCCCGCTCTGTAGGCTTCCCCAATGGAGTCCATATAGCAGAACATTTGCGAGCTGTCTTGCGGTGCCTTTTCCCCTATGACGCTAGCAAGTATCACAAAAGCCTGCCACCAGTTTGAAAAGTTCTGTGGCACTGCCTGAGCTTGACGCCATTCTTCATCATTCTTTTCCCCACCCCCTCTTCCAAATCTAGGCAAACCTGAACTGTCCATTGGTAACAATGAAAATATCTCAATGTACTAATTTTTCCAAATCTTTTCTTTCACCTCCTGTTTAAGGTGACCGTCGAGGGGGGATTAAAGCAAATGTATACTGCCCCCCGTGCCCTGTCGTCTACCTTACCATTCTCTGATTCCCCCACTGTTAATGTTTCCGGCGCTGCCCTTTCACTTACACCTGCATTCCCCCCTTGCCCAGCACCGGGAGTGGTCCAGGCTGCTAAAGGACTTGTCCCCGACCCTTCAAAGCGTTCTAGCCCATCCTTAAGACTTGTTAGAAGGGCTATCAACTGTCTGCTGGGGGAGTCAGTGTGAGATGTAAAGGTATTGTGCACTACCGCCGATGTTTGTGGGGGTCCCTGTCTAACCCCTCTCCCCGCACAATGTCAATCAGTAAGGACGAACATAACATAGACTCATAATTACCGGGCTGCATGGGAGATGAACTCCCTCCGGCCGCTGCGGTTCCGGAATCCACGGCGTCCTCCTCGTCGTCGTGCTGGTGCCAGGCGCCGTCCGTATCGGGTGCTTCAAAGGCCCTATCAGGCCGCTCCGTATCCTGGTGATGATGCTGCTCCTCTTCTGCGCCACTGCCCCTTTCCCTGGTGGGGGCCCGGCTACGTCTAAAACCCCCCCTGATGATGCCTCCTCCCTTTCCCCCCCGGAGCATGCATGGGGGCACAAGCTCCAAATGGCGCCCCCGCTTGGCCGAGTACTACTATGGCCCTCCCTATGATTGACCGGGGTAACAAATGCGGGGCCTCTGGCCCAGTGCTGGCCCCGCGCCACCTCCCCTAACCGTATTCCATAGTTGCCCCCTCTATAGCAGCCCGTGGTCTCAGGTGAGGGGCTCCTAGCTCGACGCTGCCCCCGCACAGGCATGTCCACAGACAGCCTTTCAGGGGACCTTGTCCTTCTTTTGGGCCTGCCTGCGGTGTCGTTCAATACAGGCCCCTCATAAGATGGCCCCTTTTTATGAATCTTTAAAGCAGGCGCCGCGCTGGACGACCTGCCCTCCGAGGTCCTCACTAAAGGACCCCGGAAAAAGATGGAGGCGCCCGTGAGTCGCTGGCCGGCCGTGCAGAGACGCTGGCCGGCTGCGCTGCTTGGATGTCGCTGGTATGCCCCCCTGCTTCCCTCTGGGCGCCGGAGCATGCAGCATCCGATGCTATACTTTCTCCTGTGCTCTGCTCTCCCCGCCCCTGTGCAGGAATATTTGAAAGTGGCGCCGCCCGTCTCCTGCTCTGCCCTGCTGCCGACCACCTCCTGGCTGAGCATGGGGACTTGCTGCGGCTCCCCACGCTACCCCCGATGATACCTCTTATCGTATCCTCCAGCCATCCCGGAGGGTGCTGGCTGGACGCCTTCTGGAGGTCCTGGAACAGCGCCTCCATCCCGGTAAGAAGGGGGGAGCGCCTGGAGACTGGGGGGGGTACCTTCGTGCTGGCTGTGGCTGTGGAGCTAAAGGGAATTTCTTCCTCCTTGTAAGGGCAGCTGAGGACAAAGAGGGTTAAACGGCCTTTGCCCTATCCTTTTGTCCTCCCTGACCCCACCTCCCTAGGTCATTTACTCCCTAAGCTCCCTGTCCCCTTATTCGTCATTTGTCAGGAATCGAACCCAGTGTCTCTTGTCCACCGGCCAGCAGCTCTACCATCTGAGCTATTCTGCTGGCTACAAAGTTCCTTGCTGAACCCGGATACCATTGACTGTTCTTCCTGATCGGCTTCACCCAGTGCTCTCTCGTTTGGCCTCTGATTGCCAATTACACCCCTATATAAACCTGGCCCTGTGGGTGTGTCATTGCGAGATTATTGTGCTCTTAGCCTTTAGTCAAGCGTTTCTGCTGTTCCTGCTGCTACAAACACTGCTCTCCTGTGAACCGACCTCGGCCTGCCTTCTGACTACGCTCTCCGCCTGATCCATTGCTACAAACACTGCTCTCCTGTGAACTGACCTCGGCCTGCCTTCTGACTACGCTCTCTGCCTGATCCAGTGCTACTAATAACGCCTTTCCAGTGTACCGACCCGGCTATCCTCTGACCACGTTACCTGCCTCTGCTTCCCCTAGTGTTTGCAGTAACATCGGCTCCAACCCAGACGGGATCTTGACATCATTCCATCCTAAACCCACCCCCCCTTGCAGTCTTATTGTCCCTCCCTCCCATCGTCATGTCAGCCTCCCCCCTATTACTCCATTTTCGTGTCCGGCTGATACTGTATACGCCGTACGCACCACACACACACACTGTATACGCCGTACGTACCACACACACACTGTATACGCCATACTCACCACACATACACACTGTATACGCCGTATGCACCACACACACTGTATACGCTGTAGGCACCACCACACACACACTCTGCATGCGCCGTACGCACCACACACACACACACACACTGTATATGCCGTACGCACAACACACACACATTGTATACACTATACGCACAACACACACACACATTGTATACTCCATATGCACCACACACACTGTATATGCAGTATGCACCACACACATTGTATACACCATAAGCACCACGCACACTGTATACGCCGAATGCACGACACACACACACACTGTATACGTCGTACACACCACACAAACACACTGTATATACCATACGCATGACACACACACTGTTTACGCAGTACGCGCCACACACACACACTGTATACGCCGTACACATCACACACACTGTATTTGAGGCACGCACCGCACACACTGTATATGCCGTACGCACCACACACACACACACTGTATACACTGTACGACACACTGTATACGCCGTACACACACACTGTATACGCCGTATGCACCACACACACAAACACTATATACGCCGTATGCACCACACACACACTGTATACGCCTTACGCACCACACACACACACACTGTATACGCTATATGCACCACACACACTATGTATATGCCGTACGCACCACACACACACTGTATAAGCCATAGTCACCACACATACACACTGTATACGCCGTACGCACCACACACACACTGTATACGCCTTATGCACACACACTGTATACGCCATACGCACCACACACACACACACACTGTATATGCCGTACGCACCACACACACACTCTATAAGCTGTATGCACCACCACACACACACACTGTATGCGCCGTACGCACCACACACACACATACACTGTATACACTGTACGCACCACACACACACTGTATACACCGTATGCACCACACACACACTGTATATGCCGTACACACCACACAAACACACTGTATACACCGTTGGCACGACACACACACACTGTTTACGCCGTAAGCACCACACACACACTGTATACGCCATATGCTCCACACACACAATGTATACGCCGTATGCACCACACACACACTATACGCTGTACACACACACTGTATACACCGTACGCACCACACACACTGTATACGCCGTATGCACCACACACACTGTATAAACCGTACACACGACCCACTCACACTGTTTTTGCTGTATGCGCAACACACACACACACTGTATACGCCGTACACGCCACACACACACTGTATTTGCCGTACGCACCGCACACACACACACTGTATACCCCGTATGCATACACACACTGTATACGCCATATGTACCACACACACTGTATATGCTGTACGCACCACACACACACTGTATACACCATACACACACTTTATACGCCATATACACACACTGTATATGCCATATGCACCACACACACACACACACGCACACTGTATACGCCGTACGCATCACACACACACTGTATACGCCGTACTAAGCCTCTTGCACGGTACCACCAGCGGAACACCGTCACAAAGACGCCGCCACCGGGATCAGACAAATCATTCACTGATTGCCGCTATCTTTGTACAGGAGGAGCACCTGCGCAGTTTTAGGCCAGCGTCACACTGGCGAGTTTGATGCGAGTAAGTCGCACGACTTTCTCGCATCAACACTTGGCACGGCCGCCCGCTCTCGGAGCCGAGTGTGTGGCTGCATGTATTTCTATGCAGCCGCACACTCGGGTCCGAGAGCGGGTGGCCGTGCCGGGTGTTGATGCGAGAAAGTCATGCAACTTACTTACATCAAACTCGCCAGTGTGACGCCGGCCTTAGAGAGTGGATAGGTGGGTGGAGAGATTCTCAGAACTGCAAAGCCTGCCCCCATTGTGACATTACTGCCCTCCCAATGCGATAGCATCGGGCCTCCATCTAGTTTTTAGATATTTAACCACTAGGGGGTGTCAGAGGCGTGGAACTCCATCCCTACCACCCTTACACTTTCATTACCTCCTGCTGTCGGAGATGATCTTATGAAGTCTGAGGTTTGCTGCAGAATGCTTTTTCTGTGTTCTAGAGATCAAATAGATTGCCTCTTCTCTTGTTGACAATATTTTAAGCTCATCATCTACATAGACGTTCAACTCCACAAATTGACGAGCATCAGATACATATTTTCTCACACTCCTGGGCAGTCCATTTTACTCCGTAGATTACCACAGCATGTGGGGGCTGTTACCAGAGACATGTAACTTCCATTAATCTGTGACCTCATTTTGGACATCATTGTCCTTACGCCATATGAACCTAATATACCGTATTTTTTGGACCATAAGACGCACTTTTTTCCCCCCAAAATTTGGGGTAAAATGGGGGTGCGCCTTATGGTCCCAACATACCAAAAAATCCGGTGGCGGCGGCGGTCCCGGTGGCGGCGGCAGCCTTCCTGTGGTGTCTGGCCAGCAGCGGGGCTCTGTGCTGCGTGGGGGGCTCCGCCGGCATTTCCCTCTTAGCCGGACAGCCCCCGCAGCTCCGCTGCTGCGGCCTCCTGATACATGGCCGCCAGGGGCCTCTGGTGGCGGTCCCGACGAAGTCTTCCGTGCGGTGGTTCCGGGGCAGCAGCCGGCTCTGTGCTGCAGGGGGGCTCCGCCGGCATTTCGGTCTTAGCCGGAAAGCCCCCGCAGCTCCGCTCCCTCCTGCATCTCGGTGGCGTCCTCAAACATGGCCGCCAGGGAACTCCGGTAAGATGGCCGCCGAATCTCATTCAAGTCTCGGCAACGAGATCTCTTCTCCCGAGATCTCAGGACAAGATCTCGGGAGAAGAGATCTCGTTGCCGAGACTTGAATGAGATTCGGCGGCCATCTTACCGGAGTCCCCTGGCGGCCATGTTTGAGGACGCCACCGAGATGCAGGAGGGAGAGGAGCTGCGGGGGGCTTTCCGGCTAAGACCGAAATGCCGGCGGAGCCCCCCTGCAGCACAGAGCCGGCTGCTGCCCCGGAACCACCGCACGGAAGACTTCGTCGGGACCGCCACCGGAGGCCCCTGGCGGCCATGTATCAGGAGGCCGCAGCAGCGGAGCTGCGGGGGGCTGTCTGGCTAAGAGGGAAATGCCGGCGGAGCCCCCCACGCAGCACAGAGCCCCGCTGCTGGCCAGACACCACAGAGCACAGGAGGCTGCATTGGGACCACCGCTATGGGATGTGAGTACCATATATTGCACAGCAACCCCACAGAGCACAGCAACCCCACAGAGCACAGCCACCCCACAGAGCACAGCCACCCCACAGAGCATAGCCACCCCACACAGCACAGCCACCCCACACAGCACAGCCACCCCACAGAGCACCCCTGCAACACAGAGCACTTCGGACTGTAAGACGGACCCCCATTTGACACATTATTTTTTTTTCCCTGTTTTCCTTCTGAAAATTTGGGGTGCGTCTTATGGTCCGGTGCGTCTTATAGTCCGAAAAATACGGTAGTTTCTAGCAGGAGAAAGACATTGACACTTCCAGCCAAAAATTAAAACTTCAGAAATCCTTTTTTTACAATTCTGACCACTGTCACTTTATGAGGTTATAACTCTGGAATGCTTTAACGCAAGGGTCTCAAACTCAATTTACCCGGGGGCAGCTGGAGGTAGAATCTGGGTGAGGCTGGGCCGCATCAGATTTTCCACAAGAAAAGCTCTTACAAAAACATTCCAATGTTATCAAATGTCAAAATGGGGACAGTGTTGATGATGTATGTATAGTGCTGTGGAGTTAATAGAGCAATATCAATGAATAAATATTATTCATAATATTAGGTTACAATACCAGGATCTGAGAATTTCTGTTTCGAGGTCAAGAGCTCTCTGATGCAATGTTGCTGCCTGTCTCGCTGTCTTCCTCTTTTGACACTGCAGTGTGGTGGACAAGTAAACAGTAACTGGTTAACAGCAAGAAGTCATTCTCCCCCATTGCTTTTTCTCCATCACCCCATCGTTGCTTTTCCCCATCACTCCCATAATTGCTTTTTCCCCCGTCACCCCCATCATTGCTTTTCCCCATCACTCCCATCATTGCTTTTCCCCATCACTCCCATCATTGCTTTTGCCCATCACTCCCATCATTGTTTTTCCCCATCACTCCCATCATTGCTTTTCCCCATCACTCCCATCATTGCTTTTGCCCATCACTCCCATCATTGTTTTTCCCCATTGCTTTTCCCCATCACTCCCATCATTGCTTTTGCCCATCACTCCCATCATTGTTTTTCCCTATTGCTTTTCCCCATCGCTCCCATCATTGCTTTTCCTCCATCACTCCCATCATTGCTTTTGCCCATCACTCCCATCATTGTTTTTCCCCATTGCTTTTCCCCATCACTCCCATCATTGCTTTTCCCAAATCACTGTTTTTCCCCATCACTCTCCTGCACACACACACACACACACACCACCTCTCATCTGTACACACACACACACACACCACCTCTCATCTGTACACACACACACACACACAACCTCTCACCTGTACACACACACCTCTCACCTGTCCTCAGCATCACCGGTGCCCGCGCTTCCTCGCTCTGACAGAGCAGGCCACTGAATGATGACGTCATCCAGCGGCGCTGCTCTCTGTGTCAGAGACAGGAAGCGCGGCCGGCGCAGCAGCAGGAGATGAGGTGAGTATGGCGTCCATATTCATGACCTTAATGAGCTGTTCTACGAATGACTGGGATTTCACATGCAGTGTTTCTCGCATGTGAAATCCCAGCCGAGGGCCACAAATGAGGTGAGGGCCGCAAACTTGTGTCCCGAGGGCCACAGTTGGCCCGCCGGCTGCGAGTTTGAGACCCCTGCTTTAACGGATCCTGCTGATTCTGAGAATGTTTTTTCGTGACATACTGTACTTCACGATAGTGGTAAAAAAAATTTATATGACCTGCGTTTATTTATGAAAAAAACGAAAATATGTCGAAAATTTTGATAATTTAGCAATTTTCAAACTTTAAATTTTTATGCCCATAAATCAGAGAGATATGTCACACAAATTTCTTAATAAATAACATTTCCCACATGTCTACTTTACATCAGCACAATTTTGGAAACAATTTTTTTTTTTGTTACGAAGTTATAAGGGTTAAAAGTTGACCAACGATTTCTCATGTTTACAACACCATTTTTTTTTAGGGGCCACATCACATTTGAAGTCACTTTGAGGGGCCTATACGATAGAAAATACCCAAAAGTGACACCAATCTAAAAACTGCACCCCTCAAGGTGCTCAAAACCACATTTAAGAAGTTTATTAACCCTTTACTTGCTTCACAGGAACTGAAGCAATGTGGAAGGAAAAAATTAACAATTAACTTTTTTGGAAAAAAAATTACTTCAGAACCAATTTTTTTTATTTTCACAAGTGTTAAAAGAGAAAATGAACCACAAAGTTTGCTTTCTAATTTCTCCTGAATACGCCAATACCCCATATGTGGGGGTAAACCACTTTTTGGGCGCACGGCAGAGGTCGCAAGGGAAGGAGTGCCGTTTGACTTTTTCAACACAGAATTGGCTGGACGCCATGTCGCTTTTGGAGAGCCCCTGATGTGCCTAAACAATGGAAACCCCCAACAAATGACCCCATTTTGGAAACTAAACCCCCTAAGGAACTTATCTAGATATGTGGTGAGCACTTTGAACCTCCAAATGCTTCACAGAAGTTTATAACGTAGAGCTGTGAAAATAAAAAATCATTTTTTTTCCTCAAAAATGATTTTTTAGCCAGCAATTTTATATTTTCCCAAGGGTAACAGGAGAAATTAGAACCCCAAAATTGGTGAGCAATTTGTCCTGAGTACGCTGATACCCCATATAATGGGGTAAACCACTGTAAAGGCGCACGGCAGGGCTCGGAAGGGAGGGAGCACCATTTGACTTTTTGAACGTCATGTCGTGTTTAGAGACCCCCTGATGTGCCTAAATAGTGGAAACCTCTCAATTCTAGCTCCAACCCTAACCCCAACACACCCCTAACCCTAATCCCAACCCTAATTCCAACCCTAATTGTAACCCTAACCCTAATTGTAACCCTAACCCTAATTGTAATCCTAACCCTAATTCTAACACTAACCCTAATCCTAACCCTAATTGTAACCCTAACCCTAATCCTAACCCTAACCCTAATGGAAAAATGAAAATAAATATATTTTCTATATTTTATTATATGTCCCTAACTAAGGGGGTGATGAAAGGAGGGTTTATTTACTATTTTTTTATTTTGATCACTGTGATAGCGTTTATCACAGTGATCAAAATGTTCCTGCACAGAATGAAAGAATCTGCCAGCCGGCAGATTCGGCGGGCGCACTGCGCATGCGCCTGCCATTTTCTTTCCAGGCAGAAGACCGGGAGCTGCAAGGAGCCATAGTAGGATGGGGGGAACACCGGGAGGTACCGGGGGGAGATCATGGGTCCTGGGGACCCTATTTCTCTCCCCTCTGATGTGCGATCACATCAGAGGGGAGAGAAATTACATGCAGAATCGCTGTTTTTTTTTTGCGATCGCCATTATAGGGTTAAGGCCGGCGTCACACTGGCGACAGAATCGGACGACTGCAATACGATGAAATATCGCATTGCAGTCTGCCCTATGTTAATCTATGGAGCAGCTCCCAGTATCCGATTTTTTGTGGTCCGTTTTAATCGTCCGAGTGCAATCGCAGCATGCTGCGATTGTCACCGATTGTGGGTCGACTATCGCCAATGCAAGTCTATGGGAGCGATGAAAAATCGGATTACAAACGGACCGCACGTGTGACTTCCGATTAAATCGCACCACTATCCCAGGTGCCAGGAAATTGCATCAGGATAATTGCCAGGAAGGGCTGACATGCTAATTAGGCTACGAAAATTCAAACCCAAACAGGAAACCGCCTCCACGGAGTCCAGAACCATGGCCAGTCACATCAATGTTGAGATGTTGATCGTTCTGGTCCAGGAGAAACCAGAACTTTGGGACCAACGGGATCCCAATTATTCCAACCGGTCGCGGAAGGACGCGGCTTGGCGGAGAATATGTGTACAGATGTTTCCTGATTTTGGCGACAGGTCTAGGGAGGACCAAGAACGCATCAGTAAGTAACATAATGAAAACGCTTACAATACTGTATGACTACTCAGTATCTACCAACAACAATGTGTTATAATGTCCCTCTAGCCTTATATGTGAAACAGAAATGTGGCCAAAACAACAGTTATGACTGTTGAACCCCCAGTGCTATGTCAGTACTCCAAGCACATTCTAATATTTAGCTCCAACTGCAATGGTCGCCAACTTAACCTTCAAAATGTTTGCCTACGCAATAAATGCGTAGGTGAAGTACTTAATATGTGTCCCTTTTGGTAATGCCATCGCTGTGTCCCAAATAAATGCTCATTATTGTGACACATATGTCATCGAGCTTTGTATGTATGAACCCTTGTAATATTAACTTGTTATATTAGCTACATACAATTTGTAGTGCTGTTGTGTACCCCTAACACGCCAAAAAATGATAATATTGCTGGTGTACGGTACTTCTGTTTTTACTACATTACAAGGGCAGATAAGTATAATTTTGGATTGTATCCGTTACTTTTTCAGTGTCAGATGTTACAAGGCGTTGGCGCAGCTGTAGAGACTGCTACAGGCGAGAGAGACAGCTGAGGGGGCGCAGTGGGGCAGCAGCAAGCAGCAAAAGAAAATATGTCTATTATGATAGACTGAATTTTCTGGCTCCAGCTATGGATTTGCGACCATAAGTTAATGTCTGTACAAAGTGTATTGCTATATTTTCGTATAAATTGTAATAACATTTTTTTCTTCTCTAGCACCGAGTCAAACCTTACGGAGAGAGAGCCAGCTTCTGACTCAGAGGCAGTGATCGACCCCGTGGGGGATGTTGAGGAGGCTGGGCCGTCATCAGCAGCAAGTGCAGCAGCAGCATCACCACCACCACCACCAGCAGTGGAGTCAGAGAGCTTGCCTCTAGAGTCCCAAGACCCTCCCCTCAGCAGCAGCCCTGGTAGGCCCCAGGATGTGGCTTCGCCTCCTGCAGTTGTGTCACGGCGAGCCAGGCGTAGAAGAGAAGGAGTTGGTTCTGGCACAAGGAGGCAGATGGACAGAGGAGTTCTTGACTACATGTCCACTGTTGCCCATGATGATGGGGAGGAGGCATTTGGACGCAGTCTGGCTCGGTACCTCAGGGCCATTCCCCGTCAGCACAGACTGCGGATCAGAGCTGGGGTACAAATTGTGCTGGATGCAGGAACCCCACCAAATGATCCCAACAACTTCTTGATTTACTGGAAAGGTGGCAACGTTCCAGTGAAAATCTCCTTCGTTTGTTGGGAACCCAGCAAGGGGAGTCTGCATCAGCCTCTGATCAGCCTCCTCTTTATCATCATGCTCCTCCTCCACCTCCTCCTTGTGGACCACAGAGACCAACTCCTCCTCCTCTAAGTGAGTCCTACCAAAGTGTCACACAACATGTACCACACATGGGACACAGTGGCCATTCTCAATATGCCCACTCGACCATACCCAATGTTCAATGCTGGCCACAACATGGGTATGGTCGACATGGGCATTTTGGGGGCTACTGTGTAAGTGGGCAGTCATATTATGACTACCCACAACAGTTCCCAACCTTCCCTGTTGTGAATGCGTTAGAAATTAATTCTGAGCAGAAGCTCCCTCTGGTGGTTACAAACAGTACTGAACTATTCAATGAAGATTGGCAATCAGGAGTTACAGACTGGTCTTATATAAGGGAGGTTCCCTCCCATCAGGGTTGCCGGTGATCAATTGTTCTTGTCTCGACTTTGGTTCCTGGTTCACTTGGAGGCTTGCTGAGTCTTGCCTGCATCTTCTTCTGTCAGATAAGATATTTTCTGCTTTTATTTTTGTGCTTGCTTTTGCATTTTTTCCTGCACTTCTGTGGAGGTCAGCCAGGTCCCCTCCGGGGCTTGTGCTCCTCTCAGTTTATCTGAGCCACTGTTATTTGTTCATTTGCCTTTTCCAGTTTTTTCAGTGGCTGCTGCTTAGTTTTGTTACACCAGAGAACTAATTTAGGTGGTAGAGGTCGTGTGATCTCAGGTGTTTTTGCAATTAGTAGAGTTGGTATTTTTTTAGGGTTTTTTGGATTGCAGTAAGTGTCCTTCCTATCCTTTTCTTTCTAGGAAGATTGGGCCCCAACGTTTGCTCATACTATTTTCTGTCTGTGTCTGTATTTCCTCTTGTCTAACCGCCATTACATGTTTGGGGGCTTCCTATGTTCTTTGGGGATCTGCTCCGGGGCAGATAGTTTTCCTCTTTCTATCTTTAGGTGTAGCTAGCTTCTCAGGCTGTGACGAGGCATCTAGGACCAACATAGGTACGCTCCACGGCTGCCTTTAGTTGTGGTGGTTAGTCAGGGTACTGCAATCCAGTAGATTCCAACCTCTCTGGTGTATTGCCTTTTTTGCCTGCTCTCCTCAGCTACCAAATCATAACAGTATCACCGGCCAAACTGAAAATTATATGGTACTCACAGAAGGGAAAGATAGTGTGAAAAAAGAAAAAAAGTTGTCAGAGATTTTTTTTTTTTTTTTTCTTTCCCTCTTTTTCTCTGGGAAAAATAGTGTGTAAAGAAAAAAGTTGTCAGAGATTTTTTTTTTTTTTCTGTGTGTTGCATTTTTTTTCCCTCTTTTTCTCTGGGTGCTGAGGAGGATTTTTTCTCTCAATGGAGTTTGCACAGTTGTCTGGCCGTGTGGATCAGCTTGCCACTGAAGTTCGGAGTATTGCTACCTATCTTGCAGGGTTGCCGGTTGTGGAACCTAGGATCCCCATGCCAGATTTGTTTTTAGGGGATCGAGCTAAATTTCTGAATTTCAAAAATAACTGTAAGTTGTTTTTTGCCTTAAGGAATGCAGCACAGCAGGTTCAAATTGTCATCTCTCTCCTGCGCGGCAATCCTCAGGATTGGGCTTTTTCCCTGACACCTGGGGATCCTGTTTTGAGTAATGTTGATGCATTTTTTCTGGCTCTGGGGTTATTGTACGATGGACCTAATGTCACTGATCAAGCTGAAAAAGCCTTGTTGGCATTAAATCAGGGACTTGAGGACGCTGAGTTATACTGTCAGAGATTCCGAAGGTGGGCAGTCCTGACCAAATGGAATGATGATGCTTTGGCAGCCCTTTTTCGGAAGGGTCTGTCAGAGAATGTAAAAGATGTTATGGTGGGTTTCCCTGCTCCCTCTGGTCTCAATGATTCTATGTCATTAGTGATTCAAATTGACAGACGTTTGCGTGAGCGTAGAGATATGCGTGGAATAGTGTTGCCTTGTGAACCAGCTTCTGAACCCATGCAGTGTGATAGAGTGGCTTCTGGGGCACAGCGTCATGAGTTTTTCTAAAACGCAATGGGTTATGTTTCTACTGTGGTGACGCCTCTCATGCTATTTCAGTCTGCCCTAAGCGGGGAAGACGTTTTGCACGCTCAGTAGTCTTGGGTAGTGTTCAGACTAAATTTCTGTTGACTTTTACCCTGATTTGCTCCCTGTCCACATTTTCTGCTCAGGCTTTTGTTGATTCGGGAGCAGCTATTAACCTGATGGATTTTGATTTTGCTAAACGTTGTGGGTTTCCCTTGATACCCCTACGGAAGTCTATTCCCCTACTGGGGATTGATTCTACCCCTTTGGCTGAGAATAAACCCCAGTTCTCTACTCAGGTGATAATGAGG
The DNA here is from genome assembly GCA_033576555.1 of Oophaga sylvatica. NCBI lineage: Eukaryota > Metazoa > Chordata > Amphibia > Anura > Dendrobatidae > Oophaga > Oophaga sylvatica. Next base: position 484,943,542 of record JARQOD010000001.1, on the reverse strand, counting down.
GTTGAACCTGATCATCAGGAGAGTTGCAAATTTTTGGTGCTGTATAATCTACATGACATTATTGTACTAGGTTTCCCTTGGTTACAGTCTCATAATCCTGTTTTGGATTGGAGATCTGTGTCTGTAACCAGTTGGTGCTGCCAATGTGTTAATGCCAACACTCCTGTTTTTTCTGCCTCTCCCCAGGCTCAGGATGTTCCTGACTTTTTGACTGATTTTTCTGATGTGTTTAGCGAAAGTAAATCTGCATCCTTGCCCCCCCATAGGAGCTATGACTGCGCTATTGAATTAGTGCCTGGCAGTAAATTCCCTAAAAGTTGCCTTTTTAACTTGTCTGTACCTGAACATGACGCTATGCAGTCTTATATCAAGGAGTCATTGGAGAAGGGTCATATCAGACCATCCTCTTCACCCTTGGGTGCCGTTTTTTTCTTTGTGGCCAAAAAGGATGGTTCATTAAGGCCGTGTATTGATTATCGTCTCTTGAACAATATCACTGTGAAATATCAATATCCGTTACCCTTGATTTCTGACCTGTTTTCCAGGGTGAAAAGTGCTACTTGGTTTACCAAGCTTGACCTCAGGGGGGCGTATAACCTTATTCGCATTAAGCACGGGGATGAATGGAAGACGGCATTTAATACCCCAGAGGGGCATTTTGAGTACCTAGTGATGCCCTTTGGGCTCACTAATGCTCCTTCCGTCTTCCAGTCCTTCATGAATGACATTTTCAGGGATTTTGTGGATAAATTTCTGATTGTTTATTTGGATGATATCTTGATTTTTTCCAATGACTGGGACTCTCATGTGAAACATGTTCGGACTGTGTTCCAGATTTTGAGAGAGAATGCTCTGTATGTGAAGGGATCAAAGTGTCTTTTTGGCGTACAGAGGATCTCATTTCTGGGATTCATTTTGTCCCCATCTGTTATTGAAATGGACCCGGTCAAGGTTCAGGCCATCTGTGATTGGGTACAACCTACTTCATTAAAGGCTCTTCAGAGATTCTTGGGTTTTGCCAATTTTTATCGTAAATTTATTGGTAATTTCTCTGTTATTGTTAAACCGTTGACTGATTTGACCAAAAAGGGTTCTGATGTGGTGAATTGGCCTCCTGAGGCAGTCTCTGCGTTTCAGGAACTTAAGCAGAGATTCACTTCTGCTCCTGTTCTACGGCAGCCTGATGTTTCTCTGCCATTTCAGGTGGAGGTTGATGCCTCTGAAATTGGGGCAAGTGCCGTTTTGTCCCAAAGGGATCCAGAGACCTCTAAAAGTAACCCTTGTGCCTTTTTCTCTCGAAAATTTTCTCCAACTGAACGTAATTATGACGTGGGTAATCGGGAGTTATTGGCCATGAAGTGGGCTTTTGAAGAGTGGAGACATTGGCTGGAGGGAGCCAAACATCAGGTGGTGGTCCTCACGGACCATAAGAATCTGGAATCAGCCAAGCGACTTAATCCTAGACAGGCCAGGTGGGCCTTGTTTTTCACACGTTTTAATTCTGTGGTTTCCTTTCTTCCTGGCACTAAGAATGTTAAAGCGGATGCCCTCTCGAGGAGTTTCCTTGCGGACTCTCCTGAGTTATCTGATCCTGCTGTTATTTTGAAAGAGGGTGTAGTTCTTTCCGCCATCTCGCCCAATTTGAGACTGGCTCTGGAAGGGTGTCAGGAGGATAAACCCGAGCGCTGCCCTATTGGGAAATTGTTTGTCCCAGACCGGTGGAAAAAGAGTGTGATGTCTGAGATTCATTGTTCCGCGTTGGCCGGTCATCCCGGAATTATTGGTACCAGAGACTTGGTTAGTCGGTCCTTTTGGTGGCATACTTTCTCTCGTGACGTCAGGGAATTTGTGCAGTCCTGCGGGACTTGCTCTCGCTCCAAGCCTTGCTCTCGCTCTAGTGGTTTGTTGATGCCATTGCCTGTGCCCAAGAGACCATGGACCCATATCTCTATGGATTTAATTTCCGACCTCCCTGTTTCTCAGAGAATGACCGTTATCTGGGTGATTTGTGATAGGTTTTCCAAAATGATACATCTTGTGCCATTACCTAAGTTGCCTTCCTCCTCCGAATTGGTGCCTTTGTTTCTTCAGCACGTGGTTCGGTTACACGGCATTCCTGAGAACATTGTGTCTGACAGAAGAGTCCAGTTTGTTTCCAGATTTTGGAGGACTTTTTGTTCTAAACTTGGTGTTCAATTGTCTTTCTCCTCGGCTTTTCATCCTCAGACCAATGGACAAACTGAGAGAACAAACCAGACATTGGAGACTTATCTGAGATGCTTTGTGTCTGCTGATCAGGATGACTGGGTCTCTTTTTGCCTTTAGCTGAGTTTGCTCTTAATAATAGGGCTAGCTCTGCCACTTTGATGTCTCCATTTTTCTGCAATTTTCGGTTTCACCCTCGATTTTCTTCGGGACAGACGGAGTCTTCTGTCTGTCCAGGTGTTGACTCTGTTGTGGAGCGTATGCAGCAGATTTGGGACCAGGTAGTGGAGAGGTTGTCCCTATCTCAGGAGAGGGCCCAGCGGTTTGCCAACCGGCATAGGACTGATGGTCCTCGGTTTGAAGTGGGGACTTGGTCTGGTTGTCCTCAAGAAATATCCCTATGAGAGTTGCATCTCCTAAGTTTAAGCCTAGATTCATTGGACCTCATAAGATCATGGAGATTCGTAATCCTGTTTCCTTTCGTTTACTTCTTCCAGGGACATTTAAGATCCATAACGTGTTCCACAAGTCCTTATTGAAGAGGTTTGTCGAGCCAGTGGTTCCTATGGCTGCGCCTCCTGACCCTGTTTTGGTTGAGGGCAATCTGGAGTATGTGGTTGAGAAAATATTGGATTCTCGTTTTTCTAGACGGAAACTCCAGTATTTGGTTAAATGGAAAGGTTATGGTCAGGAGGACAATTCTCGGGTGTTTGCTTCGGACATCCATGCTAGGAGACTGATCCGTGCGTATCACAGAGCTCATCCTGACCGACCTGGTTGCCCAAATGAGGGTTCGGTGACCCCTCCTCAAGGGGGGGGTACTGTTGTGAATGTGTTAGAAATGATTTCTGAGCAGAAGCTCCCTCTGGTGGTTACAAACAGTACTGAACTATTCAATGAAGATTGTGAAGATTGGCAATCAGGTGTTACAGACTGGTCTTATATAAGGGAGGTTCCCTCCCATCAGGGTTGCCGGTGATCAATTGTTCTTGTCTTGACTTTGGTTCCTGGTTCACTTGGAGGCTTGCTGAGTCTTGCCTGCATCTTCTTCTGTCAGATAAGATATTTTCTGCTTTTATTTTTGTGCTTGCTTTTTGCATTTTTTCCTGCACTTCTGTGGGGTCAGCCAGGTCCCCTCCGGGGGCTTGTGCTCCTCTCAGTTTATCTGAGCCACTGTTATTTGTTCATTTGCCTTTTCCAGTTTTTTCAGTGGCTGCTGCTTAGTTTTGTTACACCAGAGAACTAATTTAGGTGGTAGAGGTCGTGTGATCTCAGGTGTTTTTGCAATTAGTAGTGTTGGTATTTTTTTAGCGTTTTTTGGATTGCAGTAAGTGTCCTTCCTATCCTTTTCTTTCTAGGAAGATTGGGCCCCAATGTTTGCTCATACTATTTTCTGTCTGTGTCTGTATTTCCTCTTGTCTAACCGCCATTACATGTTTGGGGGCTTCCTATGTTCTTTGGGGATCTGCTCCGGGGCAGATAGTTTTCCTCTTTCTATCTTTAGGTGTAGTTAGCTTCTCAGGCTGTGACGAGGCGTCTAGGACCATCGTAGGTACGCTCCACGGCTGCCTCTAGTTGTGGTGGTTAGTCAGGGTACTGCAATCCAGTAGATTCCAACCTCTCTGGTGTATTGCCTTTTTTGCCTGCTCTCCTCAGCTACCAAATCATAACACTTCCCTTACCCAAACCCCCATACAGAGCAAGCAACAAGCAGCCAGCAAAGTGCACACTCAGCCACCACTCATGGTGACACAGTGGCTGGAGAGCAGTCTAGGCAGCCCTCATAATCTGGCCCTCCACCTTCACCACCCCACACCTACCACCAGTTATAGGTGTCATGTATTTTTTTGTTATTTGTCTGAAGTTATTAACATTCTACTTTGTTTTACTGCTGCAAGTTTCTCAGGAAATATGTTGAAAAAAGTTTATGACACATTAGTCATTTTTCATTATGTTTACAGCGACAAAACATGACCTAATACATAAAAAAATGTTTTGAGTCGCATTGATTGTATGTGATTATTTCAATATGTAGCTGTTTATTTAAATATGTGATGGTCTGCCTAACTTACACACAATATGACACCAAAACCAACACAACATATACAATTAAGTGAGCCTAAATATCTTTATGACAGAGCAACATAGGCACACTACATGTGTAATAATGCCTCCTCTTGCCAGGCAGTAGCACCCTCAGGGGACACAAAATATTGAGTGAACACATCACGTACTTTTAGGCCTGAAGGTGGACGATGGGGATGGATGGGTGGTGACATAGCCAAAGACACATTCACAGAGGCTAACTCACCCACATGTTGTGAGGAGCATTCATGGATTCTACAAAAATTATGTAGGACCACACTTGCTTTGAGGACCACATTAACATTGTCTGCACTGAGTTGAATTGCAGATTGAAGTACCCGCCATTTAGCACTAAGAATTCCAAATGTGCACTCCACCAGACGCCGAGCACGTGACAGGTGACAGTTAAATATTCTACGCCGATGGGTGAGATAGCGACGGGGATATGGCCTCATTACATTACGGGTTAATTGAAATGCCTCATCTGCAACTATAACATAAGGCACATGTTCTGGAATAGAGTCTGTAAGTTGACTTGCTGGTGGTAGGTCCAGTTGGTTATTGCGTATCCGCCTACCCATTATGGAAGTATTGAAGACTCTTGAGTCTCCAGTCCTTCCATAGGTGCCAATGTCTACAATTATAAACCTGTAGTTTGTGTCGACCAAGGCCAACAAAACTACGGAAAAATATTGTTTGTAATTGAAGAATTGGGAGCCTGAGTTAGGAGGTTTCCGAACACGTATGTGCTTGCCGTCCAGGGCTCCTATACAGTGTGGAAACTGGCAATTTTCGGCAAAACCCTGTGCTATCCTCAACCAGTCACTCATTTTTGGCTCAGGCATGACGTCTTCATGTAGTCTGGTCCAAATTTCCACACAAGTTGACCGCACAATGCCTGAAATTGTTGATCGCCCTATTAAGAACTCTAAGTGCAGAGCAGCATAGGACATGCCAGTAGAAAGGAACCTGTAACACACATAGAACATGGAGAAATCAGCACCAAAAACAACAAACACAGCATGCACAACACTTACAATGCTTGAGTTTCTTAGAGCACACATGCTGGGAATTATATTACAAGCCATGCCTTCTGTGGAATACACCAAACGCAATAATTTAGATAGGTAAGCTTGAGAAATACATTACTCACATTATAAATTTCCAAGAAGTGTGCTACAACACTTGCAAACTGACTATGTCGAGGCAATCATCATCAACATATCGTTGACACACATACCTTATTGTTAGGAGAAGGCGTTCCTCTGCAGAAATTGCTTTTCTCATCCTGGTGTCCTGAAATGTGATCCCAGGGCGCACAATGTCAAGCAACGTATCAAAGGTAGCTATGCTCATTCAACAATATTGGAAAAAATTATCTCCATGCCTACGCAGTCACAAATATAGGCGGTGAAAATGGCCTTTAGTTATCCTTCTTGTCAAAAGTGGATGTACCCACATTCTTCTGCGTCTTCTGGGATCTGCTATTACAGGATATGGCTCCCCAAAATGTCTGGATATAACCCAATGGAACAGCACACGCTCAGTGGGAGTAAATCTGAGTGTGTCGCTCATGTTTGGATAAAGCAGCTAGAAAGCACTAAGCACAAGGAACAAAATGACACCAGTGCAAAGGTGGGAGGGTCACACCTGTAGCAGAGCACTTAAATATAGCTCTGCCTGATGATTTAAATGAGCATCAGGCCTCAAAACCGTTATTGGTCCTTTTTGGTAAGCTGCAACAAAAAAACGGTGGTCGGATGAAAATCGGATGTTACAAGGTACACACACATGCGACTAAATCGCATCTTTGAAGGAAAATCGGATGCCAGGCGGATGTGTGATGTTTACATTTTGCTCCGATAATCGACCGACTAAAACGGTCCGATTTTTTGTAGTTGTGTGTGACTCCGGCCTAATAACGGCGATAGCAAAAGTGGGGGAGCCGAGACCCCGGAGAAAATCTGACTCGGCGGGCGCACTGCGCACTGTGCCTGCTCCCGCCATTTTCTTTTACAGGTAGAAGACTCGAGGAACTCCGGGAGACACCGGGAGGCACGGGGGACTGATTGGGGGTTCCGGGGACCCCATTTCTCTCTCCTCTGATGTTCTATCACATCAGAGGAGAGAGAAATGTAATGGAGAATCGCGGCTTTTTTTTTTGCAGTCGTTGTTATACGGTTAATAACAGCAATCGCAAAATCGGGGTCGGTAAAAACCGACTCGAATCATGTTCTCTGGGGTCTCGGCTACCCCCTGACAAAGGCTGAGGCCAAACGCGCGTTGAGAAGGGCGAGCCTGCCCCCCTGTACCCCATCCTCACTCCCTTTTGGAGCTAGCACTCGCCACTTACTCTGAGTAATTATTGATCATAAATTTGTGTCTCACAGTAATGCTGCTATTACTATGTTCTGGATTGTGCCAGGTATCTGAATGATGGTGTCTCACATGAGCACTTGCAGGGTTAATGTGACTATTTTAAATTAATACCATGACTTTTGGCAGTAGCTTAAACTAATATTCTATATTCTATACTATCAGCTCCATTTTGGTTGAGTGAGAGGGTTATCCGGGAGGATAGGACGCCTTTTTTTCAATACAGTGTTCCCATTTGTCTGAATAGCACAATATGTGCCTTTTATATATTCTGTTTCCTGTGTCTATTTGTGTGATACATTTTTTCTTAATGTACTTCTATTAATAAATTTGTTACTAAATTATTCTCTATAGACTAGTACACATTTTTTCTGCTTCTTGGCAGTTTCTTTACTCTAAACACTTAGTAATTTTGCAGTCTTAGCAAAGTGTTCGGTTGAATATCCCAAATACCTTTAGAAGCTCCTTACGCTGCTGGAGCAGTTTATTTCTGAAGCCAATGCACTTCTTTTGGTGATGTGGCTTCTTATGAATAGGACATAGGTGATTAGGGTTCTCAACCTTTGTACTTGGTTAATCTTGTATGGAGCTGATGTAAGTGTACGAAGAATATAAGTTCTTTTCGCCAACACTGCAGTTTCTGTTGTTAGAACGTGGTTTCTCACACTTGGTTGGAGATGAACTGGGAAAGCTGGGTTCTCCATAGGATATGCTTGGGTCGGTCTTATACTCTGCAATATTTTTAAGAAACTCACAGAAATAGAAAAGTGGAGGAAAAGAGATTTGATTTTCTCTTTTATATCTTGACCCAAGTGTGGTCCACTTTTTGAATATCTTATGGCAGCTTAGAAACTATTGAGTTTATTCCATGAGCAATGCCCAGGTAGCTGAGGCCAGGTAGATTTGTGTCTGTCTGCCTTGGCCAGCTGGACCTCTAACAGTACGTCACTGAGCTCTTGGAATTTTGACGTATTCTTACTGGATATTTTTGGAAAATCCCGTAGTCGCTTGAAAAGTGCTTTTTCTATCGCTTTGGGACTGCCAAAGCTTTTTTCTAGTCTCTACCATGCAGACATAACATCCACCACCTGATTATTGATATACACAGATTTAAGTCTTTAGAGCAACTTGGTGGATTGATTTCAGAGACACCTGATTAGCAGATCCAGCTCTTCCGCAGCAATAATGCAGGGGTCACTAATTACAGTTCTAAAGGCATATTTCCAACCTCTATAATTCTCAGGACGATCGTTAAACCTGGTGAGACTGGCAAACCGTGTATCTTGCAAAGTCAAATATGTCATTTTTTTTATTTTGGAAAGACAGTTAGTAGCTGAGTTGTGCTATTCGTATGGTTAGAAGCATCCTGACATAGAGACGCGGGAAAGTAATGTACAGTGTAAGTATTTAGTCTAGTAACTGGTTTAATGTGCATAGTTTCTGCCACGCATGGAACTGAACTGTGTAGCTATCTGGAATGTGGTGACTTGCTGACATATTGGCTTTCACGTGGGCATCTATGTATAGAGTTAGCTGAGGTGCAGGGGCCTGGTATATTCTGCTGCATGAGAAGGGTTCAAGATGAGTGATTGGCAGCGCTTTGTACTGACCTTGAATGCAGGGTGTTGAGTAAGGATCTGCATCCTGTTGTTTTGGAGAAATGTCTGTAATATCGAGAACAATCGTAGCAATCCGAGGAGCGCTAGCTTGACTTAATACGTCGTCCCTTGTGCACTTAAGAAGGTCTTCTGCACCAAAATCACTTAAACTGATACTGTCTCTTTAACTTCATTGGATAGCTTATTCAAGGACCTTTAACCCCTTACTGTCCATTGAAGTGCACAGTCCGTCATGGCCGGGTGTCAGTTCAGGCACCTGGACGGACTGTGCACGTCATGCATTAGAACTGTCACTGCGTGTAAACACGCAGTGGTAGTTCAGTGCCGACAGCTGTCTATGACAACTGACAGGCATGGCAAGAGGTGCGGGGACCTTTGCAGTCGGTCCCCGCACCCACAGCGCTCTGATGACTGACCAAACACAGCAGCGATCGGGCAAGAGATGCTGAAATTTCAGCCTCTTCTGCCCGATCAGTGAAGGAGCTCGGCGCTGCAGTGGCTGAGCGTCCGCGCCACCCCTGGCTGTTAACCCCTGACTGCTGCAATCGAGCGCGATCGCAGCATTCAGGGGCTGAGGCAGAGGGTCGGGAGCTCCCTCTGCCTCAGATCGGCGTCCCCGCGATGTAATCGCAGGGCCCGATCTCTGCCTTGATGACCCGGGGTTGTCATGACAACCTCCGGGTCATCCAGCTACGGAAAGCCGCTGAGACCATTTTAACAACAAGGTCTCAACAGCTTTCAGCATTGGTATAATGCATTGCAATGCTGGAGCAAAAATAATTATTTTTTCTATAAAAGTTTTTATTGTGTAAAAAACGCCAAAACATAAAAAAAAAAAAATGAGGTATCGCTGTAATCGTAGTGACCCGAAGAATAAAGCTGCTTTATCAATTTTACCACACGCGGAACGGAGGAAAAAAAAATAAAAAATTCCTGAATTGCTGGTTTTTGTTCATTCTGCTTCCACAACAATCGGAATAGGAAGCGATCAAAAAACGTTATGTGCCCGAATATGGTACCAATAAAAACGTCAGCTCGTCCTGCAAAAAATAAGCCCACAGATAACTGTGTCGACCGAAATATGGAAAAATTATAGCTCTCAAAATTAGGCGATGCAAAAATTTCTTACAAAAAATTCTTACAAAAAAAAGCATCTTTTAGAGTGTGACAGAAGCTAAACATGAAAAAAGGGTATAAATCTGGTATCGCTGTAATCGCACCGACCCGAGGAATAAAGTCGCCTAATCACTAATACCGCACGAGGAACGGCGTAAAAAATAAAACCAATTCTTCACCTTTTGTGGATTTGTTCATTCTGCCTCCAAAGATCGCAGTAAGGCGATCACAGTGGTTCCCCCCCACATATGGGGTATCAGCGTACTCAGGACAAATTGCACAACAACTTTTCGGGTCCTATTTCTCCTGTTACCCTTATAAAAGTTAAAATTTGGGGGCAAAAAGATCATTTTTGCGGAAAAAAATATGATTTTTTTTATTTTCACGGCTCTACGTTATAAACTTCTGTGAAGCACTTGGGGGTTCAAACTGCTCACCACACATCTAGATAAGTTCCTTGGGGGTCTAGTTTACAAAATGGGGTCACTTGTGGTTGGTTTCTATCGTTTAGGCTCATCAGGGGCTCTCCAAACGCGACATGACACCCGCAGACCATTCCATCAAAGTCTGCATTCCAAAACGGCACTCCTTCACTTCCGAGCTCTGCCATGCGCCCAAATAGTGGTTTACCCCCACATATGGGGTATCAGCGTACTCAGGACAAATTGCACAATAACTTTTGGGGTACTTTTACCCTTTGGAAAATAAAAATTGGTGGTGAAAAGATCATTTTTGAGGAAAAAATATGATTTTTTAATTTTATGGCTCTACGTTATAACCTTCTGTGAAGCCCTTGGGGGTTCAGAGTGCTCACCACACATCTAGATAAGTTCCTTGAGGGGGTCTAGTTTCCAAAATGGGGTCACTTGTGGGGGGGTTTCCACTGTTTAGGCCCTTCAGGGACTCTCCAAATGCGACATGGCATCCAATCTCAATTCTAGCCAAAAAAGTCAAATGGCGCTGCTTCCCTTCCGAGCTCTGCCATGCGCCAAAATAGTGGTTTACTCCCACATATTGGGTATCAGCATACTCAGGACAAATTGCACAATAACTTTTGGGGTACTTTTACCCTTTGGAAAATAAAAATTGGTGGTGAAAAGATCATTTTTGTGGAAAAAATATGATTTTTTAATTTTATGGCTCTACGTTATAACCTTCTGTGAAGCCCTTGGGGGTTCAGAGTGCTCACCACACATCTAGATAAGTTCCTTGGTGGTCTAGTTTCCAAAAAGGGGTCACTTGTGGGGGGTTTCCACTGTTTAGGCACATCAGGGACTCTCCAAATGCGACATGGCATCCAATCTCAATTCCAGCCAAAAAGTCAAATGGCGCTGCTTCCCTTCCGAGCTCTGCCATGCGCCCAAATAGTGGTTTACCCCCACATATGGGGTATCAGCGTACTCAGGACAAATTGCACAATAACTTTTGGGATCCTGTTACCCTTTGGAAAATAAAAATTGGGGGTGAAAAGATAATTTTTGTGGAAAAAATATGATTTTTTAATTTTACATCTCTACGTTATAACCTTCTGTGAAGCCCTTGGGGGTTCAGAGTGCTGAGCATACATTTACATAAGTTCCTTGGGGTCTAGTTTCCAAAATGGGGTCACTTATGGGGGGTTTCCACTGTTTAGGTACATCAGGGGCTCTCCAAACGCGACATGGTGTCCGCTCTCGATTCCAGCCAATTTGACATTCAAAATCTCAAATGATGCTCCTTCCCTTCTGAGCACTGCCACTTGCCTAAAGTTTGGTCTTCCTCCACACATGGGGTATCGTTGAGAATTTCAGGAGAAATTGTACAACAAATATTGTGGTTCATTTTCTCCTGATACCCTTGACAAAATAAAAAAAAATTGTGTCAAAGAAAAATTTTGGGGAAAAAAAGTTAAATGTTCATTTTTTCCTTCCACATTGCTTCAATTCTTGTGAAGTACCCAAAGGGTTAATAAACTTCTTGAATGTGGTTTGAACACCTTGAGGGGTGCAGTTGTTAGAATGGTGTCACTTTTAGGTATTTTCTGCCATATAAACCCCTCAAAGTGACTTCAAATGTGAGGTGGTCCCTAAAAAAATGGTTTTGTAAATTTTGTTGGAAAAATGAGAAATCGCTGGTCAACTTTTAACCCTTATAACTTCCTAACAAAAAGCTGATGTAAAGTAGACATGTGGGAAATGTTATTTATTAAACAATTTTTTTGTGACATATCTCTCTGATTTAAGGGCATAAAAATTAAAAGTTTGAAAATTGCAAAATTTTCAACATTTTCGCCTTTTTTCCATTTTTTTCATAAATAAACGCAAGTTATATCGAAGAAATTTTACCACTGTCATGAAGTACAATATGTCACGAGAAAACAATCTCAGAATCGCCAAGATCCGTTGAAGTGTTCCAGAGTTATAAGCACATAAAGTGTCAGTGGTCAGAATTATAAAAATAGGCCTGGTCATTAACCTACAAAATGGCTTGGTCCTTAAGGGGTTAACGTGGCCATTTCTGTGGCACGTTCACATTTCCTCTCTAGAACCTCTATTTATGTCCCTTTCTGCTCTGCGCTAGCATTCAAAGCATTCATTTATGCCTTCTTAGCATGCTGCTTTATTTTTGCATAGGTGGCTTGTATCTTAGCAGCCTCAGCTTCTGCAAGTGCCCTTATAAGCTGCTTACTGAGAGTTGAATTTTTTAAAGAGCATGACTTAGATGATCATTTTGACTGCTTGGTGGACCCAGAAATGCGAGATGATGTCCCTGGTAATCATGCAATTCTTGCTGCTGGGAAGCAGTCTAAGACGTCCGGCCTGGGTGCGTACTGCAAGGAAGCGTCAGCAATGCATGGAAAGTTGAGGAATCCCTATGGAAGAATATGAAACCCGAAATGTAACAACTGTGGATGTGCTGTGCAAAGTTTATAGTAAAAAAAACGTTCCAGTTGCAATGGACTGTGTCTCATTTGATGGTGGTCGCCGTGGGGAAGAATCTTCGTTGACTGAGAAGTGCCCAAAGAGACCTAAACCTGGAGATACAGGTACGCACAGCAATGGACTTTATGTTTCTGTAGGGGGCGGCCAGGACACTGATGCTGTAGTGACTGGGACAACGACTATAGTCCGGGCCGGCCCTTACAATAGTATGTATCAGTGGATTTTGATTTCAATTATCCTCATGGTATATTTTATTAAAGACATGAGAATGTATGGGCTCCTGGGGGTATATGTTAGTGAAGACATCAGAATATATGGGCTGATGGTAGGAATATATGTGTCTGTATATATGTGCTCTCTGTATGTATGTGTCTGTATTTATGTGCTCTTTGTATACATGTGTGTATGTATTCTGTGTATACATATGTCTATGTATGTGCACTGTGTATAAGTATGTTCTATGTGTGTATGGACTCAGTGTATACATGCATGTGAGCTATGTGTGTGTATACATAACATACAGTGTTTGTTTCACATACTTTGTGGGTATGTAGCATCCGTTTATAAATACCGGCACCACAGACAAGAGTTCATAGGCGTAAACATGTTGGCAATTGCCCAACGAATGAGCAAAATACTGCACATTTATCAGGAGATCAACAAAAATTATTGTTCTCAGCAGCATATTGCTCAGTGTACAGTCATGGACAAAAGTTTTGAGAATGACACAAATATTAATTTTTACAAAGTCTACTGCTTCACTTTTTCTAATGGCAATATGCATATACTCCAGAATGTTATAAAGAGTGATCAGTAGAGTTGAGCGATACTTTCCGATATCCAAAAATATCGGATCGGAATGGTATCGCCGATATCACTAAATATCGGTGATATCCGATTCCGATACCGGAAGTCCCATGTAAGTCTATGGGAACAAAATATCGCAACTAAAAAAAACCTTTATTTCCTTGTAAACACTAAATATACACACATAGAATACATATATATATATATATATACATGTCATTGTGACATATATATACATATATGTATAGTTTATACACTTCTACATAGTAAAATAGCCTCTGATTCAATTGCCGGGTAAAGCCGGCTTCTGTGAAAAGACAGAAGCACCCGACATGAAATGACACTTGGTGTACATAGGGTTAACCATGTCTTTTCATGTCCTTTGCTATCTGATTTGCACAAACAATTACATCAGTATATGTGTGCAAAATTTCACATCTGTAGGGGTTAATTAAAGGTGTAAATTCGTTGTAAAAAAAACGGACTTTTTTGCTACGAATTTACACCTTTAATTAACCCCTACAGGTGTGAAATTTTGCACACATAGACTGATGTAATTGTTTGTGCAAATCAGATAGCAAAGGACATGAAAAGACATGGTTAACCCTATGTACACCAAGTGAAATTTCATGTCGGGTTCTGCATTTTCACAAAAGCCGGCAATTGAATTAGCGGCTATTATACTATGTAGAAGTGTATGAACTATAAATATAAATATATATATGTGTGTCACAAATTCAATGACATGTATATATATATATATATATATATATATATGAGGTGTAAAATTGTTTAAAAAAAATGCGTGGGCTCCCGCCCTATTTTCGCAACCAGACAGACAAAGCCAGCGAATGGGGGCAGATAATAATAGCCCAGAGAGGGACCATTATTTTTGGCCCCCCCCTGGCTACTAACATCTGCCCCCAGACACCCCAGAAAAGACAAATCTATAATTAGATTCGCCCTTTCTGGCACTTTGCCCGTCTATTCCCATTCCCCTGTAGCGGTGGCGAATGGGTTAATATGGGGTTAAAGCCACCTTGCAATTGAAAGGTGACCTTAAGCCAGGTTAATAATTGAGAGCTGTCAATTAGACAACTATCAATTATTAATCCTATTGCATGAAATAAAATAAAACACACACTTTAATTAAAAATCATTTTAATGAAATAAAGACACATGTTTTTGACCATCTTTTATTTGACTGCAAAAACCATTTCCTGTAATAAAAATAAAATAAAAAAGCAAAATTATTCTTACCTATCCCATGCACAGTCAGGTCCCACGGTGTAATCCTTCAGAAAGGGTTAATGTTTACTGCAGGGACCGCAGCTAATGCTGCAGCCTCACAGTAAACCCCCAAATGAATGAGTTCCTCTCCTGGCTGACAGGAGAGGAAGTGGAAAGCTTAATTGATTGCTTTCCACTTTCACTTCAGGTCAGCCAGGGACACAATCAGTGACGTCAGAGGCAACTGATTAACAGAAATAGGGGTTCCCTTCGAAAAAAAATGGCGTCGGGTCCCCCCTATTTTTGTTAACCAGCCTGATGAAGCAGACTGCTGAGCAGTGGCGTACCGTGAATGAAGCAGACCAAGCAGCTGCTATGGGGCCCGGACAGGTGAGGGGGCCCTCGACGGTCGGGTAGCTGTGCTGACACAGTACTACCAGGGTGTCGGCGGGGGAGGGGGAGCGCAGCTCTTCTATATACTCACCCCTCCTGGTGCGGTCTCTGCAGCCCCTGCTCTTCTCCCACGGTCTCCGACGCCTGTGTTCAGCGGTCAGGTGGTACCGCTCATTACAGTCATGAATACGCACATATTCATGACTTTAATGAGCTGTCCCGCGTGACCGCTGAACACTGGCGGCGGAGACTGTGGGAGAAGAGCAGGGACTGTACAGACCGCGCCGGCGGAAGGGTGAGTATAAGGGATATTTACCTGTCCCGTTCCACCGTTGCTCGCGTCCTCTTGCTGCAATGTTCAGGTCAGAGGGCGCGATGACGTCGTTAGTGCGCGCCGCGCCCTCTGCCTGATCATTCACTGCTGGAGGACCCCGAAGACAGCGGCACTCAGCAGTGGAGAGAGGACAGGTAAATATCTCAGGTGCCGGGGCCCTGAGCGAGCGGTGACATCGGCACCTGGTGTCACCCCCTGCTCAGGACACCGGCACCTGGCCCCCAGCGACGAAAGGTGAGTATGTCTTTTTTTTTTTTGGTTGCAGCAGCTGCGGCAGCATAAGGGCCTATACTATGGAGCATCTATGGGGGCACAATCTATGGGGGCATAATACATTTTTTTGTTTAATGTGTCCCCTCACTGTGCTGGCACTTTACATTTACAATGGCTCTGGGTTTTTTTTTTGGGGGGGGGCCCATTCAGACTTTTGCTATGGGGCCCCATGATTTCTATGTACGCCCCTGCTGCTGAGGCATGGTATTTAAGGCTGTTAAGGAGCCAATATCCATGGACCTTGCCAGCAGCGTCGGACTGGAGTACCTTGGGCCCACCAGAGAAAAAATATTCTTGGGGCCCACCATCATACTTCCCAACCTTTGAAGAAGGGAAAGAGGGACAAAGGCTGTGGCACGCTGTGCCTGCTGCAGCAAATTTTAGGCCATGCCACGTTGCACCACAGACTGTCCAGGAGTTGGTGGATGCTTTAGTCCAGGTGTGGGAGGAGATCCCTCAGGAGACCATCCGTCGCGCTCATCAGGAGCATGGCCAGAAGTTGTAGTGAGGTCATACAGCATACCTCCCAAATTTTGAAGACAGGAAAGAGGGTTAAAGGCTGCGGCGCGCGTAGGGCGTCGCTGCAAATTTTAGGCCACGCCCCGACCACACCCATTTAACAGCTAATCACACCCATATCCTGGCCCCAAGTGTACCCATTTAGCACTGCTGATCACACTGACTGGTAATGAGGGCACAGTGGCTGGTACTGAGGAAAAGAAAGAAAGAGCAGCGAGAGAGAAAGAACAAACAGAGAAAGAAAGAGAGGAAAGAAAGAAAAGAGAGAAAGAAAGAACAGAGAGAAAAAAGAACAGAGAGCGAGAAAGAAAGAACAGAGAGCGAGAAAGACTAGAGAGAGAAAGAAAGACTAGAGAGAGAGCCAGAGGCGTAGCTAGGGTTTTGGTTTAGTGGGGGCGAAACTTCTGAGTGGGCCCCTAATCAGAGAACCTCAGCAAATGACCGCGCTGTTGCCAAAAATAATCTATATATAAAAAGACCAATATTGATATTACCGCCATATGGTCTGTGGTAAATAATACCAGTCCTACAGAACATATAATAGATTACAGCACAGGTACAGATAATGACTTACCGCTGATGTTCTTTCTAATGGAATTGTTCACTTTTCATTTCTTTTCCATCTGGCCCAGACCGACATGACGACTTCTCCAGCCAGGACTCGACTGCAGAGATTACAACAAAGACACATTTCACTTCTCATATTTTTAGCACTGTCTTGGTCACCAATTGGACTATTCTCAACCTGCACAAACTCCTCATCCTGCTGATACCCCAATACTGAGCCGCTGCTGCCATATGTGTCCCTATTTCTGCACCTGATACCCCAATACTGAGCCGCTGCTGCCATATGTGTCCCTATTACTGCACCTGATACCCCAATACTGAGCCGCTGCTGCCGTATGTGTCCCTATTACTGCACGTGATACCCCAATACTGAGCTGCTGCTGCTGCTGCTGCCATATGTGTCCCTATTTCTGCACCTGATACCCCAATACTGAGCCGCTGCTGCCATATGTGTCCCTATTACTGCACCTGATACCCCAATACTGAGCCGCTGCTGCCGTATGTGTCCCTATTACTGCACGTGATACCCCAATACTGAGCTGCTGCTGCTGCTGCCGTATGTGTCCCTATTACTGCACCTGCTGTGTGGTTCTGTGTGACCTCTAAATTTTAAAGCACCCCTCTAGAATATAGTAATGCCGGGTGCAAGTGCCCAGGAAAACAGTGACCACATTTTGTCCCTAGACTGTAATAATGCCCTGTGTGCCCCTTTGACAGTCACAGTAACCCGAGTTCCCCTATAACAATAAGTGTCCACTTTACATTTAATAATGTCCCAAGTCTCCCCCTGTACATCTCCCCTATACACAGAATAATGCCCCTCACTGGATATATACTGACCCCTTAATGTCCCCAAACTATTTAATGGGTCCAACACTGTATGATGGCCCCTAGATAGCATCCATACAGCATAATACACCAGATAGTCCTCAATATAGTATAATGCACCCCCATAGGCAGCCTCTATATTATAATAAACCCCCATAGGCAGAGTCTATAATATAATGCACCACCATAGGCAGCCGCTATATTATAATGCACCCCCATAGGCAGCCTCTGTAGTATAATGCATCCCCATAGGGAGTCTCTGTAGTATAATGCACCCCAATATGGAGCCTCTGTAGTATAATGCAGCCCCCTTATACAGCCTCTGTAGTATAATGCACCCCCCTTATACAGCCTCTGTAGTATAATGCACCCCCCATATACAGCCTCTGTAGTATAATGCACCCCCATTAAAAAAAAAAAAAACAATACTCACCTCCCGGCTCCTGTGCTGCTCACTGTTCTCCCTCTCAGCGTCTGACAGCGGGCGCCGGCAGGTGATGTCATCGAGCCCGCTGTCAGACGCTGAGAGGGGGATTATGGGAGAGAAGGAGAGTTCGCTCCTTCTCTCTCTATGCGGTCAGCTGTATCGGCTGGATGCCGATACAGCTGACCCTCCGATGACGGGTGGGGGGCCCACTGCTGGCACCAGGCCCCCCCAACGCCTGTTCAGGCCCCATAGCTTCTGGGCGGCAGAGCAGGAAGATCGATTCTCCCTGCTCTGCCGCAGAATGTAACTGTAGCGTAGCTCCGGGTGGGCCCCCTCAGAGCGCGGGGCCCGGGGCCACCGCCCCCTCTGCCCCGCGACCTATCCTTTCAAATCAGGGCCCACCACGCAGGAGCTGGGGCCCACCGGAGGTTTCTCCGGTGGCTCAGTCCGACCCTGCTTGCCAGCCTGATAATACCAGGCCACAGCCGTCTGCTTATCTTTGCTGGTTAACAAAAATAGGGGATCCCCTCGAAAAAAATTTGGCGTGGGGTCCCCCCTATTTTTGTTAACCAGCCAGATGAAGCAGACTGCTGAGGCCTGGTTTTTCAGGCTGTTAAGGAGCCAAGATCCATGGACCTTGCCAGCCTGATAATACCAGGCCACAGCAGTCTGCATATCTTGGCTGGTTAACAAAAATAGGGGATCCCCTCAAAAAAAATTTGGCGTGGGGTCCCCCCTATTTTTGTTATTGTGATTGGTATGTAGCAGAGCTGGATTGTCGTGGGACTGTCGTTACTATGGACTGCGTCGGACAGGTGGTATACTGTTGGTTTGTTTTTTTCCTTTTTTTACAGATCGATGGCGTCGCAGGAATGAGAGTATAATAAAAGAAATGAAAACCATTTCTTTTATTATTCTCTCATTCCTGCGACGCCATCGATCTGTAAAAAAAGGAAAAAAACAAACCAACAGTATACCACCTGTCCGACGCAGTCCATAGTAACGACAGTCCCACGACAATCCAGCTCTGCTACATCGCAATGACAGGCAGAGCCTGTCATCGCGACGCAGCACAGCTGATTACCTGCTTCCCCGGCGGTGACGTCATCGGACTGACTGCTTTACGGCCGGGATTACCCAGCAGTCACTGCAGTTATCGCGAGAAACTGCATGTGACCGCTGGGGAAAGATGATGGCGGCCATCAAGCAGTCCAGGCCGTGACCGCCGGAGATCTTCTGCCAGGTAAGTGCCGCTGACTCCTGACAGACCCGACCGACGGACACTGACAGTGACAGTGACAATTCCGATTCCGGTATCCGATAAGACGACAATATCGGAACTCGGAATCGAAAGTCCGATACAGCTAATATCGGCCGATACCCGATACTTGCGGTATCGTATCGCTCAACACTAGTGATCAGCTTAACAGCAATTACTTGCAAAGTCAATATTTGGCTAGAAAATGAACTTTATCCCCCAAAACACATTTCAACATCATTGCAGCCCTGCCTTAAAAGGACCAGCTAACCTCTTTTCAGTGATTGCTCCATTAACACAGGTGTGGGTGTTGATGAGGACATGGCTGGAGATCAATCTGTCATGATTAAGTAAGAATGACACCACTGGACACTTTAAAAGGAGGCTGGTGCTTGGCATCATTGTTTCTCTTCTGTTAACCATGGTTATCTCTAAAGAAACACGTGCAGTCATCATTGCAATGCACAAAAATGGCCTAACAGGGAAGAGTATCGCAGCTAGAAAGATTGCACCTCTGTCAACAATCTATCGCATCATCAAGAACTTCAAGGAGAGAGGTTCCATTGTTGCCAAAAAGGCTCCAGGGTGCCCAAGAAAGACCAGCAAGCGCCAGGACCGTCTCTTAAAAGTGTTTCAGCTGTGGGATCGGGCTACCAGCAGTGCAGAGCTTGCTCAGGAATGGCAGCAGGCAGGTGTGAGTGCATCTGCACGCACTGTGAGGCGGAGACTCTTGGAGCGAGGCCTGGTCTCAAGGAGGGCAGCAAAGCAGCCACTTCTCTCCAGAAAAAACATCATGGACAGACTGATATTCTGCAAAAGGTACAGGCAGTGGACTGCTGAGGACTGGGGTAAAGTTATTTTCTCTGATGAATCCCCTTTTCGATTGTTTGGGACATCAGGAAAACGCCTCATTCGGAGAAGACAAGGTGAGCACTACCACCAGTCTTGTCTCATGCCAACTGTTAAGCATCCTGAAACCATTCATGTGTGGGGTTGCTTCTCAGCCAAGGGAATCGGCTCTCTCACAGTCTTGCCTAAAAACACAGCCATGAATAAAGAATGGTACCAGAATGTCCTCCAAGAGCAACTTCTCCCAACCCTCCAAGAGCAGTTTGGCGATCAACAATGCCTTTTCCAGCATGATGGAGCACCTTGCCAAAAAGCAAAGGTGATAACTAAATGGCTCAGGGAACAAAACATAGAGATTTTGGGTCCATGGCCTGGAAACTCCCCAGATCTTAATCCCATTGAGAACTTGTGGTCAATCATCAAGAGATGGGTGGACAAACAAAACCCTAAAAATTCCGACAAAATGAAAGCATTGATTGTTCAAGAATGGACTGCTATCTTTCAGGATTTGGTCCAGAAGTTGATTGAGAGCATGCCAGGGAGAATTGCAGAGGTCCTGAAGAAGAAGGGTCAACACTGCAAATATTGACTTGCTGCATTAACTCATTCTAACTGTCAATATAAGCTTTTGTTACTCATATGTTTGCAATTATATTTCTGTCTGTGATAAAAACATCTGTCAAACACACATAAAAACCAGAGGGCAGCAGATCATGTGAAAATATAAAATTTGTGTCATTCTCAAAACTTTTGGTCATGACTGTAAAGTGCAGATGTGCTGCTGATAACATGGTAGTGTATGGGAACAGATTGATCCACTAGTGATCAATCTGTGCCAGTCATTCTTCTTTAGCCGGTGTAAAGAGGTCCGGAAACAAGCATTAAATGACTTCAATATTGTCGATGGCGCTCATTTAACGGTCTAAACTCAGCAGCACATGTAAATGCGACCTAAATGTTTGAGCGTGATGGTGCAATATGTGAGCATTTAAGGCCCCACTTTGTCTAGAATCAGCAATTCAGCCATGGGTGGAGCAGAGACGGTGATTTTTACTTTGGCATTGCTGTATATAGCACAAGAGATTAGATGATCGCAGGTTCCAGTCCTCTAAGGGGACTAGAAATACAGTGAAAAGGAAAAGAAAAAAACATTTTGAAAAAAATGTAAAAGTTTGAGTTACCCCCCCATTAAAATGAGAATAATGCAAAATGTAAAAGAAAGGGGCGTCGCAACATCCAGAAAAGTCCAATCTATCCAAATATAAAAAATAACCCAATCAGTAAACACCGTAAACATAAAAAAAAATAAAACTCCAAAATTGCATTTTTTTGCTCTCCACAATACTGCAAAAAAATAAAGGGAACATAAATATACACATCCTAGATCTGAATGAATGAAATATTCTCATTGAATACTTTGTTATGTATAAAGTTGAATGTGCTGACAACAATATCACACAAAAATCATCAATGGAAATCAAATTTATTAACCAATGGAGGCCTGGATTTGGAGTCACACACAAAATTAAAGTGGAATGCAATGTCCTTAAAACAAGTCAAAATGACGTTTAGTAGTGTGTGTGGTCTCCACGTGGCTGTATGACCTCCCTGTGCCTGTATGACCTCCCTACAACGCCTGGGCATGCTCCTGATGAGGTGGAGGATGGTCTCCTGAGGGATCTCCTCCCAGACCTGGACTAAAGCATCCACCAACTCTTGAACAGTCTGTGGTGCAACGTGACGTTTTGCAGCAGATTTGCAGCATATTAAAATCTGCATAATGTCAATTCTTGCAGGGCATTTCACCCATACTAATGGGGAAAAATACGTAACAAAAGCATCGAAAAAAGGGGAAAAAAATGTATTTTACGCAACTTTCTTCCTGACGACACATTAGGATACATATCAAAAAACTGACCTTCATATCCAAACATAGACCTAATGTGAACAGGTGCTTAACCCAGGATATGCAGCAGAATTTTCTCCTTCTAATCCTGAACGTTTAAAACGAAAAAGAGGAAAAAAAAGGAGTAAAATCACTAGAATGTCTAAAAAACAATTGTTTATTGGAAAATAGATATATATTACATAAAAATCACATAGTAGTGAAAAATGACCCTAGTATAAAGAACACGTGGGAACAGAACTATTATATACAGCGACATAGGGGTACAATAAATCCGATAATTTTTGTAGAAACCAAGTGGCATTATATAAATGGGCATAAGTAAAAATACGTAATGTATAATGTGCCAAAATCTAACTAATCTGCCATAAAGCTTCCAAGGTTTGCAATATGAGCAAAAGTTGCTTACCCCGTGTAGCGTAGTTGCCGCTGTAGCTAGACCCACGTGTGACCCTCACCTCTGACGCGCGTTTCGCGTGTGCTTTCTCAAAAAGGGGAGTAAGAAAATACCACCAGAACCGGCTTTTTATATTGTGCTCCATACATGGCGTGTTCCATCTGCGCATGCGCCTTGACGTCATCCCAACAGGATGTGCCGCCCCTCAGCATTCACCCAGTGCGCATGTCCTAGGGAATACCCTATCTGACGTCACTCGACATGCGCACTGGGAAAAGTAGAAGCCGAGACAACTGCACTCCAAATGGGGAACTCAAGGGGAATGCGTCACACGCGGGCACAAATAAACAAGCTGCAAGAAGCATAAATGATTGGCCTATATCGGTATGTATTGCGACCGAAAAAAGACGCAGAGGACCGAAACCCAACTCAATATGTGAACGCAAATACTGTGTTGTGTTAATAATGTGATCAATTGTATATAATAAACGGCAATATGCCTAAGAGTAAAAGTGAAAATGGTGCTAAAAATACATGAAAAATGTAAATTAATAATGTGAACAATTGTATGTAATAACGGCAGTATGCCTAAGAATAAAAAGTAAAAATGTGCTGAAAATACATGAAAAAATATAGATAAACGCTAATAATAAAATAATATATATATATATATATAAAGTGAAATATATAAATCGTGAATAACACCAATAAATAATAGAATTAAATACACAAATCTTGACCCGTAGATCTCCAATGCATTAATTGTGCTTCATATTTGACAACATGGATAGTACTTCCATATGGATTCAAATGGTCCTCATAGTGTCAAAATAGGCATAGTATATATTCAAGAAAAAAGCCAGTTAGTGGATTGACCTAATGCTAATAAAAAACACAAGAATTAGTACAAAAACACACAATAAAAAGACAAAAATAATTGATAAAATATCCAAATCAAAATTGGATAGAAGAACAATTGATAATATATTTAATTATAAAAAAGGTGCAAAGCTAAGTTTTTCATTTAACCCCTTAGGGGTCATAGAGTCCAATTCGACTATCCATCTACATTCAGTTTGGGCCAATAAACGTTTGATGTTACCACCTCTACTTCCACAATGAACCTGGTCAATGGCAATAACCCGCAAACCACTTGGGTCACTATTATGTTCGCTACGGAAATGCTTGGGAAGGGTTTTCAGGGCATGGATGTCCACGACTCTTGGACTATTTGCAATGTCCCTCACATGTTCCCTAACACGTATACGGAGCTGGCGTGAGGTAAGCCCCACATAAATTCTGGAGCAAGGGCACGTGGCCACATACACCACATGGGTGCTACTGCAACTCAGATGGTGTCGGATCTGGAATTTTTTCTTGCCATCGGAGGAACTGAATGCAGTGTCCCTAACCAGATTTTTTTGAGTGCAGGCCAAGCAGTCGCCACATGGGTAACAACCCAAAACCGGGCGACTATTATTTGGATTGAGAGGATTTTGAATTTTGGCAACGTAATGGCTTTTGACAAGTACGTCTTTAATGCTTCTTCCTCTTCGAGCTGTGAATTGTGGCTTTTCAGGTATATTCCGAGCCAAGATAGGGTCTGTCAACAACACCGACCAATGTTTATTAATTATTTCTTGTGTACGTCTCCAATAACAATTGAAATTGGAGATATATCTAACATTGGGGTCAGAAGAAGCCTTTGTTTTGTTGTTACTAAACAACAAATGCCGAAGATCTGTCTTTTTAGCTCTCAAGTATCCATTTTTAATGCAGCGACTGCTATAGCCACGCACTTTAAATCTGTTCTTCAGGTCCTCCGACTGCATTTCAAATCTCTGATCAGTGGAGCAGATCCGCTTCATTCTGAGGAACTGGCCAACTGGGATGGCTTTGACGATGTGAGAGGCATGGGAGGAAGATGCATGCAATAATGAATTTACTGATGTCTCTTTTCGAAACACATCAGTATGCATCCTTCCCTCCATATCGATTTCCAACATTATATCCAAGAATTCAATTCTTTTTTGGTGAGCTTTGTATGTTAATTTGATATTATAACAGTTTGAGTTGAGTTGTCCCATGAATTCAGAGATGCTGGATTCACTACCCTGCCAAATAAATAAAATGTCATCAATGTACCTATGCCAACACTGCACTCGGTCACTGTGAGGCACCCCATCTGTGAGGAAGAGTGTCCTCTCCCAGTACCCGAGAAACAGGTTGGCATAGGCCGGGGCACAAGCAGCCCCCATGGCAGTACCACGTTTTTGTAAATAGTATCTGTCTTTAAAGACAAATACATTGTGGGTCAACACAAACTGTAAAATATCTGCAATAAACTCACATAATTGTCCATCCCAGTTGCTGTTCCTCAGAAAGAAACGGACCGCCCTCATCCCATCATCATGTGAGATGCACGTATATAGCGACTCAATGTCAGCCGTAACCAACCACATGTCACTCTCCAGAACTACACCTTCCAATTTAGTAAGCATATCCGTAGTGTCCCGTACATATGATGGTAGTGTTTCTACCATAGTTTTTAGGTAGAAATCCACAAATTTACAGGCCACATCACATAGACTGTCAATGCCCGAAACGATTGGCCTTCCCGGAGGATCTACAGGATCTTTGTGAACCTTAGGTAACAAATACAGTGTTGGATTTTCGGAAATTCAACTGTTAAACCATCCAACACTTTTTTTGTTATAATTCCCAAGTCAAAGGCATTCTGTAATATTTTATCTAATTCTAATTTAAATGAGGCGATAGGGCAATGAGACAATCGAGTATAAGTCTCCTTGCAATTTAACTGTCTAAACGCCTCTCTTTCATATTTAGTTGTTGGCCAAATTACAACATTCCCCCCTTGTCCGCTGCCTTAATAACAATGTCATCCATATTACTCAGTTGCCTCAAGGCCTCACGTTGAGATCTAGTCAAATTATCATTCGTAATATGTCTTGGAATTTTTTTAAAATCCTCCAATACTAGTTTGACAAAGATCTCAACCTGTGGACATATGGACAAAGGGGGGAATGCTCGTGAACGCGGCATAATTGACCTGGGAAATATACCTGTAGTGTCGCTTTCTTGTTCCCTCAATAGATCCTCCAGGATGGCCAATGCATCCCTCTCAGCCACGGAATTCAATCCACAATCATGTGCTTCCCCTTTATCATGTAATTTCTTGAGTATTAATTTACGTGAAAGAAGATATAAGTCTTTCATGGCTGAAAAATAATCAAAGGGATTGTTAGGAACAAAAGTTAGACCTAAAGATAGAACATCAATTTGAGCATTTGACAGTCTATGGTCAGAAAGGTTAATTACCTCCAGCGTTCCTGACCTCTGTTTTTTATCATCGGATTGACCTGAAATGGGACCCTTGCGTTTAACGGGAAAACGTCCCCTTGCAAATTCCTGATGTCTTGCACTGTGACCCTTCCATCTGTTATGAGGGTAATTATTTGCTCCTTGCGGTGTATTAATTTCCATTTCTTCACCTGATGTCACTGAAGAGATTGATTCAGAACGTGCTACAGATATAGAACGGGTTCTGGATACAGAACGGTTCCTATTGTTATTCTTTGACTTCCACCTGTAAACTTGATTTTTTTGGAAGTCAGAACGTCCCTCTGAAATTTTCTAGATTTTGTAGTCTGAATGTCATTTTCCCATTTGACAAAGTCTTTATCAAAATCATCATTTAATTTTTTCATCGCTTCAGGGGTTAAATCTTGTTTCAAAGTAGTTTGAATACCATCAATCTCTTTTTCTAATTCACTCAATGTTATTTCATTATATTTGATTAGAAGGGCCATATAGCCCTTAGAGCAAGTACTGGAAACCTCCTCCCATCCATCTCTAAACCAGGATAATTCAGTATCAAATGCAGGGAACACCTGAATTCGTAAGCCCCGGGGTATTAACCCCTTAGCCACATACTTTTCCAAGAAAC
Source organism: Oophaga sylvatica (assembly GCA_033576555.1). Lineage (NCBI taxonomy): Eukaryota > Metazoa > Chordata > Amphibia > Anura > Dendrobatidae > Oophaga > Oophaga sylvatica. The sequence goes on along the minus strand of JARQOD010000001.1, from coordinate 484,917,465 downwards.
CTTTGTTCCACCATGTTCTCATCCTCTTATGTAGTAGATTTTTAAGTTTCTGGATTAGATCTTGTGTTTCTCTAGAATTAGAACTAGGCATATTACTGGGGTCATCTTTGAAAACTTCATTGATCTTATTGAGCCATGAAGAATCTCTGGCTCTAAAATCCATTTGTCTGAAAAAGACTGTGAATAACACAGAACAATGAATGAAAACCAAAACAGACACAAATTGAGGGTAGTATCACATGTGTGCCAATTAGTACCTACCACATGTGCCCCTAATAAAATAGGATAAGTGTACTCCAATAGGATTAAAACGAAAAAGAGGAAAAAAAAGGAGTAAAATCACTAGAATGTCTAAAAAACAATGTTTATTGGAAAATAGATATATTACATAAAAACACATAGTAGTGAAAAATGACCCTAGTATAAAGAACACGTGGAACAGAACTATTATTATACAGCGACATAGGGGTACAATAAATCCGATAATTTTTGTAAAACCAAGTGGCATTATATAAATGGGCATAAGTAAAATACGTAATGTAATGTGCCAAAATCTAACTAATCTGCCATAAGCTTCCAAGTTTGCAATATGAGCAAAAGTTGCTTACCCCGTTGTAGCGTAGTTGCCGCTGTAGCTAGACCCACGTGTGACCCAACCTCTGACGCGCGTTTCGCGTTGTGCTTTCTCAAAAAGGGGAGTAAGAAAATACCACCAGAACCGCTTTTTATATTGTGCTCCATACATGGCGTGTTCCATCTGCGCATGCGCCTTGACGTCATCCCAACAGGATGTGCCGCCCCTCAGCATTCACCCAGTGCGCATGTCCTAGGGAATACCCTATCTGACGTACACTCGACATGCGCACTGGGAAAAGTAGAAGCCGAGACAACTGCACTCCAAATGGGGAACTCAAGGGGAATGCGTCACACGCGGGCACAAATAAACAAGCTGCAAGAAGCATAAATGATTGGCCTATATCGGTATGTATTGCGACCGAAAAAAGACGCAGAGGACCGAAACCCAACTCAATATGTGAACGCAAATACTGTGTTGTTTTAATAATGTGATCAATTGTATATAATAAACGGCAATATGCCTAAGAGTAAAAGTGAAAATGGTGCTAAAAATACATGAAAAATGTAAATTAATAATGTGAACAATTGTATGTAATAACGGCAGTATGCCTAAGAATAAAAAGTAAAAATGTGCTGAAAATACATGAAAAAATATAGATAAACGCTAATAATAAAATAAAGGGGTTAAATGAAAAACTTAGCTTTGCACCTTTTTTATAATTAAATATATTATCAATTGTTCTTCTATCCAATTTTGATTTGGATATTTTATCAATTATTTTTGTCTTTTTATTGTGTGTTTTTGTACTAATTCTTGTGTTTTTTTATTAGCATTAGGTCAATCCACTAACTGGCTTTTTTCTTGAATATATACTATGCCTATTTTGACACTATGAGGACCATTTGAATCCATATGGAAGTACTATCCATGTTGTCAAATATGAAGCACAATTAATGCATTGGAGATCTACGGGTCAAGATTTGTGTATTTAATTCTATTATTTATTGGTGTTATTCACGATTTATATATTTCACTTTATAATATATATATATTATTTTATTATTAGCGTTTATCTATATTTTTTCATGTATTTTCAGCACATTTTTACTTTTTATTCTTAGGCATACTGCCGTTATTACATACAATTGTTCACATTATTAATTTACATTTTTCATGTATTTTTAGCACCATTTTCACTTTTACTCTTAGGCATATTGCCGTTTATTATATACAATTGATCACATTATTAACACAACACAGTATTTGCGTTCACATATTGAGTTGGGTTTCGGTCCTCTGCGTCTTTTTTCGGTCGCAATACATACCGATATAGGCCAATCATTTATGCTTCTTGCAGCTTGTTTATTTGTGCCCGCGTGTGACGCATTCCCCTTGAGTTCCCCATTTGGAGTGCAGTTGTCTCGGCTTCTACTTTTCCCAGTGCGCATGTCGAGTGACGTCAGATAGGGTATTCCCTAGGACATGCGCACTGGGTGAATGCTGAGGGGCGGCACATCCTGTTGGGATGACGTCAAGGCGCATGCGCAGATGGAACACGCCATGTATGGAGCACAATATAAAAAGCCGGTTCTGGTGGTATTTTCTTACTCCCCTTTTTGAGAAAGCACACGCGAAACGCGCGTCAGAGGTGAGGGTCACACGTGGGTCTAGCTACAGCGGCAACTACGCTACACGGGGTAAGCAACTTTTGCTCATATTGCAAACCTTGGAAGCTTTATGGCAGATTAGTTAGATTTTGGCACATTATACATTACGTATTTTTACTTATGCCCATTTATATAATGCCACTTGGTTTCTACAAAAATTATCGGATTTATTGTACCCCTATGTCGCTGTATATAATAGTTCTGTTCCCACGTGTTCTTTATACTAGGGTCATTTTTCACTACTATGTGATTTTTATGTAATATATATCTATTTTCCAATAAACAATTGTTTTTTAGACATTCTAGTGATTTTACTCCTTTTTTTTCCTCTTTTTCGTTTTAATCCTATTGGAGTACACTTATCCTAATTTTATTAGGGGCACATGTGGTAGGTACTAATTGGCACACATTGTGATACTACCCCTCAATTTGTGTCTGTTTTGGTTTTCATTCCTTGTTCTGTGTTATTCACAGTCTTTTTCAGACAAATGGATTTTAGAGCCAGAGATTCTTCATGGCTCAATAAGATCAATGAAGTTTTCAAAGATGACCCCAGTAATATGCCTAGTTCTAATTCTAGAGAAACACAAGATCTAATCCAGAAACTTAAAAATCTACTACATAAGAGGATGAGAACATGGTGAACAAAGGTTTCTTGGAAAAGTATGTGGCTAAGGGGTTAATACCCCGGGGCTTACGAATTCAGGTGTTCCCTGCATTTGATACTGAATTATCCTGGTTTAGAGATGGATGGGAGGAGGTTTCCAGTACTTGCTCTAAGGGCTATATGGCCCTTCTAATCAAATATAATGAAATAACATTGAGTGAATTAGAAAAAGAGATTGATGGTATTCAAACTACTTTGAAACAAGATTTAACCCCTGAAGCGATGAAAAAATTAAATGATGATTTTGATAAAGACTTTGTCAAATGGGAAAATGACATTCAGACTACAAAATCTAGAAAATTTCAGAGGGACGTTCTCGACTTCCAAAAAAATCAAGTTTACAGGTGGAAGTCAAAGAATAACAATAGGAACCGTTCTGTATCCAGAACCCGTTCTATATCTGTAGCACGTTCTGAATCAATCTCTTCAGTGACATCAGGTGAAGAAATGGAAATTAATACACCGCAAGGAGCAAATAATTACCCTCATAACAGATGGAAGGGTCACAGTGCAAGACATCAGGAATTTGCAAGGGGACGTTTTCCCGTTAAACGCAAGGGTCCCATTTCAGGTCAATCCGATGATAAAAAACAGAGGTCAGGAACGCTGGAGGTAATTAACCTTTCTGACCATAGACTGTCAAATGCTCAAATTGATGTTCTATCTTTAGGTCTAACTTTTGTTCCTAACAATCCCTTTGATTATTTTTCAGCCATGAAATACTTATATCTTCTTTCACGTAAATTAATACTCAAGAAATTACATGATAAAGGGGAAGCACATGATTGTGGATTGAATTCCGTGGCTGAGAGGGATGCATTGGCCATCCTGGAGGATCTATTGAGGGAACAAGAAAGCGACACTACAGGTATATTTCCCAGGTCAATTATGCCGCGTTCACGAGCATTCCCCCCTTTGTCCATATGTCCACAGGTTGAGATCTTTGTCAAACTAGTATTGGAGGATTTTAAAAAAATTCCAAGACATATTACGAATGATAATTTGACTAGATCTCAACGTGAGGCCTTGAGGCAACTGAGTAATATGGATGACATTGTTATTAAGGCAGCGGACAAGGGGGGAATGTTGTAATTTGGCCAACAACTAAATATGAAAGAGAGGCGTTTAGACAGTTAAATTGCAAGGAGACTTATACTCGATTGTCTCATTGCCCTATCGCCTCATTTAAATTAGAATTAGATAAAATATTACAGAATGCCTTTGACTTGGGAATTATAACAAAAAAAGTGTTGGATGGTTTAACAGTTGAATTTCCGAAAATCCCAACACTGTATTTGTTACCTAAGGTTCACAAAGATCCTGTAGATCCTCCGGGAAGGCCAATCGTTTCGGGCATTGACAGTCTATGTGATGTGGCCTGTAAATTTGTGGATTTCTACCTAAAAACTATGGTAGAAACACTACCATCATATGTACGGGACACTACGGATATGCTTACTAAATTGGAAGGTGTAGTTTTGGAGAGTGACATGTGGTTGGTTACGGCTGACATTGAGTCGCTATATACGTGCATCTCACATGATGATGGGATGAGGGCGGTCCGTTTCTTTCTGAGGAACAGCAACTGGGATGGACAATTATGTGAGTTTATTGCAGATATTTTACAGTTTGTGTTGACCCACAATGTATTTGTCTTTAAAGACAGATACTATTTACAAAAACGTGGTACTGCCATGGGGGCTGCTTGTGCCCCGGCCTATGCCAACCTGTTTCTCGGGTACTGGGAGAGGACACTCTTCCTCACAGATGGGGTGCCTCACAGTGACCGAGTGCAGTGTTGGCATAGGTACATTGATGACATTTTATTTATTTGGCAGGGTAGTGAATCCAGCATCTCTGAATTCATGGGACAACTCAACTCAAACTGTTATAATATCAAATTAACATACAAAGCTCACCAAAAAAGAATTGAATTCTTGGATATAATGTTGGAAATCGATATGGAGGGAAGGATGCATACTGATGTGTTTCGAAAAGAGACATCAGTAAATTCATTATTGCATGCATCTTCCTCCCATGCCTCTCACATCGTCAAAGCCATCCCAGTTGGCCAGTTCCTCAGAATGAAGCGGATCTGCTCCACTGATCAGAGATTTGAAATGCAGTCGGAGGACCTGAAGAACAGATTTAAAGTGCGTGGCTATAGCAGTCGCTGCATTAAAAATGGATACTTGAGAGCTAAAAAGACAGATCGTCGGCATTTGTTGTTTAGTAACAACAAAACAAAGGCTTCTTCTGACCCCAATGTTAGATATATCTCCAATTTCAATTGTTATTGGAGACGTACACAAGAAATAATTAATAAACATTGGTCGGTGTTGTTGACAGACCCTATCTTGGCTCGGAATATACCTGAAAAGCCACAATTCACAGCTCGAAGAGGAAGAAGCATTAAAGACGTACTTGTCAAAAGCCATTACGTTGCCAAAATTCAAAATCCTCTCAATCCAAATAATAGTCGCCCGGTTTTGGGTTGTTACCCATGTGGCGACTGCTTGGCCTGCACTCAAAAAAATCTGGTTAGGGACACTGCATTCAGTTCCTCCGATGGCAAGAAAAAATTCCAGATCCGACACCATCTGAGTTGCAGTAGCACCCATGTGGTGTATGTGGCCACGTGCCCTTGCTCCAGAATTTATGTGGGGCTTACCTCACGCCAGCTCCGTATACGTGTTAGGGAACATGTGAGGGACATTGCAAATAGTCCAAGAGTCGTGGACATCCATGCCCTGAAAACCCTTCCCAAGCATTTCCGTAGCGAACATAATAGTGACCCAAGTGGTTTGCGGGTTATTGCCATTGACCAGGTTCATTGTGGAAGTAGAGGTGGTAACATCAAACGTTTATTGGCCCAAACTGAATGTAGATGGATAGTCGAATTGGACTCTATGACCCCTAAGGGGTTAAATGAAAAACTTAGCTTTGCACCTTTTTTATAATTAAATATATTATCAATTGTTCTTCTATCCAATTTTGATTTGGATATTTTATCAATTATTTTTGTCTTTTTATTGTGTGTTTTTGTACTAATTCTTGTGTTTTTTATTAGCATTAGGTCAATCCACTAACTGGCTTTTTTCTTGAATATATACTATGCCTATTTTGACACTATGAGGACCATTTGAATCCATATGGAAGTACTATCCATGTTGTCAAATATGAAGCACAATTAATGCATTGGAGATCTACGGGTCAAGATTTGTGTATTTAATTCTATTATTTATTGGTGTTATTCACGATTTATATATTTCACTTTATATATATATATATAATTATTTTATTATTAGCGTTTATCTATATTTTTTCATGTATTTTCAGCACATTTTTACTTTTTATTCTTAGGCATACTGCCGTTATTACATACAATTGTTCACATTATTAATTTACATTTTTCATGTATTTTTAGCACCATTTTCACTTTTACTCTTAGGCATATTGCCGTTTATTATATACAATTGATCACATTATTAACACAACACAGTATTTGCGTTCACATATTGAGTTGGGTTTCGGTCCTCTGCGTCTTTTTTCGGTCGCAATACATACCGATATAGGCCAATCATTTATGCTTCTTGCAGCTTGTTTATTTGTGCCCGCGTGTGACGCATTCCCCTTGAGTTCCCCATTTGGAGTGCAGTTGTCTCGGCTTCTACTTTTCCCAGTGCGCATGTCGAGTGACATCAGATAGGGTATTCCCTAGGACATGCGCACTGGGTGAATGCTGAGGGGCGGCACATCCTGTTGGGATGACGTCAAGGCGCATGCGCAGATGGAACACGCCATGTATGGAGCACAATATAAAAAGCCGGTTCTGGTGGTATTTTCTTACTCCCCTTTTTGAGAAAGCACACGCGAAACGCGCGTCAGAGGTGAGGGTCACACGTGGGTCTAGCTACAGCGGCAACTACGCTACACGGGGTAAGCAACTTTTGCTCATATTGCAAACCTTGGAAGCTTTATGGCAGATTAGTTAGATTTTGGCACATTATACATTACGTATTTTTACTTATGCCCATTTATATAATGCCACTTGGTTTCTACAAAAATTATCGGATTTATTGTACCCCTATGTCGCTGTATATAATAGTTCTGTTCCCACGTGTTCTTTATACTAGGGTCATTTTTCACTACTATGTGATTTTTATGTATATATATCTATTTTCCAATAAACAATTGTTTTTTAGACATTCTAGTGATTTTACTCCTTTTTTTTCCTCTTTTTCGTTTTAATCCTATTGGAGTACACTTATCCTAATTTTATTAGGGGCACATGTGGTAGGTACTAATTGGCACACATTGTGATACTACCCCTCAATTTGTGTCTGTTTTGGTTTTTAATCCTGAACGTTTGCACATAGCCTTAGTCCCTGTCCTGTGCCCCCTATTCATTATAAGTACTTGATAGCATCATAATGAATTTGGGAGTGGGAGAAGACAGAAGACATTGTCAGGTACTGAGCATCCTCTGCCTCCTCCCAATTCATTATAAGTCCCTGACAGTATCTTCTCCCACCTTTCAATTCATTATAAAGTGTCCTATATGCACCTTACCACCTTCTCTCCCAATCCCTAGTAAATTTTAAGACCTCGATAGCATCACAATAAATTGTGAGATGGGAGAGAACACTATCAGGGTCTTAGCACCTTCCTCCACCACCCAATTCATTTTACATCCATATCTAACATCCTCCTCCCCTCCCCCTGGTCGTAAGTCCATTATAAATTCCCCTTCCTCCCATCCCAACCCCCCACATCCCTCATTGTCCTCCCCCCGCATCCCATTATTATCCTCTCCCCACTTTCATAATTGCCCTCTCATCACCTCCATAATTGCCCTCTCCACTACCCCAATCATTCCCCTCTCCACCACCCCAATCATTGCCATCTCCACTACCCCCATCATTGCCCTTTCCACCACTTCTATCATTGCTTTCTCCCCACCACCCCATCATTGCCCATTCCACAGCCTCCATCATTTCCTCCTCCCCACCACCTCCATCATTGCCCTTTCACCACCACCATCATTGTCCTTTTCACTACCATCATTGCTTTCTCCCCACCACCCCCATCATTGCCCTCTCCATCACCCCATCATTGCCTCCTCCCCATCACCTCCATCATTGCCCTCTCCACCACCTACACACACAGAGACATACACACACAGCACCACTTACCTTTCTGCACGTTCCCCCACAGCCACACACGCATAAACACACACACCACTCACCTCTCCGCATGTTCCTCGCAGCATCTTCATCGCCGGCAGCTTTCTCTCTGACACAGCCATGTGCTGAATACTTACGTCATCCAGTAATGCTGCAGTGTCAGGCAGGAAGCACGGACAGTAATCAGGACAGATCCCTGCAGGGATCGCTCCCTACCCGCCAAATATGAGGGTAATCTGGCCATGGGGCCCCCGGAGCCTCGGGGCAGGATAAACAGGCCAGATTGCCCTCAGTGTTAGCCATCCTGCAGGGGCCCCCTCCACCTCAGGGCCCTATGCAGATGTACCAGCTGCACGTGCGGTATATCTGCCCCTACCAGGGGGTCATCGATTGTCTCTCTAAATTCAACCTTTCGCTACTGACAATTGTGGACATGAAGAGATTTTTAGGGGTCCTACTACCATATATCCCTGCTGGCACCTCTGTATCATCTGGTGCACATCCATGGCACATGACAGTACAGAAGTTGAGAATATTTTTCAACTAGAAAGTGTTACATAATCAAAAGCTATTAAACTTTCATGAATTCCAGCAAAACAATTTACAACATTTTTCTTCCTTTTATTTCAATTTTCACAAAGCATTGCGTTATGAAGATACATATCTTATTGTTATAGTCCCTGGCCACAGATACCGCTCTGCTATTTAACCTATCGGCCAGAAGTGCTCGGTAAACAGAACAAGATTGACTTTCCTGAATGATCTCTTTAGAATCGCTTTAAATGTCTGGTGCAAGAGGACTGATTAGAGCACTGAATCAATTTTCCTTGACAAAAAAAAAGAAAAAAAAGAGTCAGACATCTGGTAACAGAGATTTACAATAAGCTCTTGTGCTGAACTAAATTGTGCCTCTCCAATTCAATTCCCAGGCTGCGGAGAGAAAATATACATGAGATTGTGGCTTCTGGAGGGACTTATATCTTCTAGAAGAAAGGAGAATATCATAATGAAATCTAATCCGCATATTATCAGTAAATAAATAGAGATGCGGGTGTACGGCTTCCATTATTTCTACTGCATTTACTGTAGTGCATATTCCTCAAGAGATTCTGCCACGCAAACCTACTTGATCATTCACTTTACCTTCCCTCCGTTGATAATTTATACGCAACACTTCTGATAAAGTGCGGATAAATAACATCTGTCTTCTTGGCATTTGAATAAAAAATGACATAGTGGTTCTTTACTGTCGCATCTGGGTGAGGTTTTGTTGAGTTTTGCTTTGGTATCTTTTAGAGATAAGAGACTCAAGTTGAGAAGAATAGAATTTGCTTTAAATTTTACAAAAATGGGGAAATTTTTTGTGATACTTTTAGAGTGAATCAAGCAAAATGACAAACAGCAGTTGACATTTTGGTGGATTTCTATGGACTGGGTAAGAGTTCAAAAATATAGTCACCTCACCTCTTACCTGTCAAAGCACTGAAGCTCCCCACCTGGCCATCTCATCTCTCTGTGGCTCTGGTGTATTCTTCACATCAAGTATGGTGACAGAAGAGCTCTTTATGATCTTCATACTTCCCAGCACTTCTGCCCCTACTGGGCCATAGTGACATAAATCCTGATGAGACTACACAACATAAAGAAGAAGATGATCCAGAAAAGAGCAAAAGTCACACCTGATGAAAATGTAGGACTGGGGTGTTAGCTGTGGGTGAGGTTGAGCATCATCCATGCCCTGCTACAGGAAAATAGGGGTCCTGGCTGGGTGTGTGTGCTGCTGTTATCTTGGCACTATGCCTTTACAGACCACATGCTGCCATTTGACATGACAGGCTAGGACCAGATGGTATGTAGTTGAATTGGGGGACCAAAGTCCAAAAATAACATTTTCTTTACTTAACAATAAGTTGATGAGAAGTATATACATCAGTTGCAGGCACGACATTTCATGAATGCTTCTACATTATGCAGAGACATGAACTCTATGGTAATATACGGCAGTGCATTACTTCCATTACATGTTACAATAGTAAAGCAAACCATTATGGAAGCTCCATCTTCCCCTGTGAGGACCATACAGGTTGAGATGTGTTGCTAAGGTCCCTCACAGCTAGTCTCAACACCTGGTTGTTTTGTAAGGACACAATTGGCTGAAGTACATGGATATGACTCCTCACTAGTACTCTGAGTCCATTGGGTGAGGGCTTCATGCTCCTTGCTGTGCCACTGCATCTTCAGCTCTCCATAAAACTCATGTCCCAGTATGGCGACACTCTAACTTCTGTTTTAACATAGATAATTGTTTGCTTAAGACCTGCTTGACTTAAGGTACTGCCACACTAAACAATCCCGCTAGCGATCACGATAACGACGCATACTAATGCGATCGCTAGCGGGATTGTTTCTATATCGCTAAATGCTGCCACATTTAGCGATATAGTTAACGACGCTATCGCCGTTAGCGATCTTCTTAACGACTTTAGCGGTACAAAAGTACCGCTAAATCGCTAAGAAAAGGTGCCACACAGCGATTAAATACTTACCCAGCTGGAGCGCCGACGAGAAAATAGGGTCCGGAGCGATTCCAGCGACGAGCGAGATCACAGCAGGAAGCTCGTCGCTGGAAGCTGCCGCACTGAACAATATCGCTAACGGGATCGCTAAATAGTGACGTTTTTTAGCGATCCCGTTAGCGATATTGTTTAGTGTGGCATACCCTTAAGATTAGGAATCCTTCCTTCTACTTAATCGCTTTTTAGTAAGCCTCCTGCTCCTCCTGAATGTGGTTGTGTACTGTTTACTGAGGCCTCCCAATCTAGAATAAGGACATTGTCCTGCAGCTCACGTGAGTGATGTTTCATCCCTTTACATAAGCCTCCTGGCCTAGGATAATGACCTTGTCCTTCTTTTTTGTGAACATATAATCCCATGGGATTATATGTTCACAAAAGATTTCTTACTTCCTAGTCTCCAGAGGAACATGTCATTCCCTTTGCCTTCACTAGACTCCCTGCCTGAAATTCAGAATACTGTGGCCACTTATTCTTTGCTTTCCTTCATAACATACTATCTGATTTATGCTAGTCCACCTCTTCGAACACAAAACAGTTTCTATGCAAGTCTACAAGCAGCTAGACCATAGGTCCGTTACTTCTCAAGTACTCTCTCTATCTGAACAATATTAAAAAGTGTTAAACAAAGATGTTTAAAAAATAGGAGGAAACCAAATGCAAATAAAGCAATTACTGGAGGGAAAAGTTTGTACTGACTCAATATAGTTAATAGATGTGCAAAGATATAATCAATAAATTGCAAAAAATACAAATGTATATCATAACCGTAAAGTGCAAAATAGTTCTCTCTTAACTCCTCCCACAATTTACAGTCTACTGCTAACTGTTGCTGCTCAGAAAGTGAATAAAACAAGATTAAAACATACAAAAAAAGGCTGCACTCAAGCATACTAAAGCATGACAATATGGAATACATGAAATTTAGAATAGCAATATGGCTTTGGAATATAAGGAAAAATTTGAGACGCTTAGTATAAACATTTGGCCAAACATTTTAAAGCCCACCAACCATCGTCAAGGTGGTCTCAATACTGGTGAGTCCCTGACCTAATGTGAACATACCTCTATTAGGCTGGTTGGTGGGCTTTAAAATGTTTGGCCAAATGTTTATACTAAGCGTCTCAAATTTTTCCTTATATTCCAAAGCCATATTGCTATTCTAAATTTCATGTATTCCATATTGTCATGCTTTAGTATACTTGAGTGCAGCCTTTTTTTGTATGTTTTACATGGGGGTAGCTTCCCTTGGTTTGCACCTAGTTCACATTAGTCTGGATGTGCCAGTCAGGTTTTTTTGTTTATTAAACAAGATTAAAAACAGCATTCAAAGCAATGCATTATATATCAATAAGATTTTCAAGGGAAAGTGTGGGCAGCTTCTCCACTTCCTTACAAAAGAAGGCACCAGAACCGAAGAGAGGTATCGGATGACCGAGTGGCAAGATGTGGCTGCCGAAAAAGTGAGCGATGATGTGAGAATGAATATTTGTTTCTGCAAAACTCTGTTTATTATGCTCTGGGGTCTTAAAAGACCCCCTATGGGGGGGCTGTATATGATATGGGAGCCCTATGGGGGGCTGTATATGATATGGGAGCCCTATGGGGCATTGGGGAGCTATATATGAGATGGGATTACGGTGAGGAACCATATTGCCCAAATCCTTGATGTCATCAAGAAGGATCAACAAGAAATTGAGCATGTTTCTGATGAATTGCTTAAAAAATCACATGATATTGCGGAGAAAGTCGGGGTTGAGTTATCAGTACCACGAATTGCTCAAAAGTAAATACACAGAAGTAACCCACCATCTGAGACTGCGATTGAATACTGGAGACGGTCGTTGATCATCCCTTATCTTGACTCCCTAACTTTATCCTTGAATGTTAGATTCTCACATGAAAATACACCTGCTTTTGCCATATCCTATCTTCATCCTTCATACATGCTAAAAATGGCTTCAAAAGATTTGCAAAAAAAATGCAAAGTCTTTCATGGAGTTTTATGGGTTGGGTGATATCTCTGCAGAATTAGATTTGTGGTATAATCTGTGAAAAAAGAAGGATTTAGCAGTAGACAAATTAAAGCACATTGAAGTGGCTGCACTTTTGGAGGAGGCTAATATTTTTTTTCCCTGCAACAAGACACGCACTCTTCATTTTAAGTGTTTTCCCGTCTACACAGCTACTGTTGAACGATCTTTCAGTACCCTTCGAGGGGTAAAGACCTGGCTCAGAAGTACAATGGGAGAGGACAGACTGACTGGGTTGTGTTGATGAGCGTCCATCGGAAATTCTTCAAGGAAAATCAGGACTGTATTGAAATGAAAGTTTTGAACAAGTTTTCTTCAAACCCAAGATAAATGATATTAGTATAAGATATGTAATTAGAACAAAAATCTAAATTTTTTCGCAAGCAAATAATTGTAATAACTAATAAAGCACTGCTATAATTACATATAATTTTCTTAAAATTTTCATTTCATTCACCTTTATCGTTCTAAAATTTTACAACCTGAAAGACCATTGCCCCCCCTATTTTTGATCCTGGGTACGCCCATGATCATTGGGTACATATGATGTTGCGATCACTTTTTATTACATTTTTATATGGATTTGTAGCAACCTAAGAACAGCACTTCTGGTGTTTTTTATTTTATTTCTTACATTTATCATATAGGATAATTTGTTTTATATTTTGATAGATATAAGTAGTGATACTAAATATGTTTTTTTTTTCTTAAACAAAGAGAAGGGGGTTCATTCAAATTTTTTCTTTTTTTTGTTTATTTTTATTTTTTTTAATCCTTTTACGTGACTTGAACCTGAGATTGTTTGATCGCATCTGTTGTATTGCTGTCATGCTGTGACAGGCTTCGGTATGGAGGTGAGACCTCAAGCTGTCCCTGGAACTTGCACCCTAACGATCCCTGTCTCGGGGGTAGTCTTGAATGCAGAGAGACCCGAATCTCTGACAGTACTGTGCTCCTGTTAACCCCTGATCTGTCTCCTCCCCCACCACATGAGGCCTAGGACAAAACTATAAGGTAAACAAGATACAAAGCCAAAGCAAGGATAACAGAAAGCAGCAAACATACAAATCAAAGGTAAAGAGGTATATAGGGAAGGGTAGGTGTGGCACCCCAGAGTCCGGTTGCCACGGTGACATTGTTTTCCTCTGAGGGTGATGTCATGCCTGGAGGCAGTGGGGGGTCTCCATGCCAAGTAATACACAGCATGCATCGCAATTCCTGCTCCGGGCCAGAGGGGGGGAGCTCTGGACCTGACTTCAGGGGAGCTGTTCTCTCTGGTCAGGAGGAGGAGTCAGTTAGGTCTGTTGGGCAGTTGGTCAGTGGAGAGGGAAGGGACAGGAACGTAGTCAAGGGCTCTGGGGAATTGAAGGTGACAAAAAGGACACCAGAGTCCTTGGCTGGGCGGGGCGGTGCTGTGCGCCCCGACAGCCGAATCTGGAGGTCAGGGGACTGAAAGCTCCCTGGCTACACCGACACCCAGAGGTACAACAGCAGACCAAGAGCCCAGTTCTGACAGTGAAAAGGCAGTGCCCGTGATAGGCTCATGCTGTCTGCCATACAGGTTAAAAATCAACAAGCAGGAGAGGGTCGCAGCTTAGCTACAGGCAGCAGGGACCTGAAAAGAGAGCGCAGCAGGAAGGTCCCCAACCCCACCAGGCAGGGTGAACCCCCTGAATGCCTCCATGCCTTCTGTCATCTGTAACTGGTACCCCGGATTGCATTTTGATCTACCAAGAAGTAAAAGGTAAAGAAAACTGCACTTCTCTGTGTCCTTACTTATTCTCTGCACCCCAACATTCACCACCACCTGAACAGTCAAAAATATTTGCCCTGTCGCCCTGCTCTACCCGTGGGGAGCTGTAGCATCTTTGCTGCGTCATCATCGGCCCCAGTGGACCTGAACCGCCGCGTCGGCCACCCATTGCCAAACACCACGGGTGGGGTCACGACTCAATACCATATTACCCTCCCCCATTTTATGATGCGGCCAGGGCCACGGAAACAGATCACGTCCCCGTGACCTCCCCCAAAGAACTGTCTGGCCTGATTCCGAGTACCCCCAGCCTTGGGGGGCGTGTCATAGGAATGTACAAACCAAAGAAGGATAGGACAATGAGGGAAGCATACATACAAAAACAGCACATAACAATTTCTAGTAGCAACAATGATCTCCTATTCAGCACCGCAACTCCATGGGGCTAAGAAGCAAAGCTTCACTGGCAAGGCAGAGAGTGTCTGGCCAGGTCTTATAGTGAGAGGTATTGACCAGATCAAAAGAAGCTGAAATGTAGCTGCAAGTTTCTGGCTACCATAGAAAGGGTCGTTAACCTCTTTGGCACCAAAGGAAACCAAATCTATTTAATAAGGGACACAAACACACAGACTAAACTGAAGATCTGCGATTCACAAAACATAGTGATCTTCTACCCCAGATATCCCATCAGGACGTGACACACTCATGACAATTGCAGTATATAGATAAAATTACATTCTCTTATGAAGCTAAGGATGATTGAGTTGGCAGCCATGGAGGCCTTCAGCAGAACCCCTGGTGCCATTAGAACCTATCAGAACCCCACAATCGTAGGCTGGGGAGCCGATGAGCCAGTGCACGCATACATTGGCAATTCCGTCATTTAGATGTCACAGTTATTGAGAGTACCATTTACATGATTAAACAGCAGCGATTGGCATTAGCTCAGGTTGCTGCTGATAAGCAAAATCTTTGTATCACAGACAACGTATTCCAGATATGATGCAGGCTCAGCTCATGAACCTGCTTCATACAACAGGAATTCACAACAGCACCTGACCTGGGACAAATATTACATCTTATGTCAGGAAGGGGTTAATAAAGGAATTAAAAAGAATTTGGTTGAACAATTGCACTCACCTTAAAAGCCCAGCTTATTGGTTTGTCACAACTTGTCTTTCATGAAGCTATGCCGGTTTGCAGTTATTATATTTTTCTCTGTTATATACTTTTGAAGATCATCTCAGGTGCCCTTATCTTTATATTCATGGTCACAAGTTGTTTGAACAAAATGAAATTTACAACGTTTAAAAATCAGAAAAAGTAATAAATTATTACTTAGAAGAGTACATGGAAAATATATCCTGTTAATGCGCTAATAGGTGAGAGAGTTCATTCAGTCTTTTAGAACTACACTTATGACTCATCTATCCTCTCAATGAGAACTATGGGGCTTGACTTAAGATACTTTTTTACCGTATTTTACTTTTTTTTAAGATAAGAGTAATCTATACTAATACTCCAAGTCTAACAAAGTTTGTAAGTCGCAATTTTTTGACCTTTAGATCATCAGTGACTAATATGAAGCTATAGCAGCAAGGGGTTTCCTCTTGTAACTTGTCCCATTTTTCCATTTCTAAGGCAATCATGGAAACAATGTCACTGTGCACCCCAGTTGAGAACGTCTTGATGGCTCCTCTGCTATTGGAGTGATTATATTCTACAACAGAGGTCTACACTCCGGCAATGACTTATGTTCTGCACTATTTTTTTAAGAAAAGCTGTTCTGGGTCTAAAACATTTACTGCTTTGTCTAATATACAGTCTTTGTGTTTAAAATGAAAATATAATTTTACGAGAGCTGGAAGCTCTAACATATTTGCATCTATTGCACAGTTACTGAGGCTGGATAAGTGTTACTCCAATTGCAGATCTTTAAAGCAAATTACAGGTTAATACTCTCTTCAAACGAATTGGGTTATCCTGAACTGTCAAATGCTTTTGCAAAAAAAAAAATGTTTAAAATGGTTGCCAATACGAGCTGAAAACTAAACCATAAAGTTTTAAGAAAATATTGGATATTTGGTTTTAGTATCTAATATTTATTCAATTTGACATCTATTATGAAAGGAAAGTAAGCAATGTTCAAAACCCACAAATCATCAAAGACTTGGGCAGCAGCTGTAATCTGATCCCTGAGTGATGTTCAAAAATATCTCTAATCATTGACTCTCACAATAAGGATTTTACCAGAGAACTGAGATGGACTAATTGGTACAAGAGGCAGGGGAAAAAAAGTGAATGATAACTGAAGATAGAGGAATTTTATTGATTCTTAAAGGGTTGTCCTACGAACAAAGTACAGGTTAATCCATAAATCTTGGAATAATAAGTTCCACAATTGGAGATGTTAAAAAAATGTTCCTGTGTTGAGATAACCTTGTAAATGTTCCCCTGCTGTGTACTATGTAATAGCTGTGTATGACCGTGCAAGAACATGTTCTGATCATACCACATCTTCTGAGCACAGGAGGATGCAAAAGAGAGAACACGAGATCACAGCTCCTGGGCAGGGTGGGGGTGCAAAAGAGATGTTACAGACATTATAGCATGGGATCACAGTTGATTCTTTCTGTAAGGTAAAACCTGTTTAAAAACAGTCAGGAAAATGTTTTACCTCACAGAAAGGAGTAGCTGCTATCCCCACTGATCAGACCAAGTCCCTGTACGGTCAGACACAACCATAATATAACCAAAGACAAGAAACATGCCAAAAAGCAGGGATCACCAAAAATTAACAAATTTATTGGGAGACACAGAACCCACAAAAACATTTTAAAAACATTTAAAAACAAGAGTAGTTACAAATACCCAAGGAAACCACAATTCATGCCGAGCATATGAATAAATATCCTGTTTAGAATACTTGATAGTATATCAACAATGCATCTGTATCTTTATAAGAATAAAGCTGCCATTATAAAACGTAGTGGGGACAGATTTAATCATGTCTAAAGATGACTACAATATCAATAGAAACCCCCATATTTAAGGAAAATATATATCAATAAGGGTAATATACAAGTGGACACCAAATACAATAAGCAAGGGGAAAAGGGAGGCATAAAGCTGCATCTACCCAGATATATATTCAATAACACCCCATAAGGTAGGTCAAGAGGAATGATATATATAATGAGATCACAGGATATATATTTATATTAATATCTTATCAAACCTCCTGACCAGCCAACATGAATTGTAATAAAATACATTACTACTATGTTGAAAAGACCCAAATAGGCATGCTCATGAACAGACACATTGTACTTCATGTTAGTGGAAAATTTTGGCCAATATAATTTGTGTTTATTTATTAAAATATTGAAAATTTGACAAAAAACTCTGAAAATGTTATCATTGTCAAAATTTGAATTTCTATGCCCTAAAACCAGACAGTTATACCACACAAACTAGCAAAATAGTCAATAATTAACATTTCCCATGCTTTACATCACCGTCATTTTTTTAAACATTTTTTTTGCTAAGAAATTAAAAGGGCTAAAAGTTTTACAAAAATTTACAAAACCAATTTTTAGGGACCACATCACATTTCAAGTGACTTTGAATGGGCCTATTTGATAGAAATTATCTAAAAGTGACACCATTCTAAAAACTGCACCCCTTAAAGTGCTCAAAACCACATTCAAAAAGTTTATTAACCCTTTAGGAGCTTCACAAAAAAATATAGCAATGTGGAAGGAAAAAATAGAATTTTACATTTTCCCACAAAAATACTACTATAGCCTTAAATTTAGCATTTTCAAAAGGATAACAGGAGAAAAGATAATTGCTTAAGAGCTATTGGATTCTCTCGAACCATGACAGCACTGAAAGGAAAGAGAGTATCTGCTTCCTGGAAGAGGAAACCCATTGAAATTAAATGATGGTACCTCTCCATACTCCTCATTGTGCACCGTACTAAGAGACTAAAACAGAACCTTCCGCTGAAAGAACCTTCCTACCAAAGGTGAGATCAAAATTCCCCAGATCCAACCTGTAATGCTTAAAGAAGGTAGTGAGGGAGACCATGCTGCCGCCCTGCAGATTTGATAAATCATTAGCCCTTTAGTGGGTCTTTGAACAAAATAAACATGGCTGAAAACCTCTGCCAGGAACTTGTTACCTACAGATATTTAAGGAGACATCTTCTGACATCTAAGGAATGAAAGACTATTTCACCCTGGGATTTTGGGCTGTCACAAAATTAAGGGATGATTATTTTCTGAACTCTATGAAATCTGGAAAACCACTTTTGGAAGAAAATCTGGGACAGATCTTAAAATTACTCTATTCTCTGGGATAGTTATGAAGGGAGGATTATTGAAATGGCCTGCAACTCACTCACCTGCCTAGCCATAATTAGGGCTACTAAAAGTATCGTTTTGCAGATGAAATTGGTTCAAACTGAGTTTTGGCAAGGACATTCAAAACAAAATTTAGGTCCCAGGAAGCCACTTTGGAGCACTTACATGTCTAGAAGAAAAAGAAGCTTTAATGAACCTATGCACCCATGGGTCATCAGCTTTTTTTGATTAAATAACGCCCCCAGGCAGAGACCTTTTAGGTTACTAGTGGAGAGGCCTATTCCATGGCCTTTTTGAAGGAATTCCAAAACTTCAATAAGGGGAACTTGTTGGGTAGACAGATTACATCTGGAAAATTCTAAAAACTTGTTCCAGACCTAAAAATATTTAAGGGAGGTAACCTTAACCTTTTTTTCTACTCAAAGGGAGGGTGGAGACTAAATTCTGTAAGAACCCTCTGACTGATAATAGTCCCCTTTCAAGTTCCAGACAGTCATGTGCAGGCTGTGGACAGGAGGTTGGGACAGTCAGGCAGTATCTAGACTCCGAGATTGACATGATTCTTAGGTAGGTAAACCACACATATAAACAACAGAGGTAAGTGGAGCATGGGGTTAAACCAAGTAGGAGAAGCAAGAGAGTTAACACAAACTCAAAAACTAGCAGCAGTCACAGATAAATACACTGTTATTGAAATTTTAATTTAGGATAAATCTATCCTACAGTGTTTGCTGCTGCTGTTCCCAATCTTAGACTAAATGTCTTTTTGAGCGCTCAAACGAAATGAGGACTGTCCACACAGAAGTGTCAGTATAACAGTTCGTCAAGACCAACAGTTTATTATTCATTCAAGGTTTTATACTTTTACAAAAAGGGGCTGGTTAGTCAATTAACATACAATTAAAAGCTGCTAGATTATTGGCTGTTTTAGTATAAGTATGATAATTATGATAAAAGGGCTGAAGTAGCAGATTTATTGTTCTTTGCCCAAGTTTTCCTACGTGACCAATTATCATAAAATAATAGATATCTACCCAAACCTTCTATCTTTGTTTCCCTTTTTTTGTGTCCTTGGTAAAAAGTCCCTATGAGCTATCTTTGCAGCAGCCTGACTTATGTAGGCCAGGGGTCATGTCTTAAGCAACTGATTATAACTAGCATCAGCTTTTGCATAGATATGTGTGAGCACAGGATTTTTAGCAAGTGAGATCTATCTGACTGTAAATGCATATACATATACATTTTATATATGGAATACATATATATTTCCATGACAACACCAAACACCTTCTCCAATAACAAATACCAACAACCTCCATCCATGCAGCATAAGCTAACTCGACAATGAGCTAGTCAGGGCCTAGATTATATAGGAGATGAGAGGGCGAACAATGCGCAGCTGAGAGCCTGAACCCTCCAGGAGCTCTCAACTGAGCAGATTAGCCCCTGCACGCTCAAATAAATTACACCATTTAATATGAAGCTGAAGTGCTTCTAATCAGTGCAAGAGTAGGAGAAATCAGAATCTCCAGTCTTCTGGCTCCTCTGTCGCAGTAAATCCATGACACTGCCCAGTACCAACAGTGGTGCATCGGATTATAAATAGTCAACATGGCAAAGGGCTGCTCCAAGAACTTTGGGCCCTAGGCAATTGCCCAGTTTGCCCTTATTAAATCTGCAACTGAATATCACCATGCTGTGAGGGCAAAAGGAAGTGGTGAAAACAGGACAGAATTTCAAAAGGGACTTTATTAGAGATTTTTACAAATTTTGGACATTTACAAATAGAGAGCAAAAAATGAGAGAATGTAAATGAAAGGAAAAAGAAGAAATTGGAGTATAACGTCAGTCCCTGTCTGCAAGTATTCATATGAGGAAATCTAATGAATGACACCGGAGAAATTAGAAACTGATGAAAAGATCATCAGAGCCTTTTACTAATGTGTTCATTGACCACTTGGGAGATAAAGTAATAAAAGAAAGTCAATGTCATATCAGATTACCTGACAATATCTTACATTGTTTCCTACTAGCTGACATCATGCTAAGGTACGAACTGCAGTTTCCTGTTCAGTCTTTCTATGATTTTGCTTTTCCAACAGAAGCTAAGCGCAACTCCATGCCTAGTCCCACCAACACAAAAAAAATCAGATAATTAACCTATAATAATATGAGCAATTCCAAACTATTCAATAATAAATCTCTAGAAATCAATTGATTGCACTCTATTCTCTAGGGGTACTTATAGGCCAAGCTCGTACACACTATACTCTGGTCAGAAAAATAACACATAGGGGCACAAAGTATGGCACTCTCTGGACACTCTGGCAGTAAGTGGGCTCACAGTGACACCACGCAGGCACTACAAAGCCCTATACCGCACTGTTTATCTTCGTGTAGGTTCAAGTAGTAGTAGTGTAGTATGCACTATGTATCATGGCAATCAATAGCAATGATAGGCACTCCTTATAATATAAACAAAAATAGATAGTCCCAAATTGAGCGGGATCATGCACATCATGTATTATGCCTTATGTATTAGGCCTTGTCTTCTGACAAGAGTTCTGGTTTATACACTAGCATATCTGTCACAGGCCTACTGGGGTAAGTGGAAGGGACAGCTTATGGAATAACAGGAGAGCAGTAAGGAGGTTGGCCCAAACCTCCTCACCTTTAGCGGTACCTTTGGGACCAGGGATAGTTAGGGCCCCAGTCTGAGGGACGGTTCAGTGCCCCTTTCCCTAATCACGTACACTGGCCACATATTTTATGGATCTTGACATGGATCTCGTCACTAAGCTTGCAAGACAGCTACAGGGTCTGTCTTTTGTGCGTCCAACCTACAGTCTAGGTTCCAGTTCAGCTATCTGTAGTGACCCAACCTTAAAGTGATGTTCCCGTTTAGGTTTTCTAGGGGTCGGGATAAATGTGTTCCATTCCAGGAAGCCTGCAATCTCTATTTCAGGCAGTCGTCTGGGAGTGAGGTACAGATCGATGTCACCCACAGTCTGGGAAAGACTAAGTTGCAACACAAAGGGATGAAGGTTATGGAGCCCAACACTAGGGAAGAGGGCAGTGGAGACCCCTAGGCAGATCTAAAGCCAGCCTGTAAGCCCTTAAACATCCATATGTAGGTTCTGAACCTAACGCAACCTAATACGCGCCTGACCCTGGCAATAAGCCCTGCTTAGGGAAGGATGGGGTGTGCACTAGTCAATCCTCACTTCAGATTAAGACAGATGGATAGACAAACGAGGGGAACACTTATCTTGACTTGACCCGAGAGAAAACACAGACGTCCTCCAACAGCACCAAAAGAGGAAGATAGCCGACTCAACAGGGGAAAATATAAATATCTCCAGCGATTACCAGAAGCAGCCAGAAAGTCTATAAACACCCAGGGCCAGGTGTGTCAATTAGAGCTGGGGGGGAGGTTGCTACTGGGTCCAAGAGTCAGAAGGACTAGGAAGGCGTCTGCAAAGCCAACCGCAGAGACCTTTTGCAGCCAGATGCAGTGCGACTGTCTGCAGCCTCTGACACACCCGTGACAAGAGGGTGGGACTGTTGTCTCCATTTTTCAAAGAGACCCTCAATCCTGGGCCTTCTCACTCCCATCCGACTCATTGTCACTCCAGTCTGATGGATTTTAGCGGCTCTTGGCCTCATTTATGATGACCTGGACCGATCTTTCTTGTGGAATCTAAACGTCATAAGATCCAGCAGGGGAACCGACTGGCAAAGGGAAATTTTGCTCAGAATTCCGTAGATGGGCCACTGACACCCAGTGGAATGATCCTGGCCTTAGGAGTCAGTTTTGTCAAGGCCTGGCTGAACAGTTGAAGTGTCATTGGAACAGTACGAAACTCCAGCGTCATTGGAGAATGCCATGGCTCTTGCTATACGTATGGATAGACACTTCAGGATAGAACTGTAGTGACCCCACCCCTGTGGTACTTCCTAAAGTTGAGTTCTCCCTGGTGCTCTGAAGAACCTATGCAGGTAAGGGGTTTTCCCCCCATTATGGGTCTCTTGTGGCAATCCATACCTAAACACCAGAAACTGTCAGAAAAAGTCTGACCACAGGTTGTATGGAGTTTTAACAACATGGGTGTATATATCTTCCGTATGTGTATCTCAGTTTAATCCTACCTGCAGAAGTGCTTATAGGTACAAAAACTAAGACAATATCTGTCCTACTGGATACTGGGGCAGGAGCCGATATGGGGGATGCTCGGTTCACTTAGACCCATGGTCTCTCCTGTAGTAAGCTGTCAAAGTCCATTCCCATATTTGCAATAGATCTGCACCTCTGGATCGGGGAAGCTTTACTCAAATAGTGCATAAGGTGACTCTTCATGTAGGGGCTTTTCACAGTGAGCTCCTTTTTTGTTAACTTCTAGAAGGCCTCCTTATGTATTGGGTCTTCCCTGGTTGATTAAGCAAATCTACACATAGATTGGCAGGCCAGAGAGATTATTAAATGGAATGATTTTTGCAAAAATAATTGCCTAGGTACTATTATTTCTAGTGTCTCCACTAAAAAACATTCAATCTTTTCTGTCTGATTTTGTGGAGGTGTTCTCTGAAAGAGTGTGAAGAGCTGCCTCCCCACCGTGTGTATGATTGTCCTGTCAACTTGCTTCCGGGTGCAAAGTTGTCCAAGACCAGATTATACAATCTGTCAGGTATTGAGAGACAGGCCATGAAAGACTAAATATATGAGAGTCTTGCCAAGGGACATATTAGATCCTCATCTTCGCCTGTAGCGGTGGGTTCTTCTTCATTTAGAAGGAAGGTGGGGCTGTGTCCCTGTTTAGATTTTCGTGAGGTTAAATCGGAATACTATACGAGACCTATATCCCCTCCCACTCCTACCTGATTGTTCAATCAAAATATTGTGGAAAATTGTTTCTCCCAAGTTGGATCTCAGGGGAGTCTATAATCTGATTAGGATTAATGAGGGGATGAGTGGAAGATGGCGTTTAACACGCAGAAGGGCATTATGAAAACATTGTCATGCCTTTTGGGTTGACTAATGCTCCCACCGTATTCCAACATGTTTAAAGGGAACTTGTCACCCCACCCCGGGGGGGGTTTAAGTAAAAGAGCCATCTTCAGCAGCACTAAGACAGCAGTCTGTGAAGGTGGCTCTTTTTTTTCTGGTCCCCTGCAACGCTGAAATATACAGTTTTAAAACTAGGTCCCCATACCTTAAATGCATGACTCATCCTCCCCCAGCCGTCCATCAAGCCCCTTCAGGGTCACCGCGCTTCCTCCAGAGTTTGTTTTGCTTTCATTTCATTTCTGAGTGTGAATACATGATAACACACTGCGGGGAGGGATCTGGGGAAAGAGAAAGACACAGGCGCCACACAGAAACGAAATGAAAGCAAAACAACTCTGGAGGAGACCGGTGACACTGAAGGGGCTTGATGGACAGCTGGAGGGAGGATGAGTTAGGGGAAGAGGCCATACCTCAAGGACGCATTTAAGGTATGGGGACCTAGTTTTAAAACTGTGTATTTCAGCGTTGCAGGGACCAGAAAAAAAAGAGCCACCTACACAGACTGCTGCCTTAGTGCTGATGAAGTGTGGCACTTTTACTTAAAAAACACGGGGGGTGACAAGTTCCTTTTAATGACATCTTCCATCACCTCGTGGGTAGATTTGTAGTAGTGTATCTTGACGAGATTTTGATCTACTCGCCCAATCTCAAGTCTCATCAGGTACAAAATCAGGCAGGTTTTTACAAGTTCTACGGATAATAAACTGTATGCCAAGTTGGAGAATGTGTATTCACCCTACAGAGGTTCAGTTATTAGGTTTCCTAGTGTCACCTGCAGGATTCCACATGGATACTGATAAGATCTGAAACGGTCCCTTGAATGGAATCTCCAGAAAATCTGAAAACATTACGCTTTTTGGGGTTTTGCAAACCATATCGAAAATTTATCCTAAACATTCTCGTCTATTGTCAAACCCCCCACTGATATGACTAGGAATGCTATGGACTTCACAAGATGGTCCGATTGCGTTTGGCAGGCATTTTCTTCTTTGAAAAGATGTTTTTCCATCCATTTGCGCCCGTACTCATCCAACCTATGCTTCTCATCCATTTATTGTTGAGTTTGAAGTTTCAAGGTGGGGGGCAGGGCTGTATTGTCTCAAGGGTCGCCGCCTAGTAAAGACATCCATTTGGCTTCTTCTCTAAAAAGTTGTCGTTGGCTGAAAGAAGCTATGATACAGGCACTAGGCATCTTTTGTCCATTTAAGTTGACATTTGAGGAATTGCATCTGTAAGGTTCTATGTATATATTCCTGAAACTCAGTTTGTTCGTCAGCCATTTTACTTTCTGTCTTGCTGCAGCTATCTTGCCCTCAGTCAAAATGGGTTTCCAGCTTGCATGTTCCCGCCCTGATTGTCTCCTTTGCTTCTTAAGCAGCCACAGCTGAGCAATCAGTGCTTCAGAATCTAGCCTGCAGTGAACCTGTGACTTGACTCCTGAAGCCTTGGACCTTGTACTCCAGCTATTCCTACTGAGGAACTCTGAAAACACTTGTGGACTTTTGAACCCTGCTCTTTGAAAGACCCACGTTTGCATGGACTTACGGTAAAAAGAGAAGAAGATCCTGAATCTGTATTGGAGAGTGATTGCTGAGCTTGGATTACTCTGGCCTGCTGTGTCTCCTGTTTCTGTGTCTGCAAACTGTGTGACTATTTCTTCCAACTTGTATGAAGTAATACAGGACTTTTCTATATCAACCTGTGACTCCTGTGTTTTCATCGCACCCAAGCACAAGACGCTATATGAACTGTACTACATACATTACAAGATTCTGAAGCCAAAACGTTAGTGTCTGCTGGGTCTGGAAGGCTGTGTCTGCTGTACTGTGGATATCAGACAGTCCGGTTTGTACTTTCTGTGATGACAGTGGTTGTGACTTCTCACAACCATTCCAGTGAGCAATTCCCTTAAGTTTTTTCTTTTTGCAGTGTTACCACAGGAAAACACTATTGTTTTTTTTTTTCCTTTCTTTTCTCTTTTTTGTCTGCTGTAACTCTGGATATCAGATGTCTGGTTGAAACTTTATGTGATGATAGTGGTTGTGACTTCTCACAACCATTCCAGGTGAGCAGTTCCCTAATTTTTTTTTTCTCTCTGCAGTGTTGCACAGGTAAAACACTATTGTTTTTTTTTCTCTCCTCTTCTTCCAGTAATCCTGTCTTAAAAGATCTGGAAAATGGAGGCCCGCAAAAAGGAACTTTGCGGAGTGACTGATAATATCCTTGCAGATTTGCAGAAATATAAAGACCCGTTTTACAAACCTACAGGACCTCAATAATCACATTTGCAAGTGGTTGGACAGACTACCCAGGATTTGCGAGCCAGGATTGAGGTTCTAGGGGGGCGAGTCCAGGCTCCTGCCGTAGCCCCGAGTGCTGGGATTCCCAAGTTGCCCACTTTTCGTTTTGGCGGTGAACGTGAGAAATTCAGGGGATTTATTAATCAATGCAATCTTTTTTTTCTGCACATGCTTCACAATTCCCACTGAACGATCTAAGGTGTTTACTATAATATGTTGCTTACCAACAAGGCTTTAATGTGGGCAAACCCTCTGATTGAGACTGAGGATGATTGTTTGAATCACCTTGATGATTTTATTTCAGCCATGGGGCAGGTGTTGATGACCCCAATCGAGGTGCAACAGCTGAAGCAGCCATGTTAGCTTTGCGCCAAGGTAAGCACTCGGTAGCTGAATATGCCTTGGATTTCAGGAGATGGGCCCTTGATACCACCTGGGACAGTTCCGCCAAAAAATCTATTTTTCGAAAGGGGTTATCTCCACTGATTAAGGATGAACTTGCTCGTGCCGACCCTCCCACTGCGTTAGGTGACTTTATTAACTACTGCATCCGTATTGATACTCGTCTGACTGAACGCAGGCAAGAGAGATGGTTCGAAAGCAATCGTACAAACCTTTTCCTACCTTCCTCTCCAGCTAAGGAACCTTTGAGTAGGATCACAAGGAACCTGAACCTGAACCCATGCAGGTAGACTCTTTACAACGACGGGTTAGTGATGCACGCAAGGAACATCGTTTTAAGGAGAATCTATGTTTCTATTGTGGTAAGTCAGGGCACTTCATTATAAACTGCCCCAGCCGTTCTCGTAAGACTACTGCAGCACTCATTCATTGTGAGTGTTGCGAGAGGGGATCTGTCAGGTCCGAGCCTCAGGCTCCAGAGAGATCTGCAGCAACAGATCTTGATTTCTCGGACTTAAACTCCGTTACCTCTGAGGACGTTGACTGTGTAAACGCTGCCATTTTTCAAGTTTCCTCAGCGGTGTCCCAGCTGAGTTGTAAGAAAAACAATTCTCATTGCTTTCTTTCCATCAAACTCTGGGTTGACTCAGCTTGGGTGTCTAGCTCTGCTATGATCGACTCAGGGGCAAGTGGAAATTTTATGGATGTCTCCTTTGCTCTGAAACAGGGAATACGTTCAGTGAAGAAGGCTACTCCAGTACAGATGGAAACTGTGGATGGCTCCTGCTGACCTCTGGACCAGTGGATCAGGAAACAGAGCCTTTGAGGGTTCTTATGGGTAAAGATTATCAAGAGAAACTGTCCTTTATGCTTATCTCTCTCCCCACTTTCCCATTATTCTAGGGCTACCATGGCTGCAGGCTCAGAATCTACCATTACTGGGAGACCAAGGAATTACACCTTCCAGAGAAATAGATGAGTCCAAAAGTTTCAGCTTGCTCTGTTCCTAAAGGAATCATGTCAGTCCCTGAACTACCAGCTGTATACCAGGACTATGTGGATTTATGTGACAAGAAGAACGCTGACCAGCTTCCTCCTCACCGTCCATATGATTGTCCAATTGAATTATTGCCTGGAGCAGAGATACCTTTTGGTAAGATCTACCCCTGGCGGGGCCCGAGCTAAAGGCTTTAAAGGATTACATAGACGAAAATCTAGCCAAGGGCTTCATACGCCCTCTTCATCTCCTGCAGGTGCACCCATCTTCTTTGTAAAGAAGAAAGATGGATCTCTGAGACCATGCGTAGACTATAGGGAACTCAATAAGGTTACTATTAGAAACCGTTATCCATTGCCTTTAATCCCTGAGTTATTGGAGAGAGTGCGACATGCCAAAATTTTTTCTAAACTAGATCTTCGTGGGGCCTATAAATTAGTCCGTATTAGACCTGGGGATGAATGGAAGACTGCATTCAGGTCACGCTATGGACACTTTGAATATCTAGTTATGCCTTTTGGTCTGAGTACCGCCCCAGCCACTTTCCAACACTTGGTGAATGACATCTTCGGGATCTCCTAGATACATTCGTGGTAATTTATTTGGATGATATTCTAATTTTTTCTAACTCCACAGAGGAACATCATGGACATGTGAGAATGGTCTTGGAACGTCTAAAACAAAATCATCTTTACATCAAACTTGAAAAGTGTGAATTCCATAGGACCGAAATTCAATTTCTGGGGTATGTACTGTCTACACAAGGAATTAGTATGGATGGAAGCAAAACCCAAGCCATCAAGGATTGGCCAAGTCCTAGAAATGTGAAGGAGGTACAGCGCTTCATCGGGTTTGCCAACTTCTATAGACGTTTCATTAGAAATTTCTCTGAGGTAGTGTCACCTATCACTCAATTACCGGAAAGAGTCTAGGTTTTCCTGGACTCCCCAAGCCCAGGAAGCTTTTTCCCCGTCTAAAAGATAAATTTACCACTGCACCTATCCTAGTACATCCCAACCCCGAGCTTGCCTTCATAATAGAGGTGGATGCTTCAGACTGTGCCGTTGGAGCTATACTCTCTCAGAGAACAGGTGAGAAGAATGTCTTGCATCCCTGTGCCTTCTTTTCCAGCAGTTGTCTTCGGCTGAGAGGAACTACGATGTGGGCAATAGAGAGTTGTTGGCCATTATTGCCGCCTTCAAAGAATGGAGACACCTTCTTCAGGGAGCTGCACAGCAAATAGTGTCTGACAGACCATCGTAACCTTGAGTTTATCAGGTCGGCTAAGTGCCTGACTCCTCGCCAGGCTCGCTGGAATCTTTTCTTAAACCAATTTAATTTTATCATCTCTTATAGACCAGGATCACGCAATGGAAAGGCTGATGCACTCTCTAGGATTTACTCAGCAGAGACACGTCCAATTACTCCTCCTAAGACTATTCTTCCTGACTCTAGATTCCTGGGAGTAATTCATAATCAAGACCTACTTAAGGACATCAAGGAAGCATACCATGCGGATTCCTTTTTGGCACAACCCCCAAGGGACGTAAGTCTTGTCTTTAAGAATGGTGTGTGGATTCAGGGACAACGTCTGTATATTCCTGAAACAGTCAGATTAAGAGTATTGCAACTCATTCAACGATTCCAAGATAGCTGGGCATAGAGGAATTCTAAAGACACAGGAATTTCTTTCTCGTTTCTTTTGGTGGCCCATTGCAGGAAGGATGTTTTGAATTATGTCACTTCATGTGAGGTCTGTGCAAGATGCAAAACACCTCGCTCCTCACCAAACTGGTCTGTTACAGCCTCTTCCCACCCCGTCCCGCCGTGGGGATCCATTTCTATGGACTTCATTGTGGAGTTACCAACCTCTCAGGGGAAGAACACCATTCTAGTGGTGGTTGACCGTCTAACAAAGGCAGTCATTTTATCCCTTGTGTCGGCTTACCCACTGCAAAACAGACATCAGATTTGATGATTAAAGATGTGTTTTTCGCTTACATGGAGTACCGGATGAGGTATTTCGGATCGAGGGTGCAATTCACTTCTAGGTTTTGGCAAATTTCTGTGCAGCATTGGACATTAAAGTAAACCTTTCTTCTGCTTTCCATCCCAGACTAATGGACGACCGAACGAACCAATCAAACCTGGAGCAGTACTTCGTGCTTTATCGCCACCCAAGGAGATTGGGTTGGGGTCTACTTCCCTTAGCTGAGTTCTGTATAAAACTTTAGATGCCTCCACTAAAAAGTCTTTTTTACTCTAATCTAGGTTTCACCTAACATTCTACCACGATTTCCATAAACGCCTTACCCGCAGGGTGAAAGAATCACGTCTTTCAGAGAATATGGATCTTCTAAAGGAATATCTGGAATCGGCTCAAGAAAGTACAAGAAAGCAGCAGATAAATTGTAACCTGCCCAGCTTTCAAGGTAGGAGACTTGGTCTGCTGTAACCCGAATCTTAGTTAAGTTCCACGTCTAAGGTTGGGACTAATAATTTGGCCCATAAATCAGTTTAAAAATTATAAAATGCCGTTGCTTGTCTTTTCACATGCCAGACTATGAGAATCCACCGTTTTTTAGTACCTAAAAGCGCGACAACCAATACGTTTCCTGGACGTTCCTCTCCTTGCCTGACCAGTGCTGCGATGGTCAGGAAAATTTGGGTGGAAAGGATTTTAGTTTCCCGGTTGTATAGTAAAACAGTTACAATATCTGATTAAATGGGGAGGGCTACCCAGTGGGGACAACTCAGGGAAAAGGTCAATAACGTTAATGCTTCCCCCCGCTTGCTCCGTCAGTTTCATCAGGGTACCCACACAAGCCTGGTTGAGGTCATCCGGAGGTTGTCCTTAAGGGTGGGAGTTAATGTTTAAAGGTTCTATGTATATATTCCTGAAACTCAGTTTTGTTGTCAGCCATTTTTTCTTTTGTCTGCTGAGCTATCTTGCTCAAATCAAAATGGAGTTTTTCCAGCTTGCATGTTCGCCCCCCGATTGTCTCCTTTTTCTTCTTAAGAGCCACAGCTGGGCAATCAGTGCTTCAGAATCTAGGGCCCGCAGTGAACCTGTGACTTGAATCTGTAAGCCTGGACTTGGACTCCAGCTTTTCCTACTGAGGAAACTCTGAAGAAATTGTGGACTCTGAAACCCCGCTCTTTGAAAGGGCCCACGTTTGCTTGGACTTACGGTAACAGAGGGAAAAAGATCTGAATCTGTATTGGAGAGTGATTTCTGGCTTGGATTACTCTGGCCTGCTGTGTCTCCTGTTTTTGTGTCTGCAAAACTGTGTGACTATTTCTGCCCAAATTGTATGAAGTATACAGGCTTTTTTATATCAAACCTGGATCCTGTGTTTTCATCCCCCCCCACACCAAGCAACAAGAAGCTATTTGAAATGTACTACTTACATTACAGCATATTTTTTTGGGGGGGGGGGGCAGTTCACCCATCACGTCATCACTGATCACAAAAGCTTTTTGTAACCCTTTTAAACTGCTTTAAAAATCTTAATCCAGGCAAACTAGAGGTCTTTATTTTTACCAGGTTTAATTTTGTGGTCACTTTACCATCCTGGGATTAAGAACATCAAACAAATGTTTGTCTAGGGTTTGAAGACTCAGGGGGATGCCCCTGATGGTCATTTAAGTTAAAATTTTTTTTTCCTGTTTCATCTGCATCTTAAAATTTTGGGGGGCAACACATAAATCAGATCTGGCTGATCACCCAGGTAGTAAAGCGGAAATTTGGCCCCCCCTTTGTTGTGTTTTTTCATGGCCAAGGTTTCGTAAGGTTTTTAGATGACTTTGTGTCCTCTTATATTGTCTGTTGCATTTTTTAAAGACCCTGCAATGCTGTCCGTTTTTAGGATTCTTTTACATTAACCTTCCTGACCGTCCTTGGACCCTTTTATCCTTTCGATTTATATTACGATTTTCCCTTATCCTCTAAAAAAAATGGTTTCATAGTTGGGTGGATAGGTTTAGTTAAATGATGCACTTTTTGCTTTCCCTGCTCCCCCTAATGCCAAGACACTGAGATCGGGGAAGCACGTGGGGTTCTCTCCAATGTGGTGTCAGTAGGAGGAAAACAATTTGTATTAAAATTTTGGAGGACGTTTTGTTACGTTCTAGGGATACATCTATCCTTTTCCTCGGGCTTTCCCGGGCCTCAAACTAATGGTCAGACAATTGCCTAACCCCAAAAATTGGAGACATACCTCAGATGTCTTGTGTCAGTTATTAAATTTGAATTGGTCTTCTTTGTTACCTGGCTGAGTTTGTTTAAAAATTGTCTTTAGCGAGTCACTGGTAAGTCGCCATTTTGGCGATATGGTACCACAAAATTTTTTGTATGTAAAATAAAGATGAGTCTTCGGGGGATCATGGGGGGGAAACAATTGTTTTCCCCTTTGCTATCAGTATGGGAAGGGGTTTCAGAAAAATTTTAAAGATCAGGGGGAAAAATTAAAAATGTATGACTTTTAAGAAAGGATTGTCGGGTTCAGACCTAGGAGTGAAATGTATTTTATATTGTCTACCAAAAATATTAAACTCCTTTTCTTCTTGGAAATTAGGTTAGGTTTATTGGGTCCTTTTTTAAGGTGGTCGTGTAATAAATTCCTGAAGCTTTTTCTCTCAGCATCCCCCGGGACTTTTCAAGATCGATAATGTTTTCCCAGGTCTTTGCTCAAAAAAATTGTTGTGCCTGTGGAAGCCGTCAACCAGTTGTTTTTAAGGGCCCTTTTTTTGAATTTCCAGGCAGTGAAATTCATTGTTTCCCCATTGGTTCGCCATTTTTTCAGTACTTGTACTTTTTGAAAGGGGTATGGTCTGGAGGAAGGGGATGTGGGTGCCGGCATTCTGAGGTTAAATGTCGGTGGGTGGATGGGGCTTTTCATTTGGCCCATCCAGATAACCCGGCCCTGAGGCCCTCATAGAAGGGGGTTTGTAAAAACAGCATTTTTTGTCTTGGGACTAAACCCATTCCATGCCTACAAACAGTGAAGGGAAAACCGATTCCCGAAAAATTTAACCCTCTGTTTCCATTGTCCCAAAAGTGACATCGAGGAGAAATTTCAGAGGGAGTGAGCCCCTCTTTTGCTTCCGTTGGCACAACACAATTTTTGTCAATGGGTTTAATGGTGGACCCCGGCCACAAGGGTGGCCCCCGGGGGGCTTTTAGGGTCCTGTAGGGAAGGTGACTGTGAACCGCTTTGGAACTGACATGCCTCCTCCTGCCCGTCAGGGCGCCTTTGCAAAGTAAATTTGGGTCAGTGACCCGTTAACTATACAATGATGTCCCCAATTTGGGGCATTTGTAAAAAGTTTTAATAAAAAGTGAAAAATATTTTAAAATACCCAAATAAGAACAAAAAAAAGAAAAAATATGGAAAATAAATAATTTTATTTATGGTAAAAAAAAAAAGTTTCACATATTTGGTATTGGGCCCCGTCAGGACCACCCCCCTATAAACATCCCCCTATCCCTTTAGTTAAAAACCCTAAAAAATAAAGTGATGCAAAATATTTTTTTGTATAAAAAAAAATTTTTGTTTTTTTTTGTAATTTGGCCCCGTAAATAAAATTTTTTTATTATGGGTATTTCTGTTACCTTTCTAACCCGAGAATAAACGCCTTTTATTTTTACCCTTTTGGAACCCGGATTTTAAAAAAATCCCGATTGTGTTGTTTGTTCATTTAGTAAAAGACCTGTCGCACCGGGCGACTAAACGCGGGCTGAGCAGGTTTAATTCCCACCAATCAAGGGGGTCGAGTATGGGCCCTGGGGGGGGGGGTATGGATGGTAGGACCTAAGGAGAGCGGGTTTTGTGGGTTGTGTGAGGTACGGGGGCAAAAGGAAAAACGGTCATGTGACCGTTTTTAGGGGGAGTGGGCGGCTACCCTTTTGTACAGGATGGACAGCAGAGAATTTTCAGGACGTAGTTGAGGTCATTTAAAAAGAGAGGGGGCGCGTTCAAGGGGGGGGGCAAAAATTGTTTTGCAAAGCCTGAGGTCATTCACAGAGGGGTGGCGAGTTTAAAAGAAAGAGGGCTGGAAGTCAGGCGTGCAAGGGTCTTAATGAGGAGTGGCGCAGTACAGGGGGGGAAAGAAGAACTCTTAAAAAGGACAAACAAATCGAACGGAACAGACACAAAGAAGCACAGGCACAAGCACAACAGGGTCCACACACTGGGCCCAAAGGGTCAGAGTATAAGCGACAAGGAATGGCCAACAATGGGGCTAAAAGAACCCTCCCTGATTCCCGAGGAGGCCATCCAGATTACCCTAGACCTACTTTTTCACAAAACTCGGGCCAACCATTGCCATTCTACACTCCAAAAATGATAAACCCATTTCCCCGAAAATGGTCCCAATAAAAACATAACTTTTTTCAGTAAAAAGAAGCTGTCCATGACTGCCCGGGCCCACAAATAGGGAAAAAATTTATAGCTGTCAAAATTTGGGGATGCAAATACTTGTTTTTTCAATAAAAGTGTTTTTGTGTGTGACAGCAGCACAATCTTTAAAAACCCGATTTTAAATCGGGTTTTTCGCTGAAATTCGAAACCGATCGAAGAATAAGTCACCTTATAAATTTTAATGCATGAGGAATGTCATAAAAATAAATAAAGCAATTCTTCCCCTTTGCTGTTGTTTTGGGTTTTATTTTGCCTCCCAAAAGATCGCAGTAAGGCTCGGGGCACATTTATCCTGGCGCTCTTAACTGAACGACCCCGGGCTTTCTGTGTAAATCCTTGAAACATGATTCGAGGGAAAACCCCCGGCAGAGGATTCCCTAAAATTGGGGCAGATGGAGTCACGGGTGGACCAGTCTGACCTGTGACCCGGTGGTTTCTGTTTTTTTTTTTTAGGGAGCATTAAAGCGCGGTTGACCACAGTTTTTTTGGCCCTTCTTAAAAGGAAAAATGCTAAACAGAGGCCAGACACGTCAAGAGTAGCTTTGTTTGCCTCATAATGGGAGAAGGATCTCCGGGTTTCACTGAATCGCGTAACTCGGGTTTTTGATGTAAACCCTAAAGTAAATGCCGATAGAGGTCGGTTTTCTGTGTTCCCAAATATTATGCAAAATGTTTCCAAAAAAAGCTTCAACTATTCCACAAAAAAAGCAAGTCCCCCCCTTAGGTCCATCGGCGGCCCAATAGAAATTATGGGGCTTCCCACATACTTGTAGTACAAGGCTCAAAGAAAAGAAAAATTTGCTCCCGTGTGATGGGCAAACCCCCCCCTTTGTTCGGGATCGGCGGCTTCGCCTGGTTTTTTTTTTAAAGTTTGAATCAGGAGCGGAGATGACGAAACTTGCATCCCGAACCGAACTTGAACTTTACAGATAGGGCCCAAAATTTTATTATACTTACCTATCAAGCGATGCGTACTCCCGTCCCGCTGCCAGATCTGCTTCCGGGGGACGCTCTTTAACTGCTGGCAGTTTCACTGCACTTCGGCGTCTTGGCTTTTTCCGGAAGTGTTTGTGCTGTGATCGTGGGGGTCTGTTTTCAAAATGGTGTACTTGTGGGGTTTTCCATATTTAGGCATATCAGGGGCTCTCCAAACTTGAATGTTGTCCGCTATTTTCCAGCAAATTTTGCTTTCAAAATGTCAAATGGCGTTCATTCAAGCCCTGCGTGTGCCCAAACCCGTAGTTTTTCTTAAAATTATTGGGAATTGGGTTACTCAGGAGAAATTCCACAACAAATTTTATTGTGCCAATTTCTCGCTGTTACCATTTCAAATTGCCAAATTTCAAGCTAAAACACATTTTTGTGGGAAAAATGGATTTTTTTTTTATTTTCATGGCTAAAAATTATAGTTCTTTGAAAACACCTTGGTTTCAAGGGGGGCTCAAAAAAACCCCTTTAGTTTAAATTCCCTGAGGGGTCTTGTTCCAAAATGGTGTCCCTTGTGGGGGGTTCCCACTGTTTTGGCACATCGGGGGGCTCTCCAAAAGGACAAGGTGTCCGCAATTATGCGGGCCCGAGGGCAAGCTTAAATGACAGCTGATAGGATCCTTTAATACAATAGATGATGTCACAGCTCACCTCCTCCAAATCCTTCACAAAAAATCTCTGCACATGCTCATTAGACACTTCAATACAACAGATAGGGGCGGGATCCCTAATTGTGGCTTAAAGTACATGTTTTGATTTCCCGCAACAATAGGGGAAAAGTCTAAAAAGTCCCAGTGGCCAATGAGAAATTTGCAAGTTTCTAATTGTTATTTATATTTTAAATTGCGCCCCCGTGTTAAAAAAGGGCTGAAATTTAAACAGAAAAAAAAATTCAACAAAAATGATAAATTATTAATGTTTTAAGTTTTGTTGCACAAAAAATTTTAAGGGAGTATTTTATTTGAAAAAATGAAAAACAAACGGGGCATGCAGAAAAGTTTAAATTTTTTGGGGGGTTTTTGGAACTAAAGGCAATATACTATGGGTTAAATAATATGTGTTTTAAGGTTCATGTTAGAGTTTGGGTTTAAAAGAATAAGAGTGGTACTAGGGGTTTGATTTAAAAATGTAAGCACAATTGTTAGAAGGGCTTAATAGTGGAGTCTCTGATGAAAAGGTAGGAAGATATGGAAAGGACTTTTTTTTCTTCATTTTTCCCTTTTGTGAAATTTTTAAGATTTTTTTATGGATTTAAAATGACCAAATTTAAGATAAAAAATAGACAAAAATTATACTGTGGTCTTACCCGAATAAAATGGGGGCTATTGTAGACAGGGTTGGTTTTTTTTACGTGCAGATTTCCGAAATTGATTAAACATGGCAAAGCTTTATTAAATTTTTTTTGAATCTCAGTATGAGTTTTGACTTGTCCATCAATAAAATTCTGTTTTTCCCAAAGTAAACAGGTTGCCAAACTTTTTAACCCCCTTAACGACCGCCGTACGCCTTTTATCGCAAGGCGGTCATTAAGGGGACTTAAACCACAGCGCCGTTAATTAATGGGCTGTGGAAAAGCCCACAGCGCCCCAGAGGCGCATTTTCTCGGGGTCTCGGCTACCGGGGGTAGCAGAGACCCCATGAGAACATGAATCGGGTTGGTTTTACCGGGCCCCCGATGTTGCGATCGCCGTTTTTAAACCCCATTCGGCGATCGCAACAAAAAATTTTGCCATTTAATTTCTCTCTCCTTGATGTCTTTGGGGCTCCAGGGAGAGAAAAAGGGTCCCCGGGACCCCCCTGTGGGGCCCCCCAACCCTCCTTATGACACCAGGGTCCTCCCGTGGGCCCCCCCGGTGCCGGCGCTGCTCCAATGGGGGGCATGTGTGGTGCGCCCGCCGCGAGGTGAGGGGGGATGGGTGATTTTCTCTGGGGTCTCGGCTGCCGGGGGTTCCCCGAGACCCCGGAAAACCCTAATAGGGGCCCCCCGTAAACCAAAACTCTTTGGTTCGCCATATAGTGGCGACGCAAAAGAGAAATCACAGCCGCGCCCCCTGCCTTGAAAGTGTCCCGGGACCCCGTTCTCCCCCGTACCTGCAGGGTCCCGTGTCCTCCGTCCTCCCATCGTGTGGTCCGATCCGCCCCCCTGGCATCCTTCCTCCACGGGGTTTTTTTCCGTTAAAGGCCCGGCTTCTTCATCCCGGGTTAAAAAAAAAATGGCGGGCGCTCACAGTGATCAATAATAAAAAAAACAGTACTTAAACCCCCATATCCCCCCCTTGGTTGGGGTACAAAAATAAAAAAAGAAATTTTATTTATTTTCATTTTTCTATTAGGGTTAGGGTTAGGGTTATAATTAGGGTTAGGGTTATAATTAGGGTTAGGTGTGGGGGAATGTGTTAAAAAATGAATCTGAGCAGAAGCTCCCTCTGGTGGTTTACAAACGTACTGACTATTCAGTGAGGATTGTGAAGATTGGCAGTCAGGTGTTAAGATGGTTTTTATATATAGGGGAGGTTCCCTCCCATCAGGGTTGCGGTGTAAATTTGGTTCTTGTCTAAACTTTGGTTCGGTTCACTTGGAAGTTTGCTGAGTCTTCCCTTTGCATCTTCTGCTAACAGATAAGTTATTTTCTGTTTTTATTTTTGTGTTGTTTTTCCCATTTTTCCTGTTTTTTCTGTGGGGGCAGCGGGGTCCCCTCCGGGGGCTTGTGTCTCTCAGTTTGTCTGACCCACTGTTATTTGTTATTTGCCTTTTCCAGTTTTTTCAGTGGCTGCTGCTAGTTTGTTAACCCAGAGAACTAATTTAGGTGGTAGAGGTCGATGTGATCTCAGGTGTTTTTGCAATTAGTGAGTTGGTATTTTTTGGGGTTTTTTGGATTGCAGTAAGTGTCCTTCTATACCTTTTTTTTTAGGAAGATTGGGCCCCAACGTTTGCTCATACTATTTTCTGTCTGTGTCTGTATTTCCTCTTGTCTAACACCAATTACATGTTTGGGGGCTTCCTATGTTCTTTGGGGATCTGCTCAGCGGGCAGATAGTTTTCCTCTTTCTATCTTTAGGTGTAGTTAGCTTCTCAGGCTGTGACGAGGCGTCTAGGACCACGTAG
The DNA here is from genome assembly GCA_033576555.1 of Oophaga sylvatica. Taxonomy (NCBI): domain Eukaryota; kingdom Metazoa; phylum Chordata; class Amphibia; order Anura; family Dendrobatidae; genus Oophaga; species Oophaga sylvatica. Next base: position 484,879,364 of record JARQOD010000001.1, on the reverse strand, counting down.
GAACGCTCCACGGCTGCCTTTAGTTGTGGTGGTTAGTCAGGGTACTGCAATCCAGTAGATTCCAACCTCTCTGGTGATTGCTTTTTTTTTGCTGTCTCCTCAGCTACCAATCATAACAGTATCACCGGCCTGACTGATAGGATTATATGGTACTCACTGAAGGGATAAGTAGTGTAAAGAGATAGTTTTTTTTCCACTCTTTTTTATCTGGGTGCTCAGGATTTTTTTTCTCTCAATGGAGTTTGCACAGTTGTCTGGCCGTGTGGATCAGCTTGCCACTGAAGTTCGGAGTATTGCTACCTATCTTGCAGGGTTGCCGGTTGTGGAACCTAGGATCCCCATGCCAGATTTTGTTTGTAGGGGATCGATGCTAAATTTCTGAATTTCAAAAATAATGAAAGTTGTTTTTTGCCTTAAACCTAAGTCCTAAGGGAAGGCAGCACAGCAGTGTTCAAATTGTCATCTCTCTCCTGCGCGGCGATCTCAGGATTGGGCTTTTCCCTGACACTGGGGTGGATCCTGTTTTGAGTTATGTTGATGCATTTTTTCTGGCTCTGGGGTTATTGTCGATGAACTAATGTCACTGATCAAGCTAAAAAAGCCTTGTTGGCATTAAATCAGGGACTTGGACGGCTGAGTTGTACTGTCAGAGATTCGAAGGTGGGCAGTCCTGACCAATGGAATGATGATGATTTGGCAGCCCTTTTTTTGGAAGGTCTGTCAAAGAATGTAAAATATGTTATGGTGGGTTTCCCTGCTCCCTCTGGTTCAATGATTCTATGTCATTGGCTATTCAAATTGATAGACTTTTGCAGTGTGCGGGTGGGTATGCGTGGAATAGTGTTGCCTTGTGAACCAGATTTGAACCCATGCAGTGTGATAGAGTGGCTTTGGGGCATCAGCGTCATGAGTTTCAAAAACGCAATGGGTTATGTTTCTACTGTGGTGACGCCTCTCATGTATTTCTGTCTGCCCTAAGCGGGGAAGACGTTTGGCACGTGCAGTTTTCTTGGGTAGTGTCAGACTAAATTTCTGTTGACTTTTACCTGATTTGCTCCCTGTCCACATTTTCTGCTCAGGCTTTTGTGATTCGGGAGCAGCTATTAACCTGATGGTTTTTGTTTTTGCTAAACGTTGTGGGTTTCCCTTGATACCCTACGGAAGTCTATTCCCCTACTGGGGATTGATTCTACTCTTTGGATGAGAATAATCCCAGTTCTCTTACTCAGGTGATAATGAGGGTTGAACCTGATATCTGAGAGGAGTTGCAAATTTTTTGGTGCTATATAATCTGCATGACATTTATTGTATTAGGTTTCCTTGGTTACAGTCTCATAATCCTGTTTGGATTGGAAATCTGTGTCTGTAACCAGTGGGGCTGCCAATGTGTTAATGCCAACATCTCCTGTTTTTTTCTGCCTTTCCCCAGGCTCAGGATGTTCTGACTTTTTGACTGATTTTTTGATGTGTTTAGCGAAAGTAAATCTGCCATCCTTGCCCCCCATAGGAGCTATGAATGCGCTATTGAATTAGTGCTGTAGTAATTTCCCTAAAGGTCGACTTTTTAACTTGTCTGTACCTGAACATGACGCTATGTGGGTCTTTATATCAGGAGTCATTGGAGAAGGGTTCATTCAGACCATCCTCTTCATCCTTGGGTGCGGTTTTTTCTTTGTGGCCAAAAAGGATGGTTCATTAAGGCCGTGTATTGATTTATCGTCTCTTGAGACATTATCACTGTGGAAATATCAATATCCGTTACCTTGATTTCTGACCTGTTTTCCAGGGTGAAAAGTGCTACTTGGTTTACCAAGCTTGACCTCAGGGGGGCGTATAACCTTATTTCGCATTAAGCACGGGGATGAATGGAAGACGGCATTTAATACCCAGAGGGGCATTTTTGAGTACCTAGTGATGCCCTTTGGGCTCACTAATGCTCATTCCGTCTTCCGTCTTCATGAATGGACATTTTCAGGATTTTGTGGATAAATTTCTGTTGTTTTTTGGGATGATATCTTGATTTTTTCCAATGACTGGGACTCTCATGTGAAAACATGTTCGGACTGTGTTCCAGATTTTGAGAGAGAAGCTCTGTATGTGAAGGATCAAAGTGTCTTTTTGGCGTTACAGAGGATCTCATTTCTGGGATTCATTTTGTCCCATCTGTTATTGAATGGACCCGGTCAAGGTTCAGGCCATCTGTGATTGGGTACAACCACTTCATTAAAGGCTCTTCAGAGATTCTTGGGTTTTGCCAATTTTTATCGTAAATTTATTGGTAATTTCTCTGTTATTGTTAAACCGTTTGACTGATTGACAAAAGGGTTTGATGTGGTGAATTGGCCTCCTGGGCAGTCTCTGGTTTCAGGAACTTAAGCAGAGATTCACTTATGCTCCTGTTCTACGGCAGCCTGATGTGTCTCTGCCATTTCAGGTGGAGGTTGATGCCTCTGAAATTGGGGCAAGTGCCGTTTTGTCCAAAGGGATCCAGAGACTCTAAAGTAACCCTTGGCCTTTTTCTCTCTAAAATTTTCTCCAAACTGAACGTAATTATGACATGGGTAATCGGGAGTTTATTGGCCTGAGTGGGCTTTTGAAGAGTGGAGACTTTGGCTGGAGGAGCCAAACTCAGGTGGTGGTCCTCACGGACCATAAGAATCTGGTTTATCTGAATCAGCAAGCGACTTAATCCTAGACAGGCCAGGTGGGTCTTGTTTTTTCACAGTTTTAATTTTGGGGTTTCCTTTCTTCCTGGCTATAAGAATGTTAAAGCGGATGCCCTCTCGAGGAGTTTCCTTGCGGACTCTCCTGAGTTATCTGATCATGCTGTTATTTGAAAGAGGGTGTAGTTCTTTCCGCCATCTCGCCCAATTTGAGACTGGCTCTGGAGGGTGTCAGGAGGATTAAACCCGAGCGCTGCCCTATTGGGAAATGTTTTGTCCCAGACCGGTGGAAAAAGAGTGTGATGTCTGAGATTCATTGTTCCGCGTTGGACCGGTCATCCGGAATTTTTTGGTACCAGAGACTTGGTTAGTCGGGTCCTTTTGGTGGCCTACTTTGTCTCGTGACGTCAGGGAATTTGTGCAGTCTGCGGGACTTGCTCTCGCTCCAAGCCTTGCTCTCGCTCTAGTGGTTTGTTGATGCATTGCTGTGCCCAAGAGACCATGGACCATATCTCTATGGATTTCATTTCCGACCTCCCTGTTTCTCAGAGTATGACCGTTATCTGAGTGATTTGTGATAGGTTTCCAAAATGATACATCTTGTGCCATTACCTAAGTTGCCTTCTCCTCCGAAATTGGTGCCTTTGTTCCTTCATGCACCTGGTTCGGTTACACGGCATTCTGAGAACATTGTGTTGACAGAGGAGTCCAGTTTGTTTCTGATTTTGGAGGATTTTTGTTCTAAACTTGGTGTTCAATTGTCTTTCTCCTCGGCTTTTCATCCTCAGACCAATGGACTAAACTGAGAGAACAAACCAGACATTGGAGACTTATATGAGATGCTTTGAGTCTGCTGATCAGGATGACTGGGTTCTTTTTTGCCTTTAGCTAAGTTTGCTCTTATAATAGGGCTAGCTCTGCCACTTTGATGTCTCCATTTTTCTGCATTTTTGGGTTTCACCCTCGATTTTCTTCGGGACAGACGGAGGCTTCTGTCTGTCGGGTGTTGACTCTGTTGTGGGAGCGTATGCAGCAGATTTGGGACCAGGTAGTGGAAAGGTTGTCCTCTCTCAGGAGAGGGCACAGCGGTTTGCCAACCGGCATAGGACTGATGGTCCTCGGTTTGAAGGGGGGAAATATCCCTATGAGAGTTGCATCTCCTAAGTTTAAGCCTAGGTTCATTGGACCTTATAAGATCATGGAGATTCTTAATCCTGTTTCCTTTCGTTTACTTCTTCCAGGGACATTTAAGATCCATAACGTGTTCCACAAGTCCTTATTGAAGAGGTTTCTCGAGCCAATGGTTCCTATGGCTGCGCCTCCTGACCCTGTTTTGGTTGAGGGCAATCTGGAGTATGTGGTTGAGAAAATATTGGATTCTCGTTTTTCTAGACGGAAACTCCAGTATTTGGTTAAGTGGAGAGGTTATGGTCAGAGGACAATTCTTGGGTGTTTGCTTCGGACATCCATGCTAGGAGACTGATCCGTGCGTATCACAGAGCTCATCCTGACCGACCTGGTTGCCCAAATAAGGGTTCGGTGACCCCTCCTCAAGGGGGGGGGTACTGTTGTGAATGTGTTAGAAATGAATTCTGAGCAGAAGCTCCCTCTGGTGTTTACAAACAGTACTGAACTATTCAGTGAGGATTGTGAAGATTGGCAGTCAGGTGTTACAGACTGGTCTTATATAAGGGTGGTTCCCTCCCATCAGGGTTGCCGGTGTCAATTGTTCTTGTCTCAACTTTGGTTCCTGGTTCACTTGGAAGTTTGCTGAGTCTTGCCTGCATCTTCTGCTAACAGATAAGATATTTTCTGCTTTTATTTTTGTGCTTGCTTTTTGCATTTTGTCCTGCACTTCTGTGGAGGTCAGCCGGGTCCCCTCCGGGGGCTTGTGCTCCTCTCAGTTTGTCTGAGCCACTGTTATTTGTTCATTTGCCTTTTCCCGTTTTTTAAGTGGCTGCTGCTTAGTTTTGTTACACCAGAGAACTAATTTAGTTTGGTAGAGGTCGTGTGATCTCAGGTGTTTTTGCAATTAGTGAGTTGGTTATTTTTTTAGGGTTTTTTGGATTGCAGTAAGTGTCCTTCCTATCCTTTTTTTTCTAGGAAGATTGGGCCCCAACGTTTGCTCATACTATTTTCTGTCTGTGTCTGTATTTCCTCTTGTCTAACCGCCATTACATGTTTGGGGGCTTCCTATGTTCTTTGGGGATGTGCTCCGGGGCAGATAGTTTTCCTCTTTCTATCTTTAGGTGTAGTTAGCTTCTCAGGCTGTGACGAGGCGTCTAGGACTAACGTAGGAACGCTCCACGGCTGCCTTTAGTTGTGGTAGTTAGTCAGGGTACTGCAATCCAGTAGATTCCAACCTCTCTGGTGAATTGCTTTTTTTTTGCCTGCTCTCCTCAGCTACCAAATCATAACAGTATCACCGGCCTGACTGAAGATTATATGGTACTCACAGAAGGGAAAGATAGTGTAAAGAGATAGTTTTTTTTTTCCCTCTTTTTCTCTGGGTGCTCAGGATTTTTTTTTCTCCTCAATGGAGTTTGCACAGTTGTCTGGCCGTGTGGATCAGCTTGCCACTGAAGTTCGGAGTATTGCTACCTATCTTGCAGGGTTGCCGGTTGTGGAACCTAGGATCCCCATGCCAGATTTGTTTTTAGGGGATCGAGCTAAATTTCTGAATTTCAAAAATAACTGTAAGTTGTTTTTTGCCTTAAAACCTAAGTCCTCAGGGAAGGCAGCACAGCAGGTTCAAATTGTCATCTCTCTCCTGCGCGGCGATCCTCAGGATTGGGCTTTTTCCCTGACACCTGGGGATCCTGTTTTGAGTTATGTTGATGCATTTTTTCTGGCTCTGGGGTTATTGTACGATGAACCTAATGTCACTGATCAAGCTGAAAAAGCCTTGTTGGCATTAAATCAGGGACTTGTGGACGCTGAGTTGTACTGTCAGAGATTCCGAAGGTGGGCAGTCCTGACCAAATGGAATGATGATGCTTTGGCAGCCCTTTTTCGGAAGGGTCTGTCAAAGAATGTAAAATATGTTATGGTGGGTTTCCCTGCTCCCTCTGGTCTCAATGATTCTATGTCATTGGCTATTTAAATTGATAGACTTTTGCGTGAGCGTGGAGGTATGCGTGGAATAGTGTTGTCTTGTGAACCAGCTTCTGAACCCATGCAGTGTGATAGAGTGGCTTCTGGGGCACAGCGTCATGAGTTTCGAAAACGAAATGGGTTATGTTTCTACTGTGGTGACGCCTCTCATGCTATTTCAGTCTGCCCTAAGTGGGGAAGACGTTTTGCACGCTCAGTTTTCTTGGGTAGTGTTCAGACTAAATTTCTGTTGACTTTTACCCTGATTTGCTCCCTGTCCACATTTTCTGCTCAGGCTTTTGTTGATTCGGGAGCAGCTATTAACCTGATGGATTTTGATTTTGCTAAACGTTGTGGGTTTCCCTTGATACCCCTACGGAAGTCTATTCCCCTACTGGGGATTGATTCTACCCCTTTGGCTGAGAATAATCCCCAGTTCTCTACTCAGGTGATAATGAGGGTTGAACCTGATCATCAGGAGAGTTGCAAATTTTTGGTGCTATATAATCTGCATGACATTATTGTATTAGGTTTCCCTTGGTTACAGTCTCATAATCCTGTTTTGGATTGGAAATCTGTGTCTGTAACCAGTTGGGGCTGCCAATGTGTTAATGCCAACACTCCTGTTTTTTCTGCCTTTCCCCAGGCTCAGGATGTTCCTGACTTTTTGACTGATTTTTCTGATGTGTTTAGCGAAAGTAAATCTGCATCCTTGCCCCCCATAGGAGCTATGACTGCGCTATTGAATTAGTGCCTGGTAGTAAATTCCCTAAAGGTCGCCTTTTTAACTTGTCTGTACCTGAACATGACGCTATGCGGTCTTATATCAAGGAGTCATTGGAGAAGGGTCATATCAGACCATCCTCTTCATCCTTGGGTGCCGGTTTTTTCTTTGTGGCCAAAAAGGATGGTTCATTAAGGCCGTGTATTGATTATCGTCTCTTGAACAATATCACTGTGAAATATCAATATCCGTTACCCTTGATTTCTGACCTGTTTTCCAGGGTGAAAAGTGCTACTTGGTTTACCAAGCTTGACCTCAGGGGGCGTATAACCTTATTCGCATTAAGCACGGGGATGAATGGAAGACGGCATTTAATACCCCAGAGGGGCATTTTGAGTACCTAGTGATGCCCTTTGGGCTCACTAATGCTCCTTCCGTCTTCCAGTCCTTCATGAATGACATTTTCAGGGATTTTGTGGATAAATTTCTGATTGTTTATTTGGATGATATCTTGATTTTTTCCAATGACTGGGACTCTCATGTGAAACATGTTCGGACTGTGTTCCAGATTTTGAGAGAGAATGCTCTGTATGTGAAGGGATCAAAGTGTCTTTTTGGCGTACAGAGGATCTCATTTCTGGGATTCATTTTGTCCCGTCTGTTATTGAAATGGACCCGGTCAAGGTTCAGGCCATATGTGATTGGGTCCAACCTACTTCATTAAAGGCTCTTCAGAGATTCTTGGGTTTTGCCAATTTTCATCGTAAATTTATTGGTAATTTCTCTGTTATTGTTAAACCATTGACTGATTTGACCAAGAAGGGTTCTGATGTGGTGAATTGGCCTCCTGAGGCAGTCTCTGCGTTTCAGGAACTTAAGCAGAGATTCACTTCTGCTCCTGTTCTACGGCAGCCTGATGTTTCTCTGCCATTTCAGGTGCAGGTTGATGCCTCTGAAATTGGGGCAAGTGCCGTTTTGTCCCAAAGGGATCCAGAGACCTCTAAAAGTAACCCTTGTGCCTTTTTCTCTCTAAAATTTTCTCCAACTGAACGTAATTATGACATGGGTAATCGGGAGTTATTGGCCATGAAGTGGGCTTTTGAAGAGTGGAGACATTGGCTGGAGGGAGCCAAACATCAGGTGGTGGTCCTCACGGACCATAAGAATCTGGTTTATCTGGAATCAGCCAAGCGACTTAATCCTAGACAGGCCAGGTGGGTCTTGTTTTTCACACGTTTTAATTTTGGGGTTTCCTTTCTTCCTGGCACTAAGAATGTTAAAGCGGATGCCCTCTCGAGGAGTTTCCTTGCGGACTCTCCTGAGTTATCTGATCCTGCTGTTATTTTGAAAGAGGGTTGTAGTTCTTTCCGCCATCTCGCCCAATTTGAGACTGGCTCTGGAAGGGTGTCAGGAGGATAAACCCGAGCGCTGCCCTATTGGGAAATTGTTTGTCCCAGACCGGTGGAAAAAGAGTGTGATGTCTGAGATTCATTGTTCCGCGTTGGCCGGTCATCCCGGAATTTTTGGTACCAGAGACTTGGTTAGTCGGTCCTTTTGGTGGCCTACTTTGTCTCGTGACGTCAGGGAATTTGTGCAGTCCTGCGGGACTTGCTCTCGCTCCAGCCTTGCTCTCGCTCTAGTGGTTTGTTGATGCCATTGCCTGTGCCCAAGAGACCATGGACCCATATCTCTATGGATTTCATTTCCGACCTCCCTGTTTCTCAGAGAATGACCGTTATCTGAGTGATTTGTGATAGGTTTTCCAAAATGATACATCTTGTGCCATTACCTAAGTTGCCTTCCTCCTCCGAATTGGTGCCTTTGTTCCTTCAGCACCTGGTTCGGTTACACGGCATTCCTGAGAACATTGTGTCTGACAGAGGAGTCCAGTTTGTTTCCTGATTTTGGAGGACTTTTTGTTCTAAACTTGGTGTTCAATTGTCTTTCTCCTCGGCTTTTCATCCTCAGACCAATGGACAAACTGAGAGAACAAACCAGACATTGGAGACTTATCTGAGATGCTTTGAGTCTGCTGATCAGGATGACTGGGTCTCTTTTTTGCCTTTAGCTAAGTTTGCTCTTAATAATAGGGCTAGCTCTGCCACTTTGATGTCTCCATTTTTCTGCAATTTTGGGTTTCACCCTCGATTTTCTTCGGGACAGACGGAGGCTTCTGTCTGTCCGGGTGTTGACTCTGTTGTGGAGCGTATGCAGCAGATTTGGGACCAGGTAGTGGAAAGGTTGTCCCTCTCTCAGGAGAGGGCCCAGCGGTTTGCCAACCGGCATAGGACTGATGGTCCTCGGTTTGAAGTGGGGGAAATATCCCTATGAGAGTTGCATCTCCTAAGTTTAAGCCTAGGTTCATTGGACCTTATAAGATCATGGAGATTCTTAATCCTGTTTCCTTTCGTTTACTTCTTCCAGGGACATTTAAGATCCATAACGTGTTCCACAAGTCCTTATTGAAGAGGTTTCTCGAGCCAATGGTTCCTATGGCTGCGCCTCCTGACCCTGTTTTGGTTGAGGGCAATCTGGAGTATGTGGTTGAGAAAATATTGGATTCTCGTTTTTCTAGACGGAAACTCCAGTATTTGGTTAAGTGGAGAGGTTATGGTCAGGAGGACAATTCTTGGGTGTTTGCTTCGGACATCCATGCTAGGAGACTGATCCGTGCGTATCACAGAGCTCATCCTGACCGACCTGGTTGCCCAAATAAGGGTTCGGTGACCCCTCCTCAAGGGGGGGGGTACTGTTGTGAATGTGTTAGAAATGAATTCTGAGCAGAAGCTCCCTCTGGTGTTTACAAACAGTACTGAACTATTCAGTGAGGATTGTGAAGATTGGCAGTCAGGTGTTACAGACTGGTCTTATATAAGGGTGGTTCCCTCCCATCAGGGTTGCCGGTGATCAATTGTTCTTGTCTCAACTTTGGTTCCTGGTTCACTTGGAAGTTTGCTGAGTCTTGCCTGCATCTTCTGCTAACAGATAAGATATTTTCTGCTTTTATTTTTGTGCTTGCTTTTTGCATTTTGTCCTGCACTTCTGTGGAGGTCAGCCGGGTCCCCTCCGGGGGCTTGTGCTCCTCTCAGTTTGTCTGAGCCACTGTTATTTGTTCATTTGCCTTTTCCGTTTTTTAAGTGGCTGCTGCTTAGTTTTGTTACACCAGAGAACTAATTTAGGTGGTAGAGGTCGTGTGATCTCAGGTGTTTTTGCAATTAGTGAGTTGGTATTTTTTTAGGGTTTTTTGGATTGCAGTAAGTGTCCTTCCTATCCTTTTTTTTCTAGGAAGATTGGGCCCCAACGTTTGCTCATACTATTTTCTGTCTGTGTCTGTATTTCCTCTTGTCTAACCGCCATTACATGTTTGGGGGCTTCCTATGTTCTTTGGGGATCTGCTCCGGGGCAGATAGTTTTCCTCTTTCTATCTTTAGGTGTAGTTAGCTTCTCAGGCTGTGACGAGGCGTCTAGGACTAACGTAGGAACGCTCCACGGCTGCCTTTAGTTGTGGTAGTTAGTCAGGGTACTGCAATCCAGTAGATTCCAACCTCTCTGGTGAATTGCTTTTTTTTGCCTGCTCTCCTCAGCTACCAAATCATAACAGTATCACCGGCCTGACTGAAGATTATATGGTACTCACAGAAGGGAAAGATAGTGTAAAGAGATAGTTTTTTTTTCCCTCTTTTTCTCTGGGTGCTCAGGATTTTTTTTTCTCTCAATGGAGTTTGCACAGTTGTCTGGCCGTGTGGATCAGCTTGCCACTGAAGTTCGGAGTATTGCTACCTATCTTGCAGGGTTGCCGGTTGTGGAACCTAGGATCCCCATGCCAGATTTGTTTTTAGGGGATCGAGCTAAATTTCTGAATTTCAAAAATAACTGTAAGTTGTTTTTTGCCTTAAAACCTAAGTCCTCAGGGAAGGCAGCACAGCAGGTTCAAATTGTCATCTCTCTCCTGCGCGGCGATCCTCAGGATTGGGCTTTTTCCCTGACACCTGGGGATCCTGTTTTGAGTTATGTTGATGCATTTTTTCTGGCTCTGGGGTTATTGTACGATGAACCTAATGTCACTGATCAAGCTGAAAAAGCCTTGTTGGCATTAAATCAGGGACTTGTGGACGCTGAGTTGTACTGTCAGAGATTCCGAAGGTGGGCAGTCCTGACCAAATGGAATGATGATGCTTTGGCAGCCCTTTTTCGGAAGGGTCTGTCAAAGAATGTAAAATATGTTATGGTGGGTTTCCCTGCTCCCTCTGGTCTCAATGATTCTATGTCATTGGCTATTTAAATTGATAGACTTTTGCGTGAGCGTGGAGGTATGCGTGGAATAGTGTTGTCTTGTGAACCAGCTTCTGAACCCATGCAGTGTGATAGAGTGGCTTCTGGGGCACAGCGTCATGAGTTTCGAAAACGAAATGGGTTATGTTTCTACTGTGGTGACGCCTCTCATGCTATTTCAGTCTGCCCTAAGGGGGAAGACGTTTTGCACGCTCAGTTTTCTTGGGTAGTGTTCAGACTAAATTTCTGTTGACTTTTACCCTGATTTGCTCCCTGTCCACATTTTCTGCTCAGGCTTTTGTTGATTCGGGAGCAGCTATTAACCTGATGGATTTTGATTTTGCTAAACGTTGTGGGTTTCCCTTGATACCCCTACGGAAGTCTATTCCCCTACTGGGGATTGATTCTACCCTTTGGCTGAGAATAATCCCCAGTTCTCTACTCAGGTGATAATGAGGGTTGAACCTGATCATCAGGAGAGTTGCAAATTTTTGGTGCTATATAATCTGCATGACATTATTGTATTAGGTTTCCCTTGGTTACAGTCTCATAATCCTGTTTTGGATTGGAAATCTGTGTCTGTAACCAGTTGGGGCTGCCAATGTGTTAATGCCAACACTCCTGTTTTTTCTGCCTTTCCCCAGGCTCAGGATGTTCCTGACTTTTTGACTGATTTTTCTGATGTGTTTAGCGAAAGTAAATCTGCATCCTTGCCCCCCCATAGGAGCTATGACTGCGCTATTGAATTAGTGCCTGGTAGTAAATTCCCTAAAGGTCGCCTTTTTAACTTGTCTGTACCTGAACATGACGCTATGCGGTCTTATATCAAGGAGTCATTGGAGAAGGGTCATATCAGACCATCCTCTTCATCCTTGGGTGCCGGTTTTTTCTTTGTGGCCAAAAAGGATGGTTCATTAAGGCCGTGTATTGATTATCGTCTCTTGAACAATATCACTGTGAAATATCAATATCCGTTACCCTTGATTTCTGACCTGTTTTCCAGGGTGAAAAGTGCTACTTGGTTTACCAAGCTTGACCTCAGGGGGGCGTATAACCTTATTCGCATTAAGCACGGGGATGAATGGAAGACGGCATTTAATACCCCAGAGGGGCATTTTGAGTACCTAGTGATGCCCTTTGGGCTCACTAATGCTCCTTCCGTCTTCCAGTCCTTCATGAATGACATTTTCAGGGATTTTGTGGATAAATTTCTGATTGTTTATTTGGATGATATCTTGATTTTTTCCAATGACTGGGACTCTCATGTGAAACATGTTCGGACTGTGTTCCAGATTTTGAGAGAGAATGCTCTGTATGTGAAGGGATCAAAGTGTCTTTTTGGCGTACAGAGGATCTCATTTCTGGGATTCATTTTGTCCCCGTCTGTTATTGAAATGGACCCGGTCAAGGTTCAGGCCATATGTGATTGGGTCCAACCTACTTCATTAAAGGCTCTTCAGAGATTCTTGGGTTTTGCCAATTTTCATCGTAAATTTATTGGTAATTTCTCTGTTATTGTTAAACCATTGACTGATTTGACCAAGAAGGGTTCTGATGTGGTGAATTGGCCTCCTGAGGCAGTCTCTGCGTTTCAGGAACTTAAGCAGAGATTCACTTCTGCTCCTGTTCTACGGCAGCCTGATGTTTCTCTGCCATTTCAGGTGCAGGTTGATGCTTCTGAAATTGGGGCAGGTGCTGTTTTGTCCCAAAGAGATCCAGAGACCTCTAAAAGTAACCCTTGTGCCTTTTTCTCTCGAAAATTTTCTCCAACTGAACGTAATTATGACGTGGGTAATCGGGAGTTATTGGCCATGAAGTGGGCTTTTGAAGAGTGGAGACATTGGCTGGAGGGAGCCAAACATCAGGTGGTGGTCCTCACGGACCATAAGAATCTGGTTTATCTGGAATCAGCCAAGCGACTTAATCCTAGACAGGCCAGGTGGGTCTTGTTTTTCACACGTTTTAATTTTGGGGTTTCCTTTCTTCCTGGCACTAAGAATGTTAAAGCAGATGCCCTCTCGAGGAGTTTCCTTGCGGACTCTCCTGAGTTATCTGATCCTGCTGTTATTTTGAAAGAGGGTGTAGTTCTTTCCGCCATCTCGCCCAATTTGAGACTGGCTCTGGAAGGGTGTCAGGAGGATAAACCCGAGCGCTGCCCTATTGGGAAATTGTTTGTCCCAGACCGGTGGAAAAAGAGTGTGATGTCTGAGATTCATTGTTCCGCGTTGGCCGGTCATCCCGGAATTTTTGGTACCAGAGACTTGGTTAGTCGGTCCTTTTGGTGGCCTACTTTGTCTCTTGACGTCAGGGAATTTGTGCAGTCCTGCGGGACTTGCTCTCGCTCCAAGCCTTGCTCTCGCTCTAGTGGTTTGTTGATGCCATTGCCTGTGCACAAGAGACCATGGACCCATATCTCTATGGATTTCATTTCCGACCTCCCTGTTTCTCAGAGAATGACCGTTATCTGGGTGATTTGTGATAGGTTTTCCAAAATGATACATCTTGTGCCATTACCTAAGTTGCCTTCCTCCTCCGAATTGGTGCCTTTGTTCCTTCAGCACCTGGTTCGGTTACACGGCATTCCTGAGAACATTGTGTCTGACAGAGGAGTCCAGTTTGTTTCCTGATTTTGGAGGACTTTTTGTTCTAAACTCGGTGTTCAATTGTCTTTCTCCTCGGCTTTTCATCCTCAGACCAATGGACAAACTGAGAGAACAAACCAGACATTGGAGACTTATCTGAGATGCTTTGTGTCTGCTGATCAGGATGACTGGGTCTCTTTTTTGCCTTTGGCTGAGTTTGCTCTTAATAATAGGGCTAGCTCTGCCACTTTGATGTCTCCATTTTTCTGCAATTTTGGGTTTCACCCTCGATTTTCTTCGGGACAGACGGAGGCTTCTGTCTGTCCGGGTGTTGACTCTGTTGTGGAGCGTATGCAGCAGATTTGGGACCAGGTAGTGGAAAGGTTGTCCTCTCTCAGGAGAGGGCCCAGCGGTTTGCCAACCGGCATAGGACTGATGGTCCTCGGTTTGAAGTGGGGGAAATATCCCTATGAGAGTTGCATCTCCTAAGTTTAAGCCTAGGTTCATTGGACCTTATAAGATCATGGAGATTCTTAATCCTGTTTCCTTTCGTTTACTTCTTCCAGGGACATTTAAGATCCATAACGTGTTCCACAAGTCCTTATTGAAGAGGTTTCTCGAGCCAAAGGTTCCTATGGCTGCGCCTCCTGACCCTGTTTTGGTTGAGGGCAATCTGGAGTATGTGGTTGAGAAAATATTGGATTCTCGTTTTTCTAGACGGAAACTCCAGTATTTGGTTAAGTGGAGAGGTTATGGTCAGGAGGACAATTCTTGGGTGTTTGCTTCGGACATCCATGCTAGGAGACTGATCCGTGCGTATCACAGAGCTCATCCTGACCGACCTGGTTGCCCAAATAAGGGTTCGGTGACCCCTCCTCAAGGGGGGGGGTACTGTTGTGAATGTGTTAGAAATGAATTCTGAGCAGAAGCTCCTCTGGTGTTTACAAACAGTACTGAACTATTCAGTGAGGATTGTGAAGATTGGCAGTCAGGTGTTACAGACTGGTCTTATATAAGGGAGGTTCCCTCCCATCAGGGTTGCCGGTGATCAATTGTTCTTGTCTCAACTTTGGTTCCTGGTTCACTTGGAAGTTTGCTGAGTCTTGCCTGCATCTTCTGCTAACAGATAAGATATTTTCTGCTTTTATTTTTGTGCTTGCTTTTTGCATTTTGTCCTGCACTTCTGTGGAGGTCAGCCGGGTCCCCTCCGGGGGCTTGTGCTCCTCTCAGTTTGTCTGAGCCACTGTTATTTGTTCATTTGCCTTTTCCAGTTTTTTCAGTGGCTGCTGCTTAGTTTTGTTACACCAGAGAACTAATTTAGGTGGTAGAGGTCGTGTGATCTCAGGTGTTTTTGCAATTAGTGAGTTGGTATTTTTTTAGGGTTTTTTGGATTGCAGTAAGTGTCCTTCCTATCCTTTTTTTTCTAGGAAGATTGGGCCCCAACGTTTGCTCATACTATTTTCTGTCTGTGTCTGTATTTCCTCTTGTCTAACCGCCATTACATGTTTGGGGGCTTCCTATGTTCTTTGGGGATGTGCTCCGGGGCAGATAGTTTTCCTCTTTCTATCTTTAGGTGTAGTTAGCTTCTCAGGCTGTGACGAGGCGTCTAGTACCAACGTAGGAACGCTCCACGGCTGCCTTCAGTTGTGGTGGTTAGTCAGGGTACTGCAATCTAGTAGATTCCAACCTCTCTGGTGTATTACTTTTTTTGCCTGCTCTCTCAGCTACCAAATCATAACAGTTAGGGTTATAATTAGGGTTAGCATTAGGGTTAGGGTTAGGCTGGGTTCATACTGCGTTATGGCAGTCCGATAGACGGACTGTGTTTCACCGCGGTATAACGCGGTGTAACGCAATCCGTTAACGCTGCCATTCGCCGTCATTTGAGGGCGCATCACGACGCATGCCGTAAAGCAGCATGCATTTGCGACGTGCCGTCATTCAGTGACGGAGCCTCAGATGCAGGCAGCAGCGTCTGGGCTCCGTCACCGCTAGCGCTGATGAATCATCTGCTGATTCCTCTGAGCTAGCGGGTATAGCATAACGCGATCGCGTTATGCTATACCGTTACCAGCCCGTCAACGCTATGTGTTGAACGGGCTGGTAAAACGCAATATGAACCTAGCCTTAGGTTAGGGTTATAATTAGGGTTAGGGTTACAATTAGGGTTAGGGTTACAATTAGGGTTAGAGTTAGAATTAGGGTTGGAATTAGGGTTGGTATTAGGGTTAGGGTTGGGATTAGGGTTAGGGGTGTGTTGGGGTTAGGGTTGGAGCTAGAATTGAGGGGTTTCCACTATTTAGGCACATCAGGGGGTCTCCAAAAACGCTGTGGCGTTCAAAAAGTCAAATGGCGCTCCCTCCCTTCCGAGCCCTGCCGTGCGCCTAAACAGTGGTCCCCCCCACATATGGGGTATCAGCGTACTCAGGACAAATTGGACAACAACTTTTGTGGTCTAATTTCTCCTGTTACCCTTGGGAAAATAAAAAATTGGGGACTAAACGATCAGGTTTGTGGAAAAAATAAGATTTTTTATTTTCACGCCCTGGCGTTATAAACTTCTGTGAAGCACTTGGGGGTTCAAAGTGCTCACCAAACATCTAGATAAGTTCCTTAGGCGGTCTAGTTTCCAAAATGGGGTCACTTGTGGGGGTTTCCACTGTTTAGACACATCAGGGCCTCTACAAAAGCGACATGGCGTCCAGCCAATTCAGCGTTGAAAAAAGTCAAACGGTGCTCCTTCCCTTCCAAGCTCTGCCATGCACCCAAACAGTGGTTTACCCCACATATGGGATATCAGCATGCTCAGGACAAATTGCACAAAAACTTTTGGGTCTTGTTACCCTTAGGAAAATAAAAATTGGGGTGAAAAGATCATTTTTGTGGAAAAAATATGATTTTTTATTTTCACGGCTCTACGTTACAAACTTCTGTGAAGCACTTGGAGGTTCAAAGTGCTCACCACACATCTAGATAAGTTCCTTAAGGGGTCTAGTTTCCAAAATGGGGTCACTTGTTGGGGGTTTCCACTGTTTAGGCACATCAGGGGCTCTCTAAACGCGACATGGCGTCCAGCCAATTCTGCATTGAAAAAGTCAATCGGTGCTCCTTCCCTTGCGACCTCTGCCGTGCGCCCAAAAAGTGGTTTATCCCCACATATGGGGGATCGACGTATTCAGGAGAAATTGCACAACAAATTTTGTGGTTCATTTTTTCTTTTAACACTTGTGAAAATAAAAAAAATTGGTTCCGAAGTAAAGCTTTTGCAAAAAAAGTTAAATGTTAATTTTTTCCTTCCACATTACTTCAGTTCCTGTGAAGCATGTAAAGGGTTAATAAACTTCTTGAATGTGGTTTTGAGCACGTTGAGGGGTGCAGTTTTTAGAATGGTGTCCATTTTGAGTATTTTCTATCATATAGACCCCTCAAAGTGACTTCAAATGTGAGTTAGTCCCTAAAAAAAAATGGTGTTGTAAAAGTGAGAAATTGCTGGTCAACTTTTAACCCTTATAACTTCGTAACAAAAAAAAAATTTGTTCCCAAAATTGTGCTGATGTAAAGTAGACATGTGGGAAATGTTATTTATTAAGAAATTTGTGAGACATATCTCTCTGATTTCAGGGCATAAAAATTGAAAATTTGAAAATTGCTAAATTTTCAAAATTTCCGCCATATTTCCGTTTTTTTCATAAATAAGCGCAAGTCATATCAAAAATTTTTTACCACTAACGTGAAGTACAATGTGTCACGAAAAAACAATCTCAGAATCAGCTGGATTCGTTAAAGCGTTCCAGAGTTATAACCTCATAAAATGACAGTTGTCAGAATTGTAAAAATTGGCCCGGTCATTAAGCTGCAAAATGGCTCTGTCACTAAGGGGTTAAAAGCGCTATCCTGTGTGAAGTTGACTATTGAAAGATTTTGTCTGTCAAGAAGGGGGGATCATAATAACGATCACCGGATTCAGCACACTTTAAAGAAAATGACAGTATTTGAGCCAAGATGGATTAAATGGTGGAGTTTTAATAGTATGACTTTACCCACTTTGGGGCCATTATTATAATTATTATATGATATTATTTAGTTAACTTAAATGCTCGTTTTTCATTCTAAAAAAACAATTTTGAAGTTGGCTTTTATTAAAAATTGTGCTGTTATGAATATTTTAGAAATGAATTCTGAGCAGAAGCTCCCTCTGGTGGTTACAAACGGTACTGAACCATTCAATGAGGATTGGCAATCAGGAATCACGGACTGGCTGGATATAAGGGAGGTTTCCCCCATCATGGTTGCTGGTGATCAATTGTTCTTGTCTCAACGTTGTTTCCTGGTTCACTTGGAAGCTTGCTGAGTCTTGCCTCTTCTCCTGCTCTCAGATAAGATATTTTCTGTTTTTTGTTTTTGTGCTTGCCATTTGCAATTTTCTCTGCATTTCTGTGAGGTTGGTCGGGTTCCCCTCCTCGGGGGGCTTGGCGCCTCTCGGTTCCTCTGGAGCCACTGTTGTTTGTTCATTTGCCTTTGCCAGTTTTTTCTGTGGCTGCGGCTTAGTTTTGTTACACCAGAGAACTAATTTAGGTGGTAGAGGTCGTGTGATCTCAGGTGTTTTTGCAATTAGTAGCGTTGGCTTTTTTTAGGGTTTTTTTTGGATTGCAGTAAGTATCCTTCCTATCCTTTTCTGTCCAGGCACATTGGGCCCCAGCGTTTGCTCATACTATTTTCTGTCTGAGTCTGTATTTCCTCTTGTCTAACCGCCATTACATGTTTGGGGGCTTCCTATGTTCTTTGGGGATCTGCTCCGGGACAGATAGCTTTCCTCTTTCTATCTTTAGGTGTAGTTAGCCTCTCATGCTGTGACGAGGCGTCTAGGACCAACGTAGGAACGCTCCACGGCTGCCTTTAGTTGTAGTGGTTAGTCAGGGTACTGCAATCCAGTAGATCCCAACCTCTCTGGTGTATTGCCTTTTTTGCCTGCTCTCCTCAGGTACCAAAACATAACAGCATCACCGGCCTGACTGAAAATTATATGGCACTCACAGAAGGGAAAAATAGTGTGGAAAGAAAAAAGTTGTCAGAGATTTTTTTTTTCTGTTTGTTGCATTTTTTTTTCCCTCTTTTTCTCTGGGTGCTGAGGAGGATTTTTTTTTTCTCTCAATGGAGTTTGCACAGTTGTCTGGCCGTGTGGATCAGCTTGCCACTGAAGTTCGGAGTATTGCTACCTATCTTGCAGGGTTGCCGGTTGTGGAACCTAGGATCCCCATGCCAGATTTGTTTTTGGGGGATCGAGCTAAATTTCTGAATTTCAAAAATAACTGTAAGTTGTTTTTTGCCTTAAAACCTAAGTCCTCAGGGAATGCAGCACAGCAGGTTCAAATTGTCATATCTCTCCTGCGCGGCGATCCTCAGGATTGGGCTTATTCCCTGACACCTGGGGACCCTGTTTTGAGTAATGTTGATGCATTTTTTCTGGCTCTGGGGTTATTGTACGATGAACCTAATGTCACTGATCAAGCTGAAAAAACCTTGTTGGCATTAAATCAGGGGCTTGAGGACGCTGAGTTGTACTGTCAGAAATTCCGAAAGTGGGCAGTTCTGACCAAATGGAATGATGATGCTTTGGCAGCCCTTTTTCGGAAGGGTCTGTCAGAGAATGTAAAAGATGTTATGGTGGGTTTCCCTGCTCCCTCTGGTCTCAATGATTCTATGTCATTGGCGATTCAAATTGACAGACGTTTGCGTGAGCGTAGAGGTATGCGTGGAATAGTGTTGCCTTGTGAACCAGCTTCTGAACCCATGCAGTGTGAGAGTGGCTTCTGGGGCACAGCGTCATGAGTTTCGAAAATGCAATGGGTTATGTTTCTACTGTGGTGATGTCTCTCATGCTATTTCAGTCTGCCCTAAGCGGGGAAGACGTTTTGCACGCTCAGTTGTCTTGGTAGTGTTCAGACTAAATTTCTGTTGACTGTTACCCTGATTTGCTCCCTGTCCACATTTTCTGCTCAGGCTTTTGTTGATTCGGGAGCAGCTATTAACCTGATGGATTTTGATTTTGCTAAACGTTGTGGGTTTCCCTTGATACCCCTATGGAAGTCTATTCCCCTACTGGGATTGATTCTACCCCTTTGGCTGAGAATAAACCCCAGTTCTCTACTCAGGTGATAATGAGGGTTGAACCTGATCATCAGGAGAGTTGAAAATTTTTGGTGCTGTATAATCTGCATGACATTATTGTACTAGGTTTCCCTTGGTTGCAGTCTCATAATCCTGTTTTGGATTGGAAATCTGTGTCTGTAACCAGTTGGGGCTGCCAATGTGTTAATGCCAACACTCCTGTTTATTCTGCTTCTCCCCAGGCTCAAGATGTGCCTGACTTTTTGACTGATTTTTCTGATGTGTTTAGCGAAAGTAAATCTGCATCCTTGCCCCCCATAGGAGCTATGATTGCGCTATTGAATTAGTGCCTGTGTTATGTTTCGGTAGCTGAGGAGTGCAGGTAAAAAAGGCAATACACCAGAGCAGTTGGAATCTATGAGATTGCAGTACCCTGACTAACCACCACAACTAGAGGCAGCCGTGGAGCGTTCCTACGTTGGTCCTAGACGCCTCGTCACAGCCTGAGAAACTAACTACACCTAAAGATAGAAAGAGGAAAACTATCTGCCCCGGAGCAGATCCCCAAAGAACATAGAAACCCCCCAAACATGTAATGGCGGTTAGACAAGAAGAAATACTGACGCAGACAGAAAATAGTATGAGCAAACGTTGGGGCCCAAACTACCTAAATAGAAAAGGATAGGAAGGGCACTTACTGCAATCCCAAAAAACCCTGAAAAGCACCAACTCTACTAATTTCAAAAACACCTGAGATCACACGGCCTCTACCACCTAAATTAGTTCTCTGGTGTAACAAAATCAAAACAGCAGCCACTGAAAAAACTGGAAAAGGCAAATGTACAAACATCAGTGGCTGAACTAAACTGAGAGGGCAAAAGCCCTGGAGGGGACCTGAAGGCCCCACAGAAATGCAGGACAAAATGCAAAAATCAAGCACAAAAACAAAAAGAAGAAAATGTCTTATCTGTTAGCAGGAGATGCAGACACGACACAGCAGGCTACAAAGGAAACAGGAATCAAGGATTGAGACCAGAACAATTGATCACCGGCAATCCTGATGGGAAGGCGACTCCCTTATATAAGACCAGTCAGTAACACCTGATTCCCAATCCTCACAATCTTCACTGGACAGTCCAGTACCGCTTGTAACCCCAGAGGGAGCCTCTGCTCAGAACTCATTTCAAGTCCATTCACAACAGCCTGGTAGTAAATTCCCTAAAGGTCGCCTTTTTAACTTGTCTGTACCTGAACATGACGCTATGCGGTCTTATATCAAGGAGTCATTGGAGAAGGGTCATATCAGACCATCCTCTTCACCCTTGGGTGCCGGTTTTTTCTTTGTGGCCAAAAAGGATGGTTCATTAAGGCCGTGTATTGATTATCGTCTCTTGAACAATATCACTGTGAAATATCAATATCCGTTACCCTTGATTTCTGACCTGTTTTCCAGGGTGAAAAGTGCTACTTGGTTTACCAAGCTTGACCTCAGGGGGGCATATAACCTTATTCGCATTAAGCACGGGATGAATGGAAGACGGCATTTAATACCCCAGAGGGGTATTTTGAGTACCTAGTGATGCCCTTTGGGCTCACTAATGCTCCTTCCGTCTTCCAGTCCTTCATGAATGACATTTTCAGGGATTTTGTGGATAAATTTCTGATTGTTTATTTGGATGATATCTTGATTTTTTTCCAATGACTGGGACTCTCATGTGAAACATGTTCGGACTGTGTTCCAGATTTTGAGAGAGAATGCTCTGTATGTGAAGGGATCAAAGTGTTTTTTTGGCGTACAGAGGATCTCATTTCTGGGATTCATTTTGTCTCCATCTGTTATTGAAATGGACCCGGTCAAGGTTCAGGCCATCTGTGATTGGGTCCAACCTACTTCATTTAAGGCTCTTCAGAGATTCTTGGGTTTTGCCAATTTTTATTTGTAAATTTATTGGTAATTTCTCTGTTATTGTTAAACCATTGACCGATTTGACCAAAAAGGGTTCTGATGTGGTGAATTGGCCTCCTGAGGCAGTCTCTGCGTTTCAGGAACTTAAACAGAGATTCACTTCTGCTCCTGTTCTACGGCAGCCTGATGTTTCTCTGCCATTTCAGGTGGAGGTTGATGCCTCTGAAATTGGGGCAGGTGCCGTTTTGTCCCAAAGAGATCCTGAGACCTCTAAAAGTAACCCTTGTGCTTTTTTCTCTCGAAAATTTTCTCCAACTGAACGTAATTATGACGTGAGTAATCGGGAGTTATTGGCCATGAAGTGGGCTTTTGAAGAGTGGAGACATTGGCTGGAGGGAGCCAAACATCAGGTGGTGGTCCTCACGGACCATAAGAATCTGGTTTATCTGTAATCAGCCAAGCGACTTAATCCTAGACAGGCCAGGTGGGCCTTGTTTTTCACACGTTTTAATTTTGTGGTTTCCTTTCTTCCTGGCACTAAGAATGTTAAGGCGGATGCCCTCTCGAGGAGTTTCCTTGCGGACTCTCCTGAGTTATCTGACCCTGCTGTTATTTTGAAAGAGGGTGTAGTTCTTTCCGCTGTAGTGATAGTAAGACTTCACTATACCTTTGTATGTGGTTTGAGGACATGTGATGAGGTCACAAGAGCACATGACAGGTCATGTGCTCTGTGTTAGCTGAATGGCTGGTGTATATAAGTGAGCCTGCTGCTGACCACAGGTGTGAGTGGCTGGAGGTGTGGAAACCTCCAGTGTGGGAGTTCTGAGGAGACCACCAGTCTGGTTGCTGAAAGAGTGCTCAGTTAGAGTACCAGGACTTTATATCTGTTTTTGTTACTTTGTGCCAGAGAAGGCTGTTTTCTTTTCTGTTTTAAGGCAAGTTTATGAAGTTGTAATAAACTTGCTTAAAGAACCTGGAAGAGTCGCCCTCCTGCTTACCTCCGGTCGCACACCAGCGAGACCACATACCTACAATTGGTGGCGTAAATGCGGGCAGCGTTCCCAGCAGAGAAGTGAGACTGGTTACTGCATGTCGTGGGTCAAGGCTAGAAGACCTGCTGAAACACTTGGTCCAGGCACAGGTACAGCAGCAACAGGCACAGGAACAGCAGCAAGAAGCCAACAGGATGTTCTTGCAGCAGATGCAGCAGGAGCATCGGCAGCAGATACAGCTGAGCCAGCAGGAACATCGGCAGCAGATGCAGCTTTTGACAACCGCCATCCAGGGCAGGACGAGCGCCCCAACCGCAGGTCTGGCTGATGACAACCACGTCAGAAAGGCGGTAAGACGCACATTACAAAAAATGACCCCCTGGGATGATGTGGAAGCCTTCCTGGCTGTATTTGAGAGGGTTGCTGAGAGGGAAAGACTTCCCCCAGGGCAGTTGGCAGAGATATTGGCCCCATACCTGACAGGTGAACCCCCGAAGGCATATTACGATTTGACTGTGCAGGACGCTCAGGAATATCCTAAGCTAAAAGTAGAGATCCTCGCACGTATGGGGGTAACAATGACTATCAGGGCACAGAGGGTGCACCGCTGGGCTTATCACCGGGACAAACCACCTCGCTCCCAAATGTTTGACTTACTGCACCTGGTCCAGAAATGGCTACAGCCAGAGTCCGCTACGCCGGCACAGATGGTAGAAAGAGTCATCATGGATCGGTTTGTGCACTCCCTGCCAAAACCCCTACAGACTTGGGTTGCCCAGGGTGATCCCCGAAATGCTGATGAACTGGTCGGACTGGTCGAGAGGTACCAGGGAATGGAAGGTGCCTTGGGGAAGCAGCCTATTCCGTACTGGCGGCCCCAACAGGGGGCAGAGTCCCAAAAAGGGGTGGGGGCCCATGGTCAAAATGGCGGGGGGAGGTGGTGCCCAAGGTCACTACGGGTGATATTATTTGTTGGAGGTGCCGCGAGCCAGGACATATAGCTGCCGGTGTCCGCAGACCACTGAGCAGATGGACTGCAGCATAGGACACCGTATTTCATGGTATGCATATCCAGCCTGCAGTGGAAACCCGTTCCCCAATCAGGGTCCTCAAGTATGTCCCGTGAAGGTGAACGGTGAAGCAGTAACGGCGCTGCTAGACTCTGGGAGCTTAGTGACCTTGATTAGGGCCACTTTTCCTCTCAACATACTACCAGGAAAAAAAGTTGGTGTTCAATGCATACATGGTGATGTAAAGGACTACCCTATGGCCAGAGTAGACATTGAAACGACGCATGGCACTGAGTCCCATGAAGTCGGCGTCGTTCGGGACTTGGTGCGTCCTATAATTATAGGCCGGGATTTCTGTCTGTTTTGGGATCTGTGGAGAAAGGGTTCTGAGATCCCTAGCGAGAATGGGGAACCAATAAACCCTAACAAACTACTGCCACACTCAGAAAGGGCGGAGTCTCAAGCTGAGTCGATGAGGAGAGGAGAGGTGGCGGCGGATGAGCGAGGAACTGTTGCCGGGTTCGGGGTTTGAACAATGCATGTCGCGAATGGTGTACTGACTTTACATCTGACCGGGGGGCATTGAACTGTTCTCTAATAGTGAATGGAGAGTGTGTGAGTGGACTTCTAGACTCAGGAAGCCAGGTGACTCTGCTGAGCGACACACTCCCTGTCTATCTGATTCCGAAAAAAAGATGGAAGTCCCTTGCATTCAAGGGGTCACTAGGGAGTATCAGGTAACCAGGGTAATTGTTGAGACAGACACTATTATTTCTACCCAGGATGTCCCTGTAGTCCCAGACTTACCATATCCTATAATAATAGGCCAGGATTGTAAACGGTTTTGGGAGGTGTGGGACGAAGCACTGGCTGATTGCTCAGAAGGGAACCAGAATGACCCTAAGAGAGGCCCACCCTGCAGGAGGCTGTAGTGGTTGCTGATAGTGTGGTGGGTAAAACAGAGGTAGCCCCCTAAAGTCAAAGATACCCAGTGCCTGGTAGCCGTAAGAAAGGGTGGCTCAGACCAAAGTGAGGACTTTGGGGTGACCAAATATAGGTCCGCAGAAAACTGGGTCGCCCCAGGAATAGGGGCCGACACCTGGTTAAGTGGGGACTTGCCGTTCCAAGATGACAGAGGGAGTGGGAATGACTCCTATGCAGACTGTAACTTAAACGCAAGTGAAAGCGAGTGCAGCAAGGTGGAGTCAGGTACAAGTGGCAGACCTTCTCCTCACCGCAGGGGCTGCAGGAAGGCCAGACAGCCTATGCTCTCTAAAAAAAGAAAAAAGGGGAGAAGGATGGTGCCACATGTACTGGATAAAAGAGAGCAGGGCCATGAGATAGAGCTGCTTAAAGAGACAGTCATGCGAGAAAAGATACGGGGACAAGAGATTGAGCAACGAATGAAGGACCTGGAGAAAGAACTCTCTAAAGTCCAAGGTCAACTATCAGCGTGCCTGACGGCGAACCAAGTCCTAGTGAAAGATACGGAGATGCTCAGAGAGGCCCAGGAGAAGCATCAGCAGGAACTTCTACGGAGAGAAGAAGAGCACCTATGCTGGGCAGAGGAGCAAGAGAAAATTCTCCAAAAACTCCAGATAGAGAAGGAAGATAACGCACAGCTCAGGAAATCCACGACAGACCAGGAAATCGAACGGTTGCACTCTCCCGGTCCGTGTGTACGGGAAGAGAGTGAACTGAAGAGGTTGTCCAAAGAAGGGGCCTCGACGGCGAAAGAAAGCCAGCAAGGGAACCGCCACCCAGATGGCCACACCCGGAAAGTCACAGTGAAGCGGGAGGCGGACATAAGAGCTATGCCACTACAATACCTCCACGAGAAGCAGAGATGTCGGGAGCCAACAAGAAAACCTCTAAGTCGGAGGGCGTTGGTGGAAAGCCTTGGGAAGATCCGGATGCTCTTGGAGGTGAACCAGGGAAGAATAGAGCAGCTAAAACTTGAGAAGAAGCAGACCAACACAGCTGCAAGAATTGAGAAAAAAAGGCAGTCACCTTCAACCCACAGTATAGAGAGGAGCAGAGGTTCGCTGCAGAATGAAGGTTATCGAAGTGAAACTAAGACAGAACCTAGATGGCCTGAAATAAGAGCTAGAGGCAGTGACACCTCAATTAGATC